>CM062399.1:1592218-2792218 GCA_031304145.1 Cardiospermum halicacabum | reverse complement strand
GAAAAATACATTCTATTTTAAATTAAGAATTATTTTTATATCTAAAATTTAATTTTGTATTTTTTTCTCATCTTTCATCATAATTCAATAAATTCGTCAAACATTCATATATATATATATATATATATATATATATATAACATAGTTACTTTATATTTTTAAATATATTATTTCATGTTTTTCTTTTAATTTTCCATTAATGGTCTTCACTAATATTATTCATTACATATGAATTCATTTATATCCAGAACCACATGTGATTTGGAATTTGAATGAAAATAATAAATATTTCCGATTTAAAAAAATATATAGTATATGTTTTCATTATTTCTATTTTATAGCATCACATTGATGATTAGAAATCAATTATTACTAGTATATGATATATGATTCAATTTAATTATTTCTAAATTTAATTTCATAATATTAAAAGAAAAATATTTATATCGTAATTATATTAATTATTATAATGAAAAAATTAAAACAATATAAATATAATAATATAAATATATTATAAAATTAAAGAAAATTCAATATTGATATTGAAATATAATTTTTATTTATAATGTTATTAAATATTTATAATATTATAATTTTTATTTATTATTTATTTTTAGTTATTTCTACTATACATATTTATATACAATTTATTGGTGTAGTTTTATCATATAACTCTAAAAGTTCCATAAAAATTTGAAAAATACTGAATTTTTTTAAATAAATATTGACTTTTATATAAATATCTAAATATAATAACATTATGTAATTTGATATTAAGATTTCGATGAAGGTAAAAATTTGAGTATAATGATGATAATATAGGGAGAAAAATTAATGGAAAACCGTATATATATATTTATTTAAAATCATACGGCAAAACCAGTAAATCGCAAATCTTACCAAAATTTTGAAATTTTGTGAATATTTTAATGGAACGAAAATTTTAACATATTGAATGTTCAATATGTCATTTTTAACCCTTTTAAATAAATATATTTTATTATTTATTATAAAAATGACACAAATACACATGTAAAAAATATTCTTAATTTTTAAATAAAATAAGTCGAGTTATAACAAAAAAATCGGTATAAAGTGAAAAAATAAAATATTAAAATAAACATTACAATCTCTTTTATTACAAATATATTTTTAAAAAAAAAAAACTATATATATATATATATATAGATTCCGATTTTATATAATAATACTAAAGTAAACATAATAATCTTGATTCTTACTCAAACAAGAGTATTAGTATCTAAAATTCATTTTTATTTTAGAACATTATATAAACAAATATATTAAAAATGCAAATTGATTTGTTAAATACCGCACCTTTTCCGATTTTCACCTCTTCATATTTATATTATAATCCAATTTAATTTTACATCAGAGTGAATACCTACACTCAATTAATAAGAAAAATATTGATAAAAACTTTCAGTCATATAGTAAAAGAAAAAAATACTTAACTGTATATAATTCATAATAAATATATATATATATATATATATATTTAATTAAAAAAATAAAAATAGTTCTCATTCAAACAATCAAAATAATTAACTTTCAAAAAAAGAAACTAACACACATTAAATTATGTTAATTGTGGTGTCAAATAAACCACAGTCAAATTATAAGGTTAAGATTGTTTGAGAAAATTAGCTAAAAGCCAATGGTGATTGAACAAAATATGCTCTAATGAATAATGGAAGTTGGATCCTTTTACAATCATGTTGATCCTCTATTTATTGGGGTCTGGATGATTTGTTTCTACAAGGATTGGGTCTCCTTCTTTTTTTTTGGATTTGGTTTCCTTGGTTTGCCTATCTCTAGAGGGTTGAACTTGAACTAGGCTGGTTGGGCTTGGGCCACCCTATATCGTATCGCTTCGGCCAAACATGGCCTGTTGTACTTGGATTTGCTTTGTATGAATTAGTCTTGTTGGGCTTAGACTCTCTTCGACCGAAGAGGGCCTCCTAGATCCCTTTGGACCTTTCGGCTGTAGTCCCTTTCGACCGAGGGCGCCTCTAGATGTCTCGTCCTCTACCCTTGGTGCTTCAAGGTTATTTTTCCACTACAGTAATCCTCCATTGTCATTACTTGATCTTTCGAGTATGGCAATAAGTTGTGGTTTGATTCGGACGAGAAGGCCTCTTCTTTGCTGAAGGTTTCGGTGAACGGGGTTATGACTTTTCTGTTGCCTGGTGCTTTCCAGCTTGCACTCCATTATTGCATTGATTTATCCCTGGGTTTCCACGTCAGCGTTTGCCTATCAAATCGTCATTTAATTCGACGACTCCTCGACTGTTGTGCCCTAAAAGTGAAATCATTACGCCCCTATTTAAACGTTGGTGAAGCTCTCTCTCTCTCACCTCTTCGAAACTTTCTTCTTGCTTCTCTCTTTACAAATCCTCTCTGAACTCAGTCGCTATTCGCCTCTTCCAGTGAAGTTCCAGTCTCGATTCATCTCAAATTCTGCTCCATCAAGGTCAGTTCCAGTTTTCTTATTTTCCAGTCATTTGGTCATTTTGATTGCTCCACTTTGTTATTCTGATTAGGGGGTCCTTGGTGTATTTTTCCCTTGTACTCGCTTTTCCGTTGAAGCTCCGGTTAGGTTTGGGTTATAGTTGGGTCTTAACTGTTCGCTTTTCCCACTAACTTGGTCTTGATTCTGTCTTTTCATATTTCTGCTGCTTTTGTCCTATGTGGATTATTTTATTTGTTTTCATATATATATATATATATACGTGTTCATCTTGCGCACTGCGTAGTTGTTTGTGTGAAACTGTCATCCTATGAGTGTTTGCACTAACTTTGGTCGAAGACCACTGACCTGCCTTTTTCTTTCGGTCGAGTGTAGATGTCTTCTAACTCTCTGGATACGTCTACTTTTACTGGCCTTACTTGCGAATTTTTGGCCGAAAAGGATGGCGCTGAATGTTCTTCTGCTCGAAATTTTTCGGCCGAATCTAGACCTTAAGGTATTCTCCCCCCTTCGCTCAATATGCGGAGTGTTATGACCAGGGGCGAGTTGGAGGCCGTGCGTTTTAGTTGCAAGTTCCCCTATTGGATTGAGATGAGGCTTCTAGAGGACACCGAAAAAGTTGACGACGCTTTGGTTTATAGGTGGGAGCCTTTCTACCCAAGGCACTTTGAGATTGGCCTTAAGTTCCCTATCATGGGTTTGGTCGAAGAGTTATGCATTTGGTGTCAAATCCATCTGAATCAATTGACTCCGCTTGCCATCCGGATATTATTGAGTGTGGACCAGTAGGGGTGGGCATGGTCCGGGTTTGGCTGGACCCGGACCGGACCGGTTAATATAGCCGGTCCCAAAAATTTAGACCGGACCGGACCGATTAAAATGATGGATCGATCGGTCCGGTCCCAACCGGTTCTGGTCTCGGTCCGGTCCGGTCCAACCGGATTGATTTTTTACAAAATTTTCAGTTTTTTTTTAATATTTTAAAAAATAATTTTTAAAAATTATATATAAAACATATCTAATATGAATTAAATACAACATTTTAGTGTCAATTTACAATATTATAATTATTTATCTAAAAATATTTTTATTCTTAATAAATTCAAATTAGTATAATTAAATTAATTAAATATTATAATAAATATTAAAATTTTACTATTCAATTAAATTCCATTAATATTGATATAGAGAATTTATTTTTATTTTATTTTAAATATTTTATTTGTATCCTTAATATTTATTTATTTATTTAATAAATAAATATATATGTTTTAATTAATCGGTCCGGTCCGGTCCCTAGAGACATGGGACCGGACCGGACCGACAAATATAATTGGTCCCAACTTTTTGGACCGGACCGGGTTAGGACCGTGGACCAGCAATTTTCGGTCCGGTCCGGATCGGTCCCGATCCGGTCCGAGTCGGTCCGGGTTTTATGCCCACCCCTATGGACCAGTTGAAGGAGAAGTACAATTTGGCAGTTTTGGCCGAGGACTTCTTCTATTCTTATTTCGTTAAGCGTGAGAAGCATGATACCGGTCACTTTGTTTTGAATGTTTGGCCTCATGGGAGAATTTTGATCTTGGGCTTTATTTCCAACGAGCGCCGTTGGAAAGACAAATATTTATTTGTCAAGGGCATCACTTGCTTGGGCAAGGGTCCAGGCTACCCTTTGTGTTGGAAGGATTCATGTAGACTTGCTAACTTTTGATTTGTTTATCTTTAATCTGGTTGAGAAACCCGTTCGGTCGAATTGTCTAACTTTCTCTTCTTTTTTTTGTTATAACCAAGTATAGTGCCAAATACTGCAAGTCATCCCCTCAAGCGCGTGCTAGGAGTGAGGCTATTCTCGTGCTCCAAGATAAGAAGCGGGTTTATAGGAGGCTTCTGCACGAACTTCGTTGTAGCCAGCTTTGAGCGTTTATAAGGACAAGTAAGTTTTTTTTTTAATATCTTTCGATCGAACTGATATCATTTATTTTGGAATTTGTTTATTTTCCTTTACAGAAATTGCAAACTACGTGATGTCCAAGCCAACGGGTCTACAGGCGCTAGCAATGCGGGCCATTATGCCCCAATTCCAGGCAGAGCAAGAGAAGGCTTTTGCCGCTAGGCAGGGCGGAGGTGTCTCAACCGACGAGCACCAAGAGTCTTCGGCCGAAAATGCCCGCCCTTCTAGTAATAATAATAATAATAACATTTTATACTTTTATTTTTCTTTTGAATAAGTTAATAATTTTAAAAAATGAGAGTTTTAAATAGAAAGAATGATACATTGATGAGTTTGAACACATCAATGACAGGGCTAAAATAAATTAATGGTACATTGTGGAGAAGAATTTTGATAATCACATATTTTATTTTGATATTTGTCACAATAAATTTATTATTTTTCAATATGGAATAAATACTGTATGGTTTACTCATTTTATTTTTATATTAAAAGTAGACTATCTGCGACTATGTCCAGTTCCATCATTAATGAATCACGGATTTACATAATTTTGATAAAAAAATTTGTAGTTGAAATGAGTATTAATTTTAGTGTTCATATCCGCAAATGTGGACTATTCACATATATAAAATGCATTTTGGCAGCACTAGATTTTCACGTGATTTTAAAATTTATTTATGTTATTATTTTTTAAAGGGTTAATCCCAAAAACTCACTTATAGGTTTGAGGTTTTCCCAAAAAAACCACATTAGTTTCGTTTTTCTCCATTTTACCACTACCAGGTTAAAGACATTAAAAAAATTAATTTTTAATTTTGGATTTTAGTAGTGCTCCAAGAAACGAGTCTAATAATAGTGGTCACTTGGTGATTGGTGGTTGAATGAAGGAGATTCGGTGAAATTAAAAATTGTCGAAAATAGATTTTTCTATCATTTATCCTTCGTCCAACCACCAACTGTCAACGGACCACCACCATTGGTAGGGGAGAGCACTTTTCGATTTTTACCGAAATCGAACCGATAACCGAAAAAAATTCGGTTCGGTTAACCGAAAATGTCTATATTTTCGGTTTTCGGTTAGTTCGGTTCGGTTAACCGAAAATTTCGGTTTGGTTTTCGGTGTCGGTATTGGAAAATTTCGGTTAACCGAAAACCGATTTTTAAATCGAAAATTCTAGTTTTAAGGATTTTATCTCAAAATTTATTTAAAAAATTAAATATTTTTAAGAAATAAGTAGATATATTGTCAATATATTTGGTTTTCAGTTAATTTATTGAAAAATTGGGTATTTTATTTTAAAAAATTAATTATTTAAAAAAATATATAATTTTTCGGTTAATTATTCGGTTTTCGGTTAATATTTCGGTTAACCGCAAAAGTTCGGTTTCGGTTTTTGGTTAACCGCTTTAATTTCGATTCGTTATTTGGTTACCAAAATTTAAAGTTCGATTAACCAAAAACCGAATTTTCGGTTCGGTTTCGGTTAACCGAATTCTCACCCCTAACCATTGGAATCATATTTTGGAGCTCCGACAAAAATTCAATTTTAAAAACTTTAACATTTTTCATCTGACAATGATAAAATGGAGAAAAATAAAATTGGTGTGGTTTTTTTTTTTTGAGAAAATCTCAAACCTGCGGTAATTTTTTTAGAATTATCTATTTTTTAAAATTAAAATTATGACTGTGTATCTCGCATGGGCCTATATACTAATTTCAATATACATTAATTATTAACAAAATTTATATGATATACTTAAAATTAAAGGAACATTCATATCTCGTTATCAAATTTTCAAATTCGTTAAAAAAAAGTCCAAACAAATCAAATAAAATTGAATGAATCAAAACAATTATTCCAAACTAGCCAAATATAATTTTAAGAAAATTAAAATATTTTGATTAAGGAAAAAAAATATTGTAACCAATTCAATCTAGTTCTAACCCGTTTTCTTTTAGAGAATTGGTTTTAAAATAAAATCGAACTAGATAGATGATCAATTCCGGACAACCAGCCGATCCGCTTTAATTTGAAAAATATTATATTTTATAAAATTTATGAATTAAAATATAATGTATATTTTATATTTATTCATTAATAAAATTATTCGCACTTCAAGGTACATTTTTAATTATGTCAGTTTTCAAATTTTATTAACATTGTTAATATTAATAAAATTTTAATTTAGTTGAAATATAAAAATATATTTGTAGAAAAAGAAAAAAATTATATCAAATAAAATATTTTTTAAAATAGTTATTTTAATCTATGTAATTATTAATGTTATAAAAATATATAATTAAGTCTTAAATTTAATTATAAAATTAATATAAAAATTATTATATACTATTTGTATTTAAAAAGAAAAAGAGGAAGAAAAATCATTATACTAATTTAATATGAATTTAATTTAGATATTTTGGCAGTAGACTAATAAAAATATGAATAAAATTTATTTTTTAAAATTTTAAATAAATAAATACATTCTGATTCAGTTTTCAAACCTGAGCCGCCACCAATGTGGCTAATTTTTCATAGATCTAAGGAAAATTTTTAATTGAACCCTAAAAATATGGGTACTTCAATGGCGGTGGTCTATCACCGGTGGTTGTATACCTATCAATTTGGAATGCAGCCATGTGTATAAATTATTTATAATATATTATACCACTTATTGAAAGTAATGATGACACATTCCTTTTTTAATATTTTATCTTTTCTCATCCTATTTTCTCCCTCTTCCCCTTTTTAACTATTGTTATTATTTTTATTTAAAATTAAATATATTACTATTATCAAATTTTATAAAACAAGATGAATTACACATTTTCATGGATATTATATAAATTTTTATCTTTTTATTTATATAAAAGTTATTAAAAAATTTTTATCTACACTTATTGTTTGTAAAATAATAGATTAAACATGATTTGATAATTTATACTTTTTCATAATTGAATAATACATTATATATCACATAAAATTAAAATAAAAAATGTAAACACATCAAAATTCTTTAAAAATATTATTAAAGACTGATACTCTTAAATTTTATTAAATGAAGAAAATTATGTTTAGAAATTAATGTTAAATTTTAAATGAAGGCAACTGTATGTAAATATTAATTGTAATTGAATTATTTATTATAATTTATATAAATAGATGTAATAATGCATATATTAAATATATTAAAAGAAAAAAAATACTCTATCTTCTAAAATAATTGTCGCTTTTTAAAATTTATTTTGCTTAATAATATCTGTCATTTTAGTTCATAATGAAACTTTTTCAATATATTTTGTTACTTGCCCTTATAATTATTATGCTGATTAGACTAAATATTAAAGATTAAAAATATTTTTATAATGATAGGTTCATGTATTTAATTTGTGTGAAATATAAAAAGCGACAAATATTTTACAACTGAGGTAGTAACTAGACAAAATAATTTTCTAAAAAATAACAAATAAACCGAAATACTTAAATTATTACCATTACCAATTTGACTATAAAGTTAAATTATAGACATGCTCATACGTATGTCTGAAAATTTTGTCTCCAAATATGTGGGTTGGATCTTACCCGGAGCTTTTGAATCATGATAAGTTATAGAGTATTCTATGTTGGTTCCAACCGGTATTGTATGGCTCAAATTTTTACTCACCATGATTCTAAATATTTACCACTTTGACTATAGAGTTAGTTTGATAATTTTAAATAAATAAAAATATTACAAAAATAAAATAAAGGTTTAAGCTAATATTTAAATAATTAAACTCATCTCTTTCAATAGATTATTGTCGGTCATAGTTTCCTAACTTTAATCTTCTAGCAAAATTTTAATAGTTTCTCACTAAAAGTTAACAAGGGAGGTAAAATAGGTATTTTTAATATATTGGTAGTAAATTATAGAAAAAGTTATGTTAGGAGGTTTATCTTAGCATTTTTTTTTCTTAAACGTATTACATTGGAGGTATTTAGTATTTTCACCATTTTTAAACATGAATAATCTCTTTTCATCCAAAACTTACCATATGAATTCTTTCTTTAAAAACAAATTTTGAAATGTCAGCGGTAAAAAAATAAAAATAAATAAATAAATAAAAACTTCTACTTTTGGCAATTTTTTTTTAAAAAAAAAACTCGGCCTACTATTCGAGCAATTATTGTTTGATGTCTCATCGATGCGATTACATCAAAATCAGTATAAAAAATTGGTATGGGAGTACTCGGCGACTACCTAGTCCTACTCAGGAATCTTGGTCAACTCGATCCTCTCGACTGCTCGGATTACTAGTCCTAACTCGGATTACTCAAACAGATTCGGATTTATTCGCCCCAACTCGAATTCACTCGCCAAATTAATATTTTCGTACACTATTTCAATTTATTAACTCCCATCTCAGAATGTCTAACACTTATTTGTAAGTTTATTTAGTTTAAATGCATTTTTAGTTACTTTATATTATATTATACTATATTATATTATATCATATCATACTATATTATTTATATTACGATGTTTGTGTTTATTTTTATGAAAAATTACTTGAAATAAAGATTATTCTATCATAATCAACCTTTTATTTGAATGTAATGTAATATATTAAACATTAAAAATACTTTTTATTTTGTTGATCTCATTTGATCAACAATAAGTAAATTTACTATTAGTTGTCGAGTAAGATCCGAGAACTCCTCGAATAGTTGAGTACTCACTATTCTTTATGACACCGAGCAATCACCGAATAGTTTTACAAGAATCCAATTGTATAAAAATTTTGAGGGTCCAGTTGAAATTTCAAAATGTTTAAGAGTTTAACTTAAACGCTTTATCTAAGTTAGAAGATCCAATTGAAATTTCGAAAAGTTTAAGGGTTTACTTGAAATTTTATGTCAACTTTAGGAATCTAAATATGCATTATCCCTATTTAAAATAAATTATGAAATCTCTTTTCAAGATTTTTAATTAAGTTCTATTTTTTAAAACTTTTTTTTACCTCTCATGAAATAAAAATTTTAAGTCGAGTTAAAGTTATTGATGCCGGAAACATGTGTGAATTGGCTGAAAGAGTATTGCGAATTGAATAAGAGGAACAATTCGTTCGCTCAATTGATTTACTGAAAAATATAATATCAAGTTTGCCTCTTAGAAATCCTAAACACCCATTTTATAAGGCGTTACTCTTAACCCTAACAAAATAATTCCAAAATAACGAAAAAACCCTTAAAATAATAAAAATTCAAAAAAACCCTCTAAACGATCCTGAAACACCGAAATGCATTGTAGATCGCCGTTTCGCTTCAACCAGTCAAATTTGGGCCCTAAATTCCATACCCAAAATCAATGCCGAAAGCCCGGTGCATCATATTCTCCCCTGCTATAAAGAAGATTCGTCCTCGAATCTAATTTATCTTCACCAACAGCAAGCTCTCCAAGTTCTTCTTCGTCTGTATGATAGGGCGATAAATCTGCTACATTAAAAGTCCCGGATACATTGTACTTACCCGGCAGCTCTATCTTGTACGCATTGTCATTTATTTGCTCTAAAACCTTGAATGGACCATCAGCTCGAGGATGTAATTTGCCAAACCTGCCAGCTGGGAATCGTTCTTTTCTGAGGTGAATCCACACGAGATCACCCTCTTTAAAGACCACTCTCTTCCATCGCATATCCACCCTCTGTTTGTACTTTATGTTCTATTTAGTAATTCTGTCATGAATTTCGGAATGCAGCTCCTTTATCTGTTTTGTGTGTTCATCTGCATCAGAACTGAACTGCTTGACTAAGGGTAAACGCGCGAGATCCAGAGGAGTAATTGGATTACGCCCGTAGACTATCTCGAAAGGACTCTTGCCCATTGTTCGGTACTGTGACCGGTTATAAGCAAACTCTGCCTGAGGTAGCACCACGTCCCACTGTCGTGGATTATCACCAACCAGACTTCGCAGTAAATTCCCCAAGTTTCGGTTGACAACTTCTGTTTGCCCATCGGTCTGGGGATGATGAGATGAGCTAAATTGCAACTTGGTTCCCATATGCCGCCACAGAGTACGCCAAAAGTGACTTACAAACTTCACTTCACGATCTGAGGTTATAGTTTTAGGGACTCCATGCATCTTGACAATCTCCTGCAAAAATAAACGAGCAACCTGTGAAGCATCAAAGGTCTTGTTACATGGAATAAAGTGGGCCATCTTGGAGGATCTGTCGACCACCACCATTATGGAATCTTTATTCCACTGTGTCCTCGGCAACCCCAACACAAAATCAAGACTGACATCTTCCCACGGTGCAAGCAGAACAGGTAAAGGCATGTATAATCCAGCATTAGTACCCTTCATCTTGGCCACGTAACATACTCGGCACTTCTCCACAAAATGTGCCACATCACGCTCCATTCGAGGCCAGTAGAAATGCTCACACAGCAAAGCCATCGTCTTATCAGTTCCAAAGTGTCCAGCTAAGCCCCCTGCATGACTTTCAGTAATAATGGACTCCCTTAAAGAACACATAGGGATACACAACCTATTTCCCTTGAAGAGAAAATTAGCCACTAACAAAAACTGTTGGAACGGACCTGTTTGACACCTGTTCCAGACATCTCCGAAATACGGATCATCAATATATAATTCCTTAAAAGAGTCAAAGCCCAAAACTTTTACCTGCATTGTAGACAACATGGAATGTTTTTTGCTCAATGCATCTGCCACCTTGTTCATCACTCCAGCTTTATGCTTAGTTACGAAACTGAAAACCTGAAGCAGCTCCACCCACATCGCGTGCCTAGCATTCAGTTTCTGCTGTGCATTAATATATTTCAGGGCTTCATGGTCAGAATATAAAACAAACTCCCTCAAAATAAGATAATGACGCCAATGCTCTAAGCTCCGTACTATGGCATAGAATTCTCTATCATACGTCAAATACTTCTTCTTTACTTCATTTAACTTCTCACTGAAAAATGCCACCGGTTTATTTTTCTGACTCAGTACACCCCCAACACCCACGCCTGAAGCATCACAATGTACTTCAAAAACCACATGAAAATCAGGAAGAACCAAAATCGGGGCTTTAGTTATCTTCTTTTTCAGCAACAGGAATGCCGCTTCCGCCTCTTTGGTGCATGTAAACTTACCCCCCTTTAGACAATCCGTAAGAGGTGCAATGATAGTGCTGAAATCTCGGACAAACCTCCGATAAAAAGATACTAACCCATGAAAGCTGCGTACCTCATGGATATTTTTCGGAGTTCCCCAACTTGTAATGGCCTCAATCTTCATCGGGTCTACCTGAATGCCTTCCTGCGATACTATATATCCCAAAAACGTCACATGATTAGTTAAAAAGTGACATTTCTTCAGATTGGCATATAACTTTTGCTCCCTCAAGGCCTCAAACACTGCTCGTAAATGCTGTAAATGCGTCTCAATCGAAGCACTATAAACCAGGATATCATCAAAATATACGACAACGAATTTGCCAATAAAAGAACGAAAAACCTGATTCATCAGTCTCATAAAAGTGCTCGGCGCGTTAGACAATCCGAATGGCATCACCATCCACTCGTACAGGCCATCTCTAGTCTTGAATGCCGTTTTCCACTCATCTCCAATTCACATTCTAATTTGATGATACCCACTCCTCAAGTCTATCTTTGAAAAGACAGTAGCCACATGTAACTGATCAATCAAATCGTCAAATCGCGGAATGGAAAAACGATACTTGATTGTAATTTTATTGACAGCTCTGCCATCTATACACATTCTCCACGTTCCGTCTTTCTTAGGGACTAATAATGCCGGCACGGCACAAGGACTCATACTCTACCTGATCGCACCCTTTTCCAGCAACTCCTGCACTTGCCGCTGCAGCTATTCATGTTCCTTAGGGCTCATTCTGTATGCCGCCTTATTAGGAATAACAGCTCCTGGGATGAAGTCCATATGATGCTGAATGTCTCTCATTGGTGGCAACCCAGGTGGCAACTCCTCCGGTACAACGTCAGCAAACTCCTCAAGTAAGGGTCTGACTTGTGAAGGGACTTCAGGATCCGCAGTATTTGGCTCTACCACTACAATAGCAAAACGTTCAGGGGCACGCACCGCCTCTTCCCGGAATTCTGATCCGGACAGCAGATTATTCTGCACTTCTTTTCTCAAATCGGTAGGGCCCAGGGTTATAGCTCTACCATCATTCTTGAAACTGTAGGTATTTCTAAACCCATCATGCTGCGTTTTTCTGTCAAATTGCCATGGCCTTCCCAACAAGATATGGCAGGCGTCCATGGGAATCACATCACACCACACCTCATCAGCATATTTCTGGCCAATCGAAAACTGCACAAGACATTTCTTACTAACTTTCACCTCGCTCCCCTTTTTAAGCCACAAAAGCTTATACGGTCGAGGGTGGTCCTCTGTTTTCCGCCTCAACTTCTCCACCATAGTAGCGGAAACTACGTTCTCGCAACTTCCCCCATCAATGATCACAGCACATACTTTTCCACCACTAGTGCACTTAGTATGAAAGATATTATGCCTAAGCCACGACTTATCTTCCGTAATAACAATATTTAAAACTCGACGAACGACTAAAGACTCACCAGAATCTGCATAAATCACTTCGTCCTGTTCTGGCCTTGCATCCTCTGGTTCACCATCAGATTCATCATAAGTTGGTTCTCCGTCATAGTTTGGATTCTCGACCAACGTCACAATATGACGATTAGGACAATCTGCAGCAAATTGTCCCAACCCCTGACACTTGAAACAACGCTTAGCAGCAATCCCTCCCCTACTATTTCTCGTGTTGCTCTGTTTCCCTTTCGCTACAGGTTCAGAACTCGCACCCTTAACAGCGATTGGTGTTGATTTTATTGCGAAACTCTCACATTTCCCTCGTAAACCTTTACCAGACCATCGATTCTGAAATTTGGATGCACTGCCTGTTCTTTTGCATTGCGACTCCACCTTTAAGGCCAATCGACAGACATCCTCATACGTCCAATACTGTTGCAAGAACTTTCTGGACAACGTCAGAAATCTCTGTTCGTAGACCAGCCAGAAACCGAGCCACAGTCTGCTCTTCTTCGTCATCCACATCACAACGCATCCGCAACCGATCAAACTCCTCGGTATACTCCTCCACTGTCGAATTGCGTTGTTTGACATTGTGATACTCGATAAACGCCTCTTGCCGGTAATGACAAGGTAAGAACTTTCTTTGCAGCAATTTCTTCATCTTGTCCCATCGTTTTACCTTCGATTTTCCTTCCCTAACACGCTATTTTTTAACGTGTTCCCACCAAATCGAGGCATGTTGTCATAACTTAATCGCCACAATTTTAACCTTCTCTTCCTCAGTGAAGTCCTTAATATCAAAACCCTCTCCACAGTGCGCAACCAATCGATAAACTCATCAGGATGAGTCTTACCTTCAAACTCAGGAATCTCGATCTTCATTCCAAAATTCCGAACAGGTGACCGATGTCCAGGTCGCATCCCCCGAATTCGCCCCTAGTTTCGTACCCAAAAAGGGTTGACGTCTTCCTCCTCGTATTTGGATGTTGCATCAGTTTCCTCACCTTCGGATTGAACATCCAACTCCACCTGCGCGAGTTGTCGTTCTAAATCTCGGATCCGCTGTCTCTGTTCTTCAATTTCCACATCTCGCGGGTCTCTGTGATGCGGTGGTTCGTCTACTTCAGGAACGACTCCACGCCTTCCACCACGACCTCCACGATTATTTTCAGCCATCGAGTCAAAGCAACCAGAGCTCTGATACCAACTGATGCCGGAAACGTGTGTGAATTGGCTGAAAGAGTATTGCGAATTGAATAAGAGGAACAATTCGTTCGCTCAATTGATTTACTGAAAAATATAATATCAAGTCTGCCTCTTAGAAACCCTAAACACCCCTTTTATAAGACGTTACTCTTAACCCTAACAAAATAATTCCAAAATTACGAAAAAACTCATAAAATAATAAAAGTTCAAAAAACCCTCTAAACGATCCTGAAACACCGAAATGCATTGTAGATCATCGCCAAAGGCGATGAGTTTGATTCAGATCGCCGTTTCGCTTCAACCAGTCAAATTTGGGCCCTAAATTCCATACACAAAATCAATGCCGAAAGCCCGATGCATCAGTTATTTTTTTTAAAAAAAACTTGCAAATGAATAAGTGGAACATGGGAAGGCCGACACATATTGATTTGTCTCATTCAAGATTTTTAATTAAGGTTTTTATTTATTTATAATTTCACATGAAATAAAAATTTTAAGTCGAGTTAAAGTTTTTTTTTTTTTTTTTTTTTTTTTTTTTTTAAATTTGCAAATAAATAAGTGAAACTTGGAAAGGCCAATACATATTGGATTTTGAATCATTTTCATCTTTATAATACGTTTAATCCAATATAGAACATGTTTATTATTAGCTATCACTTACGATAATTGTGTTACATTTTATTATTATTATTTTGCATTATAGTCATGTTGATTATCTCTATAATTAAATTAATTTAAAATTTCAAATATATATATATAGAGAGAGAGACTTTCATTTTTGTTATTTCGCAAATTGCATTTATGTTATATAGTCTACTTAAAAAAACTTTATAAAAATCAAATTTTACGTTTAAAAGTGGTCCAATTTTATCATTCTATGTGAAAATCTTTTATATTAATCTATGAATATGGTATGTGAAGATAATTGGTGAAATTGTGAGTAACTCATTTTTAGGTAAAAGTTAGGAGGGGTGAAAAATATAAATGAAGTTTTTTTTTTCTTTTTCATTTTATATCATTTTCCTAATTGATTGTTTTGTCAAGTTAAAATTTATATAATTTAAGTTTTATTTATTTTTAATATTATATTTTCAATAAAAATAGTTACAATTCTAATTTATGTAATTAAAAGTATAAATATTTTTTAAATAAATTTTATGTAATTCAAAGTATAAATATTTGTATAATATAGATTGAAATGTATAATTCATTTTATTTTATAAAATTTAATGGTTGTAATTTATTTAATATATATATATATAATAGTTAAAAGGGGGAGAGAGAGAGAATGGAGATGATATGAGAAAGAATAAAATATTAAAAGAGATAATATATCATCATTAGTTTAAATTAAGGGAAATTTCCAAAAAACTCCCAAATTCTCAAACTTTTTACTCTGACCCCCCGGTTTTGCTAAGATTTGTTAAACCACCACCAAACCAGAAACCAGCTCTGGTTTCTGTTAACTGTGCAAGTTTTCCGTTAAATGTGTTTGTTAATTTGTCAAAACCTCCCTTTGTTGCTTTTTAGTTGGTTTTGGGCGGCTGCTGCATGTGATTTGATAATTGTTATTATTTTATTAGTAGAAGAAAAATTTGTGAAATAACTTAAAAGACTCTAAATTTCAAAACGGTCATATATGACCGTTGATCAACGGTCATAAATAGATATGCTTTTACTCAGATTACTCACCCATCCAAATATTATATAAATTGAGGCTTGCATAGCAGTTTAAAAAAAAAAAGTTTTTCTCATTGCACAATATACACAATACTTGTTGGAGATAACCCAACTAAATGTGTAGAATGACAAAAATAAGCAACAACGTTTGGTAGCGGCATCAGCAAAATAAGTCAAAAACAATCTTGCAGACTGTTCTATACACAACAGAAGCACAACATAAGCTAAAGCATTTAGTAGCAGCAACAGACAAATACAACAGATGCTTTTCCCCAGCAACAACAAATAATCTATCAAAATTTTCATTTGACAGTCTACTGCAGTAGAAGTATACAACAACAACATCTATTTCAATTAAGAAAATATGCAACATTGTACCTACCTAAATAGCAGCATTCGATAGCAGGTATGTTTAGAAATAACTTAAACGGCGGTATAGTCAAGTATAGGAATAAAAGATGCTACTGTGGAAAACGAGCTCTTATTAGAATTTCCGAATCAAACGAGAATCCAAACAAACTATATTTTCACTGTTTGGATTGTCGCTATTTCAGATGGTGGATGCCTTATGAGAATGAGATTGATATGGAAATATTACAACAATGCATGATGTCTTTTGTAGAATATGAAGCAGTACATGCTCAGGAAAGAGGAAGATCTAACTGCTGTGTAAAGTATGATTTTGGTGCAATTGCAGTTCTAATATTTAATCTTATCATTGCTGTCCTATCTAATTCTGCAGTTCTAAACTTGTAGTAATGGGGGAATGTAGTCAGATTATTTTCTATCATCTCTATCTAATTATGCATCATTAAACTTGTAATGATGGATGCATGTCCTATCTAATTCAGGCTATTTTTTATGAATGTCAGTTTTCATATGTCCTAATTTGTTTGATTAAATATGATAATGCTACATGTACATATAGATGTCCTATAATGTAAATGTAATTTGTGAGCAAGACTTAATAAACAAGCAGTAGCATGTGTATATATATCAGTGTTTGAAAATTCGGAAATCGAAATCGGGGCGACAACCCTCCAAAACGCCTAGGCGGTTGAAGCGGGGCCTAGACGGGGACTAGGCGGTCAAAGCGTTATTGACAAAAAAAAAAGATCAAAAGTCAACGGTTAATCAAATATAAATTAGATAATTGTTTGGTATACTTGTTAAAGAATATATATATATACTAATATTTTATACATTTTCATACAACCCAATCAAATATTTTAAGAATCAATTCAAACCTCACAATTGAAAACTAATGAAAATCACATATTAAACTAAATTACAACTCACATACAAAAGTAAACTTGTTAAGTTGCTTTAAATTTGCATAAAACCAAAACACAACACGATCCAATATGTCAAAAATCAATTCACTTACAAAACTTATCAATATAGAAAAATTACAATGACACATTTATCAATAATTTTAACTTTCTATAATAATATTACATACTCATCGTAAACGAAGCATAAAATAAGGTAGCATCAGACCATCGAGGTTCGAGTTACTTACCTTGGAGACTAGCGACACTAGTAAGAGAAAAGGCTCACCGTCACCGTCACCAACAAGCAATAAGATTTGATCGTGAAAAAAAATACGAAATGAATTTGTGATTTAGGGTTTTATTATTTTAATTAAAATTTTAAAAATTGATATCCTAAAAAGACGTCATTTTGATGTAGATGACGAAAGCGATTTGATCTTATTAGTCCGATTTGGATCGTAATGAGCGCCTAGGCGGCCCATTAAGATGACTATGGCAGATAAGTCGAATTGAACGCCCGACTACCCTAAATTCCCTTCAGTTAGCCATTAAAACGTCTAGGCGGTCTAAGCGGCCGAGTTTTCAAACACTGATATATATAGATTGAAGTATGTTCATTTGTGAATTAACTAAAATTTTAAGATGAGTGTTTAAGTGAGTAACTAAATATGCATATAGACATACTAGAATATATCCGAAGACCATAACAGTACCAAAAAAAGAAAAAGGAAATTGTTTTAAGATATATAATAAAACAACACAGTTGCAGCAAATATATATATATATATATTGAAAAAATGATATAAACATCACATTAGCAACAATTATTAATAATTATAAGTTAAGAAATGTAGGTATGCCACAAATAGTATATCCATCTTAACACAGTACTTAATAGCCTTAAGCTATATGATATAATCCAATGAAAAATAACCACAGGGTATGTAAACCAAAATGTTGCATCCCAATATAGTCTTTTGTGAAGGCTAAATTGAGGTGCAACCAAATACAAAATTTAATCCAAAAGGCAAGTTTAACTAAAACCTGTGATCTTCCTCATTCTGTAGCCAAAAATATAAGGTAATTAGGTTCGCTTCTATTAAACTGCATATCCTTCGCTTATAAGCTACTCACAGCTGTACTGTGATTTGTGATCCCCCTGTCTGAGAGCACCCGAACTGGTAGATTCGGTTCTATGGACATAAAAAAATCACACACTGCTAATTGTCATCTATAGATCAAATCAAATTAAGTTTATATCTTGAGATGCTACTTACAAGTATGATGCCTCCACCTTCTTTTTCATTGTCATCTGTGTTACTTTTAATATGATTTGATGTTGAGCAACCTCCATTCTTTATTGGCTTTTTGTTACCCTGCGTCATGAAAGATATAGTGAGCTAATTTCTTTCGAATTACAAAATGTCAGGATTTTCTAATACTTGAATCTTGCACAAGCAATAACTTCAAACAATAATCAAGTAAAATTAACCTTCTTCTCGCTTCTCGATTCTGTGAAGGCTGTAGGGTTTTTTCCAAATTTCTTTTTCTTACCTTTCTGGGCAACCTCATTCATATGTAAAAGTTGGTATGTAATTTGATCATAAGAGTTTCAGTTATTATAGACACAAATATGGTAAATACCTTCTTCTTGATTTTGGTTATGGGCTTTTTCGAAGTTAAGGCTTGCACTGCTCCACTGCTCCCACATGCAGTCATTGACCTTGTCTATGCATTCGAGAAAGTAGGTTATTTCCCATCTACAAATTTTAAATAACTTTGATATGTTAATAACTTATCATGTAATGAATTCACCTGTCTTTAAGTAGCTTTATTTTGTGAGCATGTTCGCTTATTATGGCCCTCATGATGACACAGTCTGCATGACACAACTCCATATTTTCTCCCTAGTTCTGGCTCACCTTCTTCTCTTTTTTTTTCTTTGTGGGTCATCCAGCTTGTTTCTTATATTTGGGAGGCAAAATACTATCATTAGGATTGTGGACCCAGTTGCTGGATTGGGGAACCGGATGGATAACACTATTGTATGTTCGCAGGAAGGCTGCTTTACAGTGGTAAGGATGAACATGCTTGCTGATAGCATCTGTCAAGTAGTCTGTGTCATTCTTAAAAGCTGCAGGGTATTTAAGTAGTTAGAAAATCAACTTTCATTTAGACAGAAACTTCCATTTAGCCTATGTGATCATAAGAGTTTCATGCTTGCTAATATTGACTTTACAGAAACCTTAGCCTGTGTGCACTAAATTTTCATTTAAACAGCTACAATGTCTAGACAGTATAACAACCATTATCTATTGACACCTGAATGGATCTTCTAGGATATACATTTATAACTATTGACTGGCTCCCAACAAAGCATAAGTCCAAGCAACATATAAGGATTTTCTAAAGTCTATTTACAAGACTCCAAAGCATATTAACGTGCATAAGAGATGTATCAACAGACTAAATTTAAACCTCTGCTATGCATTTACTAGAGAATGAGAAGAACAAAACAATAGAATGGTTCATCAACCAAAGACAAAGTTATAACTAATCAACTATTTTTTATTAAAAAAATCAATAAAATAAAATAGAAAAGGTTATAACTAATCATAATCTCTTCATAGTCAGTGTACAACTGTGCAATTAATCATAAAGTACCCACATTCATGTTTGATGTATATCCTAATGCTAAAATATTGGATACACATAGCACTTATTCCAAAATGATGACTCTGGAAGATGCCCATACCAATCAAAACTCTGGTAGTATACATAACTATATCACATACAATGGTCCAACTTCATATGGTCACTTATAAAGCATAACTGAATGAATCACAATACGTTTCTATAGAAGTTTTTCATCTAGTAATGCTGATCAAACAACTGCAATGGGACAGAGCAAGCCAACTTTATACCCCACAGATTATTTATTTATTTTTCCTTTTTTTTCTTTTTACCCACACCAAGTCAGAGAAAACCCATTGCACTAAATGCAAACAATACAAAAAGGTAATTATCAAGGCCATCAAGATGTTTTATTTCACAATCATGTATATCCCAGGCACCTGTTACACCCGGGAAAATCTATATCAGAAAATTACTAAATTAGAAACTTAGCATGTTATTCTCTGAAAAATGTGTCTATAAAAATTCTGCTAGGCCATCGATAAGGTAGAAAACATTCATGGTAAAAAGTTAATATTAATGAAATCTAAGGAATATTCAACCAAAATAGCAACCTAGACACATATATGTATATATATACACATATATATATCTGGTACTTCCTTTATCAGTACAGACAAAATTTAAAATAATATTTATCAAATGAAATGAATTGCAGTACCTGAACACGCAACAACATGGATGCAGGGTATCCCAGATAACTGCCAATATCCACAACTACATCCCCTCCTTCCCAAATCAACGATATACTGCCTTCCTGACTTAGCATTGTATACCTCGAACTGTCCCTCTCCAGCCTCCATCACAGTAAAATCCTTTCCATCTACTGATTTTTTCATGAGCTTTTTATTTATTACAGGAGCTATTATCCCTTCCCACTTTCCTGCTTCTTCCTTCCTAGCCACTATTTTCGTCATCACCAACTTCCTTATATCTTCAAGCAATCCCAAATAAGTTCCACCTCTTTGCTCTTTAAGCATGTTGTTGAGGCTTTCAGTCATATTGTTAGTGACATGCTCATATTTTATTCTGGGATTCATTGCATGTAGTGCCCACCTCTCGACTGGAATGTCGTCAAGGAACTTCTTCGCTGCAGGGTTATGTGCCTGAATTTCCTTCATTGCATTGATGAAATCAAGCTCATTAGAAATTCTTGATGCTATCCAGAACAAGTATTGCAGCCTCTGATCACGAAATTTAACTCTATACTTGGCATATATGTGGCGTGCACATAACCTGTAATTACAAAAATACAATGCCAATTATGACTAGAAAATGCAAAAATTTACTAAAGTTGTATGAACTAGTTACAGATAGCTTAAATTATCAGCACACAGTATGTTCAATGTTACTTATAAATACACTATCTTCAAAATTTATTAATGCAGAAGTTGCAAAAATAATACCTGTGTGAAGCTTCAGGCCAGACTTTTGGAACTGATGACAGTATAGAGGTTCCTCTATCAGACATAAAGCAAATTGTTTCGTTGGTGGTAGATCGAGAAACTCCTTCAAATTTTGTAAGAACCAAGTCCATGAAGATTCATCTTCGCCTTCACAGAGACCAACAGCTATTGAAAAAAGGCCACTGTTGGCATCTAACCCCACAGCAGTTAGTAAATATCCTTTAAAAGGACTCTTCAACCAAGTGTCATCTATCTCAATAAAAGGCTGACATCCACTCCTGAAGCCTACTCGCTGAGCATTAAAACAAACAAACATTCTGTCGAAGGTCATTGATGGCTCCTTGGTGCTGATAATAGCTCTAGAACCTGGGTTGGTGAGAAGAATCATATTTGCATATGTCCTCATTACCTTGAAACATTCACCATGTTCCTCCTAAAGAACCCTCAGAGCCTGCTGCTTCGCTTTATAGAGTCTGAATTCATCGACCTTCATCCTATAACGATCTTGCAGTAGAAACCTTATTACAGACACTCTCATATCAGGATTTTTTTTAATGAGCTCTTCAAATTTCTTCGCAATCCAAGTTGCCTTAGCTTCCTTCGATTTTCCTGATCTGTGACATTTATGCTCACCTTCAAACTTTTTAACATCCATAGTTGTACCTCCTTTAGTTGCAGAAGCATGTATTGCCCATGGAAATATTTTTGCAAAACAACGAAAAATGATTCTTTTTGGTTCATTTTTAGATTGGATATACGAAATCCCGGCCTGAATGGCATAATCTTGCAGTGCCTTCCTTAATGTGTAGCATGAGTCATGAGTTTGCCCAACTTCAAACCGAATGACTCCGTCAGGCTTGATATAGAATGCGGTCTCCTTTAAAAAATCATCCACTGCCTTTGTTATATCAACATGTGTGTTTTTAGTTCTTGGTAGATCTGCTTCATTGTTCCATATAAGCAGTTAATTGCTGACCCTCAAAACTTCTTTCCTAATTACTAGAAGAACCAACCATACTTGGTCTAGGTGTGCCTAAAGGAATCCTGCCATCTCTCTCTGCTACTATGTCAGCAAAGTCGGTCCAGAAGCATTGTTCCATATATGCGTCATAGCCACTGTTAGGTTCTGAGCTATCTATGTGGTCATCATATGAGTCAAAGCCACTGTCAGGTTCTAAGCTATCTCTTCAGGCTCCCAAAATTTGTTATTATCTTCTTCAGATTCTGAACTCTCAACCTCTGCATTTTCCACCAATCCTTCATTGACATTACCTCCTGTTCTTTGTCTATTAACTTCTTGCTGCCCCTTAGGTGCTACATATGCGTGATAAGGTAATAGATGCGGATATCTTGGAACTCCCTCATTCTTCCATAGCATAAACACCAAACTAGTATGTCCATTATGTTGAAAATAGTCTGCAGCTAGAAGAAGTTCCCTATCTGAAGTTATTTTCAGCATATTTTTGTCCCAAGGAAGAAGCAAGTACAATGCTAATTTAGCAGGTATCTCCAGTACCCTATTTGGTAGTAGACCAATCTCTTGAAATGCAGCTAGAACCACCACAAGGGACAGTGTATCGGTTTCAACCGTATTTAAAAATACTTCTTGGCTCTCGGTCCTAGCATATATCCTTAAGATCTGATCCATTGTTGATCATCAACCTTGTATCAAATGACATATTTTAACTTGTGAATAACAAAAAAAAAGTAGTATACATCATTTAGAAGGCAATCATTAACTGGACAGAAAATAAAACATTCAATAAATGTTAATGTTTGGGCCACAAGAATTTACAATCAGCCATGCACAATGTACATACAGTAAATGTATTCACTATGCACAAATATGGCCTTGTAGTTTCAAACAAAAATATGTTGTTATTGTTATTATAGCATTTACCAATACTTAAGAAAAAAAGTTGTAAAACAGACAATAACCGAACAAAAAGAAATATTAAACAGTTATGAATGCAGGTATGGTCCCATAATCTAACAGGCAATAAAAAATCCACCATATGGTATCAACCCCGCACATACTAGATAAAAGAAGACAATAAATAAGATCTACTGTATGCACAAACATAAATAATAAATGAACTGTCAATATTTCACTACCATTTATTGTATATTTCATGCTTTTCCAGCAAAAAGGAACAAATATTAAAGTTAAAGAATGTGACATACTTATGGAATCCGGCAAATTCCTGACCACGAACTCTGATGACACTGCTACTTCCTTCCCTATTTAATAACAGAATACTAAAAAAGTTAATTCCCTTATTCACTTCTCATAACTATGAAAATTCCAAACATTGAAAAACTACAAACTGAGAGCACACCACATTCAACAGATATTACCCTCACAAGCTCATTAATACCAAACAGATATGTATGTTACCTCATAATCTTATACATAACAAGTTCTTAAATAGCAAATAATAGTCAACCATTGTAAAACACATATTCAGCAAAACAACAAAATAGAACCTACAAAAATATAACTGAAAACAGAACCTACGAAAAATGAACTGAAACTGAATAAAGAAGATGGTTAACACAACTCACTGCTGGATAACATATTACACATATATATATATGCACTTGTCATACTGGACCTTAAACAACAAAAATGGCTCGATGAAAATCCAATGAAGGCAACTAAAGTCGACACAATTCGAAGAACAACCAAAACCAACTAACCTAGAAATAATACACACAAGAATGCAAAACAATAGACAAAATGGTCGAAGACACCATCACAAGCAAGCACGAGTCAAACCCTAGAAACAACCACACATTAGAGAATATAACAAGATAAACATACAGCAAGTCATGTAGATAGAAAAAATTGTCAATAGTTGACGTGTCACCGCTGTTGACCATAAAAAGGCACACAACCAACAACAATCATAGACATGTATCACCAAGAAAAAAGAAGAACAGAGACCAAACTCAATCAAACAACGATACTGGGATAATCCATCGTCGAGGATGACCATCGAGGAAAAAAGACAGTTAGAATTAAAGGGAAACAGAACACAACTTATTAGAATCCTACCTTCTCTCAAACTTAACTGTCGGCGGGAGACAACCTCGCGACTCGATTGACAGAGCTCCGACGAGACTGTAGCAGCGGCGAAAATGTACGGTGCTTCAACGTCGATAGGTTAAATAACCAGAGGTTCTCTCTCTCACACCTAAAATAGCATGTGGCAGGAAATGAGATATGAGGACGATAACATGTCAGGAAAGGAAAAGTATTGTCATGTTAACTCACTTGTCAAGTACACGTGTCGATAGATGACGTAAACACATATTTAAAATTCAAAAGTAATCTGATATACTAAAAATTAATCTTACACATTAAAAAGTAATCTGACACATTGTTTGCTTTTTACTTTCCCGCTCCCTCAATTTTTAATTTATATTAAATTTACCACCCGTACAATTACATAAATATCCTCTGACATCAGCAGTAAATTGTCTTATAAAAAAATAGTTTTTTTTTTTTTTTAATTTATTCCCTAAATTTTTTTAAAATATAATTTCCACCACCTGTATAATTACAAAAATAACACTCCCACGTTAACGTATAATTAACGTTTACTGTTCATTCACAGTTGGTTTCTGGTTTAGTGGTGGTTTAACAAATCTTAGCAAAACCGGGGTGTCAGAGTAAAAAGTTTGAGAATATGGGTTTTTTTTTTTTTGGAAAATTCCATTAAATTAAAGGGGAGAGAGAGGAAATGATGTGAGGGAGAATAAAATATTAAAAAAAATGTCATCATTAGTTTAAATTAGTGGCATTGAAAATGTAAAATTAAATATAAATAACCCATACACATTGCTTCATTTTAGATGCACACAGCGTACAACCACAGGTGGTAGCCAACCACCATAGAATTAGCGTGAAAATATAGATACAATTTTGAATGAACAAAAATGACTTTATTGCTCTTGGCGCATTTCCTCGAGTTCATATACTTTTTTATGCAAAATTTACAATAGAAAGATAAAATTGGAAATTTGAGAAGCAAGCAGGGGTATCCACCAATTTATTCTCCGGTTTATTCTCGCTTTTATATATACAAGTTTGGTTTTTAAATACATTTTTTCTAGCGGAGATCATCATGTGTTCATGATTGAGTGATTTATTTTTTCGTTTTCACAAAGTCATCCATTTTGAATTTTACTTGTTCTGCAAATAATTTCTGTCATGGAGGTGAGGATATGTGTAAACAGAATACAATCAACATATAAACCAGCATGTGTATTGAGATAATTACGGGAAATAATTGTGGGATTTGATTTGTAAATATAATATGTATATCTAGTATTTTCCTAAGATAGTTTTTCAATTTTGGTAGAAAAGAATTCTTTCCTAGTTTGTAGGATTAGTTGCTTGGAGAAGTTATCTTCCTACTTATATATATTTTGCTCGTAAATCTATGAAAAAGAAAAGAGAGAAAATTGTCTTCTTTCATATTTATTAATTGTCATGGTATTAGAGCCATTGTAGACACAAAACAATGGTTGAACCGCAGAAAAGTGAGATTAAAGAGGAAACGATTTTTCCAAGAAAAACGATCTTTCCTTGTGATATTACCTCTTTAGATAATCTAGAATTGGTGATCTCTCAAGTACAGTTGAGAGGAGAAAATTATGATGAATGGGCACGGTCTTTGAGAACGGCTCTACGTGCTCGGAAAAAGTATGATTTTCTTAATGGTACAATTAAGAAGCCTGATGAGAATTCATCTGATCTTGAAGATTGGTGGATGATTAATTCTCTATTGATATCATGGATTCGTAATACAATTAAATCGTAGCGTCGGTCTACTATCTCTCACGAGGAAATAGCTGAATGTTTATGGAAAGACATTAAGGACAGGTTCTCGGTAGCTAATGGTCCATGCATCCAACAACTTCGAAGCGAATTGGTGGAATGCAAACAAAGGGGCCTGACTTCGGTGACTTATTTTGGAAAGATGAAGCAAATATGAGATGAACTAGCAAACTATGATCAGATTCCATCATGTAAGTGTGGTGGATGTACGTGCAATCTCGCAGCGGAATTTGAAAAGAAAAGAGAAGAAGTACGATTTCATGCTCTTCTCATGGGGTTAGATGAAGGTATTTATAGCACTATGTGAAGCAATATTTTAGCCCAAGATCCACTTCCTAATGTTAATCGGGCATATTCTATGTTAACTGCTGAAGAGAGGGTTAAGACCATAACACGAACTAAAGAAGAGAAGCAAGATGTCATGGCTTTTGCAATGAGAGGTAGAGGAGAAGTAAGGGGCAGAAGTGGGTTGCATTGTACCCACTGCAAGAGTACAGAATATGAAGTTGATAATTATTTTGCTCTCCATGGATATCCCGAGTGGTGGGGTGATCGACCAAAGGGAAATGGAAGGAATGCAGGGCGAGGACGTGGCTCAAACAACACTCAACAACACCAAAATCAAACAAGTGTTGGGCGAGGGCGTGAGACAGTAAGGGCAAGTAACATGTCCACCAGTAGCACTAGCGTGACAGACATGGGAGCTGTTGGGGCAACAATAACTGGGAATGATGTGAGAATAAGTCTCGGTCTCGATCAGGAACAGTGGACATCTTTGATGAAGCTTATCAATGGTCAGAAAAATTCTGTTGAAAAATTAAGTGGTAAGCTCTCGAATTGGATAATTGATACAGGGGCTTCAAATCACATGACGGGAAGTATGCATTGTATAAAAATGGTGAATGACATTGATCCCTGTTCTGTTGGACTTCCTGATGGGAGCGTGACTATGGCGACAAAGGAAGGAAAACTTGTCCTTGATGGAAATTTATGTCTCACAAATATTCTCTTTATTCCTGGACTAGAATGCAATTTAATTTCAGTGTCTCAACTTGTCGATTCATCTAAATGTATTGTCTATTTTACTAATTCCATGTGTGTAATACAGGACCCCACTTCGAGGACGCTGATTGGTGCGGGTGAAAGACGGGATGGACTCTACTATTACAAGGGAGTGACACAAGTTCGAGAAATGAAGATTGAAAATAAGGGGAGTCTGGAGATCTGGCATCAACGGTTGGGACACCCGTCATTAAAAGTTACCAAGTTAGTGCCTAGTGTGAGTCATAATAAAGATGGTGATAGTGAGGATAAATGTTGTGATATTTGTTTGCGAGCAAAACAATCTAGAGATCCATTTTCTGTCAGCCATCTTCATGCTTCTAATATATTTGAACTTATCCATTGCGATTTATGGGGTCCTTACCGGTTTTTGTCTTCATGTGGTGCTTCATATTTTTTGACTGTGGTAGATGATTTTTCCCGTGCTGTTTGGGTATTTTTACTGATTGACAAAACTGAGGTAGTTCAAACCTTAAAGAATTTCTTTGCTATGGTCGAAACACAATTTAATAAAGAAATCAAAATTGTGAGAAGTGATAATGGAACGGAGTTTCAAAAATTAATTGATTATTTTTGTGAAAATTGTGTTATTTTTCAAACTTTGTGCACTGGTACTCCTCAACAAAATGGACAGGTTGAAAGAAAACACCAACATATTCTCAATGTAGCTAGAGCTTTACGTTTTCAAGGACATTTGCCCATTGATTTTTGGGGAGAATGTGTGTTAACCGTAGGATATTTGATTAATAGAACACCTTCTAGTGTTTTAAAAGGAAACACACCTTATCATGTGTTGTTTGGAAAAACCCAGATTATGATCACTTGAAAGTTTTGGGGTCTCTATGCTATGCCCACAATCAAGGACGATTGGGAGATAAATTTGAGAATAGAAGTCGAAAATGCATTTTCATGGGCTATCCATATGGAAAGAAAGGGTGGCGATTATATGACCTTGAGAAAAATATTTTTTTTTCGTATTTAGAGATGTAAAATTTTTTGAGAAAGAGTTTCCCTTTCAAACCCTACATGTGGTATCACAAGATCCTGTTGAATATATGTTTACATGGGCTGTAGAACTCACTGATGATATTGAACCTCGTGATCAAGAAATCGAAACCACTCTCTCCAATGTTGAAAGTATGCCAGTTGAGCAAGGTAATGGGACAACGGCATCAACGTCCCTCCACTCTATCGAGACTTCTTCTTCTGAAACAAAAGATGGTAGTGATGAAAATGACATTTCTAATAATGAAGAATTATTGGGACGTGGTCACCGCAACCGTAAGACTTCAGTGCTGCTACGAGACTGTGTTACCTATACGGTTCGTAAATTGAGTCCATCCCTCCCAGATCCCGCACTGCGGCATACCTCAGGTACCCCCTATCCCATTGCACACTATGTGAATTGTGATAGATTTTCTTTGCGACATAAAGCTTTCCTTGCAGCTTTACATGGTGAGCAGGAACCTACTAGTTATTCACAAGCAGTCCGACATGAAAAAGGAGGATTGTGATGCAGCAAGAAATTGATGCACTCGAGAATAATAAAACATGGCGTATTACTGATCTACCATCCAATAAGAAGGCCTTGAGTTGTAAATGGGTGTACAAGGTCAAATATCAATCTGATGGTATAGTAGAACTCTATAATGCACGTTTGGTTATATTTGGTAATCACCAGAAAGAAGGAGTAGACTATACAGAAACATTTGCTCCGGTGGCAAAGATGGTTACTGTTCGTATTTTCTTGGCAGTTGTCGCAGCTAAAAATTGGGAGGTTCACCAGATGGATGTTCACAATGCATTTCTCCATGGAGATCTACAAGAGATGTGTATGAAGTTACCCCTTGGTTTTAAAGTTGTGAGCAGAGATAAGGTGTGCAAATTACAAAAGTCCTTGTATGGGCTCAAACAAGCTCCTCGGTGTTGGTCTGCGAAACTATCTGCTGCTATAAAAACCTATGGTTTCACACAATCTTATGCAGACTACTCTTTATTTACTTTGCAACAAGGAGAGGTACGACTTAATAACTTGGTTTATGTTGATGACCTGATTATTTCTGGGAATAATAGTGTAGCAATTCAGAAATTTAAGGATTACTTGAGCACTTGTTTTTATATGAAAGATTTGGTTGTTCTTAAATATTTTCTTGGGGTGGAAGTAGCTCGTATTCCGGATGGATTTTTCTTGTGTCAGCGAAAATATGTCCTGGATATTATTTCAGAAGTAGGTTTGTTAGGGGCAAAGCCCGTGGGGGTTCCGGTGGAGCAAAATCATCAACTGGCGTTGTCCACCAGTGATTTGTTGAATAATCCAGAGCCTTATCGACGTCTTATGGTCGATTGATTTATTTGTGTTTTACCAGGCCAGAATTGTCATATTGTGTACATGTTTGTCTCAATTTATGCAGCAGCCACGGAACGATCATTGGGATGCAGCATTACATGTTGTTCGATATCTCAAATCCAACCCAGGTCAGGGTATTTTATTACGTAGCAAGGGTGATCTTACTTTGACTAGTTGGTGTGATGCAGACTGGGCCGGTTGTCCATTAACTCGTCGCTCTCTTACTTGATGGTTGGTGTTTTTAGGATCGTCTCCCATTTCATGGAAGATAAAGAAACAACATACGGTGTCTCGATCTTCTGCCGAAGCAGAATATCGTTCGATGGCCATGACAACTTGTGAAGTAAAGTGGTTGAAGAGTGTTTTATTTGATCTTGGTGTTATTCATACACAACCGGTAACTCTATTTTGTGACAGTCAAACTGCTATTCATATCTCTCAAAATCCGGTGTTTCATGAGCGCACCAAACACATCGAGATGGATTGTCATTTCATTTGGGATGCATTGTTAGATGGGACAATCTACCCTACATTTGTTCCTACAACAAGACAACTTGCGGATATTTTTACCAAGGCATTGGGTAAACGCGAGTATGATATGTTCTTATCCAAGTTGGGCATTTGTGATCTCCATGCTCCAACTTGAGGGGGGTATTGAGATAATTACGGGAAATAATTGTGGGATTTGATTTGTAAATATAATATGTATATCTAGTATTTTCCTAAGATAGTTTTTCAATTTTTGTTGAAAAGAATTCTTTCCTAGTTTGTAGGATTAGTTGCTTGGAGAAGTTATCTTCCTACTTATATATATATGTTGCTCGTAAATTTATGAAAAAAAAGAGAGAAAATTGTCTTCTTTTATATTTATTAATTGTCAATGTGTGAAAGAATAGTGTAAATGAAATAACTTATTAAAATGAAATAATAAAAAGAAAATTAATTAATAAGAGAATGGTTGAAAATTTAAATAATTTAGAGTATATGATAAAATTTTATAAAATTTACAGTATTAATATATTATATTTTAATTTTTATAGAATATATATTTTTTAAATTATATATTTATAATTTTAAATAATTTTTAAAAAATATTTTTATTTTATTTTATTAAAATTAAAATAACATATATCTCCATTTACAAAACAATTAAATAAAAATTAAAATTAGTTGTTCAGACAAAAAACCATTTAAAATGTGGTGTACCACTAGAATTATATTGTAATAATAATATTTCATTTATATATAAAATTTTTATTTAAATTTCCTTAATTTTTTCTGTAACTAATATAGCAGGATATATATATATATATATATGATTTTGTATTATATGTTGATTTTACAGTCATTCTTTATTATATACAAATACCGTTAATTTTTTTAAATATTAAAATAAAATTGTGATGTTGGAGAAAATTAAATAAAGGAATGTAATATTTAAACATCTTTACGGTCAATAATAACATTATTACTACTGGAGCCGTCCGGCGAAGTCCAACATGCCTCTTCATTTTTCCAATTGCATCAATCCAAAAGTCAGACTTGAACCATGTCCATTTTTTTTACTTTTATTTTTCACATATTTTAATAATTTCTAATTAAATAATTAATTAGTTTTTATTTATTATTTATAAAATAAAATTATTATATTATTTTTGTTTATTTATAAATTAATTAACCTTCAAATATTGAAGTGAACTACTGAACTTGACCGGTTCCTCCTCGGACCTATAAACGAAGAAGCAACTCTATTGGCCCATTAATCATCGAAACAAAATAATATATATGTAAAACATTATTGATAACAAAGATTTAAAATATTATATATATTATTTTAAATTAAATTATTTATACTTTTATGGTTAATTTAAAATCACATACGTACAGTATATGTGATTATATAAATATATAAAATAAAATATAGAAGAAAATTGAAAAAAAAAACAAAAAAAAAAACAAAACAAAACAAAAAAACAAAATCTCATACAGAAGAAGTCATTCTCTTGCTACAAATATCACCCACAATTATTATCGGCTAAACTCGTCCTACTTGATTCTCATTTATTTGAAAATTATTATTATTTTTAAATATAATGTAAAATAATGGACAGAATTTTTTAAAAATTATTTTATCCTTTATTATTTTTGTTATTTTGGATTAACAAAATTTAAGTATATCAATTGATTTAAACAAATTAAATATTATTATATTTTCAATTATTTTAGTTCATAATTATGCTATTTGATTATTTTAAACATTTAAAATTTTTAAATAATAAATTTGAAGAAAATGGAATCAATATACCACAAATATATATTAATTAAAGAAATTTTGATTCATTTTAAAATTTTAAAATTATTATGAATTTATCTTATTTAAAAATAATTAATTTATTTTTATTTTTTAAAAATATTTTCCAATTTCATAAAAAATAACCTTTTGTTTATAATTTAGTGCATTAAATAATATTTTTAATTAATAACAATGGATATTATTTTTTAAATTTAAAATGAAGTCATGTGAATTTAAAAATTAGGTGTATAATGGAAAATTCTCTACTAATTATTTATATTTATTTTTAATAACTAGTTTAAATTTTTTTTATGCTCCGGCACTCTCCATATAAGCATTCCGGTTATTATTATTATTATTATTATTATTATTATTATTATTATTATTATTATTTTTAAGATTACTTATTTAAACTGATTTTCTATTTCTACAAAATTTAATTAGTGTTTTTTTATTTTATTTTTTCAATTATCTTTTGATTTTGAATACTGATAAATGTAATTAGTAAAACAATATAAATATATTTAATAATTTATGAATATAAAATTTTTAGATAAATTAATAATAAAGTTTTTCTTCATTTTATTTAAATTTAAAATAAAGTAACTATTAAAAAAAATATATATTTATTTAAAATTATAACCACAAATAAATTATGATGAAGGATGATTTATACATTATATATTTTGACTCGAACATTTTATATTTTATAAATAAATCACATAGTATTTATGATGGTATATTAATGTAATTATTATGTCTCGTTTATATTAAATTTTTATAAATATGACAAATAAATAAAATATTGAAAAAAATTAAGTAAACTGAAATATAGTCACAAATGTGAAAATAAAAATGAATAAAGTGTCGTTCCACTTCTATGTTTATAAACTAAGTGGCAAGCATGCATATTTATTTATATGCATGTGAACACGTGTCCACTAATGTTACTATATATACATGTAATCTATCAGAACATAATGTACATATATCAAAAGATTTTGATTCTTTTGTTTTGTCTCTCTCTGTTACTATATCAATAAAATCTCTGCCTTCAATTATTATAATTCTACATATTCAGAAGCACGTCAAGAATCCAATCATATTACTAGGTTAACTTTCTGGTCCCAGTTTATTTTCCTATTAATATTTAACTGTTTTCTTCTACCCCAATTCTATTTTTATTTTACAACACGTTATCAGCACGAATATACTCTCCGGTTGCCGCTTTGCCGGATCTTCCATATCAGAAAGTGTCTGGTGATGATGTTTTCTTTCTTATGTGTGTTCTGGGAAATTTTGGAAATTATGATGGATTTGGAAATTTTTGGAAAAATACCATTATTCACCTGAGTTGAATAAGTGGTGGATCTGGAAATTTTGAAATGATAATATTATTCACCCGAGCTGAATAATTGAATTTTTGAAATTGAATTCTGTAAATACTGGAAATCTAAAGAAAGTGTTCTTATTTTGCAGAAAATGAATCGATACAAATTTGAGCCATTATTGGTTTCTGGAGCGAATTATATTAGATGGTTGAGTGATTGTGGGATAAGGCTGAAATCCAAGAACCTGTACGGGACTCTGGATAAGAATAATGAAACAACCGAGCAGCAAAAGAATAAAGTTTTGATTATAATCCGAACCCATCTGAATGATGATTTACAAAATCAGTATATGACTGTCACTGATCCTACAGATTTGTGGCAAGCATTGATTTCTAGATACAATCGCCAAAATGAGATCATCCTGCCTGAAGGACGAGATGAATGGCATAATTTGAAATTCCAAGATTTTAAAAGCGTGAGTGAATACAACTCAGCCATGTATTTGATTGTGAATAAGCTGAAAATGTGTGGGGAAACAAAAAATGACCATGAAATGTTAAATAAGACATTTACAACGTTCCATCCTTCCCAAATAATTTTACAACAGCAGTATCGGGAAATGAAATTCCAAAAATATGAAGATTTGATTAGACATTTGGATATTGCTGAAAAACACAACCAGTTGTTGAAAAATAGTGAAAGACGCCCTGTTGGCACCCAAGCATTCCCAGAAGTGAATGCACATTATAATGAAAATCCAGGCCGTGGTCGTGGCCGTAATTTTGAACGATGGAATGATTATGGAAATGGGCGTGGTAATGGCCGAGGTGGTCGAGGATCTGGAAATGGTCAGGGACATGGTCGTAATAGGGATGATGGACATCCATATCATAATCCAAATGCTCCCCAGAAGTGGAATAATAATAATGCTAGTTCCAGCAAAGGGAAAGAAGTTATGGAACCACCAAAGTTCAATCGTAGTCCATGTTATAGATGTGGTTCCCCCACTTGTTATTCGAGGACTTGTCGGGCTTCCAAACAGCTTATCAGAAGCTGAGGCGTGAACAAGAAAAAGAAAAGAATAATGAAGCGAATATGGCTGATGTTTTTGGTGATGATGATACTGGTCCTGTCGACATATCAAATCTGGAAACTGCTGATTTCTTTGAAGATCCTGATGGGAAGATAGATCACCTGATTGGTGATGGAACTGATAATTACAAGTGAATGTATTTTCTTGTTTTTGGAATGTAAATAGAATGAAATGTAATTTTAGTTTTGATTGTAAATATTTTTAAATAGTTATGAATATTACATTTCCATTCAATTAATGTTATGTTTCATTTTATTAAAGGTTATGAGTTCGAATCAAGGTTTAGTTATACCTGGAGATATATGTTTAGCCGATAGCGCTACAACCCATACGATTTTGAGAGATACAAAATATTTTTTGGAATTGATTCCAATTCAAGTTAAGGTAAATATCATATCAGGTCTAGTAGATCTGATCGAAGGCTCCGGAAGAGCTTCAATTGTGTTACCAAATAACACTGAATTGGAAATCGAAAATGCGTTATACTCTCACAAATCCAGAAGAAATTTGCTCAGTTTCAAAGATATAAGAATGAATGGATATCATATTGAAACAATTGATGAAAAGGGTGTTGAATATTTGTGTCTTATTTCAAACAAATCAAGCCAGAAGCTTGTGATTGAAAAGTTGCCTATTTCATCATCTGGATTATATTATACAACCATCAGGCATGTTGAAACACATGCTATTGAGAACCAGAAGTTTTCTGATCCTAAAATATTCCAACTTTGGCATGATTGATTTGGGCATCCGGGATCCACAATGATGCGAAGAATAATAGCGAATTCAGAAGGGCATCCACTGAGAAATCATAAAATCCTACTAAATAATAGGGACTTGTGTATCCCATGTTCCCAAGGGAAATTGATAACGAAACCATCGTTTACGAAAGTAGGTTTTGAATCTCCATCGTTTTGACAGAGAATTCAAGGAGATATAAGTGGACCCATTCATCCACCTAGTGGAGCATTTCGCTACTTCATGATTTTGATAGACGCATCTACAAGATGGTCCCATGTATGCTTGTTATCCACTCGTAATGTTGCTTTTGTAAAATTGCTAGCAGAGATTACTCGATTACGAGCTCATTTTCCAGATTACCCTATTAAGAGTATAAGACTTGATAATGCTGGGGAATTTACATCAAAAGCATTTGATGAATACTGTCAAGTATTTGGGATTGATGTTGAACATCCAGTGCCGTATATTCATACCCAAAATGGATTAGCCGAATCATTAATTAAGCGCCTTCAGATAATTGTGCGAACTATATTAATGCGCTCGAAATTACCAGTAACTGTTTGGGGACATGCTATATTGCATGTTGCTGCATTGATTCATATTCGCCTAACAACTTATAACCAATATTCCCCATTACAGTTAGTATTTGGGCATCCTCCTAACGTCTCACATTTGAGAACATTTGGGTGTGCTGTATATGTACCTATTACCCCAACTCAGAGAACAAAAATGAGATCCCAAAGACGTTTAGGAATATATATGGGTTTTGATTCTCCATCAATTATTAGATATTTGGAACCATTGACAGGAGATTTGTTTACAGCTAGATTCGCTGACTGTCAATTTGATGAAAGTAATTTTCCATCGCTTGGAAAAGGTAATAATTCTCTAGAAGAGAAATCTGAATTAACCTGAAAGGTTCCAACTTTGGCGCATATGGATCCGCGTACCCCGCAATGTGAACTCGAAGTTCGAAGGATCCTACATTTACAAATGATAGCTAATCGAATGCCTGATGCATTCAATGATACTTCAAAAATAACCAAGTCTTTTATTGAAGCTGCTAATATACCAGCAAGGGTAATTGTCCCAGAATGACAATCTCAAAAGACAATAGCAAATGAAACTCCTATCACTCGCTAGAAGCGTGGTAGACCCATTGGTTCAAAAGATATAGTTCCAAGAAAAAGAAAGAAAAATGATCTGGATCCTGAAACAGATCCAGTGAAATTCCTGAAGTTGTTGAGGTCTCTGAAAATAATCTCCTTGAAGGAGAAAATGATCAAGGAATATCGGAATCGAAAAATGAAGAAATTTCTATAAATTTCAATCAGGAATTATGGAATAGAAATGAAATGAAAATTGATGATCTATTTTCCTACACAGTGGCAGTAGATATTTTATATGATGATCATGAGCCACATAGTATGGAAGAATGCAGAAATAGACATGATTGGAAAAAATGGGAAGAAGCAATCCAGGCAGAGTTGAACTCTTTGAATAAACGAAAAGTTTTTGGACCCATAATGAAAACACCAGAAGATGTTCAACCAGTTGGTTACAAATGGGTATTCGTTCGGAAACGAAATGAAAGAAATGAAATTGTGAGATACAAAGCACGTTTGGTTGCTCAAGGTTTCTCCCAAAGGCCTGGAATTGATTACGAAGAAATGTATTCCCAGTCATGGATACAATCACATTTCGATTTTTGTTAAGTCTTACAGTTGCTGAAAAAATGGAAATGTCTTTAATGGATGTAGTCACTGCATATCTATATGGATCACTCGATTCTGATATTTACATGAAACTCCTAGAAGGATTGAAACTACATGAATCATATCGATTGGAATCTCGAAACTTGTATTCCATAAAGTTACAAAAATCCCTGTATGGATTGAAACAATCTGAGAGAATGTGGTATAACCGCCTGAGCGAGTATTTGGTTAAGGAATGATACCAGAATAATACAATATGTCTGTGTATCTTCATTAAGAGTTCAGGGTCTGGTTTTGCAATTATAGCAGTTTATGTGGATGATATGAATATAATTGGGACTCCAGAAGAAATCCAACAAACTGCTGAATATCTGAAAAAGGAGTTTGAAATGAAAGATTTGGGAAAAACGAAATATTGTATTGGTCTGGAAATTGAACATAAACCAAATGGGATATTAATTTATCAATCAGCATACATTGAAAAACTTCTGAAAAGATTTAATATGGATAATGCCCATCCATTAAGTACACCCATGGTTGTAAGAACACTTGATCCCAAAAAGGATCCATTCCGACCGAAGGATGATAACGAACAATTACTTGGTCCTGAAGTACCATATTTGAGTGCGATTGGTGCGTTGTTATATTTGGCTCAATGTACGAGACCAGATATCTCGTTTTCTGTAAATTTATTAGCGAGATATAGTTCTGCACCAACTCGTCATCATTGGAATGGAATCAAACATATTTTGCGTTACCTGAAGAGTACGAAAGATTTGAGATTATTTTATACGAATTCTGATAAATTTCTGGATTTGACTTGTTATGCCGATGCTGGATACCTTTCGGATCCGCATAAAGAACATTCTCAAACAGGCTATATTTTCACGTATAATGGTACTGCGATCTCCTGGAGATCTACGAAACAAACTTTAATAGCCACATCCTCGAATCATGCTGAAATACTGGCATTACACAAAACCAGTAGAGAGTGTATTTGGTTGAGATCAATGATCCAACATATCCAGAATTCTTGTGGTATCTCCCAAACTGCGAATGGGCCAACTATAATTATTGAAGATAATTCTGCATGCATCGCCCAAGTTCGGGGAGGTTACATCAAAGGAGATCGAACCAAGCACATTTCCCCAAAATTCTTCTACACCCACGAACTTCAGAATACGGGTCAAATCGATGTGAAGCAAATTCGGTCTTCCAATAATCTCGCCGATTTATTAACGAAATCATTACCAACATCAACGTTCGAAAGGCTCGTTTACGAGATCGGAATGCGAAAGCTCTCCAGATTAGTAGATTAGATTATGGGTGTAATTAACATGGGGAGTTTTTGTAATTGGATTCCATAACTGTACTCTTTTTCCTTCGTCCAGTTTTTGTCCCACTGGATTTTTCTGGTAAGGTTTTAACGAAGCAGTCATATGGTGGAGTCCAAAAGGAAGTGTTGAGAACCATAGCATGTGGTGGATTCCACTTCTATGTTTATAAACCAAGTGCCAAGCATGCATATTTGTTTACATGCATGTGAACACGTGTCCACTAATGTTACTATATATACATGTAACCTATCAGAACATGAATATACATATATCAAATGATTTTGATTCTTTTGTTGTGTCTCTCTGTTACTATATCAATAAAATCTCTACATTCAATTATTATAATTCTACATATTTAGAAGCACGTCAAGAATCCTATTATAAGTTAACTTTATGATCTCAATTTATTTTTCCTATTATAAGTTAACTTTATGATCTCAATTTATTTTTCCGTTAATATTTAACTGTTTTCTTTTACTCCAATTATATTTTTATTTTACGATCTAATAATTAGGAAGGCCGAAAAAATGATAGGAGGAGAAAATGATAGTTTTGACAAAAGTTAATCGTGGCAGAGGACATCTAGCAACATCATTTTAAAAATTCACTCCTAAATATCACTTGCATGAGTTTATTTATTATTATTTTTTAAAATTATTTAAATATTGTCAGTTTGGTTTACTTGATTAAAAAAGTATTTAATTTTAGTAGATTGTTTCCTTTAAAAAATTTAATAAAATGATAAAAATTAAATTAAAATTTTTTTAAAAATTTATTGTTTAATTTTTTTTTTTTTAATAAAATGATGATTTTTTTTTTTTTCTCTTGATGAATAATGTCTTTATACCACCTACATTACCAAACTTAAATTAATTAGTTAAATTTATTGTCTTATTAAAATAATTTAATCAATTATAACCATTCATATATAACATAAATATTAGCATAATATTCTAAAATTTAGATTAATCATACTTATGTTATCCAAAATAAATTACAAAGAATAAATTTTTTGATAAATTTTTATTTAACTATTTAATTTTGACAATATAAAAATAAATATACAGTCTACTTATTTATTTATATATATATATAAAAACTATTTATAATTTATATTCTCGATGTAATTCACTTTGAATTTAAAATTTTAAAAAATTAAACTTCAATCAAAATTTGGAAGTGGTTTTAATTTTATCAACTTAATTATTTTACTTTTGCATTTTATAAGTAATAAATTTTGAAAATAAAATTTATAAAATATGTAAGATGAACATACTGTATATATAACTATATATTACTTATGTATATTTAATTTAATCAACCAACACATATCACATATTTTTATATTTAATTTAATATATTTTTGTCTTGCACATCTAGGTGTGACCTAGTAATAATCGAATCTTTCGAAATACCTTTCCATCTCTTTAGGGTTGAAAATGTAATTTCGTCTTTTAATATTTTTTATGTTTAAAATTAAAATATTTTGTTTAAAATTAAAGTAAATTTTTAATTTTTAAATCTAACTTATATTTATTAATAAAGAAATAAATTATATAGGATAATAATTTTTATTTTTTCAAACAACAAAACTAAAAACTTAGTAAATTATAAATATATTTTCTAAAATATTAAAAAACAATTATATAAATTATACTTTGATTCATTTTTCACATGATTAATATAATATATATATAATATTTTAAAATTTAATAATATATAATTGATATAAAAGCTGATAAGTAAAAAAGGAAAATAAAATTTAAGAGATTTGGAAGGAAATTAAATAAAGAAAAATGTGATATTAATTTTGGAATAATCAAGTTTAGAGTTGGATCTTACAGTCTCATTTAATAGCATTTGTTATAGTGGGTGGATTAAATGAAATTGCCACTGTTTTTCCGTACGCGCAGAAAGAATTTGGGATTTTAATTTTATTTAAAAATATTTAAAAAATTGACTTTTTTTTTTTTAAAATAAAATTATATTTTTAAACAAAATTATATAAATAAATATAATATTTATTAAATGAAAGGTTAAAAATTGGAATTCACATAATCCTCTTATTATCCTCTATAATATGTCAGAATTGATGATTTATTATTATTATTATTAATTATTATTAATTATTATTATTTTAATACGATCATGAAAGCAATATGTCCATGTAGTTAATATGAAATGTATTTTAAAAAAATGTATAATAAAAAAATAATAATATACTATTATTTTTTAACTAAATATTTAAAAGATCATTATATTTGATTTTTTAATTTTAATACAATTTATAATTTTATTAATTATTGTTGGATTTAATTAGTATTTTGGGTGGGTCACCCTAGTGGCCCAGCCCACCTTAATAAAGCCCACCAGTTAAGTGGTGGGTTGAAGATAAGGATGAGGGAAGTTGATTGGTACTCAACTTCCACCTTATTATTGAAATCACGTACATGTGATTTGTGGTGATGATTCAAGAGAGAGAATCAGATAACAAATGCTCTGAAATACTCCCAGAAAGAAACATCAGAAAGTTTCATACAGAAGAAAATCCAAGTTCTTTTTTCTCTGCTGTCTCCTTTTACTTCTATTGATGGTCGCTTTTATCCGGTGAATTGAGGATTCCAGTTCGTGCTGTACTACGGTTTAGTGACGGAATCCCGACCGATTGACTAGTAACGTATCTCTTTCCTAATTTATGTTTCCGCTATAGTATGTATGTTTGGAACTACATACCCGTATATATTTTTACTTTCATTGGTATCAGAGTTAATAATTTACTAGTTGTCGGTTTGTTTGAATTATATAAATTTTTTGGATGAAAATTTACGGATTATATTATTGTGTGTTTTTCCGAAATTTTTTTTAAATTATATATCACTATGTTGGTCTCCGTAATACGGATAGGTTGATATATTATATGTATTTTTCTGATGAGAAACGAATTTATTATGAATTTTATTTCGGAGTTCTGCAAATTTTTTTTTACAGACTTGTCATCTGCAGTTCGGCAGTAGAATGTGTAAGTTTTTTTTATTAAAAAAAAAACATAATAATAATAAAATTCTAATCCTATGTTTCTCTCTGTGCAGACGGTGATTTGATGACAAATGAGGCACACAGTGGCGAACCGTGCAGACTCCGCCAGGATTCGAACCATGGTCTCGGGGGTCTGTGCGGCTGATAATAATGCAACACGGATGGGATTCGAACCTTGGTCTCTGGGGCAGCGTGTGGCGAACCCGCTAGGAATTGAACTCTGGTGGCTGCTAAGTTGTATGCTTTCACCAAAAAAAATGTATCCCAGAGGGATAGAACCCAGGACCTCTGAAAAACTCAATACATGTTTATATTTGTGGGCGCAAAATTTGAGGCTGGAGGGAGTTGAACCTGCGACCTCAGGTACAAATCAAGTACTATCCACTACATCATATATATATATATGTTTAACATAAGTTATTATATTAATTGTGTATGCTTCATTATTTTTTATAAAGTAATTAATTATATGTTAATTAATTTTTGGTGACTTTAAATTGATATTAGGATTATTAATTTATTGTCGTATGTATACACATGTTATCCTTTGTGCATTTTGTATTGGGTTTTGCACAGGATAGATCTAGATTGGCTCGGGTTCTATTGTAAATGTTATTGGATCTCCCATGAACAAGCATGGTATTATCCCACTAATTCATTGCTAATGGCATTAATGTTTGAAGCTCTAGAGAAGATGATTCACTCTCTAATTCCTCAGTAGTCGGAGCTTCAACTGGCCGCTCAATTGGCAGCACTTACCATATTAGACTATCCACATTGGTCTCCAATGCCACAACCTCCGGAAGACAACGATGAGGTCGTTGAGATTCTTCCTGTTTTTAATTCCAGAGATAATTTTAATCTCGGATGATGAGGTTGATGATGAGTACGTGGAAAAACCTAAGCAGGTAGAGGTGATAGATATTGGTATTGATATTAAGAAAGATGACGATCCAAGAGATGTCAACTGCTTAATTGGTAGCTCTCCAATGTTGGCAGTCCAAGATTCTTCCATATACCCTCCTAGTAGTGGTAAAGAGTTGAGTAGGAGAATCCAGATGCCCAAATGGATAGAAGATGATGATGCTGGCCCTAGCGGAAATAATTGGAAGGATTTAAGGAAGAATCCCGAAGTAGATCCTGAGGAGGACCTTGAGACAAGGGAAAAATCAGACCTTGAAGATCATGGAGCAAATGCATTTTTTATTATGATCATTTTCATGACAGGCATCATTTCAATGGAATATTATTATATGATTATGGTTGTTTCATATGTTTTTCCATGATTATTTTTTAACCGGTTATTATTATATTCTTATCTTCTTTGTAAAATGATCTAAATGCATGAAATGTTGATTGTTGGTCATTTTTGCATAGTCGCTCTGATCTTATTGTATGATGTGGGAGTCCTAAATATGATATATTTTTAGGGCTATATATATATTGCTCCCTAACATGATTGGGTATGATCACTACGACCGGAGGATGTGGAGGGTGATTAGGTAGTCAAACTATCTTTTTCGAATCCCCCCTCTTGGTTAAGTCCTTGTATCTATGATTGCTTAGGTCGGAGAAATAGTATTATCGGATGAAATTCTGCTAGATTAAGAACATAGATGGGACTCAACGTTATTTGTGTTTATCAGTACTAGCATCTGCTTCAAAATCCATAGTTGATGAGTTAAACAAGTGCGAGAAAATGAATGGTGACGATTATGATTTTTGGCACCTAAGATTTAGTATGTTCTCGAGGAACAATAGACTCTTAAAACCTTGAGAAACACCATGGTTCAATTTGAGCGAGGGTAAATTGCACAAAATAGGTGTAATATTATGGAAGCCTATATATGTCCTAGAAGTGCAATAATAGCAATGTGAGGACCTTAATCCTCTCTAGCGTAGTCGATGACCTCATATGTGATATGAGGGTCGTGAGACGGTATAGGACATTTGAGTTGCTATAAAGGACAAATTCGGTGGTACTTCTACCACGAAACTATGACGATTACAAGTTAATTTTGACGTTGACAAGGATCATCGGGATCACCGTTTATGTCAGCATCTCTGGGAGTTAGCTAACATGATCCGACAGTTTTTGGTCAGCCAGTCATGTCCTCATAGATGAGCAGCACGTACAAGTAGGGATCCAATTTTTTCCTAACGGCTGGAAACATATGAAGATAAACATGATGCGTAACGATAATATCAAGGGAGTTGATGATATTTCTCGTCATGTTGAGCTTGAGGATAAATATTTGGTGTAGCTAAATCCTCGAAGCAGCTTTATATGGCTAAGACCAGTGAGCGCATGAATAACAAGCGCAAGAGGGGCCAAAGGAGCCCAAAGAAAGGAAAGGGTTTTGAAAACCTTAATTATACCGGATCCGGAACCCAAGGAATAAGCTCTAGTATGGTATAGGTGAAAGGAAGGACAAGAGTAAGACTAAGTGTTTTAAACGTGAAAAGATGGGGCAATTTGCTCGTGAGTGCACTGAGCAAAACATATAAATACCACTTCACAAGTTAGCCTATTGTGATATTTTAATTTCCAACTTTGTTTTTGTTTGCTGAGGCTAATCCAATGTGGATTATAGACTCAGGCATAATAAGCCACGAAGTTGGAGATAGAGGAGTGCTCGTGAGTATCGTCAGATTCCATGAGATACTAACTGAATAAATGTAGGGAATAATTCGTATGTTCTTATGCTGAGTATTGGCTCCTGTATATTGATGATGTGAGGAGGCCAAAATTATTCCTACATGTTGTCACTACGCTCCGAACATAAGGCACAATCTTGTATCTGTTCCTGTTTTTTCTCTCTTATGGATATAAGTTTGTATTTTTTATTTTAGGATGATAGCTTGACTTTGTCATTTTGTGATGTTTCTGTTGGTTTTTTGGACAAATACAAGATGGTTTTATGGTACTGGATATTGAAAGTTATGCATATCCTTCATTGGTTGATGATAGTAGTGATTCCTTTGTTTCCTCTCCTGATTGCGATGTGAGTACATGGCACGCTAGACTTGGCCATATTGGACAATAATGAATGAACAGGTTGGCCAAAGAGTGGATTTTTGGATCTTATGACAAGATCGAATGGCAACCTGTGGTCATTGTCTAGCCGAGAAAGCTACTAAAAACCTTTTGGTAAGGTTACTAGAGCTAATAATCCACTAGAGCCAATTCATTTTGATATCAGTGGACCAATGAATATTAAGAGTAGGAAGGATGCATCATATTCTTATGCCTTTATAAGATGAATTTATCTGTCTCGGTCAAGTTTATCTAATCTCCCATAAGTTTGAAGCTTTGTGTTGCTTCGTGAATTTTATTGCCATGGTGGAGAATCAATTAGATAAGACATTGAAAAGTACCATGTACTGACTAGGACAAGAGTATCTATCTGAACAATTTGAGCAATTGTGTCAGGAAAAAGGTATATCGATATACAGTTGACTATTCCTAGAACTCTAAAGCAAAACTGATTTGCTTAGCGAAGGAATAAACTGGAAATAGTTGGATTTATGATGGCACAAGCTAATCTCCAAATCTCGGATTGGAGAGATACATTCCTAATTGTGACTTGCATTCTTAATTGGGTCCCTACAAATCAGTGACTTCAACTCCGTACGAGTATTTGAATAGGTCAGAAAACTGATCGCTCCTATGTACGACCCTAGGGGTGCGTTTACGATGTACATGATCTTTCTAGTAAATATGAAAAGTTGGACGCTAGGGGAAGGAAATATTTTTTCATATGTTTTCCTGAGCAGTCCAAAGGATATGTACTAATAGGAGAAAGTTAAGAGGTGTATATCTCTGAAATAGAGTCACGTGATGAGGTTTGAAGAGAATGAATTTGTGAGATGAGGTGATGTTAAAAGAGAGGCTTCTTTATTTGTAAGATGAATCAAAGGACTTGATACCACTGAAAATGTAAAGGAATATAATAGAGATAAAACGGACTCTGTTCCTAGTGGGAGCAATCAAGTGCCAATCGAATCGGCTCCACAGCTTAATCGCAGTGGGAGCAAGCCTGAATCATCAATTTGAATATGAAGAAGATTTTAGTTCCCCAACGATATTTTTTAGATCGAAGGGGAGACTTTCATGTTGACTTCACATGACGGTGATGCACCGAAGAATGTGAAAGAAACTTTTAAATCACTGACAAAATATTTATGGATTAAAGCCATGGAAGAGGATATGGAATCAATGAAAAGTAACTATGTCTGGGACTTGGTCGATTCACTGCCAAATAGAAAAGCCAATAGAAATTAGTGGATCCTTCGCGTTAAAACGGAAGGCATATAGCTTGGTTAAAAGATATAATGCGAGATTGACAGCGAAATGTTATACCTAGTAAGAGGGTATAGACTATAGAGAGATGTTTTTCTCTTATGGTGAGATTTACATCCATTCGTCTAATCTTTGCACTTGTCGAACATATGGACTTTGAATTACATCAAACGGATGTAAAAGACCACATTCCTCAATGGAGGGCTGGACGAGGAGACTTACATGTAGATGCCTAAAAGTTGTATAACTGAAGGCCAAGAAAGTAAAGTCTGTAAGCTCTTGAGGTCCACTTATGGACTCAAGCAATACTCTAAAATGGTACCTTCGTTGTATCGAATCTGTCATTATCATATGGATTTCAAATGACAGAAAAGAACCATTGTGTATATGTGGAAAGGTCAAAAGACAATTTTGCAACATTGTTGATACATGTTGACATTATCTTAATGGCGTGTAATGACAATAAGCTTTTACTTGAGGTAAAAGAAATTGGTTATTTGTTACTTTCAAAATCGAGGACATGGGTGAGACTGCCTATTTTTTAGGAGTCAAAAATCTCAAGGGATTGAAAGAGAAGGATCTTGACATTAACGCAAGAATCTTATATATAAAAGATCCTTGAGCGTTTTCTTATGGCTGACTATAAGCCAATGGATACACCCAGGTAGACTCTAAGTCTTGATATATGTCTTAAGACTCCGCAAGGGCGTGAGAAAATGAATATGTACCAGATGTGAATGCCATCAAAAGCCTGATGTATGCAATTATGTGTACGAGGCCATATATCTATTATGCAGTTGGACTGGTAAACAGATATTAGACAAACCAGTGAAAGAAACATTGTATAGTTATTGAAAAGGAATACTTACTTGAAAGGAACCGCAAATTACTCTCTGTGACATTAAGGCAGCGTTACGCGCCTAGTTGGATACACAGATGGAGACTGGGGCGGTGACCTAGTTGAAAGAAAGTCCAATTTTAGGTATGTATTCATACTTAGCCATGGGGCTATTTTCTAAAGTGGCAAGAAGCAGACTTGCATAGCATTATCAACCATGGAAGCAGAGTTTGTAATCTGCTTAGTGGCTTTGCAAGATGTGTTTTGGCTCTAACGATTCTTGGAGGATCTATTTTTGGAAAGTGATAAGCCTAAGCTAGTTACTATTTATTGTGATAACCAGATGGCCATAGCATATAGAAAGGATTATAAGTATCACAACAAGTCTAAACACATAGAGACCAAGTCAAATTTTGCCAACTATATTGTGACTAAGAGAATTATAACGATCAGATACATACTTACACCTGGTATGGTGGCAGACTCTCTTGCCAAAGTTGTGCTAGAGATATGTTTGATATGCACGCTTGATGGTTAGATCTGCATAGATTGTAGTATCTTTGATTGTTTTGTCTATGTTCATATGTTTATTACTTAATTAATGTGCCTAGGAGTCTAGCATATTTGAGAATTTCTTATCCGAGAGTATGTCATCAGCTATTGGAGACTGGTGCACTTGCACGCACAGTCACCTTGATTATCTTGGGGATAATGCAAGATGAGACTTGTACGCTTATGCTCTGTTGAATAGGATTCTAGAGTGTTTGGGAAGAAGCATACACTAATAGTCGCCTTGACTGGTAGTCAAGATGAGATTCTCTCTATAATGATTGAGAATCGCTCATGATTTTACCCCACTATCATGAAACCTGATTAGCCGGACTGGATTCTTGAGTCGCTATACTAGGGATCGTATTAGCGATAGAATCTGTGGGATAGTCAAACTATCGTCCGCACGGTGAATTAATACAATTGTGAAACATACGCGCCCTTAATTGTGGCAAGATTCATTGTGACGCATGTGTTATACCGTGCGTGCTCATTTTTTGACCGCTGTGGAGAACAAGTCGAGACGGTCCCTCGTTCCTTGTTGTGCAAGATCCACTTAATTTGTGTATCCTCAGGACAGTCATCTCTTCTATCTGGGGCTGTGAGGGTGATGTCTGTATCATTAGCATGTCTTTCTATGGTCATGATAATACGGCCTATGTGGCATGTCTATGGTGTCGGTTACCTTTCATTGACTTTTGGAGGAAGAGCGACTGGAAGGTTTAGACTGATTTCACAAAAACTAATCACATGCGCGCATGTTGTGGTTCATAGGAACACACTCGTGATTTTGGGAGTACTCCAGGATATCAGACTGCTTTATAGGGACTAAACGCGTCTGATGTGAAATCAGGTCGAACCTAGGATGTACTCGAAATGAATTTCGAGTACTCTCTCCCTATGGTATAGGATGGAGAATCTGGTTCATTGGTCACACCGGTTATTTGCGTGTATAACCATCCAATGATGAATAGTTGAAGACAGTCACATATTAATTGCCAGTCGTGGGGGCTGGGCACATGTAGTGTGAGTGGGAGAATGTTGGATTTAATTAGTATTTTGGGTGGGTCACCCTAGTGGCCCGGCCCACCTTAATAAAGCCCACCAATTAAGTGGTGGGTTGAAGATAAGGATGAGGGAAGTTGATTGGTACTCAACTTCCACCTTATTATTGAAATCACGTACATGTGATTTGTGGTGATGATTCAAGAGAGAGAATCAGACAACAAATACTCTGAAATACTCCCAGAAAGAAACATCAGAAAGTTTCATACAGAAGAAAATCCAAGTTCTTTCTTCTCTGCTGTCTCCTTTTACTTCTATTGATGGTCGCTTTTATCCGGTGAATTGAGGATTTCAGTTCGTGCTGTACTACGGTTTAGTGACGGAATCCCGACCGATTGACTAGTAACGTATCTCTTTCCTAATTTACGTTTCCGCTGTAGTATGTATGTTTGGAACTACATACCCGTATATATTTTTGCTTTCAATTATTAAAATTTATTTTATTTTATAAAATAATAAAAAATTCTCTAGTTATTTTATTAAAATTGAAATAACTGTTGATTTTTTGAATATAATGAAAATTTATTTATAAATTCTTTATATAATGAAAAATTTATGATTTTTTAATTTAAATTATCTACATCATGAATAATATATCATAATATACCTGGATTGTGTTACTTTATATTCATATTTATATATGGTTTATATTTAATTTTATAAATATTAGAAAAGAGTTGTATTTTAAATTTTTTATATATAAAATATTCGAAGAGAAAAAATAAATATTGAAAGTTTGGAGGAAATTAAATAAAAAAAAAAATAATTTTCTTGTTTCAGAAGGGAGATAACTACTTCTATACCTATCACTTAGTAGAAGACTGAAGAATCATATGAAACCTTTAATATAAATACATTAAGAATCAATAATTATAAAGGTTGATAATAGATTTAAGCTTTAGTTAAATAAATTAGTTACATCTTTCTTTCTTTCTCTCTTTCTTCTTTTTTTTTTTTTTTTTTTTTTTTATGTTTAGTATATCATATAAAAATTTAAGTACAGTAAAATTTATTATTATAAGGATTATTGAAAATTTAAATGGGAAGAAAATTTGAATTTGGAATATATAGTATTGTTTTTATATAATAGTTAAAAATTTTAATTATTTTAATTATTGAAAATTTTATAAAATTTGTAGTATGAATATACTATATATTATTTATGGACATGGGGTAAATAGCGCATCATACTACACTTTATTATTTCATAATTTACAATTTTATCTTTTGTAATTTTTTTAATTTAAAAAATATTTGATTTAAAATAAAAAGATTTAATCGGAATATAATAATATTAAAATGTAATTATTATTTTTAAAATTTAAAAATATAGGATAAAAATCCTTTAAAAAAAATGGTATTACATGAGCTCTTAGTCTCCTAATCAACTAGATACATTTTTATATATAAATAATTTTAAAACTCTATTTCAAAAATAATCCTTCTTGTTAAACTATTACATGACACAGTAAACATTATTCAATAAAATTAGAACTCCAAAATTAAATTTTGAGAATTCATCTAAATCTCTTCAAATCATATAATTAATTCATTAATTTATATATTACTCAAACTCATATATAATAGGTTGAATTACTGATTAAATTAATATATAAATATAATAAGGAGGAAGCATGCAAACGCATGCATGTCCAGTATTTAGTGTTTTTATATTTTTCGCATTTTTTGAGTTTTTTTAAAATTATCTTTTTAAATAATTAATATCCTAATTCAATTCAAAATTTTAAAATTATCTTTTTAAATAATTAATATCCTAATTCAATTCAAAATTTTAAAATTATCTTTTAAAATAATTAATATCCTAATTTAATTCAAATTCAATTAATTTTTAATCTTTTAAATTGAATAATACAATATCTTTTTTCTTCTGATTTTTGAATTTTTAGTTTTTTTAGTTATCTTTTTAAATAATTAATATCCTAATTCAATTTAAATTCAAATAAATTTTAATTTTTTTAAATTGATAATAGAATATCAGATATTTCTAATATCTTAATTCAATTCAATTCAAATTCAAATAATTTATAATTTTTTAAATTAATAATTAATAATACAATAATTTTTTTTTCTGTATTTTTGAATTTTTAATTTTTTAAATTATCTTTTTAAATAATTAATATTTTAATTCAATTCAAATTCAATTAATTTATAATTTTTTAAATTAATAATATAATATAAGATATTAAAAATATCTTAATATAATCTAATCTAAATAGTATTCAATGTTTAATTAAAATTGAATACTATTTGAATTGAATTAGGATATTACTTATTAATATTAATATGTGTAGATTTTTATTAATTAATTAAAATACAAATATAATTAAATTAATAATACAATATCAGATATTAAGTATATCTTAATCTAATCCAATCCAAATAGTATTCATGATAGTTGAATATATTACGTTTCAAAATAAAATAAAAAAATACTCCATTAAATTTATAAAAAAAATTATATTACATTTACAAATTAAAAATATAATATAAAAAAAAATTTATTTAAAAACTAAAATTAAGATAAGACCTTTATTTCTATTTTTGTTATTTATTTTAAATTTATTTTTCAATTTAAGTAATATATATAATTTTTTGTTATGTAAAAAAAAATTATTAAATATTTAAAATTATAACACATACATCTCCTAATTAATTAAAAAAATTAAAAATATAATAAAACATAATTTTAAAAAATATCAAATAAATTCAACCGCGCTATGCGCGGACAAACGACTAGTTTAAATATAAATTAAATTAACATATCGGAATATTAAAAATTAATTAATTTAAAAGAATGATAAATATAAATTGAATTTAGATATTTTAAATTAAAATATTAACTAATAAAAATAATGATAAAAATTGGAAAAACTGTCCTATTAACTAAATTAGGATAGGATATTTACCGAATTTATTATAGCACTTTCTCGAAAAACGTTATTTTACAGCATATATATTCTTAATCTAGAAATAACAAAAATAAATATCTTAAATTTTGAAACATGTTTATTTGCTGAGAGGAGTTAGCAGTTATGGGGTGATCGTAGTCGTTTAACTTCTGCATAATGAATTTATCTTAAATTTTCCTGTGAGAAGAAGGAGACCGTGTGACTTGTTTAGCTAATTTTATTTGTATGTGTTTTTTTTTTTTTTTTTTTTTTTAAATATTTTTAATTATATTAGAATTAATTTAACTTTAATAAAAAAATTCAAATTAAAATAGTTTATATTTTTTATATTCGATTTTACAAAGAACATTTCAAATTTATGGTAATTGTAATAAAAAATAAAAAAATTCAATCTAAAAAATTATTGGATTAAAAAATTAAAATAAAAATAAAAAATGAATTTTTTTATTATTTGATTTTTATTATTATTACAATTAACATAAGTGGAATGTATTATTTAATTTAAAAAATAGTTTTATTAAAAATAATATAATTAAAATTAATAATTGGAAAAATTGAATAGAAAGAATAAAAATATTTTTATTTTGATTTTTTATTAAAATTAAATTAATTTTAATGTAGTAAAAATAAAAAATTTAAATTAAAAAAAAAAACCTCTAATTATATAAATATTTCCATTGTAATTTTCCATATAATCATTATAGAAACTTCACAAAACCTCTCATTTACAAGTTTGGCTATTTTCATGTACTTATCACAAGTAAAAAGGTGAGCTTTTTAATAGCTTAAATATATAATAAGCAAGCAAATGAGCCTCTGAAGAAAGAAAATACAATCGGGTTCAGTCACTAGCTTCAACAGGCTCCAATTCTCTTCGCAGCTCACCAAGCGACGCCTCCGGTCATTCTCCACTCCACCGCTGGAAACCACTTCAATCCCAACCTCGTCTGTCTTGAAACCAACCCGGTTATGTCCACAACTATGAAATCTATAAAGCCCTCATCAAGAGTCTTATTGACCAAATGAGAAAAGAGAATCCCCATTTGATTTCTCCTGACTTGTTTGTTGTTTTGATGAGGCGGTTCGCTTCTGCTAGGATGGTTAAAAAGTCCATTGAACCTGATGAGTATGTGTTTGGTTGGTTGTCTGTTGGATGCTTTGTGTAAGAATCGTAATGTAAAAGATGCTGCCAGGCTGTTTGAAGATATGAGGGTGAGATTTGAGCTGTAGAGAAGGTAGTTATTGGAGGCTAAACATGTGCTGGTTCAGATGAAACAGAGTAATATTCAGCCTGACGAATGGTTTTGAACTGTTGAAGGAGATGAAGAAGAAGGAGGGGTGTGAGCCTAATGAAAATTCTTATACTGTTTTGATTCAAGGTCTTTGTAGGATGGAGAAAATGGAGGATGCTATGAGGGTTTTTGTTGAGATGGAGAGGAGTGGATGTTGTTACTTTGATTAGTGGGGGAAGATTGATAGAGCATATGAGATTTTGGATAGTATGTTACAAAGGGTTGTATGCCGAATGAATTGACTTATCTGCACGTAATGTTGGAGCATGAGAAAAAGGAAGAGTGTGTGGAGTTGATAAGGCAGATATGGAGAATTTAAAGTTGTCAGTTAGCATCTTATTTGATTGAATTGTGTTAATATCTATCCCTATACACTATTATTCTTACGTTAATTGTTTCCTATCATGTGTTAAACTTATAATTCTCGATTCATGCTACATGTTACAGTACGTTTTTAGAAGAAGAATGTCCATCACTGCCTGGTTTCTGTTGCAAGGACTATTACCAAGCATTGCTTGATCTTATAAATAGAAAGTTGTACTAGAATGATCTAGCTTCACTTTTTAATCAGTTTTGGGATGTTTCTCTTGTTGTATTCAAGTTTCTACCTTACATCTAAGCTTTTGGCAACACCCTCCTCGTAGAGTTAGTCTATATAGTTGTGTTAGCAATGTGAAGGCACCTAAGGGAAATATAAGACAGTGTTGTGCATCCCTGCCTTGTGTGTGTTGTGTCTTGAACTCTTGGTAAGGTTCCAAGTTCAGCGTAAACAAATAAAATGTCTGAGTTTTGCTTATTACCTTGGAATCTTCTGAATTGTGATATTCCTAGCAAGTATTTCGTCATCAGGATCCATAGATAATAGATTCTTCACCTGCAATAGAAATCCTGAATGAATTATATAACAAGTAATGACCAAATAAGAATATTATTCAATTAGAATTATACCAATATGAGTCCAATTATATTTGTTGGTTGCGGATAATAAACAGGCACCCTGCTGTGTCCTTTCTCCAGAATTAGTTTCATCAAATTCTTGTTCCATGTCGAATTTTTTATGGTCATCAACAAGAAGAAAATCCAGGAATAAGATTCCCTGATGTTAATGGTTGATATTTTACCTGTCTAATTTAGCATTAATATCAATAGCAAAGGTGCTGGATATTGTTCATTGCATCTCTTGCTATTTTCTAAGTGAGCTCAAGTGCTCCTGTGATTATTGTTGTCTCATCATGAGTTAGTTCTCCACCTTTGCCAGCCTGCAGAATCCGTTCAACAGCAAGTTCCAGCAGAAATTTAGGGTTCTTTTGGAATCATACACACTGTTAGAATAAGTCTGATGTTTATAATCTTAGAATCCGTACCTCATTACCGTGCAGATCAACCAATGTTTTCAGCTCGGCCCTGCGAAAAAGTGCCTCGTTTCCTTTCCCCAGCAAGCAGTCCAGTAGCTGCATCAAGTGAATGAAAAATTCATTTTCCAGAAAACACAGAGCCTTAGTTGAACAGCTATTTAAACATTAGGTGTAGATGTGACTCAATATTGGTAATAGGGTAAAATTTGCAAATTCCAGCTTCCTTGAAGAAGTGAGTTCACCTTGCTGATCGGATATGCAATAGGAAAGCATATCCAAACAAGAACCCGGACAAATGGTGCCACCAATCGCCAGTCCATATTGAGTACAAATTGCTTGGGGGATGATCTATATACACAAATTCATCTTAAATAAGCTTCAAGGAGTACTTATAATTTATCTGCGAGTCACAACAGGTAGCTGAAAATGAAACTAACCTCACTAAACAAAAGAATCAAGGTGACTGATAAAGAATAGCACCCGAGGCTGATATCAAGCTATCCAGAAATATCGGAAGTGCCTGAATAGACATTAACATTTCAATCTGTAAACTATTAAAAGAAAAAACATCCTTGAATTGTAATTCACTTGAATCAAATGATTGGATTACCTCCACAGCAGCAGCGTTGCAGATCAGTAGAGTGCAAAGAAGCAAGTGTTTTTTTCTCACCAATGGCAATATTTTAGCTGTTGCGTAATAAAGGCATCACAGAGTTGACTTATAGAAAAAGCAACAAAAACATAACTCACTGTAAACATTTGTTTATACAAGCATGTTTACGATCAGGCCCGGATCTGATCTGCTGGGTGGCGGGAGGGGCGACCGCCAGGGCCCAAGTGGAGGGGCCTTCAGAGTCGGAGATGAGCTGAAAACTTTAAATAAAAAGATACAATTTGGTGTTATTTTTTTAAAAAAAAATTTAATCACTGAAATTGAATTAATTTGATATAACCGGATTAGTTTTATATAATTAATTATTTTGGTTTGTAGTATCGAATTTATTTATCTCCGGATCGTCATGTTAATTTATAGTATGGAATATTAGTACTCATGTTTACATTAGTCAAATCATGTTAAAAATAATAATAATAAAAATAATAATAATAATAATAATAATAATAATAATAATAATAATAATAATAGAAGAATAATTTGAAGGAATCCATTATATTACATTTGTAAGGGCCTCCAAAAAAATATAGAGACAGTACTATTTACAATGAGCAGATTTTCCAGACTTAGCTAGAACTTCAAGGTCAACAAGGCTGAGTGACATGAGTCTCAAGGTCACACCAGACATGAGACCAGCAAACAAAACCAGAAGAATTACAACACCAATACGAATGAAGAACCCAGTCTCACAACAACTGTACTCTATAGCCATATCTTCTTCTTGATGAAATTTTGAGATTGTTTGTCTAACAAGGAAGAGTAGCTTAACAAAGAAGGGTTCTATTAGCAAATTCTATAGAACAAAATTAGATTATAGTGCTCTTCAACAGTAGCACCTTTTTCCAGCTAAAAGAGATACTATATTGTTTCGTTTTTCCATAACGACATTACTGATTTTGTCTGTCCAAAGTCTTTATCCAAAGAGACTCGAGAGGGCAGTACAAGCGCACACACCTGCCATTTTGTGGAGGTATCGGATTCTGTCAATGAGAAAAGACCTGTGCATTAATTTATTCCATCAGCATTTTTGTCAGTTTAGTATCATGCACCAGAATTTCAATCTTAGGTGACTTTCACAAAAGAGTAACCTGTTACTAATCACTATTCATGTGATTAGAAAATCTTTCCCATTAGAATGATGGGTTAAAATAAATCTACTGCCTAACTTCATTTATATTTTTTAAAAATTAAAGAAAATAAATTAAGTTGGTGGTTAAATTAAAAACAATCTATTTTATTTTCAATAATTAACTTTGTAAAAATTATATAATACAAAAAAAAAAATATTTCTCACATTTAATTTTATCCGATTTCATATATTGTCAAAAATCTAGGATATATTGAACCAACCCTTATCCAATCCAATCTCATATATTGCCAAAAATCTAGGATATATTGAACCAACCCTAATCCAATCCAATGCTATAACTTAAGATAATCCAATCCGAATCTAATCCGATCCCGCGAATCAAACTAAGCCTAAGAGATACTGTTGACTTATAGCTATAAGAAAGATGGTACTGAAATATAAAAAAAAAATAAAATATTAAAAATAATAAATAATAATAAATAAAATAAAGAAAAAGAATTAGATATCATTGTTCAAGAAAATTTGTTAAGGAACGAGCCTCCAAGCTTGATGCATAGTTTCATCATTAATGAAGGGACGCAAAGACCACATCATGCAATAGCCCTCTAGTTCCTCTGAAGATGACTTGAGATTTAAAGAAGTTACAATCCTTTCCTGCAGCAGAGGGGTGATGGATCCATCATTTGTTTTCAATAAAAATTTAAATAAAATAGTGTCTCCCTACCACCTCATGACTAACTACCAAAGATTAAAAGGTCATTTATACCACCGATTTGGCTCAAAATTCAATCTCATTGGAGTGGTAAGCGATTTGTTATTATCAAATGAATCATGGGATGGTTATTTGGGTTAGTCTTTCCTAGTTTAACTAGTAATCATTACCAAAAAGAAAACAAGTCAGAGGTCTCTTACCTGCATCATGTAGTCTTGTTTCACCATGGTATATATGATCCCCATCAATGCAGCGATCTCTGTTATTTCAGGTTCTTGCAAACTAGATGATACACTCATGTCCTGAGGAAAAAGAAATCCTTCGCAACTTATTTTCCATGAATTGGAACTCAGTCGATATTTTAATGAAAATACAAAAATAAACTATACTGAAAATTAATGACTATGAGAAAACAATTACATTAATAGCACTAGAGCACTACATTTCTGCATGACAACAAAAATTATTAACCTATCCAAATAAATGTTAGAAACTCATTTCAGTACACCATCATACACCTTACAGCAAGGTTGTGAAATACGGATACGGACTACGGTACGATCGCTAACTAATACGTGATACGGACACGGACGTAGCAAGGTTGTGAAATACGGATACGGAGTACGGTACGATCGCTAACTAATACGTGATACGGACACGGACGTATCAATACGTTCAATACGGGTTTATGATACGGTTATTTGTCAAATAACATAATTTAATATCTAAAAATTGACATATTTATTCAAAGTATAATTGAAAAGTTTATACTACAATAGAGGTACTACATATATTTATAAGGTAATTTTCCTTTTCTGAATTGTTACGATGATATTTAGGTTTGTTAGGATGTTATTTTTGTTTGTTACAATTTTTTTTTAAAAAAATTTTGTAGACCGTATTTTGACTGATACGGCGTATCAGTCGAATCGGCCGTTTAAACAGCCATACCTCCGTTTGAAACGATGTTGTAATCTGAATCTGTAAAACGTCGTTTTAGTATGTTTTGCGGATAGTATGGCGTTTTTACCGTATATACGGCCATACCGTTCCGTATTTCACAACCATGCCTTACAGTAGCAAGTACTCGTGGTTAATCGAAAACTAATCAGTACAAATGTCTAGTAATCGATTACTAATTTATCCAACTCGATGCTCGGTTCAGTACTATTGGAAGACTTTTAGAATAATGACACAAATACCCCAAGATTGCAAAAATTCACAAATTTATAACATCTTACATGTCATTATTCTAAAAGATCCAAAAATGCTCTCGGACCAGTGCAGTGTGGGATCTAAATGGCTAGTGAATATATCCTGATAACCTAGAGACTATAGCATAATTAAATAGTATAGTACTAATTCCTGCTGTGGAATTTTACTGGTATGATTTGCATACAGTAGCTCTAAGGGCATAAATAGCAAAAACGTTTAAAAAAAAAAGTCCTCTTCATATTATAACATGAGCCCTAACAGGAGTATAGATGCAACATTATCTCTGAATTTTCTAATGTTATGAATAGGTCACTCAAAACATGTGCCTGAATGCTTTTTTTGTCCTTAACTCGAACACATCCATAAATTTATATAATGAGAAACCCAGTAAAGTATTGAATAGTATTTGCTAATCCTAATTGTAAAACTGGAGAAGCAATAACAGCTCAAAACGATTGATTGGATAAAAAAGAAATCTATAGCATGTTGAAAAAGCAGTGGAAAACAGCATAGTCAAGAGTAGAATAAAACATGGAATGAACAAATTAACATAAACACTGGAAAGATAAAATAATTTGTTAAAAGAGGAGCCTACCTTATCACTTGTGTCTTGTTGATCGAATCCATTGCTAAGATCTTCATCGCACAAAGGTGGAGAACTTCTATTAGCAGTTTGAATTGCAACAGCTACATCCTCCAGTAGACACTCAAATTCATTCAGAATGCTTTTGGCTGCAAATTCACATTTGACTATTATTTAGCAAACAATAGTTTCAATAGTTTCTTCCTTTATTGTACAGGTTGAAATTACAACATATCCAACTAAGAAATGAAAAATCTATTGTTAATTGAACATGCTAATGTATTTTGGCATAGCTCAATTACTAAGAACAGTCATAACCACACATGAAAGATTAATCAAGCATTCTCTTGAACTTTGAGCTTTTGTAAAGTAAATGGGGCACATCGGTTTTTACAAGAAGGATAAAGCAAAAGCATACAAAGGTATCCTCACACCAAGGAAATGAAATTGAAAAATTCAAATTAAAACTTCGAACTGAGACAACAATCAATAAGAATCAAGAGTCAAGAAAGAACACAAAACTGCTTTGATATTACCTTTACTTATGTGATCTTGTAGTCCGACTAGATTTTTATGCACTTCTGCATGCATGTGCAAAGAGATTAATTCATGTAAAATCAAAAAACTTACCTAATGAAGAAGTCATTCAGACATACATTACTGGTAAAATATCAATAATTGCACAAATGAAAGAAAATCTACTTGGCAAGTCAGTCTCTGGTAATCCAAGACACCAAATCCAAACATTTAGAATTCAAAGTGGAAGTTCACTTACACTTGCTCATATTTTCTATATTGTCATGGATGTTAATAGAGCCCGCTCCTAAATATGATTTCATCCTCTTGATCTCATTAGCCTTCAATATCTTCTCCATCAGCTCACACTTAGTGTTCATCGGAGGCCTCCGAAGACATTCTTTAGCAAAACTCTAACAGTCAAATCAACCCAAAAAAAAATTGAAATGAAATAAAAACAATAGCTCAAGACACCCACCTAATGCATTCTTGAAGCCGTTAAGTAATTTGTTGCCTAAAGCACCCAAATTCTCAAGCTCCGTGATCCTATAAACATCCAAATACATATACTTGAACAACAAGAGAGACAAAACTACGTTGCAATATTAAGTACACTAATTTTTTCTACTGTTGTGTTCAAATTACCTGGTCATAAAATCTTTATAAATCATCAAAGTCTTTTCCTTGGATTCAGTCTTCAACTTGGCCAGAATTTGTGAAGACGGAGATAGGTGCGTCCTCTTCGTCTGATTAACGGATAGCCAGAATTTGTGATCAAAAGCGTGCTCTTGACAATCGACTTACTAATCCGTTGATCTTTATAATTCCAATTGAAAATAATTAACTAAACCAATTCTATACAATCACACTTTTGACAATCATCCAGCATAATACACAATTTGTGATCAAGAGCGTAACGAAACTTACTAGAATTGGTGTAGGTTTTTGGATGCCTTTTTTGTTCAAGGCGTGAACCAAACGGAGGTCTAAACCAAGTTCTTCAAAGCTCTTTTCTTCTTCTTCTACTTCTTCTTCCTTTACGTCTACTTCTTGATGCTTGACTTCGCTGTCTGGATTTACTATAGACTTCGCCAAAGAAACTGCAGATGTTTTATCAGAACTGAAATTTGAGTAAACGAAGAATTAACTAGGGTTTTGGAGTAGTGCTGCTGTAGCGCTAAGAAAATATGCATTTTCTAAAAATAAATAAACAATGAAAACCGGGCCTCGTAACGAACTATGCCTCGTAACGAACTATCCCTGTCACGGATAACAATGGCTAGGGTACCTATATTTTTTTTTATGCTATTTCCAACCACGCTTCATTTTAGGATAGAGTTTAATTTTTTTAATTTTTTTTTTTTAAATTTCAAAATTTTTCATCTCCAACCATGATACTTTAATATAGAGTAGATATATATATATACATATATATTATAATGAAAAAAATAATTCTTATAATTAAGTATGGTATGTTAATAAGAGTAGTATTAATATTAAATTCAAATGAAATTATTTTTTAAATCCTTTACAATAATATATTTTTTATTACTTAAAAAATAAAATAAAATAAAATAATTCATCTATAATTAAAATTAGAGTTAAAATATAATGTAATGATTATGTTATGATTGAAAAAAAGTGTATTTGGAGTTGCATGAAGTGAATACCATATATGGAGTTTTATAAACTTAAAATATATTAAAACTCGAAACACTTGATTGAAAAGTGAGAAATGGAGGCTTGGTTGGGGAGGGTTTGGACTCTATAATGGCATATGGAGGCTTGGTTGGAGATAGCCTAATACCCTAATGGATACGAGTAGGATATTATCTACGACTATAGATATATCCACGTATATATCCATATTTCTATAAAATTAAAAAATACATTTAATTTAGTGATAATTTTCACTTTTGGACCTATTAAAATGTAAAAGATTAGTTTTGGCCCACCATTAAAAATTTTACAAAAGTAAATATTTGTATAAAGTTTTTATATCCATTGAACCAAAATGACAGTTTTATCCATTTATTTAAAATTTATTATATTTAATAAATAAATAATAAGAAAAATAAAATTAAAATAGAAATAAAACTAAAATTCCTAACTTACCCTTCCAACTAACAATTGTAAATGAAAGGAACTGAACAGTTCCGTCTTCCCACCATCATCATCATCGACACACCTCTCCTCTTCTCTGTACCCTCTCCTCTTCCTTTTCCAAAGCAAAACCTTCTCAAATTTCACTCCGACAAACGAACAAACCAAAAGCACCCAACTCTCAACTATTTTCCTCTATTTTCCTCTCAAGTTGTCTCACTCTCACTCTCAACTAAGCACGCTCTCGTCCCATTCTCGGTTGCAAGCCATGGCGAGAACTCATCACGGCAACAAACAAGGTTCGAAGACAAGTTCTAACCCTGCACAAATAAAGCGAGAGCAACAATCGAAGAAGCCAGCTCGAAGCCTTGCCAAAACTGCCAACACGAAATCGAGCAAAACCCAGCCACCTATGAAGGTTGTTCAACGAACCAAAAGCCAAGTTGTGAAGGTTAGGGTTTATTTCTTTTATCTCACTATCGTTTTCTGTAAGTGTGCTTATTTCAGATTTACGGTTGATCTTAGGGTTAGTTATAAGTTAGGGTTTTGCAATTAAGTAGATTCTGGCTGGTATTTTAGGTTAGATATGGTTTGGGTGTTAAATTCAAAGTTGCTTCTTCTTTTTACGTACGTGCAGGTGTTTCCCGGTCCTAGAGACCGAGACGTTTTGGGAATTATCCTCGTTTCCCGGTATATCAAACCGGGAAGCCGAAAAGGAAACCAGTAGGTTCCAGTGCTTTCCTGGTTTGACAAACCGGGAAAGCACTGGAACCTACTGGTTTCCTTTTAGCTTCCCAGTTTGATATACTGGGAAACTGTCTGCGTAGAAGGTAGTTTCCCTGTATTCGATACCGGGAAGCTCCAAGAATGTATTTACTTGAAGCTTCCCGATCTTAAATACCAGGAAGCTTCCTTATACACGGACAGTTTCCCGGTATTTCAAACCGGGAAAGCACTGGAACCTACTGGTTTCCTTTTTTGCTTCCCGGTTTGATATACCGGGAAACTGTCCGCGTAGAAGGTAGTTTCCTTGTGTTCGATACCAAGAAGCTCCAAGTATATATATATATACTTGAAGCTTCCCAGTCTTAAATACCAGGAAGCTTCCTTATACGCGGACAGTTTCCCGGTATTTCTAACCGGGAAAGCACTGGAACCTACTGGTTTCCTTTTTGCTTCCTAATTTGATATACCGGGAAACAGGATAATTTCCCAAAACGTCTCGGTCTATGGGACCGGGAAACACCTCAACCATATATTTTTTTCATCATCATTTTATGTTAATTTAATGTGATATCTTATGGTGTTTAGTTTTCTTTATGTATCAGGATGCTCCTAAAAGGATACATTTCAAAGATGGAATGTACTTCAAGTATCTGGCGAGGGATTTTGTGGATGCGAAGCTGAATACATATGGTCAGCCTTCTGTTATGACTTTGATTGAGGTCCATTTGGTCACTTTCTTGACATAAACCAGAGGAAGGACGCTTTTCCGGGAAACTTTATTCTGTGAGTGGTTGGCAGAATGCTAGAGGGAAATAAGTGTAAGGATGATGAAGTGTGGTTTGGGATTGAAAACTCATTTATCCAGTTTGGTAGAGAAGATTTTGCACTGATAACCGGCTTGAAGTTTGGGAAGATCTCAAAGAAGTTATTAAAAATTAATCGAGCTCCCGAAGACCTAAACTCGGTGTATAGCCGATATATACGGCAGGCAAATGATGCAATTAGTCCTATCATGAAGTGGTTTAAAACTCAAACACCACAGGATATGGATGCACGTGATGCATTGAAGATTTGCTATGCCAATTTTGTGGAGAAGTTCTTGATGGGTCCAGAAGGTCAAAGGCCTATGAGAAAGCTTTTGTGGCACATTGTAGAGGAATTAGAACGATTCAACCAGTTTTCGTGGGGTTCATATTTCTATTCTTACACTATAAATGGTATTCGAAATGTCCTTGAAGGCAAGCCAGATACAGTGAAGACCTTCAACTTTTATGGATGTTCATGGACGATAGTACTAAGTATTTAATTGAATTTATTTGTTGTTATGTTGTCTCATTATAATATTAACTTAACTTGATTCATTTGGAATTGCAGTGGTGGCTATTAGAAATCAGCCCAAATATGAAGAATTTTCTTCATGTTACATCCAATAAAAGGATTCCCAAGTACCCACGGTGTTTGAAATGGAACATCAAAGATAATTCAAGCAAGGAGTCTGATGAATACTTGAATAATGTGAGTATTACTCAATCTTGCTTTAATGGTTTCTTTTACGCAAATAACTTAACTGGTGTAATTTAAATGGGCAGGGTATTGACATTGGGAAGGGAAGATTAGAACCCACCCATGAAGAGAGAAAAAGACCTTATTACATTTCTGCAGTTGATCCTTAACTGGGAAATATTGGTAACGATCAGCAAGGTTTGGGAGATGATGATCAAATGCTCGAAGATGAACAATTTCCCAAACATCTCAATGCAGATGATATAAATAATAGATTTCTATCTTTCTTTCCTGTTTTAGGTATTCAATTTCTTAATTCTTTTAATTTGTAGGAGGGTAAGAAATCTGACCCAGTAGAGACTGTAGAAAGAAGGCCGATGAAAAATACAGTGCATGAACCTGTAGGAGATGATAAAGTATTAGCCATGCTAACCAAAATCCTCGAAACTGTAGAGGAAAACAAAGCAAATATCAAGGAAAACAACCAGAGGCTTGGCCATTTCGAGGCCTTATACGAGAAGCTGGTTAACAAAAATAGAGGTACGTAAATTGGGATATTGCTGAATTTATGAATATTATGTTTTTATGCAGGTGTTTCCCGGCCTCCAATACCGGGAAGTTGGGTTAATTATAAACTGTCTTCCCGGTAAACAATATCGGGAGGCTTGTTTTACAACTGGCTTCCCAGTATTGTTTACCGAGAAATGGTTAATTATGTCGCATGTTTCCTGATTTTCTATACCGGGCCAGGAAACATGCGACATAATTAACCATTTCCTGGTAAGACTTTCATAGAAGCTAGACCATTTTCTTTCTTCCTGACTTTATGTACCGGGAAATTATTCATTTATATTACCGTTTCCCGGTGTCCTTTACTGGGAAGCTGGAACACATTATTTTATCCAACTCTTTCTTATAGTTTTTTTATGTTGATGCAGATGACAACTCGAGCGATGAAGGTATTTGCCTCAGAGGGAGATGAGAATGAAAAAGAGGTTTGATGTGGATGAGGAAAACGATGATGACAAGGACGATGAGGAGGATGATGATGATGACAATAGTGGGGAGAAGAAAGAAGAGGAAAATGAGAGTGGGGAGAAGGAACAAGTGGAAAAAGAGGAGGGGGTAAATGAGACAAAGTCGGATGAGGATGATGACAATGATGATCAAAATCAGTTCATCCTATCAGCTAGATCTCAAGAGGTAAATGAGGTGGAAAATGAAGATGTGGGGCAAGAGCTGGAAAAGGTGGATGAGTCCCAGCATGAAGGCAAGTCAGAGAAGAAAATGTTGGAGAATCTTGATGAGTTGGTCAACAATGTCGTTGGACAACAAAACCAGGATGAAAGTGATACTGAAGCTCAGCCACCAATAACGACTACTGTTGCTCTTAGTCCTATTCAATTGGTAAGCCTTAGTTGTTTTTGTTATATTAATATATTGTTTATAAAATTGCTTAAACATTTCAATTTTTCAGTGGAGGAGTAAGCGACTAAGGAATGAAGATATGGTTATATATGTCGATGATGAATCTACTACTCCTACGGAAGTGTTTTGGGCCGAAAGAATAAGAAAATAAAAAAAAACAAGGGTAAAAAGGGCATGGATATAAAGTTGGCCCCTTCAAATTTGGACAATTTGGCATTCAAGGATCTATGTCCGAAGGAGAGCTTTCATGGCATCATTATTGACGATGTTGTTCCAATAGGTTTTGAAGAATTCATCGCTCCCGATTCTAACAAGTCGTAAGTAATTAACCAGTCTAGTTGTTTATTAAATGTTCATTTACATGTCGTGATCTAATAAAATTATGTTTGTGCAGCCGTTGGTTAAGAAATGATGCTAGTATTGTGACCACATCTGATTTTCGAAGAATATTGAATATGGATGAATGGTTTGGGAATAACGACATCAACCAATACATCAAGGTTCTATACGAACGGGCTAACAATGAAAGGGTTAGATTTCATAGTGATGTTACAGTTCAGAGTGCCAATATATTTGTAAGTAAATTATTAATTCTTTTTTGTAATTTAGATTGCTACAGTCTTTATGTTTCCCGGTCCTGCTCTCCAAGAAACATAATAAATATTTCTTTTTTTCTCAATTCCATGTATTGGGTAACATTTTATGGATAATGGTTCCCGGTTCCATGTACCGGGAAATTTGTTCTGAGTACTGATTCCCGGTTCTTGTGACCGGAAAACACTGCATTCTTACTGACTATTTTGATGATTTTACACATGTTTGTAGACTTAAATGAAATAGGAGCAAATAAACTGTGAAAATGAAGAAGTGAGGGAATTCTTCAAGGCAATTGCTGCTGGAACGGACCTGAATAAGGGGAATTGTGGGTGGAATGAAGCCGAACATGTGAGTTAGGTTTATTCTTATACAACTTTACTATTTACATTAAAATTGCATATTAAGTTTTGCTTTGAAATTGTAGGTATTATTCCTTGTCCATCTTTATGGCAACCATTGGGTTTTGTGCGATATCTCCTATCGTCATAAACAGGTGCTTGTGTTGGACTCATTGTGTCATAGAATGAACACAACAATGAAAGATCTCAGGGACTTTATCATCTTTTTCGAAAAGATGTTGATAACAGTGCATGCGAATCCACCAATACAGCTTCCTCTCACTCCATGGACTATAATGCCAATAGAACAAGAACTTGGACTTCCCTAACAAACAGATGGGTATGTAATTTGTGTGCAATGTAGCTTTCCTCAGTTATAAAGTGTTGAATATTAAATGTCAATGTTGCAGGGTATCATGTGGTGTATATGTTTGTCGGTATATAGAAGATTTATGGACAGCTCAGCCGGCATGGACATTTGGAAGTGGACCCGACGAAGCGTCCAAGATAAGAAAACAAATAGCATATTCCCTATTCGATCATTCTTGTGAGGGAGATGAAATTGACGAACTAAGTTTTATATGATCGCGTGTAAAACTTAATTAACTTGTTTATTTTGGTAATTTAGAAGTAGGTATGTAAAATTTCCAGATTCATGTGTGATATGTTCCAGCTCCAGAAGACCTGGAAGCTATGATGCACGGACACTTCTGTAAATCTGAGAATGCCGTGTCGGACATGTCTCGGACACTTTAATTGCCCGACACTTGTCCGACACCGTGTCCAAACCGTGTCCGTTAAATAAATAAATAAATAATAAAAGAAAATTTTGGACACACGTGTCCGACACACTTCTTCATGCGTATTCTATATATAACCGATACTTTTAACTATTATTAATTAATTATCTTATATTATATATATATTTAAAAAAATATCGATTTGTCACTTGTCAATTTAAAACGCTTAAAGTCAAATTAAAACTCTTATAATTTTATATATTGAAAGGTGAATGTCGGTGATGTAACATCATTTATGAATTTATATCATCGATGCTATATTTTAAGGTAAAAATATTAGTGCATATTATATAACTATTGTGTAGCAGATATATAAATATTTATCTGTATTTTTTAATGTAAAAATATTATTATATATTATCTTAATATTGTTTTAGGTAGCCGTGTCGAAACCGTATCGTGTCCCAATTTTTTAAAATTTACCGTGTCAGTGTCGTGTCCGTGTCTGCGTGTCAGTGTCCGTGCAACATAGCCTGGAAACAATGCAAAAGTAACAACTTCTGAAACAGGTTCCCTATGTTGCTTCCCGGTTTTCTTTCAAACTTCCTGGTTGATATTGCCGGGAAACAAAGTTAATTCTGAACCATTTCCCGGTAAGACATACAAGTTGTTTCCATGGTTTGTAAACCGAGAAATAGAAGGATATCGAAATAACTTTCCGGTTTTGTATACCGGAAGCCCACTAAATTTAAATTGGAATCAGAAAAAAAAATATATTTTCAAATAACTATGAATTTCTTAAAGTATATAACAACTGACTTCAAATAAGGCAATGATGTGAATAACTAAAATTATCAACAATAGACTCCATTTTATATGTAATAGTAACTTATGTTATGTAGTGTACTTGTACATTGGCCACAACAACATAATGTTTTGTTATTTTCAAAATGCAATAAACATATGATCAATTAAGTTGCGCATCTTCTTATTCTGATGGAATCATTTGTTTAATACGGTTAAAGTCGTTCGAATTCACTCCAATCGAAGTCACTTTATATTTAATAAATATCCAAACCGAGAATTATTATTAGGCCAAACCACTTAGAAAAGCTTATAAATTTATGTTACAATATTCAATTTATACTTAATAAAATGCGATATAACCTATGAACTAATATAGTTTATCAGTGGATTTATAATCTCTCAATCAGGGTAAATGTAGACTCCAAGTAAATATCCAAGTGGTCATTAACTGTGACAATGGAAGGACTTAGCAATTAAAAAATTATGATAGATCATATTTAGTAAATGTGATACTATTTATGCATTTAAACTCATTTAAAACGACCAAATTACGGCTTCCCGGTATACAAAACCGAGATATCTGGTCTTCAACAACATGGCATCCCAGTACCACAAACCGGGAAACTCTTAGAGGTTTTCCTGTCCCAAACCGGGAAAGGAAGTTAAAATAAACGGACTACCCGGGTACAAAGGCCGGGAAACGTTGCCACATTTGCAGTGTTTTTTTATCTTCCCGGTTCCCGGTACCACACGCCGGGAATTAGTTTACATTGTAACTAGCTTCCCGAGGTTTCAAATTATTCTGTAAATCCCGGTTTCCGGTAGTGACAACCGGGAAATGGTACATTTAGATTTTATATTCCAAGTACTGCGAATATTAATCTCTCCAGAATGCTTTTGGTACTTCCTGGTTCGAAAGACCGGGAAATCTGGGTACAAATTGCTGGCGTCCAGGGTGTCAAGGCCGGGAAGTTTGTGTTTCCAATGTTCCAGGGTTTATACACCGGGAAATGACATATTTTATTCATTTTGTCCTGGTACTTCAATAATCTTACATTCTAAAGGGTTTTTCCTGGGTCCCGGTTACTTATACCGGGAAGGGATGCTAGCATTTGCCAGTTTCCCGGGGTTATGTACCGGGAAGTTGTATTTTTACACAAAAATCATCTCTTTAATTTTTAACCCAAAAACAACATACAAAAGACCAAAACAGTTACCAAATAGTTTTCGACTAAAAATCTCCTCGATTATCAAAACATATTTAAGAAATTTAGGACTACAATTTTATACCAATAAAGCTTTCTACATAAGAGAGGATTCTGATGATGTGACATCCAGGTTAGATGATATTTCATCATTTGTGGAGTCATCTACTTGGCACGCTGCTTTCGGATCTGCAGTAGACATAATGTTGGTACTAGTAACATCCGGATTGTGCACTTCTTGGTTTTGTTTGTGTACATTTTCTGATCGTATGACCTACCTCGTGATAGTATCCACAATGTACTTGCCTACGGCACTTCTTTCCATGTGAATCATCAATCTGATCTTCTCCGGTTACACTAGGTCCAGTATTTGTAGCATCTTGACGTGTTGTGCTTTCTTTACCATTTCTACACTTGATAGGATTTTTGCAAGTGAGTCTCGTGTGTCCTGTTTCACCACATCTAACACAAGTTTTTGTCCGAATTTTCTCCCCTCCAGATGGTATTCTCGTCATCTTAGGACGGCCCGATTGCCGCTTTTCTATAGGTGGTAGAATCACTTTACTAGGCTCAGACCATGTTCTATTACTTGGTACCGGATTTATTAGTTCCTCATATGATGCTCCCCACCATTCCTTACTATAGAATTGATGACATAAGGTGTGGGGATGAACCTTCATCAATCTGACATATTCACACCACATCACATTACGAATTTAAATAAAATACACTAAATAAAAATGAATAACATAATAACAACATAACGAAATACCTGGAAGCAGCAATAGCATGCAAGCAGGGAAGCCGATCAAGATCCCAAGCCTTGCATCCACATGTGTTTGTTTCGAAATCAACAACATAAACATCACCCCCTTGAGACACTTGGTAGCGTCTACCTTCTAGTATCGGTCGAGTAACATTATTTGTCACGGCATCATCAAGATCATCAATATGTTTAATAGCACCCATTGTTACAATGGTAGTCAGCTTCTGAGCAGCTTCTCGCCTTTCACAAAACCAGCGCTGGGTCAAGGCTCTTAAAAATTCATTTACAACCGTAATTGTAAGCCTTTAGGCCTTTTTCATGGCAGCATTCGTGGATTCTGCAATGTTGGAAGTCAACATGGCGTATCGTCTCATGGGACAGTAAGCACGTGCCCACCTATACTTACCAATCTTTTTCAACTCAGTGAACATTTTTGGACTCACTTGTTGTATATCATCCAAAAGAGCATCACACTCTTCTTTTGAATGAGCATAACATGCAGCTTTCAATAGACGTCCTGCGTTCCCCCTCTTACTACCGTATTGCTTCAAGTTATTAGCGAAATGATAGTAGCATATAACATGTGGTATGTTGGGATAGACATGTCTGACGACATTGAAGATACTTTTATGGCAATCTGAAACTAGGACAAAATCAATAAGTGTTCCTATTGCTAGTTTTAGCTTAGAGAGAAACCATCACCAAGAAGCATTGTCTTCTCCGTCTGCTAACCCAAAAGTTAGGGATAGATAACGCCATTACCATCTTGAGCAGTTGCAGTCATAATCACCCCTTATACTCTCCTTTTGTTTGTGTTGCATCAATGGCAATCACTGGACGAACATATGCTAAAAATCCCCGGATCGATGCGCCTAGAGCAAAAAATGAGTACAGAAAAGTATTATCACCTTTAGTATATAAGGAAGTAATAGTACCCGGGTTGGAATATTCCAACTGTGCAAAATAAGATGGTAGAATTCGATATGACTCGACTCCGTCAACATATGCAAACTTCAAAGCATGTTGCAGGGATCTCCATGCCTTGTTATACTGAATATTGACTTGATAGCGATCTTCCATTTCATTCTGCACCTGTTTAGGACGGTAATCGGTCACAGTCACCCGGGATGAGTACAAATTACCAATGAGGTTGGATTTCACAGGCCGATAATATGAGGTATGTGTATAGGCACACATGAATGTTTTGGTGCAAACTCAGACACATGCCATAATGAAGCGCCCTTACCTCGTCTAGCACGAAATGCAAATGAGCAGGTTTCATCCGAACATTCAACTTCAAACCAAATATTATTAGAATGGATAATTTTGGTGGTGAACTTGTTATCCAAAGCATACTTCCCAATAGCCACTTTCATATCTTTTTTCTTCCTAAATGTCTCACCCTTTTGAAGTGGATTAATCCAAACTGGGGTTGACGGTGCATATATGACGTCTTGGTTGAATGCATAACAACTAGCACCCGGTAATACCCAACTTGGTTCATTAGGCATGGTGAAAGGAATATGTTCTTCATCGCCCTCCGAGCTGACGTCCGGACCATCATCCATATCATCCAAATCATCCTGTTCATCTCTGTCACCTTCAAAACGCGCACCATCCATTGCCGCATCATTATTTGGCAATTCCTCTGCAGTATGAAATGCATTCGTATCGTTAATATCGAAAAAAGCATTATGAATTTCCTCGGTATTCAGAATGACAATATCCATACTCGGTCCACCGACATCAGCGTAATGAGTGCTACCAATGACTTGTATGGTATGTCCTTTCTCTTTTGACAGAGCATCCACAAATAGATACATGTGTTCAATATGATCCTCCATCGCAAAATGTAAGTCGTCGTCATCCACAATTTCATACCCATCTTTTGTTGAAGTTGTGATAAATGAATGTATCGTCAATTCCAAATTCGATTCTATCTTCAACTTTGCACGTAACTTTTCCACTAATTGGGAAAGTGAAATGGTAGTATCAAGTAGCATAACAACCATTTCACCGCCCTTGTACTCGCCATCTATCCAATCCGCTTTGAACTTCACAATGCTCTTCATTCCCATCCCTACATACTATAGTAAACAATTATCTTTACATTAAAAGAGGTTTGAAAGCAAACAAAGTGTAAAATTAAAAATAAAATTATTTTTTCCAGTGGCTTCCCAGTATCAAATATCGGGACGTGTCCAAAGTTTTACACAGTTTCCCGGTTTATGTACCTGGAAGCATAATGTAAGCTTCCCGGTACAAAAACCAGGATACTGCTTAAACATTTGGATGTTTCCCGGTATTTGATACTGGGACGCCACTGGAAAAAATAATTTTTTAATTTCCAGGTACTAAAACCGGGAAGTAGTATACAAAGTCATAAACTTCCCGGTATATAGTACCGGGAAGCAGGCGAAGAGGTTCCCAACCTCAGACACCAGGAACATGTAAGGTTCCCGGTGTCTGAGACTGGGAACTGCTTCGTCCGCTTCCCGGTAATATATACCGGGAAGTATATGACGTTTTATACTATTTCCCTATTGTCGGGACCGGGAAACGTCTAGAAAAAAACTAGTGTCGGTCATTCATCGACAGGTATCCATACTAACTGAAATACTAATTACAGCTAACAAAAGGTTCTTAACAAACCCTCTAAACTCAAAAACAATCCTATAAATTCGATAATTCATCATATGTATTTAAAATCATCTTTATAATAAAAACCTAAATACGTAAAACATACCTTATGGAATTCAAAGAAGAGAGAACTCTGTAGGTTTTGCTTCAAGGTGGATAAAACGTAGTTTGAATTGGTTAAAGTTAAAATTTGGAAGAGGTAAGTACGTAGAATATGGCTTGCATGGAGTTAGGGTTCATGCAAGTGGGGATTTTTTTTTTTTTTTTTAATTGTGGTAGGGACAATAATTTACTTTTGTGGGGACCTTTTTTCACTTTTTGAATTGTGAGGGGTGTTTTTTAATTTTGAGAATTGATTTTAAATATTTGAATACAAGGACAAATATGACATTTACATCAACATATAAATGAATTATTATTTTTTTAAATGTTTTTTAATGAATAAGGGTAAAGTTGTCCAATGGTCTACTCCTTGCAAAAACTTATATAAAATGTCTAGTTTTGTTAAAAAAATAATGTTGGTCTAGAAGTACATTTTTTTTTAAACAAAAAGTCTAAAAGTGCAAATCTCTCTTTAATTTTTATAAAATTATTTCATATAAAATTAAAATTTTGTAATAAAATTAAATTAAATATAAAATATATAAAAAAAAAACCATTTTATTTGAAGTATTAAAATATTATATTTATCTTTTTATAATTTATTTATATTCAATTATTTGTAATAAGTTACTAATATGACATTTTTAGAAAAAAACCATTTAGTAATATATTGTATTAAAGTTAAGTAAGATATTTTTACATAATTAGAATATTTTTTTAATAATATTATATAGTTCAATTTAAAATAATATATATTTATTATATTAAACGGGTAGCGGGTATGGGTAGGGGTTTTTTTTTTTATATCCGTACCCTACCCATATCTGTGGTGGGTAGAAAATATTATATCCATATCCGCCCATTGCGGGTGCATATCCACGGCTAGTAAAAATAAAAAATTTCTAAATAAAAATAAAGGGTTAATTCCAAAAAATTACCGTAAGTTTATTGAATTCTCCAACAAATCACACTAGTTTGAAGTTTGAATTTTCTCCATTTTACCACTTTTCTTCAAAAAAAAAAAAAAAAAGATACTAACCACACATAAATCAACATAAAAACGGTAAAATGGAGAAAATTCAAACTATTGTGGTTTTTTTGGAGAATTTAACAAATTTGCGGTGGTTTTTTAAAATTAACCCAAAAAAAAATAGAATTGACAATATTTGAGCGTGATTTGAAGATGTGGCAACCAGTGTTTATTTTGCGCATCTGTGAATCCGAAAGATATCCAGCATCAGCATATTCGATCAACCCGGAAAGATTATTTAAATTTGAGTAAAACAATCCCGATCAATGGTTCCACGAAAGTATCTAAGAATATGTTTAACTCTATTCTAGTGTCAACGAGATAACGCAGAACTATATCTAACCAATAAGTTAACATCAAAAAGCTATATTTAGTCTCGTACATTGGGCTAAATATAGAATGACACCAATAACATCCAGATATAGTGTTCCAGAATCTAGGACATTTTCATCATCATCTTTAGGTCTGAATGGATCATTGTCATCACGTGGTTAATTTGTTTGTTTATATTTCTCTTTCTATTATAATAAAAATATCATAATATTTATTTTGGGTTTGTATCAATTTTAAAAACTTAAAACTGGATCCAAAATATATATATTTTAAACTTTTATTAAAATTTATAGCGCCAAGTATGTAGAGAGAAGAGAAAAAAAAAAAAAAAAAAACTGAACTACGAAAAGGAAATATATTTAAAAAATCCTTCCTGCAAAATACTCTATGTCAATATGTTTATTTCGACTTCAACAGCGGTTTTCTTTGTCGAGTATTCCGCGACTTTTATTATTTTTAGCCATATAAAGACTGTTGCTGAATTGTCAAGGTACATCTGCTGAATTGTCACAGTACATCGTCAATAACTTAGATATAAAATTCACAAATATCACAAATCTTAAACCTTTCGATAAAACTTTTCAACCATACACATACACGTGCTGAGGTAACCCAAACCACGAACTTCTAAAAAAAAAAAAAAAAAAAAAAAGCTCCACCGGCTAACATGAAGATTAATCTGATGTGTATTTTCTTGAATCAATACGTCCTATGATCGCTTGTATGTAATCCATCCTTTGTCCTTTGAAAAGCTAGTTTCAAGAAATAAGAGTGGTTTGGTTTCAAGAAGTAAGAGTAGTTGGGTGGATATGAAAACCTTGCAGGTATGGTATTACTTAATGGTTGCATGTTTCATATGCATTACTTAATAAAATGAATGTTTGAGATATCTTTCTCTTCACAAATAATACAGTGAGTGATGGCCCTTCTACGTCCTGATCAAGTTTGCAATCTGAAAACATGACTCCATGGACTCAAACAAGCAATGGAACATTGAGCTGCCAGGAAAACTACTCTCTTTTGGCTTTAACACAGTTTTCACTAGTTAAATACTGACTGTTTACTAAGAGATTATGATTTGTGCATATAAGAAGACCCTGGAACCACTTGACAGCATACCATGCAGTGCAGGAGATCTGCATATTCACTCTCAGATTATTTGATTTTAATTGCATGTGTTAGTGGTTGAGAGTAAAACATGAGCATGGTTTATTAAACACATTTTACTCACTTTCTCGATTTAAGAGCACTTTTATTTCTAAATTTAAAAGCACTTTTTAAAAGTGTCTGGATAAGAATTTAAAAGTGTTTTTAAAAGTGTTTGGATAAAAATTTAAAATGTTTTTATATTGAATATTAAAAGTGAAAGTAGGTGAGATACGGCCTGTTTAGAATTGCTTTACTTTTACCTTATGACCGTAGAAGAAGAGAAGTAGAAATAATTTTCTGAAAATTAATATTTTTGACTTCATCTGGAATCACTTCTGCGAGTTACTTAAAATATAATTTGAATTATCTTTTTAGAAGTAAGAAGTCAAAAGCCAACTTATTCGAATAGTTATTATAAAAAATAGTTATATTTCTTTCCTAAATATAAGTTATTTTAAATGTGTATTATAACGCGCCCGATGCAACATACTATAAATTTTATTTTAAAAATTATTTAATATATTATGTGATAATATTACCGTCCAATTTTAACTATTAGATCAAATGATTTAATCTCAACCCTCCAATTACATAATTTAGTAACATAGCCTAATATACAAAATTTATCACGTAATCCCAACCGTTAAATAAGATGAATTTGATATACTATTATAACTTAACCTACTTACATTACACAGCAATAACACAACAAAATCGAAAAACTAAAATAAATTTTACATCGCGCTAAAAAACGTGAATCTAAAATTCAAAATCTGCGAATAGAGTGAGTTTTCTTATCCTTAAAATTAAAATATAACTTAACCCTATCATCACTTATATTTAGTTGATAATTTTCCTCTCATTAATGGAGGACCAACGACAACAACAAATATCTGCTCAGACGCTTGTAGGAGTCATGAATGGAGATAACGAGGAGTTTCAATTTCCACCTGGATATCGGTTTCAGCCAACTGACTCTGAAATTATAGAGTATTACTTGAAGCCTAAGTTATCTAAAAATTACTATCCAAGGGGCATTATTTATGAGGTGGATTTCTACAAGTCTAATCCGGACTTTCTTGCAGGTTAGATTCTCTATTACCTTAGATTGCATCAAACATAATGAATGTGTGATAATGAGATCTGTCTAATGTTGCAGAGAAGTACAAGGCTGTTGATGAGTATGTGTGGTATTTTTTCACACATAGAGACAGAAAGTACCTGAATGGTTTGAGACCGAGCAGGACTGCTGTTGGAGGGTACTGGAAAGCAACGGAATCTGATAAGAGGATCATATATCGTTGTGCATTGGTTGGATATAGGAAGTCGTTGGTGATCTTCACAGAAAAATCGGAGAAAACTGCTTGGAAAATGCATGAGTTCAGAGTCCAGAATCCTCCAGTGAGACACATAGCTGGAAAGGACTACATGACGGTATTATGTATACTATTCCATTGTCATATTGATTCTGATTGCATTCATCGATATTGTCGGATTATTTGATATATAATATATGTTTCGAGCCGCTTGTGTCATTTATGAGATGGTGAAATCTCAAATATACCCTTTCTTCGTCCTAAATTTACGTGTAGAAGAATAACGCATGAATACAAATTTAGGATGAATGAAAGATATGTTTAGGATTTCACTATTCCACAAGTAATTATTTCATAATTACAAGCCGTCCCAAACATATACATACTTGATTGATCTGTTATCATCAGATTGTGATGCTAACTATTGTATTTATATGCAGCTGGATGATTGTGTTGTTTGTAAGATATATCAGAACAAACGTAGGTCTCAAGAAAGAAGATCCGGGACCAGATTGCAAGAGGGTTCGGAAGATGGTCTCATTAAAGCTGATTCTGCTCAACAGGTCAATACCTATGATGCTGGTAATAGTTTTGGGATTCCTACTGATATGGAGGACATTGAAACCTGGGCAAACAATGTCTATAGTGACCAATTTGTAGCACCAGTACCTATTTCAATGGCTGCACCAGGTTCTGCTGTTGCAAGTGGTAACTACAGCAGCAACCTGACTACTGTGATGCAAGGCTCTGGGCCCTGTGACTGTGTCCTGCCTTAGCAGAATTTACCTGGAATGGAGTATAGTCAGAATAGTCAGTGCCAGTTTGGATATCCGATTCATCAGACAATTATGAATCAGAATGTTCCATTTGGTACATGTGCTAATGAAGATTCTTTGAATCAGAAACTAATATCTGATGGTTTCCAATCTTTTGACAACAATGTGAAGGTGCAACCTTTGTGGGGTCAACTTGGAAGTCAATATTCTGCATTTGGGACACATGTTTATGAAGATTGTGCCATTCAGAAGACGGTAACAGACGGCTACCGATCTTTTGATAACAAAGTGAATGCAGGAGTAGAGCCAGTGTTGTTGGGTAAACCTGGAAGTCAATCTGCTACTCTCAATCAGAATCCTGAATCTGATGGTTTCCAGTCTTACCATAACAATGTGAATGTGGAACCATTGTGGGTGATAGTTATACGTAGGAAAATAATACTCTAGAGGGGGTGAATAGAGTATAACAGATAATCGCGGATAAAAAGAATTAATTATATATTCAAAGTCTTGAACCAGATATCAAAAATAAAACATATAACAAAATAAATAAAGAAAAAACACAGTGATTTGTTACGAAGTTCGGTCGTTAAAACGGCCTACTCTCCGCCTAAGGGTTTCTTTCAACCCGTAGGATTTAGACGTTAATTTTATTTATATTGTTCCCTTAGGGTTCTAGTACAAACCTAGAAGACTTACCCTTTTCTTCTATAACCAGTAGCACCCTGCTACACGTACTAGCCACCCAATTTAATACAAATAAAATTACGTCTGAGATTTTTTCTTTTCACTTAATAATATAAGAACTCTAAGAAATAATCAAACTCTAACAAAAAATAAATACTTAAGGCAGAAGGTGATTAAATCTTGTAATGAAAGTAGAAAGATCTTGAGCGCCAAGTAATTTTCTGTGTTCTTCTTTTTCTGTTCTGTTGTGTTCTGTTGTATCAAACACTTCAACTTCACGCTTTTAAATAGAGTCTTCAAAATAGACGTTTGATGAAGTTGCAAGAAAGAAGGAATCAAAATCTTCTTGAAACAGATGAAGATCTCAATTTGACTAGATTTAGATATCCTGCAAAATAAAATCTAACAAAATCTAACTTTGTTAAGATAAGTTTAATTAAAAGATATTTAATAATGAACAACTCTAATAACAAAAAGATATTTAACAATAGAGTAGTTTAAGTAAAACTAAATATCTTTATTTATCTTAACAAATAAAAACTAAATAAATAACAAAATATATAAAAACCAAATAAACAACAGAGTATATAAAAACCAAATAAATAACAGAATATATATAAACCAAACAGTTTGTATAAAAATCAAATAAATAACAGTTTGTATAAAAACCAAATAAATAACAGTTTGTATAAAAACCAAATACTTTTGTCTTCATCATCAAGGAGTCAACAATCTCCCCCTTGATGAAGACAAAATACCTAGTCAGTTATTTTCAAGGGTTTGAAACATGATTTCAAAATCTTGACCTGAATAAACTTATAAAAATAAATCAAGGCTCAAAAAACTGAAATGTGTAAGCAAATAAACTGAAATGTAAATAAACTGAAATATGTAAATAAACTGAAATATGTAAACATTTAAGCTGAGATATGTAAGCAATCTATCAAAACATAAATCAGAATATATTCATCAGCTAAAACATAAACCAGAACATATTTATCAGCAACATATTTATCAGCCAGCTAAAACATAAATTTGCATAACCACATAACATAAATTAAAGCATAAATCAAGCATAAAATGCATAACCTGCATAAGATATATATACAAATATAACTGCATAACCTGCATAAGAACAGATATATACAAAAATAACTGCATAACCTGCATAAGAACAAAAGTGTATATATACAAAGATATAGTATTTTTCTCCCCCTTTTGTCTCCATCAAGGAGGGAGAGGTTAATGTACTCGGACATAACAAAAAGTCAATGGTTTATAGAAAAGGTTAGACAGTAAGGGACAGAGTTAAGAAGGACGGAACTGCTGTTTATCACGAACTTCAGAATGGACTTTATCTTTCCATCTTTGCTGGGCTTGACGAGCAGTGTTGATTCATTAATATAATAAAACTGGGTTTGGTCTAAGTGTCAAACAGGTTTCACATTAAGTTTTCAAGGCCTTGAAACAATATTCAAACCTATGAAAAGCAAAAACATACCTTTGAAGCTCTGTTTAAGATCTTTTACTCCATTCTTTTGCTCCCCCTACGTTGTTGCTTCCTTATTTAACATACCTAACTCATGTCTTCATCACTACGAGCATCAAACTTAACGAGATTATCCTTACCATTATTGTGAATGAAACATTTACAACCGAATGGCTTAAAATATGAAATCTTTGGTTTTCTCCCTTTGAACAACTCGTAGGGCGTCTTTTTCAATATGGGTCGAATTAGGCATCTGTTTAAAATGTAGTTGGCAGTATTTATTGCTTCGGCCCACAGATTTTGAGGAAGTTCATTCTCCAACAGCATTGTTCGAGACATATCCTCCAGCGTTCTATTTTTCCTTTCGACTACACCGTTTTGTTGTGGAGTTCTAGGAGCTGAAAAATTATGATTAATACCATATTTTTCACAAAATAAATCAAAATTTAAATTATCAAACTCCCTTCCATGGTCTGTACGAATGGATATAATGGAGACATTTTTCTCCACTTGAAGCTCTTTGCACAGCTTTGAGAATTCCTTTAATGCTTCAGATTTTTCTCGCAAAAAGAATACCCAAGTGAATCTAGAAAAATCATCAATAATAACAAGAACATATTGTTTACCTTTTGGAGTTTTGACTCTCATAGGACCACACAAATCCATATGTAAAAGTTCAAGGGGTCTAGAAGTACTTACATCATGATTTGGTTTGAATGAAATGCGAGTTTGTTTACCTCTTACACAAGCATCACATAGATCAATATGATTTTTAAAATTCAGTTTAGGCAATCCACGAACCAAGTCTTTAGAAGCAAGCTTGTGTAATGTGTGCATATTAATGTGTCCAAGTCTTCGGTGCCAAAGTCTTGAATCATCGGTCAAAACCTTGAGACAGGTCAGTGTCTTTTCTGCAAGAGAGTTAGTTGACAGTTCATAAACATTATTTCTACGATAAGCAGTTAGAATGATGTTACCCGTTTTGGCATTCTGAATTTCGCATTTTTCCTTATAAAAAATCACCCGATTTCCTTTGTCACAAAGTTGAGAAACTGATAAAAGATTGTACCGAAGTCCGTCAACCAAATAAACATCTTCAATAGCATTAGTTGAGTCGTTTCCAATCTTTCTAATACCAATTATACTACATTTTCCTTTATCTCCTAAAGAAATAGATCCTGTGGATTGTTTCTTCAAAACAGAAAATAATGAAGCCTTTCCTGTCATATGCCGTGAACATCCACTATCCAAGATCCACTTCTTTTCTCTCTACAAAAAAAAGAAACATCAAACCTTTCGCGTCCATATATTATATTTATGTTCATACTCAGGATAAATCATGTTTGGTGGACGAGTACCCTTCACAACCCAAATCTGTTTTATTTGATCTCTAAGTCTCACAGGGAATGTGTTTCGAATGATTTGAGGATCTTTTCGACGATAAGGACAAGTGAGTTTAGTATGACCTTTTCGACAACAGAAAAAACAAGTAGGTTGAGTGATATAACCTCTAGGTTTGGTGAAAATGGTAGGCTTTCTTTTTGGGAATTGTTTCTGATATCCCAACCCATTTTTATTCAACGTCATTTGTTGATTACCAAGCAACATATTTAAATTTTGATGAGAACCAGCAAACTTGGTAAGAGAACGTAGTTGTTCATTACACTTATCATTCAGCTCGTTGACTTCTAGTTCAAGATCTTGAATGCGATTTTTGTACATTACTGCTTGCTCTTTCAAGGTCTTGGACTCAGTTGTCAAGGCCTTGATATCGTTGTCACGATTTGAATGAGAAGTTTTGAACTGATCTAATTCTTTTACCAAATCTGTCTCAATGCGTACCTGATTTCTTATGTGTGCTTTGAGAGATTCTATTTCCTTCATCAAGCATTCCTCATTGACAATTAAATTTTTTTATAAATTCAAATAGAACATCAGGAGAACTAGAGATGAGATTTTTTACCACACTTTCAAGATGATCTCCATTTTCAGATTCATCATGGTTTGCCATCAGACAGAGACTGCTTGTTCTTCTTCAGTATCACTTGTATCTGATCCACTCCAAGCAGCTACCATGGCTTTCTTTGATTTCTTTTTGTTAAAAGAGGTTTTCTTTCTATTTGGATAATCTTTCACCAGGTGTTCCAAACTGCCACAATCAAAACAAGATAACGTGTTATTCTTATTTGAAGATTTTGAAAACTTACCTTTATGTCGTGAAGATCTTGATTGATCCAATTTATTTTTCTTAAACTGTCTGGCTAGCATTGCGAATGGATCTTCTTCATCATCAGTCTCTTCTTCGTCTGAGCTTTCAGGCTTTTGGGATTTCAGGGCCAACGTCTTAATATTTGATGCAGAGGGCTGTTCTTCCTCTTCATTGAGTTCCATCTCATGAGTGATCAGTTTTCCAAGTAAATCGTCAAGAGATAAACTGCTAAGATCCTGAGCTTCTACAATTGCAGTAACTTTTGGTCTCCATTTATCCTTTGGCAAACAACGAAGGATCTTTCTCACTTTTTCTTCATTAGAAAATTTCTTTCCAAGAGCATCAAGATTATTTATGATGACAGTGAATCTTGTAAACATCTCTTTGATGGATTCATCACTTTTCATCATAAATAATTCATACTATCGCATGAAAATACTGATCTTTGATTCTTTAACTTGACTAGTTCCTTCATATGTAACCACTAGTTTGTCCCAAATTTCTTTGGCTGAACTGCAAGAAGATATACGATTAAATTCATCAGCACTTAAAGAACAGTAAAGTAAATTCATAGCACGAAAGTTTTTAGAAATAAGTTCAGTGTCAGTTTGAGTGAAATTCGATTCTTCTTTTGGTTTTGAAGTGCCAGCGTCTGTGATGGTCATTGGAATCTTTGGTCCATTCTTGATGATTTCCCATAGCTCGATGTCTTGATCAATGATGAACATCTTCATTAGAGACTTCCAGTGAGGAAAATTGTTCCCAACAAACAGAGGAGGTCTGTTTATTGATCTTCCTTGAGCAAATCCACCACTTCCTGCAGATTCCATAATGGATAATTTCCTACAAAATTCTCAACTGAAGGTTAGTTCACAATTGTTGAGTCAAGCTCTGATACCAATTGATAGTTATACGTAGGAAAATAATACTCTAGAGGGGGGGTTGAATAGAGTATAACAGATAATCGCGGATAAAAAGAATTAATTATATATTCAAAGTCTTGAACCAGATATCAAAAATAAAACATATAACAAAATAAATAAAGAAAAAACACAGTGATTTGTTACGAAGTTCGGTCGTTAAAACGGCCTACTCTCCGCCTAAGAGTTTCTTTCAACCCGTAGGATTTAGACGTTAATTTTATTTATATTGTTCCCTTAGGGTTCTAGTACAAACCTAGAAGACTTACCCTTTTCTTCTATAACCAGTAGCACCCTGCTACACGTACTAGCCACCCAATTTAATACAAATAAAATTACGTCTGAGATTTTTTCTTTTCACTTAATAATATAACAACTCTAAGAAATAATCAAACTCTAACAAAAAATAAATACTTAAGGCAGAAGGTGATTAAATCTTGTAATGAAAGTAGAAAGATCTTGAGCGCCAAGTAATTTTCTGTGTTCTTCTTTTTCTGTTCTATTGTGTACTGTTGTATCAAACACTTCAACTTCATGCTTTTAAATAGAGTCTTCAAAATAGACGTTTGATGAAGTTGCAAGAAAGAAGGAATCAAAATCTTCTTGAAACAGATGAATATCTCAATTTGACTAGATTTAGATATCCTGCAAAATAAAATCTAACAAAATCTAACTTTGTTAAGATAAGTTTAATTAAAAGATATTTAATAATGAACAACTCTAATAACAAAAAGATATTTAACAATAGAGTAGTTTAAGTAAAACTAAATATCTTTATTTATCTTAACAAATAAAAACTAAATAAATAACAAAATATATAAAAACCAAATAAACAACAGAGTATATAAAAACCAAATAAATAACAGAATATATAAAAACCAAACAAATAACAGAATATATAAAAACCAAATAAATAACAGTTTGTATAAAAACCAAATACTTCTCTCTTCATCATCAAGGAGTCAACAGTCGGGTCAACAGAGAAGTCAATCTGCTGCATATATGACAAATGGTCATGAAGATTCTGTTAAAAAGCCAGCAACTGGTGGTTTCCAATCTTTGGACAACAATACAAAGGTAGACCCACTGTTGGGTCAATGTGCAGAGACCAAACTGTATGAAAATTTGAAAGTGGCGGATAGCTACATCAGTAACTCAACTGAGGGTAGCTATATTCAGAAATCCTCAACCTGAACTCTGTGCTTAGTTCTTTTAAGAATTTAGATAGACTTTTTATTCAGTTTAAGAGGGATGTGAGTTGGTGTAACTCCATCAAATCAGGATTAATGTTCTATTTTGATGGAGATTCATATTATGATTTTTTATTTTTTATTTTTTTTTAAATCCATTAAATCAGAGTAATGTTCTCTTTTGATGGAGATTTTATATTACTGAACTTTTTTAAGGAGAAGTGTATGTGTTTAGTGTCCTATTAGTTTCATTTTCTTATGTTGTGGCCACTGTGTCTTAAGAATGTTTGTCCTCAACAACTCTGCTGCCACTGAGTCTTAAAGAATTCTGATATTTTCTTTTTTCATCACATGAAGATTTTCCATTAGATGGTTCCATTCTACATCCACTCATAACTATTTTTCAATGGTTATTACTGGTAATAGCCATAGAATAAAAATGTCCATAGCTTGAAACTTGAATGTTAGATACTAAGGTCCAGATGATAAGTACCGTGTTCAATTACACGACTTCTAGCAGTAAATGAAACATCTAGTTGAGTTAGGTATGGCGGCTTTAGTAGTTTCCATGCTTCAACAAGTCAAGTCAAAGATCAACACGTCTTACATGATCAACACGTCTCTTACACTGTTGGTATTTCTGTAGCAATGGAGGCTTCCATATCTGAACAATATTTCCTGTATATGAACTACAAAATAAATTAGTTTTTCATTAGTTTATTTCTACACTAATTAATGTATATATATATATATATATATATATTACATATTTGCTAACTATGCTAATATATACTCTAACTAAAACTTAAAAATTTATCAAATATGAGAACTGCTGCACTATTACAAAATCCAGTCACATTCTTCAGGGAATTGAACCGGATTGGTGGGCAGAGTCCCATCATCAACTAAGAAATCAACATCAGCTTTGAACATTGTGTCACTTGAGACTTGATTCTGGACATGAAAATCCATCAGAATTCCCAACAACTGATTTCTTTGTTTCTGAACTTCCATAACTTGGTTTTGTACCAGTTCTAGTTCAACTTTAAGCTCTTGAACCATTTTACAGAGGTGAAATGTAGCTCCAGCACTGCCATAGACTGGGTCTCTAAGCCTGGCTGTTGCTTCATATACTAAAGCTTTAACAGTATCTTCTCTTTTAGTCTCCTCCACCATCTGACAACAAAACAACACAGCTTAAGTTTCAGAAGCAGTGAAACAATAGAAACACAATACAATTGAAGCAGTGAAACTTTAGAAACACAATTTCTGGAGAAATATGATTAGATTAGACTTAGAAATTATGATCACCTGAATCATTTTCACAACATTGCTAGCTCCGAACACCTTGTGCACATAAGCAAATTTCTCAATATCATCATTGGGGAAGTAGGGCGCAAGAACACATTTACTATCACATCTACGTCGAAGCATCCTACAAGCAGCACAAGGTAGATGGGTTCTGGGTTTGGGCACCATATCAGAATCCATGTTTACCTTTTACAAGTCGTGCAGGCTTATACTAATAAGCTAAGTATATATATAGCGGCGAATGGAGAGGAAGCTACCCAGAAAATGACAATGATATGCATATATGTCTTGTTCAGTGTATGCTAAATTTCAAAAGATAAGTACAAGAGATTAGGAGAAGCGCACTTGAAGACAGTTTTTGGATGATCAAGTTTTGACAAAATGAAACAACAGTAGACCTAACAGTAGTAACAACATGGATTTTTCCCAAACTAGCTAAAACCTAAGAGATTGATAAGGAAATTAGTCACTGTCATTCTTCAGAAAAGTCTTATTAGGTACAGTCCAACTTCTAACTGTTTGTCATCTCATTAGTTTCAAAGAACTAATGAATTTTTTTCCCTCTTTTCTCCTATTGATTATGCTCTAAAGGGCTTATAGGACCACTTTTATTTTCAAACTTGGACAATTTGTTTCCATGTGATGGAGAATACATGGATCAAATCTGTTTTGCACACCATTCTTGAAACAAGTAGCAGCAAATTTGTCAGATTCTAGATCTCCATGTTTGATATGAAGTCTTTCAACTTCTCTGTGCTGAAAAAAATGTCACCACGTGGTGAAATTAGAGTAAGAGATTTCTAGACACCAATAGGACTACAGCAATGATGCAAGACTAGTCCAACTTGACTGGTAACTTAACTCTTTGGTGAGAAAGATAGCTTCTTAGGAAGTTAAACAAGCAAAATGGAGGTTTGTGATTGGAGTGATGAGTCCTAGGTTAGAATCTTGTCAAGTCAAGAAAAGTAAAAACGAATTTATCTGAGCCTTTAAGGTTTCATTTGGATAACATCAAAAGCAACAAAGAGACATCAAGGCAATAGATATGAATAGAAAGAAGATGATTTGAATATAAGCAATTGGAATATAAACAACATGAGAAGGACACGCACATTTCAAGACCATGATCTTGACGCTATCCTGTATATGGAAACAGAGGCTGAGAAGGTGGACACTGGTGTGAGTTTTAACTTCTAAAGCCAAATCCTGATCTTCCCTTCTTGACATCCTTCTTTGTTCTTTGTGAGTTGGAATCCAGAAGATTTTCGAGGGATTTTCCCTTTTTGTTCCTGGATCTTCCAGCTTCTTTCAAAAGCTCAGCAAGTCTTTTCTTCTCATCTTCGACATCCGGATTTGCTGTTCCTAGTTTCTCTTCTCTTACTTTAAGGACGTACTCCAATATTTCAATTGCATCCTCTACCCTGTATGAAACAACAGAACACCATTCTCAGCAATGATACTTAAAACTGATCAAGGATCTTATACATAAAGGGGAGCGAAATTAAAGACCATTCAGCAGTTGGCTAACCAGTATTATATATATAGACTAGAAAGCACTTGAGTGATAATATAATAAGAAAAAACTAAAAACTTCTTTGGTATACTAAAGATTAAGAAATTTACAAGTTTTTCATTGGCATGCCTTAATAAAATCTATTAGATGCATAACTTTGTTCCAATGATTAAATTCATGTTAACTCTTTAGAAGTAAGAACCATACAATAAAGTTGGTGAGTTGGTTGGGTCACCAGAGAGATCTATATCATGAGCAGAGTGTGATTACTCAAATATAGGACTTGTCTTTTTCACATGACTATAAACCAAAATAGGACTTGTGATCCAAAATATTAAGCAGGCTACCACTACAAAAAGTTCATACTTCGCAACAATAATATAGTTAAAATCTGAAAATAGTAATAGACTACCTCCCCATGGCATCATAAGTTGCTGCAAGATTACTATACACGCCAAGAGTATCCAGGTGACATGAACCGCACTCCTGCTCCAACACACCCCTTGCTTCTTCAAACAATCCAACAGCCTCACTTATCCGGTAGAGTTGTACGCAAGCCAATCCCATCTGGTTCAACACAATTCCAAAGAATGCTGATTTGCTTTCCCCACTAGCCCGAAGCTTTGATATTGCGCACTCAAAAGAGGAACGAGCCTCAACATACCTCCCAACCATATAGAACATCACACCCATCTGTGCTTCAATTCCAGCAATTGTGCTGCGATGAACAGGAGTATCTCCCAATAACTTCATTGCTTTCTGCAAGAGGCTTAAAGCCTCCTCATGTTCATCCAAGGCCTCATATATTGCTGAAATTTCAGTCAGGCCATTGGCAATCTCATCTGCAACAACTCCAGGCACCGGTTTGGCATATATCCTCAAGGCATTCTCACAGTAGGATTTGGACTCCCTTAGTTTGCCTATTTTGAAGTATAAATCAGCAAGGCGGATAAAGACTGATGCTACAGAGAGGTGACTGTCACCCCTTGTGGCTTTAAAGACAGTGAGTGCCTTCTGGTATGAAAAGATGGCCTCATCAAACCGACAAAGGGACGTATAAATGCTGCCAATACTAACATCAATTGAAGCAACCTCATTCTCTTGACCGTTAGCAATCATTACCATGCTAGCAAGAACATAGTGCTCAAGGGCAGCTTCATAGTCCCCCTTTGCCTCACAAACAAGAGCTATAAGGCGGCGATCAGCTGCCTCTTCTGTGGAGGCAGGTTCACTGTGTTGCTTGTGGATCTCAAGGATTTTCTTACATAGATTTTCTGCCTCATCAAACTGCATTGCTTGAACATGAGCCTCAGCTAAGTACCTGTAATATTGACTCTAAATCAATGGGAAAGCAATTGTTTGAAGCACTAAAACAATCAGTTCATATATCTTGCCCGTCCTCTTATCACATACAACTTCTAGATATTCAAGACTTCAAAGTTACTAACAAATAGAGTCACTGAATCTAAGATCTAAATAACACCTAATTCATCCAAATCAGACCAGTAATCAGTTCAGATACATATTGAATCAGAATATGTTTGTAAATAAACCATGCCTAATATAAAAAAAAAATTAATAATTAATATCTCAACTGTCACTATAGTGCACAGAAATAGTGGTCTCATATCCCGAGGTGTGAATATATATATATATATATATATATATATTTATTTATGTATTTTATACTAGCTAAGCTAACTAATCATTCATGACACATAATCCACCGGCTCAGATTCAATGTTAATATGTAAAGCGAAACTGGGTCCTCCCTGACCCCACGTGCAAATTAGCCATTCGCCATTTCATAAGCTAAAGAATAAAAAATAGTACATATGAACAGAACGTAATAACACACAATCTTACCTGCAAGTCTCCGCAACTCTTGGATCCGAATTCCCGAGAGCCTCAATCTGTGTAAGTAAAGCCGACTCATAACACGAAACGGACCTATCCAACAATCCCATAGTCGAAAACGTATCACCAAGCTGCGTATACCCGGAAAACTTGGCGAGAGCATGATCCGACCCGTTTCGTACATCAGGAACAGCAATGGACCGCTCCAAAACCGGAACTGCCTCATCAAACATACCCAGAGTACAATAAATTGCTGCAACCACGTGCAAGCTCATCGTCAACTCCAGACTAGAACCCGGACCCGAGCACCTCTCGAATGACTTGGACGCCCGAATTGCGTAATCCAAGGCCTTATTCGGACTATCGCCAGAAGCCATGGTATCTCGAGCCATCTTGAGTAGAAACGGACCTAGATCCGCGTTGTCAAGCGATAACTCATCGATAAGTATCTTTTCAGTACCGCCTCTTGTCGCCTTGACACGTGAATTGTACGGCGACGGTGATGAAACTCGCTTAGCGAGTGGAGACGGCGTTTTGTGGTTGTTAGGAGTAACGGCTGTTGTTGTTGTCCCGTTCTGTGCATCGTAGACTGGATAGTTAAACGGCGACGTTTTGGACGGGGTTTTAACGGAAAACAGACCTGGCATTGCTTCGAATTCGATAATTTGAAACAAAAACCAAATCGGTTTTATTTGAAAGTAGTAGTAGGAGTAGGTCAATATTGATGATGATAGTGACGATGATGGTGGATGTGATGAAAAGTGGCTTGGAAGAAACGTCTCATGATCAAGGAATTGGAGTACTTCAATTTAATAACTAATTTTAAAAAGAAAAAAGGAATAAACAAAGATACGAAATCCATGTTGACAGTGAATCGTTAAAAGAAAGAAATGATTGTTGAGGAGAGAGTGTTCACCAACTTCAGTGGAAGACTGAAGAGGAGGCTCCTTTTCCTTGCCTGCCTTCGTTTGCTTGGTGACTAATGCTTCTTCTGCAGCTTTCTTCTCCTTCACTGTTGCTTTCTGGGCCCACCACTACGCCTATCTTCTTCTTTTTCAATTCCCGTTTTACGCTCTGATACTGTTACTTCGCTATCCTGTTGCTTTTCTTTTGCTTTTTCCTTTTTCCCATATTGATATTTTCGTAGCGGTGACACGTGTAGGTTGAGAGTTTTGAGGTGTCTTCCTCCTAATCTCTCTTGAGATCGACTCAATCTATATCTGAAGTATGGTTATTTATCCAGCTAATTAAAACATGTTGTTTTTTTTTCCCAAAAATAGATAATAAAAAAAATTCACAAATTATGTAGATATTGGTACGAGCCCACTTCAAATGTTAAATGCATGCCCAAGATGAGAAGGCTGAGCCCTTAGGCCCAAATATAAGCCCAAATCATAATATTCATCAAACAGAGAAGACCCAAGCCCATGTTTTTCCATTCAGGCGATTATTACCCGATTTCTGGTAACTAAAACCTATTCTCCCCAGATACTCATCATCACTTTTGTACGCTCAGTGATTAGCTCAGACAACAACAGGAATTCACGTATTCTCCATTTACATTTTCCTTAATTGTAAGTCTCTTCTGCTTTTTTTATCATGTCTTTTCTTGCATTTGAGATTTGGTTTGCTGGTCTCTTTCGTGTCCTTGAATGAAGGAAATTGATTTCGATCTTAGATTGTAGTGGCAATTTTGAATTTTGTTCATGTGAGGTATAATTAGCAGTTTTTTGCTTTTGTAAAAATAACCAGTTTATCAGTTTATTAGGTGATGTATTTCTTATTTGCTTTGCGTCTCTGACTCTGGTATGATTATTTGTTGGTGTTGGGAAGTTGCGAGGAATTGAATGGTGTAAGTGGATTTAATGGAGTTGAACTGAAATTTATTTATTTATTTTTGGGTGCGATGACGCGTTTTAGTTTCTTGCTTGATTTTCAGAAAGAGATAGGTGATTAGTCTTTTGCTTTTGTTAGAAATGCAGTTCAAATTGATGGCACCTAAATGTCAATGAGTGTGATGAATGAGTCTGATTTTGAGAATTTTGGGTTTTATTTGGCAGTGTAAAGATGTTGAATCTATATCTTCGAGCTCTTTGTAAACGAACCATCATAAATAAGTTAGTAGAGTATCAGAAACTAGAGAGCCTAGTACGTATGCACCATGTTTCATTCAAAGCTTATGTAATGAATAAACAAAACGGATAATGCTCAAGGTTTACTTGTACAAAAGGAAGTTGTTGATTGAAAATGATTCGACACTGTTTTACACTCAATATGCTATTCTGTCTGCAGCCATCTCCACCATTTACTGATGGTTTCATGAGTGTGAGAGTGCTAGCTAGTTTTTAATTTACGTGGTGGTGGTAAAGTGATGCGATATTGTTCATATTATCACTTATAAGATATAATATGATGAAAGGCAAAATGCATTATGAATTTGTGCCGCCCTGGTGACATGTATGGTTATGAATGTTTTTGATTTGATTGGATGAGAATGTTGTTATCTTGTGCATGTCTGATCTTCAGTCGGTGAAATTGCTATATATGATTGTGCAGATCCCATAGAGGGACTTATTGAAAATTCCTGCTTTGGAGTAGACCTTTTAAATCGTGAGCCTGATTCGTGTACGGCTTTTGAATGCTCTTGAGGTAAAACCGTATTCCTTTGTAATTTTTATTTGCCAAGAAGTTTGTCACACGATGCATTTACCGGTGATCAGTTTATACATTGTTTGAGATTCTAGGAAACATTTGAGACATTAATTGGAGTTTGTGAAGGTGATTGAATAATCATGTTGAAGTAGTTGTGTTTCAGTGCCACCTTTTAATCTTGTTCTTCTTACTCCGCTCTCCACATTCACTTTTAATTTGTATTGTGATGCTATGGCTCTTGTTATATTTATTAATTTCATGCATATTGGAACAACATTTTTCTAAGGATTAAGGTTTCAGGTTCAGCTAAATCTTTTTAGCAGTGTTGTAGCTTCAACATGCTCGTTACATAATGCCAGCAATTGTATTTGGATCCTGCAGAATTGAACTTTAACTTTGAGGACATGGGTACTGAGCAGCCGAAAGATCCGTTTCAGGGAGTTGATTGGAAAGCCATTGGTGGTGAATTGCAGAAGGATCCTAGTGCAGGTATTAAACCAATTGTCAAAAAGCGGTTACCAAAAAAAGTAAGGCAAATCCCAGATTATTATTTCCTTCCACGGAAATCTCTGCCCTCTGCTATAGCGTTTTATGGTTCATTCATTGTGGCTGGAGTTGGTGCTGGGATGCTGTTGGAGAAGTGGATAAACAAGAAAATTGAAGGTATGCTTCGGATCCTTCTTGCTTTTCTCAATTGGGTTATGTCAAAATTTGCTTGTTTGCTTTATTGTGTATGTATTTTGGATAGCTGTGGCAAATCTTTTGGTGTGTAAAAGCTAAAGCTGCATGGCATAGATATTTGATGCTGTGGTATCCTATCAATGGTCATGGCAAGAGTATATCTGTTCAATGTTTCTGAGAGGATGTGAAAACTGTTCCGTTTGGGCCTCATTCATGCCTATCTCTAACTAGAGTAAACTGAGTAAGGATAGGACGTGCACTTTTTTGTGAACGTTCTGAATGATCATATAAAGAGAACTGACAGCCACTAATTAAGAAAACATGCGATAAGAACCTCACCTGAGTTTGTTATCAACGTGACTTCTTATAGCAAAGTTGAGTTGTACAATTATGTTAGACCATCATGAATTGTGTGCCAGGCAATGTCTTAAAATTCCTGAGGGTTGTGGTAGTGATAAGGTATGGTCTTATCAAAGGAACTTCTGCGATGCTTCAATCATATTGACACGAGCATTGAGTGGTCTCCAGAAAGTTTTTCTAGTATGTTGTATGTATGACCTCTGTGAGTAGTTTTATCTTGCAAAATTGCTAGCCTGAATATTGAGCTTTAAATGCGAAATTTGACAAAAACAGGTAGAAGAAATGATCTTTATGGTATCCATCACGGAATCTGATTTTTTCTTGTATTGATTATTGAAAACTATGTTGGGTAAGCTTTTGCTCCGAAAAAGCAGCAACCTTATCCAAACTTGTGTCACACCTGATGAATGTGCTAACATATCATAAGTAGGAATTTGGTTTCGAAAATGTGTCCTTACAGCTAACTTTTTTTTTGACATGTTATTTCAGAGGATGGAGGAGTCATATGGGAGTTCGACAAATAGACCCTGAAATCGTGGAACTCATGCCGCAAGCATTTTCTTGAGCTGTTCTTCTAATTGAACTAAGCTCTATGGCTATAAAATTTTGTACTCCTATATAGGCAAATGTCAAACCTCTCTTGTCATTCTATATCTGAATCAAATATCTCAACAATTTAGCTAAATCACTTTGTTTATGTCATTTGCACCATGACAATTTGGCTCACTGTGAATAAATAAGCTTAACTGATGACAATTGTTCTCAGCATTCCTGATCTCTTTCTCTGAACAGTTTCTTATTGAAAATATTTTTGTGTTGTCATCTTGGACCAAGGGACATTAGACGTCATAGCTGCATAAATTTAGAAATGAAGGGGACACAGAGCAACATAATTTTATCAAATGAATCCCGCTTATATTATTAACTAAATAATATCCATATACGATTTCCCGCCTAGATAACTAACGAAGAATCGTCCAGCTGTCAATGACATTCCGAAAGTACCCCTCACAAAGCATCTTTACTGCTTCCTCAGATGAAGGGCAAATTAGGAAATAGCCAAGAAACTAGTTCTTCTTCGTGTCTTTGATTGCCTTCTTAAATTGTCCCTCTAACCGCCAAAACAGAAAAATACACTCCACGCTTTTTGACTCTCTCTGCTCATTTGAGTGACTTCTCTCAAATAACTGAATCCGGCCTCTCTATAGCAAAACCAGACGACTGTGAAGGTAAACATCGTCTTCAAAATTGTGTTGATATCACGTTTCTTCGTTTCTCTCTTTGATTTTTGTTCTATCCCAATTTTGTTATCTTTATAGAATGTCGAAGAAGCTGAAAGAGCCCTTGAAAGATGAGACGGAGGAGCGAGAAGACGTGAAATTGGCGGCTGTTGTTTCAGAACCGGTGACCAGATCTTCTGCCGTCGATGGTGACTCGTTGAACGAGCAAGAACTGAAATCTGAAGAGGAGACGACATTTTCATTCAAAGAATTTTCCGACGCTGTAGACACCCTAAAATGTGATCTTGATCTAGCACAGGTTTTACTAACATTTAAGACTCCTGAGAAATCTCCACCAATGAATTCCGGCATACCTTCGCCGGACTGTATAACGCTTGAAGCCTCAAGGTTGAAAGAAGAATCTAGAGAAGTGGAAGCCTTAAGAACTCCGGAAGGTAAAGAAACGTCTTGTTCTTTGCAGAATGAAGATTCAGCGAAGTCGGATAGAGTGAAAAAGACTGTGAGATTGCTGAGCAACGAAAGCATTATTCCTGATAGTTCGACTTTGCATCCAAAATCAACCATCAAACCGTCTCCGAGTGTCGGCACGAACCTGGGAGCCTACGATGGTGCGTCGAGAGCTCTTGACGGTCCAGGAGAGAACAGTGGTGCTCTGATGTTAGAAGAAGCCTGGCAGCGTCTTGATAAATCTTATGTTTTCTTCAAAGGAAAACCTGTGGGCACAGTTGCCGCTATGGATCCAGTGGCTGAGGCTCTCAACTACAACCAGGTTTACTTTTTCATTGTTTAAATGAATCTTGCTGTGTAATTAAGATTCTTCATATTGACTATTGGGTTTTGACAGGTGTTTGTGAGGGATTTTTTCCCTACGGGTTTGGCTTGTTTGATGAAAGTTCCTCCAGAAACAGAGATAGTCAAGAACTTTCTGTTGAAGACTCTTCATCTCCAAGGTTGGGAGAAGAGGATAGATAACTTCACTCTTGGAGAAGGTGTGATGCCTGCTAGTTTTAAGGTACTATTAAATGACGGGGATGCCGGTAAGGAGTCGCTAGTGGCTGATTTTGGTGGTAGTGCCATTGGAAGAGTAGCACCAGTGGACTCTGGTTTCTGGTGGATTATTTTACTCAGGTCATATACAAAGTGTACTCGTGATTATTCACTAGTAGAAAGTGCTGAGGTACAGAGAGGAATGAAGTTGCTACTCAACCTTTGTCTCTCCGATGGCTTCGACACTTTCCCTACACTTTTATGTGCAGATGGGTGCAGCATGATTGATAGGAGGATGGTATGCTGATTCTTTTATGTGCTTTTTATACAGTTATCTGATTATTCTCAGTCTTTAATTTTTGTATCTGCAACATTTTTGAAGTGAAAGGTTGTATTTTGATAACAGGGAATATATGGGTATCCAATCGATATCCAGGCGCTTTTCTATTTTGCTCTGAGGTGTGCTAGGCAGATGTTGAAACCGGAACGTGATGGCAAGGAATTGATTGAGAGAATTGACAAGAGGATAACAGCTCTTAGTTATCATATACAGACATACTATTGGTTGGATTATACTCAGCTTAATAACATCTATCGGTATAAAACAGAGGAGTATTCCCACACTGCTGTTAACAAGTTCAATGTCATCCCAGATTCCATTCCAGAGTGGGTGTTTGATTTCATGCCCTTAAGAGGAGGGTATTTCATTGGTAATGTAAGCCCAGCTCGGATGGACTTCAGGTGGTTTTTAGTTGGGAATTGCATAGCTATTTTGAGTTGTCTAGCCACCAATGTACAAGCAACAGCTATTATGGATTTGATTGAGGAGCGGTGGGATGACTTGATAGGGGAGATGCCATTGAAGATATCTTACCCTGCTTTGCAAGGACATGAATGGAGGATCGTCACTGGTTTTGATCCTAAAAACACCGGTTGGAGTTACCATAATGGTGGTTCATGGCCAGGTCAGTGTCATAATATTATTCCACACTTTGTACTCTATTGACTATACATACATATTTTAGGTCTAACAAATTGAATTTGGCAGTTCTGCTATGGCTGCTAGCAGGTGCATCTATCAAGACAGGAAGGCCACAAATCGCGAAGCGAGCAATAGAGCTAGCAGAACAACGCCTCTCTAAAGACTGCTGGCCTGAGTACTACGACGGCAAAAGTGGGCGTTATGTGGGGAAGCAAGCAAGGAAGTATCAGACTTGGAGTATTACAGGGTACTTGGTTGCGAAATTGATGGTGGAGAACCCTTCAAATCTCGTGATGATTTCTCTAGACGAGGACAAGAAGATGTCCAAGCCTAAACTCACCCGATCTGTATCATTTTAACAAAAAATGAACCAACCTTAGCTAAAATTTCATGTGCTATATAGCAGACAAATTACAACACACTGGATATAGTACCACTCAGAATACGTCAATGGAATCAACTACTCCATACTTTTACGCTGAATTGGTAACTGGTCTTGTATATGATACAACATTGACAAATGACAGAATTCTCTCATAGACAGTTGGGTCGGTGGTGCTGTGCCGTCTTAAGGCTTGTTCAAATGAAACCAATACCGTTTCTCTAACCGAATGAGATTTTTTTGAAAGACCATAATTTACTAGGTCAATTTAGTTTACTAAATCCATACTAGACTAAATCAGTTATATAAACAATAAATATGGTAAAAATTATATGAGATTAATTGCTTTAAATATTCAATTTTAAAAAACTTTATATACATCCACCATCATAAGACAAAAAAATACAACGGTCCGTTTTCGTTGTTACGTTAACAAAACAAAAGAACAAAAAGCCAAAGGTTCTTTTCTTTCCTTTCCCTTTCGTTGGTGTCTCTATTTGTGTAATCGAGTGGTGTGGATTCTGAAATCATCTCACAGTCCTCTGTACTCGAACAGTTTCAATTAGGTCACCGATGGACAAGAATTGCAGCTTCATGTCGTGCGATAAGATTGATAGAGTTGCTAATTGGGTGGGCACTAACGTCGCCACCGCCTTTTTCGCTTCGCTTGAACGGTGCTCCTGCATCAATCTCAGCACAACCGATCCTGACGACGATGAGGAGGCTAAGGACCGACCTCTCATCCTCACTGGCTCCGCCGCGCGCAGCTCTCTGGAGCTCGACGTCCATCCTCCTCCTCCCACCGCCTCCGATGTCAATAAGCTTCCGGCTTGATTCTTCGTCACTGGTCGGTCTTTTAGGGTTCTTGTAAACCTGGATATTCTCATCTATGTTTTCAGTTTTTCTTTCTTTTTGAAGCGCTTGTATCTTTGAGTAACATGCCGTGACTCATAAATGTGAATCGCTTTTGCTCTGTAAATGGAATGAATGATGTTGTTTGTCGTATCGTGTTTTCTTCAGTTTAGATTAGCTGGAAACCTGATTTCTTGAATCTTTGATTTACATTTGTTATCACTATGATGAGTAGCATAGAAATCCTGATTTTCTCAATTTGATAATTCTAACATTATTGAGTGAAATGCAGATTTCTTAAATTGGATTTTGGGGGTTGATTTTGTGGAGTTTCTCAATTATTGTTCGTCTTATCTGAACCTTGTTGTGCTATACATTCAGCTCTGCTACATAGAAGTGACTAATATTTTATTCAATTCCTTGGCTTATTCTGTCTCCAGAAGATAGATACAAGTCTAGTGGTTTCTGTATTTTGGTGACTTAGCTACCTTGCATTTAGAGAACTGTATGTTGATTATTGCTATTGGAATTTCCTGCTTTGTTTTGTGTAATGCAGAGTGTCAACTGATGAGGTGCTTGAAAGCTGCCAAAAGTGAGATTTGTGCTGCTTATACGTGTCCAGTGGCACCAGAGGATCCTGGTGATTGCTTCATTTGTGCTAGTTTGTGAGTATGTTCAATTATTTTTGTTTTATCATATAATTTGCAAGGAAATCTTGGTTCTTTAGTGTACATATTATGTTAGATGTATTATAGGTTGTTTGTCTGTGATAATAAGATGAGACAGGTTGTTCAAATGTGGTCTAATTTGAAAATCTTGTACCAAACAGCAAAAATTGTTACATCTACTGTTAGAGAGTAACATTGAGGAGTGTTTTCACATGAAAGATTCTGATAAGCTTGTTTGTAAAATCTGTTGCCGAGACTGACTTCTAGATGTTAGCATGGTTCTCAATTTGACACCAGAATCACTAAATTATTGCAGAAGGCTAACTTTGTTTTCTAGACTTTGTATTACCTTTGAAAGTTTATTTCATTTCTTTCTCACATCTGCTATTGTAAACCAATTGCAGGTTCTAATCTGACTAACATAAGAGAGACAAATAGAGAACAAAGAGATATGGACTTTTTCTTAGTTTGACCATGCAATACTGTATGTATGTAGTAATATGATCATTAAAGCAACATAGCCTAGCAACACTGATTATTAAGAGAAAATGATCTGGACTGGAGAGCAAAAATTATCTTATCGATTATGGCTTTATAGTTGTACATGTTTTTTCTTTTGTAGATATTACATATGAGCTGAGTTTGAAATTCTTCCAACACCATGTTACCATTTCATTTCTGGTCTATCTGCTTTCACACTTCTCAAGTAAGGTACTGCACAAGATGAAAATCCTTTCAATCATCCTCTTTGCAGTCTCTCCAGCACAATAGCATGGAATCATGACATCTGTTAGCCATGGTGCAGTGTCTGTCAGGTAATATTACTGTGCGCCTGGTTCTGCTTATGATAGTCAAGTGTTATATATAGCCTCTCTGCTCTCTCCATGATATTATGCTGTGTCAAACTAAGCCGACTTGAAATCTTTACTGAATTTGATGAGACAGGTTTGGATTGTGGAATGCTTGTACTTCTATATATATAATATAATATAACAAAGTCTAATGGAGAAAAACAAAATCAAATATTTTCTTTCTGTTTACTAATTTATTTATTCCGTAATTATATGATGTATTAGAGGACTATTTTGTGTGCCTAAGAAAGGACATGCTGCTAGTGCAAAGTTATCAAAGTTATTTGATTTTCCAAGGAGGAACTTGCAATCACAATTTCAAGACGAGGAAATGAATCCAAATCAGAACTAATATAAACATATGTGGGAGCAATTTTGTTCGCCAAGTTCATGGGTTCCAATATGTTGTGCGACCTGGTTAATTAAAAAGTGTATAGTAATGGTATATATATATAATTTGTAATTGTTTGGGTTGTATTTATACATATTAATATTATATGAAATGTTATTTTAGTGATTTTAAAATAGCCGATTGAGTAGCCTTTTATTTTCAATAGCGATGCTAAATGCATAATCGCGAACACACTAGTGAAGTTTAGTATGGGTATCTCCCTTTCAAACACGTGAATGTGAAGGATTGTCCATTTGAGGTCAACCTGGCAGCCTGTTACAAAGAAAAGGCAAACATGGATATTTCATTCCTTTTAAATACCTGGAACATGGATATACATACATACATACATACTAGGTCCTGACCTGAGGCAATGGCAGGCCTCCCAGCACAGCCTGTTACAAACATGTTGATTTTCAATCATGTAATACCTTCAAACTTGGTCGACATTGTTGCCAACTTTTGATTCACACTTTTTTCTTCTTTCGGTACAGTACACATGCAATGCAGCTCTTTTACTGTTTGCTTGCTTACCTACAAATTTATATTAAAAATCAAATCTTCACTCAATCTGACCTGAATTTTCTGTGATAGAAGATTGATACACAGTGACAGCTTTGAAACTGAATCCTTTCAAGACAATAAAGATTTGTCACGACACTGAATCATAGCTGAGAATCCTAATCACAGTATCAAAAGGGTCAAAACTCAATAGTGACGAATAATTAGTACAGCAATCCAATGAAGATGATATAATTATCACCAGTTAAATGAAAAGATTAGTAGACGACTAATCATAATAAAAGAAGAAGTGTTTGACAAGTTTAAGTTGAGAGTAGGCGTGCATACATTTTATGTATGATTGCGTTAAAAAGAGTTTGTCTACAAAAAGCATAGCAAACAAGACCATCCTTTCATCAACCTTTTTTTTCTTCCATTTGAAAGCACAAGCAAAATGGTCTTTTTGAGAGCACAGTAGCCTGCAATTTCATTGGTCAATATCTATCTGCCAATGAAGTCCAAAGTGAAAAAATTAAATAAATAAATAAATGGTTCTATAGACGGTCAATTTACATGAATATGATGTTACTGTAGGTGGGGCTCAACATGTATCTATACAAGTGACATGATTTCATATAGACAAATCAGGAATCAAAAAACAACATTAAATAAAATATAATGCATCTCGTCTTGTTTAAGAAAAAAGCAAATCACAGTCTAGATCCCAAAGTCAAAACCATTGTTTAAAAAGATCAGAAATAATGACATGATTTTATATAGACTGATTAGCAGGAGATTTTTAAAACATTGGTCAAAAATATATAAACAAAACAACACTCTTAAGTTTACTATAAACAATTTAGCTCATGTGTACTGCTCTACTAAACAAGATTGATAATTTCAGACAATTAGGGTAACAATTTTGGTGTTGGATTTTTATGTATTATTTTCATTTTGGACAAAACAAATTTCTTTCCCACAGAAGATGGAAGAGTGAGAGTGAGATAAAAGAAAAGACAGAAGAGTAATATAGTCCTCTTCCCTACAATGGGTCATATATAAAATAATCACATCCCCAACATCTTATTATCACCACAGCATGTTAGACAAATCATGAAAGCTGAAAAACATACATAATACACCAAACAATAAACCATCCAATATCTTTTTAAAATATTGAGTGTATGTATTACTTTTGTTTCACTCTTCAACTCTCTATTAAAATCCTCCATTTTCACATTCAACTTCATCTCCTCCTATCTCTATCTCCATTTCCATCAATTAATGGCTATCTTTACACACACTTCAATATTATTGCATTGGTTCGTTTTATCATTATGCGCGTCTACTGTGCCTATTATGGCTCAGTGGCTTGGAGGAAGATCAACCAGGTTCTATGAATTCAAGGTCTGTTTTATATACATCATTTGTTTTCTATATCAATTGGTTACGTTTACCACCAGCATTTGTTTTTCTTATGTGTGTGCGCTTTTTCACACAGATACAAACTAAGAGAATCACCAAGCTATGCGAAACAAAAGATATAGTGACAGTCAATGATATGTTTCCAGGACCTGTAGTTTATGCTCAAGAAGATGATAGAATTATCATCAATGTCATTAACCAATCTCCTTATAATGCTACAATTCACTGGTAGTAATCTAAACTAACATAATTGATCTGCTTATAATGCTACATTGCTCGCTAAGCAACTGTGTTTTGGTCATTGTTTTCAGGCATGGTGTCCAGCAGCGGCTTTCGTGCTGGTATGATGGAGCATCATACATTACTCAATGCCCGATTCAGCCAGGACAGAGTTTCACTTATAACTTCACTATGGACCAACAGAAGGGCACATTCTTTTGGCATGCTCATGTTTCTTGGCTTAGAGGCACTGTGCATGGTGCGCTTATTGTCTATCCTAAGACTGGGGTCCCGTACCCTTTCGAGTATCCTTATCAAGAGCATATCCTAATCTTAGGTGAAACTAATATATGTCCACTAAGAATTGCAATGAAATGTCATTTCAGATAATAAAGTTGTGTGTATGTATAAAATTACATGAAATGAACTCACCTGTACTTTGACCTGTGCAGGGGAATATCGGATTCCAGATTTTGTACAACTTGAACAGCAAGTTCTTACAAGCGGAGGACCTCCTCCACCTGCTGATGCATTTACAATCAACGGTCAGCCAGGCCCCAAATACAACTGCTCTGACTATGGTAATTAGAACATTCATGGTTTATCTATTTCCTGTTTTTCGGTTTTTCTAATGTTAAGAGTGTTTTTTCAGATGTGTATAAGATTGATGTTGTGCCAGGGAAGACATACCTCTTGAGGCTGATAAATGCAGGCTTGAACATAGAGAACTTCTTCGCAATAGCTAATCACAATCTAACAATTGTGGAAGCTGATGCTGAGTACACAAAGCCGTACACCACAGATCGTGTGATGCTTGGAGCAGGACAGACTATGAATGTCCTGGTCACAGCTTATCAGCCCATCGGAAAATACTCCATCGCCATGGGACCTTACATGTCTGCAAAAAATGTTTCATTTCAGAACACAGCAGCAATAGCCTACTTCCAATACTTAGGAGCATTGCCTAATAGCTTAACATTTCCAGCTAAATTACCAAGCTTTAATGATAATCTCGCCGTTAAAACTATCATGGATGGATTAAAAAGCCTAAACAATTCAAACGTTCCAAAAGAAATCGATGCTAACCTATTTTTCACCGTTGGATTAAACGTTCAGACATGCAAATCTAATACACCCGAGCAAAATTGTAGAGGGATTAACAATGGTGTCATGGCTGCTTCTATGAACAATATCAGTTTCATTATGCCTAATGTTTCCATTCTGGAAACTTTCTACAAGAAAATTGACGGTCACTACACTAAAGATTTTCCTGATACACCTTATAAATTCTATGACTTTGTCAATGGGGCACCTAATAGCATCCCTAATAACACAAACTCAATGAACGGGACTAGGACCAAGGTCCTTGAATATGGAACCAGAGTCCAGATAATCTTACAAGACACAGGAACAGTCACAACTGAAAACCACCCAATTCATCTCCATGGCTATAGCTTCTATGTAGTTGGCTATGGTACTGGAAACTATAACCCTCAGACAGCAAACTTCAACTTGGTAGATCCACCCTATATGAACACTATTGGAGTTCCAGTAGGTGGATGGGCTGCAATTCGGTTCACAGCTGACAATCCAGGTAAATTATGTTTGTTCAAATGCTTAAATTTATCATTTGAATCCATTAATCTTATTTTGCATTGACTTGTAGGTGTTTGGTTTATGCATTGTCACATTGACATACACCAGTCATGGGGATTAGCAACAGTGTTGATAGTGAAGGATGGGAAAGGAGAGCTGGAGAGACTTCCTAATCCTCCAGAAGACTTGCCCAGATGCTGAGTTTCGGAAAAGGATGTGTGAAAAATGAATTGTTTCCTGACCAGAATTCTTTTGTTTTTAAGAGCAAGTGTGTAATATGCTTGGTGAGTCGTTTTGAGATTTTGAGATTGTGGAGTGTAAAGGAAGTAAATTATTGGAGATATAGAACTGTATAATTTTTTTTATTTGTTTTTTTTCATCTATGTGGTTGAGAAACGCTCACCGAAGCATCACATGGATTAAGGTGGACAGTTTGGACTCTGTGGTGGTTGAGAATTTTCACCCGGAGCATAATCCTTATCCTAATAAAAATATTAATCCGCGATGGGATATTACAGTTAGTCTGTTCTCAGTTCAATTCCAGCCTTTGGACTGCGTCCATATATACATGTACAATGAGCTGTTTGGACTAGTAAATATGAGGTCTAAAATGGGTTATGACACGACCCTGAGTCATATGACATGAATCCGTTAAATAGATAATAAGTTTGAAGGAATGAACTTCAATTTATTAGTGACACGACTAGCTTAACATTTAAATGGATTGGTCGGATTTCGTTAACATATTAATATGTCAATCTGTTTAATTAGATTCAACAAATTATTTCTATAGATTGAAGTGCAAAATTAATAAATTTATACTCCATCTAGATTATTAATATAGATAAAATTTCTGTTTTGGGCGTATTATTTATATAGAGAAATTTTTCTTATGAGAAAATTTTTTAAGTTAAAATGTCTAAAATATCTTCTTTTTTTTAAAAAAAAATATATATTGCTATGTTTTTTTTTAAAAAAAAATTTAAAATTTATTATATTAATTATGAAATAATAAAGGGTAATAGCAGTGTTTTAAAAAGCGGGAATCGGAATCGAGGCGGTTGCCAAATCTAGGCGGCATTAAGGCCTAGGCGGGGCCTAAACGGACATAGACGGAATTTGATTGTTGTTAAATAATTTGGGCATCAATGATATTAAAAATCTTCTATAATAAAAATCTATATATCAATAATGCTTTATAAGACAATTTTGACATGATTTTCTCTTCTTTTCTTTTTTTTTTTTAAAATCACATACCATCTAAAAACATGCTATATTAATTTGAACACTATATTAATTTAACATCATAAATTAAATAGAAATAGAAATTCTAAGTAATCAACAAAATTGCATCTTAATAATATTTCTAAACTAAATACAGCATCATGAAATACAAAGTAAATTAAAAATTAACAAATAAACTCAAGATAAATCTCCAAGAGTTCAAATACAAAATAAAAGTTCCAACAAAACATAATGAAAGTAAAATATCCCATAAAGTATATCATCAAAATACAAAGCAAACTTAAATAAATAAATAAAGATTCATCATCACAACATTACTTATTCTTTTGGTTCTTCAATATCATCTCTAACTCCTCCAAGAGTATGATCTTCAAATACAATATTCATAGCATCTTCCTCCTCCAAACCCTCGATCATCTCTTCCTCATCCGATACAAAGTCATCATTAAGTAAGTTGGTAACATCCCTACTAACAAGATCCACTTCCTCATCATCATTATCACCCCCCCCCCCTTAATTATCCATCCTTGTGCCTCCGTGGTATCCTCACCATCCGCCATCAACACGTCAATTTTTTCCTTTCTTTTATATTCTTTCTCTAATAATTTTGAATTGAATTCAATGAACACCAAATTTTGTAACCGAGGTGAGCATAATCGATTTCTCTTCTTTGTATGTATCTAAAGTTGTCAAAGCAAATAATTAATAAAAGTAAAACTAGAAATTAAAAAATAACTTAATCAAGCAAACATAAATATAACTTACTCCTTCAAAAGAGCTCCAATTCCTTTCACATCCGGAGGAACTTGCGGTCAATGCGAGGATTCTAATTGCCATTCTTTGTAACTTAGGTGCTGAATTTCCATGTAACCTCCACCACTCAACTACACCATAATGAAATTAAAATTTAAAAGTAAAAATCATTAAAATATAACACATTTAGAATAACTAAAGAATAAAGTCAAGAACTTAAAACCTGAATCATATTCATTTCGATCGATTAATCTTAATGCTGGACCTCTGCCAAAAGAACCATCTTTGTTCCAATACATCAAGAAATCAACATTTATAATATCATCGTGTAAAGATTCTTGACCCGGATAAAATATCTCCACAACCTTATTAAATGCATCTGACACCTCTATTTCATATCCTATTTGGTAATCCTTATAAAGATAATAAGAATTCAACAAATAGCCCACCAAATGTAATGGAGAGTCCAACCGATCTTTCATTCTAGATTCTATTATGTTGATGATTGGTCGATAGTTACTCTCCACATTGTTCATTACTTGTACTTTAATTTCTTCTTTAGCCCTTCTTAATTCACCAAAAATCCAAGGCATCGCAGGCTTTGCATCTGCATCCACGAGTCTTAATACTTGAACTAAAGGCGAAAACACCTTCAAACATTTTTTTACTCCAACCCAAAAATTGTTATCCATCACAGTTGTGCGTGCCACTTCACCTTTTTTGCTTTTTGATAATTTACAAGTACGCCATTCGGTACTTGTAAACATAGACCCTAGAGCATCACATTTTTCTAGCAAACTTTCCAAGGTAAGATATGAACTTGCAAACCTTGTCACACCCGGCCTAACAATGTCTTTTTGTTTGGAATAATGTCGCATCATTGCTAAAGATTTGTGATGAGCATAAATAAATATTACCAATGCCTTAGCTTGCTCAATCACTTGATTAAATCTTGGAATCTTCCCAATAGCTTCAAGCATAAGATTCATTGTATGAGCAGCACAAGATGTCCAAAATATGTGTGGTATCTCCTGCATTCAACTTGTAATTATTCAAAATGTATAAAATAATAACAACATTGTAAGGTTAAATTTAATAAGATTGTACCTGTTTTAAAAGTCTAGCTGCTGCCATATTATTGCTTGCATTATCGGTGACCACTTGAACAACATTTTCCTTTCCTATTTCTTCAATATTCTTCTTCACAAACTCAAAAATAAATTGAGCTGTGTGTGACTCACCAAAACACTCTTTAGCGGTATAAAAAGAGGTTCCTTTTCGACAATTTACACATAAGTTCATAATGCTTCTCCTCTTTCGATCACTCCAAGCATCTGTCATAATGGAACATCCAGTTTGAAACCATTCTTCTTTTTGCATTTCCAATTCAGATTTGGTTTTGTTGACCACTTTCTCGATCAAAGGCCTGGACAAGTCATGATAAGATGGACCTGGATAACCAGGTCCTATTTGACCTATTGCTTCAATCATCAATTTCCACTTACAAGTGATCAAAGCATTAGCAGAAACACGAGATGAATATGCCCAATCAGCTACATATTCATTAACCTTTTCAACCCTTTCCCACCAAATTACTTCATTGATGTTTTGTTGTCGTTTTCTACCTTTAAAGAGTGAAGCTTCAGGATTTATAGGTGTTACATGCCTATCAATTGGCCCGAGAGTACGACTATGGGATCTTTTATCTTCCTTCGACCCCGGTAAGTATACTTCTTCTATCTCTTCTTCTTCATTCTCCTCTAAATTGCTAGATCTAATATTCACTGTTGATCTTAAAGCAATTTCCTGAGTTCTTTTAGCACTTTTCTTATTCTTTGCAGCCATTAAAGCATTAAGACACGTATTTTTTTGCTCAGGTGTTGCCTTCCAACATTTGGTAGCATTTCCAGATTTTCCAGCCACATGTTCTTTCAACTTATAGACACCTCCAGATAAATGTTTCCCACACAAATTGCATACTACTTTATCTTTATCTAAAGGGTCAAGTAAAAATCCCAACCTACATCACTTGATTTTCGTTTGGAAGAAGAACTCTCGAGGTCTTGAGAAATAGATGCACCCGATGATTTATTGGTGGAGAGAGGTTTGCTCATGATGAAGAATAATTTGACAATAGAATACAAAAATTTTATAAATATTAGTATCGATCATACATTAATATAACTAAAACATCAATTAATCCACCATATTTGTTAAATATATAAACATCATTTAATATAAATATATATTTTAGATATACTATCTAATATCTTTTTTTCAAAATGTATAAAAAAAAATTAAAATCCAACTTGAGTTAGTGGAAGAAAATATTTTCATGTATAATAATATTCTAATATCTAAATTCATTTTAGGACCTGCAAGTTTTGTCCATATTAATACTACATAGATTTGACAATTTATATACAAACCAACATTTGATTATTACATGCCAAATGCCATATTCAATTAGATTATATGTAAGTTGAAGTCTTTACCACTAGTGGTACATGCCAATGCCATATTCAATCAAATTTAGCCACAAAATGATTTCAATCGGAGATTTTAATAAAAACAAGACAATGACATGAAAAATGACACTATGGTTACCTATTTTTTATTATTATTCTGATATTGCAGGAATTTCTATATGTAGTTAGAAGAAACCAGACAATGAACACATCCTACACTAACACTTAGTTCGGAGGAATCTCACCGTGGAAGGTTGAATTTCACAAGGTTGATATTCAGAACACACTTAGTTATGAAAATAGTGCAAGGTTGTGTAGAACACATAGTTACTTATATGAATGACCACACCTAGTTAGAAGGAATTTCACAATTCTTTTAATTCCAAGACAAAATTAAATTGTTTACCAAGATAAAATTTAGGAATGACCACACCTAGTTAGGAGGTACAAAACACATAGTTAACTAAACTAAGACAAAATTAAAACACTTACCAGTAATATAGCAGCAACAAAGTACAGAGCGCACAGATGAAACTATCCAATACAACAACAACAGAGAGCCCAGAGCAAACTACAATACAACAGCAACAGAGCTTGATTAATCTAAAAATGTATGCTTCTGTTTAATCTAGGATAGAAGAATAGCTTTTCAAGCCCTCTGCAAACATGGAAGTAACCTAGATAACAGGCAAATAAATATAGTTAAAAGCATATTAACAACAGCAAAAAGTAAATCCAATAAACAGACTATTGCGAAATCTTTTAATAAATGAAAATCACGTGTGGCAAGCTTAAACCAGTTTTCCATTAGGATTAAAAGAAAAACAAAGTCCCCACAATTGAACTTAAAACCTTTCATTCAAAGTTGTAGAGAAGCTATTAGACAAGTTTTAGGTAGTTTAGTTTCTAGTTGTAAATAGAAACCAAGAGATCATACAGGAAACTATAAATTCAATATCTTCTACAAGTCTCAAGAATTGCAATACTAGCACAAGAGTGCCTAAATTTGAATAGTCAAGTACAACTAGTTAACGCTTCTTCAATACACAAATGTAGAAAAACATACCGTTATAATGCAAGTTTCTTGAAGATAGCTATCCTCGATGAAAGAACTGAAGTAATAAACACACCGACAAACGATTATGAGTGAGAATGATGAATCGGATTCAACAAAAAGATAACTGCTTTGACTATAATTGAATTGAACGAAGCCAACATAACATACCGAGAAACGATTATGGTTGAGAATGATGAATCAGTTTCAACCAAGAGGAGAAATGCGTTGTCAAATGACGAACGATTGGGGTTAGGGCATCAATCTGGCAACGATATTGTTGATGAAATCGAGACATTATTTACATGCCAGAGATTAAACAAAACGACATCGTTTTAAGTTAGGCGGCGATTTTCTATAATAATCGACATCAGCGGCCGCCATGATTTTCCCGCCTAGGCGAAATAAGTGATTGTAGGCGGTTTGACGATTTTTCTACTCGATTAGATGAAAAGCCAAGCGGGAGAGGGTTTCAGGCGCCTAGGCGGCTCTAGGCGCCGCTTTCCATATCACTGGGTAATAGTGGAAACTAACTTCTTATCTTAAGGGTTATTTCCAAAAAACCCCCACTTTTTCAAACGTTTTACTTTGAACCCCCAGTTTTGAAAAGTTTGGAAAACCACCCCCAAAATTAAAATCACTAGTGGTTTTGATATTTTTTTGAGTAGTTTTGGTGTTGTATGAGTATTTTTTATTTTAGGAATTTCCGAATCTCTAAATTAAAGCATATAGAATTTCAAAACCGCTCATAAAATACCAAAACCACTCAAAAAAAATATCAAAACCGCTAGCGGTTTTGATTTTGGGGTGATTTTCCAAACTTTTCAAAACCAGGGGTTCAAAGTGAAACGTTTGAAAAAGTGGGGTTTTGTTTGGAAATAACCCCTTATCTTAATTCCCGTAAAAAGTTAGTTTTCTCTATATTAATAATCCGAAAGGAATAATATATATTTAACCACATCGATACTAATCTCAACTTATATCATCTTATAAACATTTGTTTTTAGTAAAATAATAATTCGCATCTCTATTAAAGTATTTCTCGTTTAAACTATTTAATATTAATTTTTACTATATATTAATAATTAATTAGCATTCTGACTAGATGAGTTACATTATTCAACGTGAACTCGATAATAAATGGGTTGGACTAAGAATAAATGAATTGACATGACTATGATATGAAGGGGTTGAGCTGGATTTGGTTCGACGCGAACACGTTTTGACACCCTACTTGTAAACCTCTGAATCTAAGTGTGACCCGACTTATTTACTTTTTTAATTTTCTTTTTTTTTTTTAAATTAAGCTTAAACCATTCACCAACCTTCATTCATTTTCAGTCTTACAGTACACAAATTCTGCATAGTGCCAAGCTCTTAAAGGAGCTGTTATGGTGTATGCACTACGAAAAATTTCGTAGGACGGATGGATAAAAAAAAAAAAAATTGTAAAAACTAATTTACCAAACAATAGATGAGCCACAATAAGTTCTTATAAGTTTTTAGTCCATGTTAAACTTAATTTTCACTAATGATTCTTTATTCCAAAATTGTTCTTAATTGCTCATCTTATTTACAAGTTTGGTAATTAATATTATTAAATAAAAATGAAATTTTGAAAGACAAAACTGCCCTTTTACCATTTCCTCATAACTCCCACTTCACTCATTTTTAATTACGACCATTACATCTTCTTGAATCTTGGTTATCGACACCCAAATTTCATTCTTCTTATTCTGTTGTGGTTAAGGTGGATGCTGCTATATGGTGGCCATAATAAGTGTAGACACACTCAGTAAAGGATATGAAGAGATAATGCATTCCATTATCTGAAAACGTGTTAGTTGAAGTATATAGTTTGAACTCGACCTGAAACGCTTTCAGCCATTGGAAGATGAATTCATATGTAGAGGGAAAATGCGGTTCTAGAGGAGTGCAAACACTAAGCTTAACCCTAAACTCATTCTCTGTATCGGTGAAGGACAGGAATGTTACTCGTGAAGGAATCCAATTCAATTCGTGATCGATAATTAGTTATTCCGGCGTCGCACTCTTTGAAAATAAATTAGATCCAGAGTCTAATTGCGTTTTGGGTGGAGCCTAAAATATGGTTCTCGCCACAAATGAAATTGGTTTTCTTTACGAGCAAAATCAATGTCTTTCACCGATAAAATTTTCTCGTGCACATAGGAACTTTATCTTTTATAAACTTGTTCTTTTAATTTGAAAATGCATTTCGAATGGATTCTAAATTTTAGGCTTTATCTAAAACGCATTTAGGTTCTGAAATTTGGGTGGACCTAAAATCTAACCTGCACTCTAAACGCATTGAGTTTTGGAATTAAATGGTCAAATTTACGGGAAAAAATTATTATCCATCACAGAAAATTTTTTATCATTCACTAGTAAAATTGATGTCTTTCACAGGTATATATTTTCTATATCTATGTCACTGATAAATGAGTTTCGGACATCTGGACTCCTTTTGAAACGCATTTCACCTCCGGTTAATTAATCTCCTCATGAATTCATTTCCTCATGGTGCAATGGGGTTTTTAGGCGGATGCTTAACAACAAACTCCACATGGAACGTATTAATAAGTTAGAATTAAATTGCTACAGTGCATTGGAAGATTTATTAGCTTTCAAAAATGAAATTGGTTCCCTTCACGAGCAACTTTATTCACCTTCAGGAACAGAGTTTTCTATTTCACATATAAACTCTGCATTGACAAACGCGTTTCGAGTGGAGTCTAGATTCTGGACTCCTCATGAAATGCAGATGATGCAACGCTTCACATGGAGTGCAAACTACAGCCTCCACCTGAAACACTTTTATTTTAACCTTACTAGACCACCAATGTAATAATATGATGGTTCATTGCAGGATTCAACACACCTGAAACTTCAACTTCCACAAGAGAAAGAAACGAGAAGAAATGTGAAAATGAAGGTTGGAGATGATGAAGTTGTGTTAGAGGTGTGATGGTGGATTAAGTGGGTTTGTATTCTTTTATTAAACTAAAATAGGTAAAACAGTAACTTCATACTTTAAATAAAGGATAATTTTGAACTTTTATATTTTATAACTATTTTTAAATAATTTTAAGTGTTATATTGTAATATTAATTAAAACAAAATGATAAAAATGTCACATGGATCATTATATGAAAATAAAGTTTTAGAAAGATTGTTTATAAACGTTAAACTTTCGTGGTCTATAAATTTAAAACAAAGTTTAATGAATAAAAAATAAAAAAAAAAATAATAATACATGTAAAAATACAGTACCGTACTGACCAATTGAAAAATGACATTTGAATGTGCAGTGTACCCCAACCATAAAACATGAAAATTAAACTGAGCCACACTCGTATGATACTGCTTCTTTACTGACCCACCCAAATGTGGTTCAAAACAACTACTAATACTTTATTTCAACCTTTGTCCTCTAGTGTTATCTCATGGTAAATTAAACAATCATTCAAAGTTGGACAACTATGCACATCCACCAAAGATTATACCTACTACGTCTACATCATATATCTCAATAATTCCATAAACATGGGGGACAACGATGCTTAATAATGACAATGATCAACGATAACGACGAATTTAGATTTATTTTTTTAAAAAAAATAAATTTTGCTTAAAAATTTGAATTCTAAAAATGATCTCTATCCTCATATATCCAAGAAAAGTCTGATATCTATTTCTCCCTTTTCTATCATCTTGAACCTGAATATCCTCGCAGGCACTAAATGAGACCTAAAATTCTGCTTTGAATGTGTTCATATACTATCTCAACTGTTATTCACACACTTTATCCTTGAGCAATATACCTAACTTATCACACATAACTCCATTTCAGGGTCTAGTCACATATCACCACAGATCTATTTTAATGGAGGCATCTTTGCTACACTTAATTTGTATAAATGGTACCTCTTTACAGCTAATATTCAGTATCGTACAAAGAGAGTGGGACGGATTGCATTTTACCTTTATAGATAGCATAAGCAGCTAGTCAGGAAGTCCAACTAATGGTTTCCATGGACAGACAAAAGCTTTTGAAAGTTAGATAGAGTTTAATTTTTCAGAGCTTCTGATGATGTACAAATAAACTAAATAATAGGTGGAGGATACAGCAAACATATTGTACTTACCATAAATCAAAAGGGTGACTGGTGAGTGAGTACCTTCATAATATGAAAATCTGCTATCAGCTCAATTTAATCGCCCCCTCAGACCTGAATCATTAGATTTAAAAAACAAATAATTTTATAATCAGATATTTTAAAGATAATTGTCCACCACTAGTCACAGTTATGAGTTCAATTACGCAGAGGAACTGCTAATAACCCAAGATGTATCCAAGTAAGAAAACAACATGGGTGCATTTTGGCTGCAATGCTGAAATAATCATTTTTGGAATGATGAAATCCCAAATGAGCTCCGCACATGTAACTTTAGGATGCAAGTGTCAGCATACTTAAAATTTCATCACCCTATAAATAATTATTTGACAAGTATAAGCAGTCCTAAACGCCCTCATAATTGGAGATCAGCATAAATATTATTATATTAATCATTCCTAGAAAAATAGTTGAAGCAATTGATCAGCTAACAGCCAATCATAAGGTAATTCCTGAAAAGGAAAATGATACCAACAACCTACAACTTACATGTAGTAAAACGTGTACAACCACCTCTGACAACATTGAAAGTTGTGGTAGATGAGATTAAATAATTGAAACATATAAGGCCAGTCCTATTCTTCCCCTAAATGCAATGGAGAAATCAGCAAGTCTCTTGCATGGAAAAGCATCTTGCTCAAATGAGTATTCCACATCCCAGTAAAGGAACAAGTTTCCAGAGCTTTTACCACAGCAAGTAGGATTCTTAGGATCCTTTCAGATCCTTTGCAGAGTGTGATGGGATACTCATTTAAGCAAGATTCTTTTCACATGGAAGGTTCACGGTTCACTTACATACACCACTGTCATCTCAGGTATCACATGAATGGGGTAAGTAAAACTGTTGGCATTTGCAGAACAAATTTCTTTTGGAAATGTTCTGAAATTCTTGCTGCCTTATTAATCTAGACTAACATCACCCCTGTTTGCTCAAATAGATGTGGAAAGAATTAGAACAAACTCACAGAGAGACTAATGCAGGAGGTATTCATTTGAAATTTCAATTTTAAAGATGGTCTTTTCTTTCACACACTAGTTTTTATAGCACAAGATCTAGATTATGGGTTGATCTTTGTGAAGCACTGAATAGTGTTTATGGGTTGATTCTCTCAGAAGTCCAGTACTTTTCTCCGGTCTGACTTTGAGTAGATGTAAATGTTAGCCTCTGATTTGTCTTCAAATTCAAGTAATCAACCTGTATGTATGAAAAACATAAAGGTTAGGGGGAAGAATCAAATACGCCAGGACGAGCTAAGTCCCTTCTTTTATCTGCTTCAGGAAATATATATATATATATATATATATATATATATTATATATATATATATATATATGCGTAGGAAGCTATCCAAACCTGTTCTGGATCTAGAACCAGAACACAGAATTCCTCAACAGGGCCTGCTGAAGGGTCTATGGATATCTGCTGAGGTGGTTGTTCACTTAGAAGAGGAAGACCTGGATATGGGCCCAAGTACTGTGATCTTGACCTTAGAGAACCGGCAAACCATGACTTCTCTCTTATCTGCATCATGAACATAAACATAATAGGAAATAAGGTACCATGAAGTATGGTTCTGTGATTATTGTAAATTCATCTTTCTCAAGGAATGAAACAACATGCTCATAACACATTCAAATGCAACATACTGCAAAGAGCAGCAACTACGATTAGATATTGATAATTCATTGCAGATTGAAAATAGCTTGTGACAGAAAAGCAGAACAGCAATTAACACCATCATAGGATTTCTATACAACAATAACACAAACGCAAGCCTTAGTTCCAATTGCATTGGGATAGATTATATGAATTTTTTGCTTCCACTTTATCTTCGTAATAGGTCCGAAGCCCTTAATATCATTTATATATCTATCCAAGTTAATCTCAATCTACCTCTCTATTGTTCTCCTAGTGTTTGGTACCTAAACATCTTCATCAACGCTTTTAAAGGTTTATACCACCTCTGTCATCCTTCACGCACCTTCTCCTTTATTGATGCTATATTTACATTATTATAAGTAGTTTCATCTTGTCCATGGTACATCCTCATCCATTATAATAACTAAATTCCTCTCTCCCATCCAATTTATTTCTATCTTGTAAGCATAAAATGTTAATCCTTCTCCTAACCATCACATCGCTAACTCTCAAGATCAGACCATCAAAGTACCAGTATTTTAACTCCACAAATGAATTTTTCTATATGGACTAGCTTTGCCCTCTACATGTGTCCATCGTAATGCATGAGGTCCCTTGCTTTCTTTTCACCATGCCTAGGGCTTTTCATGGTGCATGGGTCCCCAAGCACAATGTGCAACAACCCCCATTCCACCATATTCACCATATTTGGGGCCTGACAAGGCTCATGGGCTAACTTTCCCACTATCCACTTTCATGAATGTGCAAAGAACTCCTCGCCCTCCCGATTCGCACCAAGTTTTTCTCTGTCGGGCATTTAACATTATACCCAGCATAGCAAGTAGGGAAAACCAAAAGTTCTACTAGTGGAGAATTCATTTTAGAGGGTGACTTAGTTTTACATGAGTCCCTCGTCAACCTACAGCTACAGAAACCTATGTTAAAACCGATTTACACAATATTAATATGTTAATCCATACAGGTAGAGAAATGATATACACCTATAATTTGCAAACAACTTTCCTCATAAACTTAAATAATTACCAATCGACATAGTACTTAGTGATAGGTAATGACATGGAGCTTCCTGTGAGTAAAAGGCAGAAGAACTTAGCACTCTGGTGGTAGAACCATTAACCTGAAGGAATCTGCTTATAGTTTACAAATGCACCCTAGAAAAAGAATCCCCATTAGCCTTTTATTTAAGGTAAAAATCTTAGCTACACGTATAAGCACAAAAACTTTATGCATTTGGCGTAGGGTATAGCTTACAAACACTGCATATGGAACATGTGAATTACTTTGTTCATTGATCTATGAATTAATTGGGAAAGAACAACGAATTATAGTATGAGTTGTGATCAACCGCGATCACGGCCTGCTAACTATTCTTGTCGCATAAATACTAGATAGGCAACCTTTGACTATTCTTGTCGCATAAATACTAGATAGTCAACCTCTGTATGTTTCAATAAAGGGTCTACTGGTTGCAATATTGACAATGGGGCTTGCTAATCATTCACTCAGAGCAACGCCACAAGCAAGCTGGAAATTTTAACCAGCTTGAGGTGAGTAAAGCAAAATCAGGCTGAATTTGAGAATTTTGCAAATGTACTTTTTCGAAGAAGCCTAAGCCCACAATTACATGAGTTATTCTCAAAATATATACCATATGTTATTTTTCTCTTTTAGTAGAGGTATATACATTAATTCCTTATTTATCTGTATGACTGCCTGTATGTTGTAGATACTATCAACATGAATTAAGAGAGATACTATATTCTTTGCAAACATTCTTTTCTAACTTCTAGTTTGAACTTATTCCTAACCGAATTTAATTAGCATGATAAGAAATTTTCTTTGCAGATTTATTAGAAATATATAAAAAGAGAAATTGGCTTGTGTTTATTCTAATAGGAAATAGACAACAACATTAGACCATATGCCTAAAGACTGCCAGGAATATAGTTCCAATCGAAAAACTTAGTTTGATTTCTTTTCCATTGAGATTAACATGTACTGTAAAACATTCGCAGCTATGATATATCTTTATAAGAAGCCATTATAAACTTTAAAACCTATTATCAGGTATAGAACTTGACCGCCTTCAAGTCTAATGCTAGCGGAAAAGTTTTCCGAGCGGAAAAGTTTTCCGTTACTGAAAACACTAGATTAAATCTTCAAGATCAAAGTTAATGCTAAGAAAAGATGCGGCTGATGTTTTGAGAACTAGAAACACAAATCAGAAGATTATTTCTTCCCGACTCCTCCAAAATTCTGATAAATAGATCTTTAGTCTTAATGACCTTTAAAATAATATTTCTACCATATGCTACAAGAATCATTTTTAGGACCTTAAAATGCAAGATACTGAATTTCATTTTTATTTTATGTAACAAATTTTCAAAAGACATTTGATAGTTTTTACTCCTATTTTATGATTTCTAAAAGAATAGAAGCTAACAAGCACCAAAATTACACATTCAATCCAATGGAGTGAACAGAGAGAAAAAACCTAGCCATAATTTCACAATCAAATATGAAAACAAAAACAGACACATAAGCAAGTCAATACACTACAAGCAATTAAAGAACAAAATATCACCTGCTGTTTCAAAGGATCAGGATTTGACCCGTCAATCATATCTATCCTTCCATTAATTCGAAATTGCTCCCATGAGTCAGTAAAATACCAGCATATCTGAAACATCACACATCAACCTAATATCAACCAAACCAACAAGAAGAATCAACCTTGACGATATTATTTGAAAAATTTTATCAATTTGCAACTCATTGGGTCACAACAAAATCAAAACAGCTATTTAACTTACAAGTACGCCATGAACAACTATACAGGGGTACACCTTAAAGATCAATTACCTCTACAAGCAGACAATGTTTAAGCTCTTCGATCTGCATTTAATATAAAACAAATCAAATCCAGAAAATGATGTCTCAGCTAGACAACATGAATCACACAAAAGCCATTATGAGTTAACAACTACACCAGACAATCAATTAAATCATCACAAACATATACATATGAATCGGCAAATTTCAAGGATTAAAAACTTCAATTCCACCACAGTATACCAAAATTCAAACCTTGCGAGTTCGAGTATCGGTGTTGATCAATATCTTATCACTGTTCTCTTGAAATCCTCTGATAAAAGAAACACAACAATTCACCACATATCAATTAGGTAGCCTATCCATCTACGTACACTCTCGATAGGAAGAGAAAATGCGAGTATACCTAAAAACAACTGTGCGATTCGAAGGTCTGCCATTGGATCCTATCGTTGCCTGAAACCAAAATTCGCGCGAAATTAACAGAAAATACAGTGAAATTAGATGAAAAGAAACTGTAGGAACGTACAAGCTGAAAGTAGGAGACGTGCTTGAGATGTGAATTGGACTCCAATGCGTTGTAAAGAAGCTGCTTCCATGGCAATGATACTGTTGCCATTTTTGAAGATTTGAAAATTGTAAAGGGCTCGAAGAAATTCTTCGAAGTTGAGTGTGTTTTGAATTATTTTGTTACCGAATTTTGATTTTCATTTGATTTTAGAAAGCCACCGTCGAGCTGCTTCCACGGCTGCAAAAAGAAAAAATTAAAGGATAATTTGCAAAGAGATCCCTATTTTATTTTGTGGGGTATTTTCGTTTTCCATCCGATTTTTAGAAGTAATTTCAAAATCTATCACTTTTAAAAGTAATTGGAAACAATCCCACTTTTAAGTGAAAAGTAATTTTAGATAATGATTTTGTGATTTTACTCTATTTCTATTTTGTTTTCATCAATTATATTAAATATTTACCTTTATACATTATTAACTACTTATTAAATTATTATTATTTTAATAAAAATAAAAATAAAAATAAAAATTTTCATTTAATTTTTAATTAAATAATACATTTTAATTTTATTATTTTTAATAAAAAAATTCAAAATAAATTTATTTTATTTTATTTTTAAATTAAATAATATATTTCAAATAATTATTTTTAAAAGAAAAAATTTAAAATAACTTTTTAAAAAAATAATGATACATAATTACGTTACCTTTTATAAAAAAATCAAATAATACAATAAATTTCATTTTATTTGATTTTTTAATTTAAAAAAATTATTTTATTATTTAATTAAAATAATTTTATTTTTTTAGAATTTTTTTATTAAAAATAACATATTTTAAATAGATTATTATATTTACAAATGCCTAATAAAAATAAATTTATTTTTATTTTTAATTAAATAATATATTTTGATTTTATTATTTTAATAAAAAATTAAAATAAAAATTAATTTATTTCTTTTTATTTGTTAAATTAAATAATATTTTTTAAATATGTTATTTTTAATTTCAAATTTTTGAATTTTTTTAAAATAAAATAATACATAATTATGTTGCTTTTCATTAAAAAATAATTATTTGATTTTTTTAATTTAAAAATATTGTTTTATTGTTTAATTAAAATAAATTTATTTTTGTTTGAATGTTTTAATTAAAATTAACATGTTTTAAATAGATTATTAAAATTTAAATGTATTATTTAATTAAAAATTAAAATAAAAATATTTATTTTTATTTTTATTAAAAATAACGTAATTGAATAAGTGGTTAATACTAACGGTATAAAGGTAAATATTTAATATAATTAATGAAATCAAAGTAGAAATAGAGTAAAACCACAAAACAATTACCCAAAACCACTATTCACTTGAAAGAGGTGGTTGTTTTGAATTATTTTTAAAAGTGTGGGGTTTTCGGATTATATTTAAAAACTGAGTGGAAAAACAAAAATACCCTTATATTGTGTTCTTTTAAAATGGTTTGTTACCCTTCTTCCTTTTTGGAATGGGTTGTTTGAGATTACTTCTATTTTTAACTTCTGGATGTAGAAGAAGAGAAGTAAAAGTCATTTTTAGAAAGTTAATATCTTCTACTTTATCTGGAAGGCTAGAAGCATTTCTGCTAATTACTCAAACATCATCTGAAACATCTTTCAAAAGTTAGAAATCAAAAGTCAGTCTATCGAAATAGACACAATAACAAAGATTGAAATTATTTCAAAATGGTACTATAAAGTTAATACTTAATTACTAATTTAAGATTCAATAGCATTTATTTATTAGAAATCCCAAAATACCTCAATCATTGCAACGCTATTATCTTAACAACTTCATTCGTTCATTTTTAATCCCAATTGATATTCAGTTTCAGTCCCATTTCTTGATTCAGGAGTTTAAGTTTGATTGATAGTTGAAGTCTCCTTCACTTGGCCTGTAAATACTCATTAAATTCTAAGCTCTCACTACACTTAAGTTCTCAATCATACTATGTAATATTGAGAGGAGTTGATAAGTTCTCCCTTGTACCAATAGAAAGAAGAGCAGTTTCCGCCTTTCCTTCCTAGGAGCGATTCTTGTTATTATCTTACATCCCTTTTATCGTTATAACAACTGCCAAACTTTTGCTTTCCCATTTTCAACATATATTTATAGTCATTGAGCCAGTAATCTGCAATTCATTGATAAATAAATTACAGTTCATTGAACAATGAAATGACTTACTTGGTATTATTTGAATTTCAAAAAGGTGCACATGCACGATTGAGATTTTTAGAAAAAGATAATCCTGTGAATTTGTATATTGCTAGTAATGGAGAGGTTTTTGTTAATTCAACAAAGAAAGAATGATTTTCCATAATCGTAATTGTATTTTTCTATAATTAAATGAAGGGAAAAGTTTGTATATCAAGATAAAGATGTAGATTTATGGTCAAAAATTGTAACTTTTATGCAAGCGAATATTCGGAGTTTAGGATAGACCATATTAAATTATTGAAACGTAGACATATTATACACATCTATTATAGTTCATTATTAAATAAAATGTAGTCCAATGAACAATGAAATGACTTACTGATGTATCAATGATCAATGAAATAATGAACTAATAGGCTATTACATGATCTTCAAAGCCAGACATCAATAATGCATGTGCAGTGACTCTGAGGAGGTCGCAATGAACGGCAACAAAGACAAGATAGAGGACTAACTATGGATACAAGGAGAGGTAGATCATAATCTCAATTATATGAAGAACGTGGTTCTATATTGCCTCAGGTTGAAACACAATCTAAAGAAGAGTAACGCCGTAAGAATACGGTACATTTATGTACATTTCCAAATTGTGTCTAAGTTTTGCGAAGTTTAGTTATTATTAAACTAGTATCTATGTTATACAAATTTATAAGTTTGTTGTTGTTAGAGCAAATAGCTGGGATAATACAAGGGCAAACTCAGATTTTAGACGAAATATCAAATATGGCAAAGCAATTGACATTTTTTATGTTAACAGTATCAACATTGGCAACCTCATGTCAGGTAGTACCTTATGAGGAAGGTGAGAATGTTACAAGGCCGGTTAATGATGTAGGACAGTTCATAGATTCAAGTGAAATAGGTGCTGGAATGAATGATTATCAAGTGAGGGAAGATTTACATCTTATTTCTGAAGTTAAAGAACACGAAACAGTAAGCCATAAAATACAAAATGTTGAAGTGGCTAATGCAGAATATGGAGAAAATGTGGCACATAAACTAATCATTCAACCTGTATATGAATTGATCCGACTAAATGAAAGGCAAAGGGTAGTGAAAAATGTATATATGATAACAAAAATGGTGAACCAACCAGTAGCCGAATCGGTTGAACTAGATCAAATGGATCATGCACTGAATGATAAAGATAGGACACCGGATCTGTGCAGACTCAAAATGCATCAACTGAATAAGAAGACAAGGGATAGTTGCAGAAAGATAAAGATGACCAAGTAGAAGTAGTGGTTGATGAAGAAGAAAATATAATTCCAAATATGGTTGTCCAGTCAGCAGCTGAATTAGCTAAACCAAATCAAAGGTGTCACAAACAGAATGATGATGACACAAATGGATTCGATGTTGTAAATAGAAAATGATTATGCTGAACCATGTAGAGGTTGACCACATATTCTTAAAGATGGTCAACTGGAAGTATTGGTTGAGGCTAAAATAGTACTGGATGAGGTAACATTGTAGTTAGAGACTCAATCAAAGATGGAGAGACGTAGTGATGAAAATGAACATCGACAATAAGAAGACATTAATACTCATGAACAACCGGATAGATCTATGAAGATTTTTCTAGGGTAGATCCATTGAAGGAAAAAAGAAGAAGGAAACATCATCAGCCGCTAAGAATTATGGTCAGGACAAAAATTAGGTAACATTTTGTCCCTATACATTTTGAATTAGATGAATATAGTTACATTACTGACCGAATTTTTTTTTAGGTATATATGCAACCCAAACGTAATATAAAACGTTCAAATTATAAGAAAATGCCTTACACCAATCCTGATCAAGAAATGAAAAGATTATGAATGAATAAGAATGCAATAGAGGGCCTAGTAATGGCAGCAAATATGCTTGTTGTGTTGACGATTGAGGAATATGTCTTAATGGAATATGATAATCAATGAGTGTTAAAAGAGGAAGTAATTTAGAGATACGTTATACTAACACCATGTAGTTTACTAACCTTTTGTTTTTATGGATTACAACTAGAAGGCTGGTAGGAAGCATGAAATTATCTCCTACAACAATACTAACCATTCTGAATCCAAAAGGCTTAACAGATGAGTCTTATATAAGTTTGTTTCGTAATAGATTGCGAATCATGGTTGGTAGAAGCATGGATATCAAGTAAAGTCGAGCGTTGGATATTGGAATGGTGAATGATTCTTTCACTACAAGGAAACTCTTGTTAATATATGTACTTAAAAAAGTAATTAATGTTGTAACACCCCATATTGAGACAGGGTTAAAAGGAATAAAATTGCTACCATATCACCAATGTGCACATTATTTTTCGGGAGTCCAAAATTTGAGAACTACAAAGTTAGGCGTGTTTGGCTTGGAGCAATCTTAGGATGGGTGATCTTCTGGGAAGTTTGTCTTGAAAGCATGTGAGTGTGGACAAAGCAGGCTGGAAAGCATAATGGTAGTCTGTGGGGCTAATGGTCAACCTTAAGACCGATTGTGAATGACGTGCCACCCTGCCACCGTGCCTCAGGTTCATCGGGGGGCGGAGGCCGGACGTTACAAATAGTATCAGAGCAACCCTGCGACTGCGAGTTGCATCTGTGAAAGGAAGAGTCCAGGGCAACCGTCTAGCGGGGGTAAAGATTCTGGGAAGGTTATGGGAAATCACAATGAGGACGTTGTGTTCTAAAGGTGTGGATTGTAATACCCCATATTAAGGAAGGGTTAAAAGGAATTGAATTGCTACCCATATCACAAATGTACACATTGTTTTTCGGGAGCCCAATAACTTGAGAACTTCAAAGTTAAGCATGCTTGACTTGGAGCAATCTTGGGATGGGTGACCTTCCGAAAAGTTTTTTCGGGAAGCATGTAAGTGAGGACAAAGCATGCTAGAAATCATAATGGTGGCATGTGGAGTTAGTGGTCAGCCTTGAGATTGTATATATGACAATGTGGTACTCGGCCACCGACCCTCGGGCCATCCAGAAGCAGGGGCCGGACGTTACAAATGGTATCAGAGCAATCCTGCGACCGCCAAGTGTGCCTATGGACGAAAGAGCCCAGGGAAATGCCTAGCAGGGGTTAAGATTCTGGAAAGAGTGTGGGCACAATGAGAACGTTGTGTCCTAAAGAGGTGGATTGTAACACCCCACATTGAGACAGGGTTAAAAGGAATTGAATTGCTACCCATATCACCAATGTGCACATTATTTTTTGGGAGCTCAGAACTTGAGAATTTTAAAGTTAAGCGTGTTTGGCTTGGAGCAATCTTAGGATGGATGACCTTCCGGAAAGTTTGCCCGTAAAGCATGTGAGTGAGGACAAAACATGTTGGAAAGTGTAATGGTGGTCTGTAGGGTTAGTGGTTAGCATTAAGACCGTATATGTGAATGACTAGGCGCCCTGCAGCCGCGCCTTGGGTCATCCGCGGAGGGGGCCAGACGTTACAAATGTCGTTAGTTATCCAGTCATGGTTTTGCAGTCAGGCATTGCATCTTTACATTATAATGATGCGTCTTGAAAGGAAACAATAATGTACAATTATATAAAAACAATACAGAGTGAGCATGTGGATGACGAGCAGCCTTGGTGGAATGTTTAGGGATAAGTAGTTATTAGTTTGTATTTGATTATATATTACAATAAACTCGAAATGTTCTTATAAGTTTATGGTTGTTGGTGATATTCAACATTATTGGAACTACATTGCAGGATATTAGACATATTGATAAGTGATAAGGTTGAAATTAAGACAGCATAAAATTTATGTGAAGAATAACATTAGCTGAAATATATTGTAGTTTCGTAAAAGTTTATTTGTTATGTTATGTATGTTTTGATGAATATCTTCACTTATTTCTAGCAGATTTTAGCCCTTTGCAATGTTGGGTTGCATTGGCTATTGCTCCGGATTTATTTACGAAGAAAGAAAATCATGATGTATGATCCTAAAGAAATTTCAGAGTCGATACCATCTCAAAAGAACGTCAAACAACCTATTGTTTAATTCATAAATGGAGCAATCCAGAAGAGTATCATATAAGAATTTGAAGAAAGCTCCACCTGCGTCCATTCAGAGAAAACGATGCACATTAAAGTTTGCTAAATGAGAACTAGTTCCTTAGTTGAATGATGTTTATGTGAAGAATAAAAGATTGAATTACATTAGAAGTTAAGGGTTATTTCATTTTCTGATACATAACTTTGTAAGATTAATTGATACTTTTATTATAATTCGCAGGTATAATGGTCGGGTGTACATTGCATATTACATGCAACATTTACTGTGTGAGAATTTGATTACAAAATGGATACCTCTTTGCAATCCTGACCAAGAACTTCAAGAAGTACCCCTCCAAATACAAAAATAGATGACACAAATTATTTTTGATGCCTTAGTTAAGTAAGAATTAAGGTCATTTTTCAATTTGCCATATGAACTGTGATAGTATTAGATAAACTATTTTACTTATTAATCGCACCATATTCATATGAAAAATGTAGTATATGGTTCTGTTTAATTCGAAAGTGACACTTGCTTTTACATTCAAAGTAGGAAATTTTTTTTTTATAGGCCATAAAAAGTTCACTATACAATTATAGGCCACTTTTGAAAAGTTTGCAAAATTAAAGTTTGATTTTCACTCTATAGGTCATTCACAGACTGTGATTGTAATTCACAGACTGTGACCGTAATTCACAGTATCTGTGAATTGTAAAGATTCAGGGGTATTTTGGGAAACTTGGCCTATGGAGTGAAAACTAAACTCTTAAAAGCTTGTTTTTGTATGTTTTTCAAAACAGGCCTGTAATTGTATTTTGAACTTTAAAAAGCCCATTTAAAAGAATTTTCACTTTAAAGTATTACCAGTTGTTTTGAATGTAAAATTAGGTACTCTTAACATACTGTTGGTTATGTTGCCGTATATTGAATAATGTTTCTTATCCATTTAAAGGGTGGTGGTGCTATTTTAAGTAGCTGCTTATATTTTCATTTCTTATAATTGATGATATTCAGGTTTACAAATTTATTAAGCATAATATGTGGATGATATAAGAATATGAGCAAAACAGTATAAGTCATGCTCATTTTCATCTATCCAGAAAGGTAATTAGTAAGCACAAGTGGTGCAGTTGATAGAATTCAACATTGTAGTCATCAAGCTCATTCAAAACTTTAATACTAGATTATATAAGTTGATCTACAAAAGATGCTTTGCATTTTACCGGATATCAATAATTTACCACATCAAATCAAGCAGTCAACCTAAATGTCTAATTAGCAAGACAAGGAGAAAGCTATATTGAATAAGGAATATTAAGTATAACATAGGATCCCTTAGACATTAGTTATGTTTAGTTTAACAATGTACATATACGTAACATGTACTTATAAATTATAACACTTTGAACCATGAAATATCTGTTACGTAACATCTATAATTGTTTCTACAAATGGGTGTGGGAACCTACAACTAATGACATATTATAGAAGACTAAATTATAGTATCTTATTATAAATCAAACACATACACCAAAAGATTGTGAAAATTGCTCACGATAAAATGGAAACATCCGTTGATGTTACTCTGATTGAAGACCACATAGGATGTAGTCGACCAATATATGAAAAAATGGTACAAGGATTTTGAGATGAATGGAAAATGTAACAAAAGTTCCAACTACTAAATCAAAAATTCTCATATATATATCAATTTTTATACATCTATTATAGTCGCACATAACAAATTTTATCAATAATTTCACATCTATTACATGACCGGTCTTAAGACCGACTACTAGCCCCACAGACCCGCATTACTCTTTCCAGCATGTTTTGTCCTCACCCACATGCTTTCCGGAAAACTTTCTAGAAGGTCACCCATTCCAAGATTTTTCCAAGTCAAGCACACTTAACTTTGGAGTTATCAAGTTTTAGGCTCCCAAAAATAATGTGCAAATTGGTAGTATGGGTAGCAATTCAATTCCTTTTAACTCTATCTCAATATGGGGTGTTACATTATACCTCTATATAACTCTATACATTCCTCAAACAACTTCAATTAAACTCTTTACTAAACATATCTCTTTCGCCATAATCGCTTCCTCTCCATCTTCTTTCAAAACCATCACTTACATTTGAAATAACTTTCGAAAAACCCACAAATCAACATTGCTTTTCATAAATAAAACCTAAATCTAAGATCAAACAACAGCGGAATTTACGAACCTAGAAGGCAATCAAGAATGGGAAGCGAGAGAGATGTAGAGAGAGTCGAGTGAAGTTAAGGCGATAAAACTCGTGGTTTTGGGAGATGAGACGACTAATGACGCCTCTGTAAATAATTGTGAAGACGTAGCCATGGCCACTTTGGCCATCATTTTCTGTTCTAATATTTAAAAAGTTCAAAGTAAGGGTGTATGTTGATTGAAGAGAGGTGAGACTAACAACAAATATTTAATGATGTTACCTTTAGAATAGGGGTAATTTGGAGTTTTAATTAAAAGAATGCTAATTTAACTCAAAATAATAATAGAGTGCTAGGTTTAGCACTCATGTAAAAGTGCTAATTTTAAAGTGTCCCTTATAAAATTGGTTGGTTCTTGGATATACCATCTTACTTTTTCTTTGTTTAGATGTGTATAATTTTTTCATTTAAATGTATTTGAATCATTTTACAAATTTTTTTAAGTAAAGGAAAATATTTGTAACGTCCGTAATTAGGGTCTAGAGATTTTCGTATTTTTCGCTTAATTTTGACTTTTCGGTCAAAATTCGGGTTAAAGGGTAAAATGATATTTAGGAAGTCAATCGGAGGTATAGAGTCAAATATATTAAATTGGTAGTCTTTAAAATCATTTTAAGAATTTAGGAACTTAAAATGAAAATCAAATTTTACACGAGCGGAAAATATTTTAGAAATCGTTAAACCATGTTTAAGAAGTTTTATAATTGTTTTATAAATAGGCTCAAAGTCCCATGTTTTTAAAAGAAGCCCATTTGCAAAACCCCTAAGTCAATAAATTTCTTTCATTTGTTTGATTTCTCTCAAAAATCACAAAATACGTATTTTGAATTTCTCTCTAGTTTTCTTCTCTACGAATTACAGTGAGTGTCTAAAATCCTAGATTTTGACTTACATGTTTTGTAAAAGTGATTCTTACTGTCATCATGATTATTTATTAGTACATTAGTGTTGAAAATTGAATTGGATCATTAAAGTTATTGTTATTTTCAAACCCTAGAATTGGTTTAGATATAATTGTATTGGAAGATGTGGTTTCTAGATTGATAGGCTAGGTAAAATAGTGTTATGACTCTATAGGTCCGATTGACGGGTTGATTAAGGGCTAGAAATTGGGTTTGTATTGTTTGGTTTTTAGTGTAGACCAAGCGTTTGATAAAATGCTTGTATAAATTGAAATTGTTAGACGACTTGGGTGACGGTCGAAATCCATCCAATGTCACTTAACTAATCGACGGAAGACATATTAGCAATTATGTTTTAAACTCTACATATTGTACGTTGTGTGTTTAATTGTTTGTGTGTTTAATTGTTTGTACATTAAACCGGTTAATTATATACTAGAAAGCACGGACACTCCATCGAGGGGTGCCGTGGCAGTATCTGACACTTTATAGGACACGACACTCGTGTCCGCATGTTGGACACGTGTCAGACACTTCTCAGGAGTGTCCTTTATCAATTTTTGAATTAACACTTAATGGACACTTCATGGACACTCAACAGACACTTCATGGACACTTAAGAGATACCTTAATGGACACTGGACACTTCAATTAAAAAAATTATATTTAAATTTATATCATTTTTTTAATTTACAATCATTTATTTATTTTTTTATTATTTAATATATTTTTTTATTAATAAAAAATAAAAAGGTAAAATATGAAATTTGAAAATAAATTGCATCTACGTAGTTTGTAGATTTTACACATACCACACATTTTTTCTTTCTCACATTTCTTCTCCTCAAGTATGTTTATGAGTTCTCTACTTTCTCTGGATGAACTAAAATTAGAGAAGATTCTTTTTGTTGATGATGTTGTAGATGATACTGCAGAATGTGTTGAGGATCATGCACATTGAAGAATATTGGTTGCATTTTATTACTTATTTTGTTTTACACGTTTGCATTTAAAAACTTTCATTTGATTTTATTTTATGAACTATTTTTTTTTTTTTGTATTGAACAATTTATATTTGATTTTTATGATTTTTTAAATTTATAATTTAATATTTATTTATTTTTATATATGTCGTATCTTAATAGTGTCCGTGTCTTGTAAAAATTAAAATATGTCTTATCCCATGTCCGTGTCGTATCGTGTTCATGTCTCGTGTCCGTGTCGGTGCTTCATAGATTATATATAACCATATGGATGGAATTGGTATTGGAATTCAATATTTAATATTTTGAATATTGTATATTGAATATTGAATATTTTAAATATATGTCTAGTTAAATGTGCACCTTGGATTTAATGTTTAATGAATGTGTATATGGATTCGTGTGTGGTTTAAATTAATGACATTTTATTAGTTATTGAATTGTGGTGATGAATTGGAATATTGGTTGGTTATGTTACCTAGACGTCATTAATAACATATATTTAATAATATGTAATTAATGACATGTATTTATTACATGTGTATTTATTATGTTATATATGCATGTAATGTATTTAATAATACTTATTATATGTAAAAGTTGAAATGTGGATATTGGAACCATGCATGATAGTGTTAATTATTACATGGTTCACATGATCGCTAGTATGGATTTTGACACTTTAATAGATTATTGAATTGATAATTAATGAAATAATGGAAATGTGTATTTAACTACTTAATAATTGATTGTCCTTATTCTTAGATTGGTACAGAGATGGAGTGACATGCCATTAGGGAAAAATTAGAGATCTCGGCCTATTGAATTGTAGGTAAACCGTGGTTTAGCTAACCACTATTGAAATCGGAGTGACGACTTCTATTGGGTTTGATGACACCACGGTCTACTTGCTATTGATATCGTTGATTTTCGGATCTATTGTTGGAATCCATAGATAGATGACCGTCCCGAGGGGGATTGAACGACACTAAAAATTTCGATCTTCGGACCTATTGTCAAGGTTCGGCCTTATTGTTTCCCGTTTCGATATAACTAGTGGCGGAGTCAGGATCTAAACTTTGGTAAGGCACCGTAGTTTTGTAGTTCACTGAAATTCGTCGGAATCTCCCCAAAATACGAACATATCCAAATATGATAACTTGGTTTAAAGTAAAATAAATCAAACGATGTCATTTTAAACTTTAAATAAACAAAATCATTTTTTCCTCTTGTTTTTCATTTACACTACTATAACTTCATCCATCAATATCAATGGTGCTGATCCTTGGTGAGGCACCACCGATCACCTTTCAAAAAACTTTCTGATCATTGATAGGGCACATGCCCCACCAGATCCCCCTTGTCTCCGCTACGGGATATAACGTCTAGATTAGGGACAGTCATTAAATTATAAATTATAAATGAGATATTGTTATAGTTTGGTATATTGATTATTGGCTAATGAGTATTAGTGTTATGAAATTTGAATACCATATTTTGTTTGTTTATTTCAATGTTGGTTCATTTAAAATTTAGCATTTATTGGCCTTAAATATTGTGATATATGTTTGTTTGGTGTATTAATGACATGGGGAGGAGTTATAGGAGAAAATCTTGTATAGGACGGTCCTACCACATAGGATGGTAGGACTTCCATTCAAAATGTGACACATATACACCTAAAGTGAGATAAATTAATATTTTATAGCCGCTATTTCTTGAAAGGTGTGCCATATGTTTTTAATAGTTATTTCTCTCACTTGTTTTGTGTCACATTTTGGATGGAAGTCCTATCATCCTATATGGTAGGACCGCCCCATACAAGATTTTCTCGGAGTTATAGACTAGGTGACACTAAGACCCAAATTCATAAATGACTGGGTGAGAAAATTGAATAATTGGTCAAACGTTTAGACAGCCTCGAACACGATCTGACTATGTGCCCTCACACGGACCATGTTCTAAAATCCATCAGTAGACAATCGACAGTGGCTTACACGGACTGACTGTGTTATGCCACACGATCCGTGTTTGTCCTTGCCCAAGAAAAACTCTACCAGCATGTTACACGATCTACCCATGTACACGAACCGTGTAAAATCACTCACACGGGCACAATTTTCCACAAAGCCTAACACGGTCTGACCGTGTGACACGGACCATTTTCCATTCTCACTTAATATTAAAAGTTGTTTTACATTAAATGTGTGATAATATTAAATGAACATTAAGGTGTGATGCATTAAATGGTATTAATTGGTGTATTGATCTAAGTGCATTGTGTGTGATATATTAAATGTTTTTTGCATTAATCGAATGATGTTTTTACTGGCATTAATTAATGTATTGATTAAAGTGCAATACATTGAATGAATTTAATGATTGTATTGTTTAAAGTGCATTTGTGTGAAAACATCATGATTGTATGCTAAATAAGACGCATATGCTTGTGGTGTTTTGAATATGGAATTGTTAACCAGCCATCGATAGCCTGATGTTTTCCTATTTTCCTTTTTGTCTCTTTTATTTGAAAACTAGCAGGTTGATGGAGTTAGTACGGGTCGTCTTGCATCCGCATTGGTCATCATAGCAGCGCACCTATTCTATTTTGTTCACTTTTCATTTCTATCAAACCATTTTGGAATATCAAATATAAAATATTTGTTATATCTCTTACATTGGATTTGGATTGCATTTGTTGAGGTTTTGGGATTATTCATTTAAATTGAACGAATGATTTATTAAACTCCATTTATTGAAGTATCTTTATTTAATGATTTTTTTATTGCATATGATAAAGTAATTGAATGCATATTGTGTAATGTAGCATCCCGGCCATCGTTTCACGACTCCGCTGTGGATGGGGTTTGAGCGTTACAATATTAGTAGTTATGTTAGTAATTATTTCCATTTTGAATTTAAATATTATACCCAACTAGTATTTATACTTTTAATAACTAATACTCCATATATTCTATTTATATAGAGAAAACTAATTTTGCACAAAAATTGAAAAAAAATGATTAGTTTTTAATATTATCTCCAATTAATTCATTATTATTGAAATGCAGAATAATTATATGATGTGAGAAAAATTATTTTCAATAAATTCAAACAAATAGTATATTTGATATTTTAAGTTTAATTTTTTTATATAAAATGAAATTCTCTATATAAATAAAATACTTAAAAGAAAATTTTTCTATATACAAAAAGAACGGATGGAGTATTTCTTTTTTATCTCGTAAATACATTCAAAGATGAAAAGAGAAATCCATATACATTGTCGTCAATAAAAATAGAATGGATTAGATTAAAACCATACACTTGACTTTTAAATTTGGTTTTTTAGAGACTTTTTAAAAAATATTTTTTAGAGTTGAAATTTTTAAAAATTTGGGAATATAAATAAAAAAATTATTTTATTTTATTTATTTATTACCTATAACCCATCTAGCCTAATTTTTATAATGATGTTTCCTTATTTAAATGATTATTTTCATGAAACAAGTCTTTAATTTTTTATTATATAATAAGCTCAATGAAATTTTACATACCATCATACTCATCAATAAATTCCTTGATGTTTGTATCTTAATGGATATAATTCATATTAGGCTGGTGGAGTAATTATCAAAATAACATATACGAAATAATTGTGATTATTGTGAGTTCTGTTTGAAAATTAATTGAATAATGATTGAGGAGAGAGTGGTTCTCAAGAGACTAGAGAGTGTTGTAGTTGTGATTTCATTAGCTGTCTAGGTTTTTGTGTCTTTTATATTTATAGGGCACCTTTGGGTAGTCTTTCCTAATCCACCCCTCTGTTTCCCTATTTAATCCTCTTGTCTAATTTAATTAATTGCATTTGCAATTTGACTCTTCATATCCTTCCGTTAGTACCGTTCAGTCATGACCGTTACCAGGTCCATGTGACCTCTGGGATGATTGGTCGGTCATGGCGGTTGGTCCACGTGACCTCTGGGATGACTGGTCGGTCATGGAGGCTGCTAGGTTCGACCAGTCGGTTGGTTTTGTATTTTTTGGGATGTCTTTGCTTGTCGGGCTACGCGTTTCCAACCTGTTATTCCTTCTTCCCGACCGGTCATTCCTTTCGGGCATGAAGTTTCTACTCTCCAAAATCCATACAAGACCAACTCACTACAGTAATCCCCCATTACGGCAGTTAGATTTATCTAACCGAGACAATGTCCGAACATGTTATTCCAAATAGACTAATTTGTTTATGGTTAGGAGCCAATGAACCCCTCTTATTTCAACTAGATTTTTGGAGTTCTGATCAAGGTTAAAGCGCCATACTAATAGCGCGAAGGTCGATAATCTCCAGACCAGCTTAAAGGTAGAGAGGAGAAAGAAGTTTGAAAGAGTTTAGGCTGACTTAGCGGTTGAGAAGAAGAATACAGAGGCGGTGAGTTCTCTGAGGGGCCAAGTTGAAAGTTTGAAGGGCCAGTGAGACTGTTGTTACGTGGAGACTCGTCTAGAGTTATTAAGGGAGGTGAAGGATGGCGCGATATCTCCTGATGAGATTTTAGAGGAAATTGTGGAACTGGAGAAGACTGTCCCTCCCTCTTAATTGATCGGCCAGAATTAGCTATTAATTTTTTGTCCTGATTTTCTATGTATCTTGGAACTTTTACTTCCAAACATTAGTTCTTAATGCTTATATCAAGTACTTTTTTTTGCAATAGTAGTTGGACGATTTAGTTGAATGAATGAATTCCGTTCGGGTCAATCTTGTTTGCGTAGACATTTTTGCCGTGATGTGCGTACCTTGAAATTTTCGGCCGGTTGGTTTAGTTTGACCGATCATTTTTAATGATGTGTAAACTTTACAATTTTGGACCAGTCGGTTTGATATGATCGATCATTTTTAATAATGTGCAAACTCTGCAATTTTGGGTTGGTTGGTTTGGTTTGAATGGGCGTTTTTGCATTAACGTGCATATATTATATTTTGGCCCGATCGGTATGGTCCTAACGGGCATTTTTGTCGTAACATGTATATAATTTTTGTCCGGTCGATATGGCCTGAACGGGCATTTTTGCCTTAATGTGTATATAATTTTTGCCCAGTCGGTTTGTCTGAATGGGAATTTTTGCCTTAACGCGCATATATTATATTTTGGCCCGATCGGTATTGTCTGATCAGACATTTTTGCCTTAACACTCATATATTACATTTTGGCCCGGTCGGTTTGGTTTGAAGGGGCATTTTTGGTGTTGTGCAAATTCTGCAATTTTAGGCCAGTCGGTTTATTTTGACCGGTCACTTTTAACGAGATATGCATATTTCACAATTTTGGGCCGGTTGGCCGTTATATTTTTCAAAGAGTGACAACTATCAACGGTTATTATATGTTTGCAAGAAATAGCGGATCTACTACTAATATGTTTCGTCACTTTTGCATATAGAGCTCTTGGAGAGCAAAATTGTGTTATTTTGAGGTGGATGATCCAATTATTCTGGTGGAAAATTCACACATTAGGGAGATTTTGAGTGAATGGTCGGACGACATTGTAAATTCCCTTTTTACTATGGGGACATTCGAGTCTTGCAGGTACGTTTTGAAGATCCCCGACTTGTATTAGAGGTGGGCGCGCTTATGTGATCCCGACCTACATAGATTGGCCGGTTATATTTGCAGGTACGTTTGGTTATCCCCGACTTGGTGTGCAGGTACGTTTGATAATTCCCGACTTAGTTTGCGGGTACGTTCGATAATCTCCGACTTGTATTGGAGGTGAAAGCACTTTTGCGATCCTGACCTACATAGACTGGCCGGTCATATTTGAAGGTACGTTTGGAAATTTCCGACTTGGTGTGCGGGTACGCTTGATAATTCTCGACTTGGTATGCGGGTACGTTTGATAATCCCCGACTTGGTATGCGGGTACGTTTGATAATCCCCGACTTGAGTATGTTTGATAATCCCCGACTTGGTATGCAGGTACGTTTGATAATCCCCGACTTGTGAGACCGTTCGGTCTATGGATGTAGGTAGTTTTCTCTTTCTTTCTTCTTCTCTTTTTCTCTCTCTTTTTTATCATTATTGTTATTATTAATGGGCCTAATAAAAAATTCGAATGGGAGAAGGAGTGTCCCTCTCATCTTATCACAAGTAAGAAAGGAAAAGAAAATACAAGAAGAAATAACACATTTGCTAAAAGAGATACCTCTTAAGGTGGGAGATGTTCCAGATGTTGTTGATCTCCTCCTATTCTCTGGTCACTAGTCCGTATGCCCCTCTCTCGACAGCTCGGTCGATTTGGTACGGGCCTTCCCAGTTAGCGCTTAACTTTCCGTATCTAGGCTCCAGTGCATTTTTGGAACGCCCACTTGATGTCTAAACCCCCAGGCTAGGAGGCCATTCTGGCTTGGTATGGGGCCATTCGTCTGAATTATGTGCTCTTTCTTTTTTTTTCTTTTTTTTTTTAACTTTTGAGAAGAAAGGGATGAACTTTTTTGAGGATTTTGGCATGAATCCCGCGAGGGCGGCCGAATGGCCGGTGGGCCTTCAGACCTCTTTCGTACTCCTCGGCTCTTCCATATTCAACACTTATTTAAGCTAATTAGGGTTTGTCTTTAGCATCAGTCGACTCGCTTGTATGTTTTTCAGACTGTCGTTTGCGGCTTTACTGGTAAGTGGAATCGCTGCACTCCGATGAGCCATCTTCAAGTTCAAGACCGATGTCACGCCAGTACAAGCGTGACCGTTCATCTTCTTCAAGCGCTTTTCTTTTTTTCCGTCACCGGCTTTTCGACTACAAATCCCTTTCTTTTCTTCAGGGCTTTGTTCTCAGCAAGCAGGTGAGCGATTTGCTTATTTTGTTTTTCCAGCTCAGCCGTGATGGTGGCCAGCTGCTCTTTTATCGAGGACGCCGGAGGCATTTGAAGAGGTTTTCGGCCATAGTGTGTAAGGCCCTTAGGCTTGGTAACTGGTGGGTAGAAACATTTGAATGGAATCTACACTATCTCCGGTCAGGAGAATCACTCTCTCCCCACAGACAGCGCCAATTTGTTGTGGGTTCTGTTTGGAAATTAATTGAATAATGATTAAGGAGATGGTGGTTCTCAAGAGACTAGAGGGTGTTGTGGTTGTGATTCCATTAATTGCCTAGGTTTTTATGTTTTTTCTATTTTTAGGGCTCCTTTAGGTAGTCTTTTTCTTATCCACCCATCTTTTTCAAAAATTCGTGGAGTTTTTTTCTAGAATTATTCCTAAAAAATCTATATTAAAACGAATAAAATAATATCTCATTTATTTATATCCTTCTTTATACATCAATAACATTAAATGAGGAAGTATATAATTATATGTTTTTAGTTTTACCCATCAAAACAAATTTTACTAAATAACTTACCATTCTCGTAACTTTTTAAACTACCTGGCCCTACAGCTATATATAAGCTTATGTAGTACCATACAGCATATTCTTCCCATCTAATGGGAAGCCAAAATAAATACAATTTGTACTCATACACTTCTCCAGAACTAAACATTTATTGATGGTCCACCTTCTTCCTTGTCATTTTCTTCCCTCAATTAAATCAACATCTCAAATTTGTAAATCCCCAAAATACCCAACACTCACCTACATTTTCAAACAAAACACCATGGGTCTAAAATAAAAACAAGCAAAACGACAGAGTTTCAATCTAAATCTAATGGAGCTCCCAAGTTTACAAATGCATACTAGTATTTTGTTTCTATATCATCTACCAACATTTCAAAGACGAGAAGCTAAGCTATAATCACGAGCTTATCTAACTCCATCTATATGTACATTGATGACGATAAGTTGCATGTGAGGAACAAAAACACAATCAAAATCAGTTTAGATTTGGTATATTTCGACACCACCATGACGTCTCATTGATTTGATGTTTTCGCATTTATTAAATTTATCAAAACTAGTCATGTTTCTGGCACCAAACGGTGAGTTTAAATTTCATAAAATTTAGTAATATAATATTAAACTATTTATTTATTATTCATATATATATAATTTAGTACTATAATTTTAAATTATTTATTTATTATTCACGTATAATTTGCAAGAGCTTATATAAAAAAAAAATAAAAATAAAAATATATCAGCTGAACAATTTTTAAAATAAAAAATACTATTAAAACAATTTATAATTCATCAACTAAGCGGTAAATAAGTATTTTTATAATATATTTTAGAGTTTTATTTCAATATTCTCTCTCAAATAAAGATTTTACTAGTTCAAATAAACGAAATCAAAAATAAAACTCTACAAACATTTTCAATGGAACAAGAATCTAAGATGATAGGCGCGTAAAATAAAAGTTGGGAATGATGATTTTGTAAAAAAATTACTTATAAATAATATAATTTTAATTTTTTTTAATTTAATAAAAATTTAATTAAAATTAAACTCTCCTATAATAACAAAATGAATTTAATATATATTAAAATTTTAATAAAATAATAGTATTAAAAAAATTGAATTACTATATCTATTTAATCATGAAAAGTTGATGAACAACATCCATCTTAAAATTTATCACAAAAGCCGGCCATTCAAAATAGGAACTATAACTTTTAAAATATTGTCTGCATGGCCTCAGAATTTCTAATAGACATATTTTAGAAATGCTCTTAAACACAATTTGAGCCGATTGTTTTTACACGTAAATCCAGATAGCCGTGTAAACGAGTCGAGCTCGAGTATACCCAAGCTCGACTCGACTCGTGAAAGATTATGTTAAGTTCGAACTCGAGCTCGAACTCGTCGAGTTTTCAAAAATCGAGCTCGAACTCGAATGATAATCGAACTACTCGAACTCGACTCATTAAAACTCGTTTATTTTTTTATTAATAATTTTTAAATTTTATATATTTATTCTTAACTTGATTTGTATATACTCGAACTGGACTCGACTCGTTGGTGTTACTATAGTAGAGCTCGATAAGGCTCGTGAGTCTTACGAGTCGAGTAATATAGAGCTCGAGCGAGCTCGACTCGAACTCTTAAACAGCGAGTCGATCTCGAGTATTTCTCGAATCAATCTCGAATAACTCGCGAGTAGCACCCTAAATCCAGATTCCAGAATATTAAGTGGAGTACATCATAGTACAGTACAATGAAGTTGTGTTGAATAATCCTCAGCAGCAAGTCAATGTCAATGTATATGGTCACATGCATAAGCAATAATGATTGATAGGACTTTCTAGTCACAATTATTTATTGACGTTGTTGACTCCGGTATTTGATTTTTCCTACATGTCAGGAAGCCACTCTCAATCGGGTCCATCTTTCGTATCCCCATGTTGTTGGACCTTAATTTCGGGACCATTAATAACTAAACCTTGATTCTCCATTATGCTCAATATTACAAATCTACATGTTCGAACTGTGTCGCCAAACATGTACCCAAGAAAAAAGCACCACATAAAAGAAGAGAAGAAAGTAAATGCATGTGTATTATTAATTTAACTGAATTTAAATTCGAATCGAATTTTGTGATTTTTAAAAAAAAAAATTATTTAAAAATTTCCAAATAATAGGAAATGACATTGGAAATAAAAATGGAATACCATCACCGTCGAAATACTTCCTTTATTCTCACCCTCCAAAATCTAAAATGTAAACTAACTAGATTTAGACATGAATATAGTTACTTGAGCCAGGTAGGCCCACACCCACCATCCATGTCAGACAAATCCCAATCCCAATCACACACCACGTCATTAAATAATTGATGACGACTCCAACAAAACACAGAATCTCAACTCAAACACACATTTCCATTTTATTCCAAATATACCCACCCACATTCACATATTCAAATCAATAATGATTCAGCAAACGAATTCAACTCCACCTGATCATCGTCATCATTCTTCAAGATCTGTAAATACTCTTCATACAACTTCTCCAACGACTGACACTCAACGACCAAATCACCATCATCGGGACTATCACCACCACCGTTCACAACATCGACCAAAAACTCATGATCATCGTAGCACGGTACACCTTGCTGCACCACATCATCCCCCACCGGCAGGGACAGATTCGTAATTCTAACCGGCTTCGGGAAATGCACTTTCGGTTTCGTCGGTTGGACTATTTTGTTGGTGTTGGACGATTGTTTTTTGTTTTTAATATTAACGGGCTTTTTTCTCTTCGGGTCGTGGACCGGTTCGGTTAATTTCTTATGGGTATTCGGGTCGGTTCCTTGACTTCGGAGTTTCTTGCTTAGATGCGTGTTCCAATAGTTTTTAATCTCGTTATCCGTTCGACCCGGAAGTCGTCCGGCTATTAAAGACCATCGGTTTCCGAGCAAAGCGTGTAATCTGATTATTAAATCGTCTTCGTCGGGTTCTATGTTTCCTCTCTTTATGTCTGGTCGGAGATAATTCATCCATCTTAGTCTACAGCTTTTTCCACATCTCAATAGACCTGACAACACAAAACAATTATTTTAAATTAAAATTTAAAATATATTTTTAAAATAAATATATATACCGGCTTTTTTGGGAAGAGAACGCCAATGGCCTTCACCGTGGAGTTGAATGTAGTTGGTGAGCAATGTGTCTTCACGAGGAGTCCATGGACCTCTATGGAGACCAATCTTGGAACAACATGGAGCTCTTCCCATTATTATTTTTATTTTATTTTATTTTTTATATTTACATGTAGAGAGAGTGTGAAGTGAGTGAGTGAAGTTTGTCTATAGAGAGTGAGGTGATACAGGTATGTTATATATATATATATATATATATATATATATATATATATATATATATATATATAAATGGGAGGTTTGGAAAATTTTGGTGGTGTTAAGAGGAATTTATTGCTGCGAATAGGGTAAATAATGGAGGGTTGGTTTTTGATTTACTAAAAATAAGGGTTGATTTTATTGACTATTTTATGTAGACAAGATGGTGGGGATGTGTATTTATTTTATATTTTAGAAATGTGGTTTTCTTGTGGGCCAGTCTGGTAATTCAACCAACTTTCTTCCTATCTGCCCTTCTTCTACATGCATGCACAGGAGTGAATTTAAATTAACTTCGTTTATGTAGCTAGCGTGCTAAATTAGTTTTTTTTTTTTTTTTTTTTTTTTTTTTTTTTTTTTAATTTTATTATTATTATTATTATTATTATTTTTAACGGTTAAAATTAGCACTTGAAATAATATTTTAAATAATATTAGATTATATTTGGTCACAACTTCACAATTCGAATTAACAATTCGAATAATTTTAGGTTTTTAAAATTTTTGTGGTTTAAAATAATAATTAAAATAATAATTAAAATATATGTAAAGTTCGTACTTTAAAATAATAATTAGAATAGCACGTTGTAAAATAATTATAATATTTGAATAATTATTTTATATATATTAAAAAAAATTGGTATAATTATTTGATTTATATTTATTAATATTAAATATAAAATAATTTTTAAAAATTTATATGGAATGAATTTTTGAAATTACTATTTATATGCTTAAATACATAATAAATATATTATTTTTATTAAATATTATTGAAAATTACTTAGGCTCAAACTCAATACAATTCTATTAATTCATTTTCATAAATTTTAATCATTTTAATGGATTATTTTTTTAAAGTAATATTAATATTTTATTTTTGATTTTTTAGAAATAATCAAATAGCTCATTTTTATGTTTTATTAATTTTTTAATACTAATCTATTTAAAACCAAAATGTAAAATCCTACTACTTGAAGATATAATTTTTTAAATAGAAAATATAAATAAATTGAAGAGACATAAATATTTCAATTTTATGAAAATCAAATACAATAGACAGTAGACGGTGAGTTTTGATATAATTTGCATATCTCATGACAATAGATGTTGTATTTGTTTGTGATGTTAAGTTGTATGATATAAAAGCTGCAAACTTCTCTGCAAACTGACACAGACGACACTTTCTTACAAATAACACATGTTTTTATTTTTTTGTTTCCTTGATGATTGAATCACTTTTTTTTTTTTAATTGAAGATAGAGGCAGGAATCTGTGATAATCATGTGTTGATTGATAAAGTCAAATCAGATTAAAACGTGATCACCAGGACTTCCATGCATGTAGTAGTACTGCAAACAAGGCATGTTCACTCCTCCCAACTACTGGCAACCAAAGCACTTCTATTATTTGAATTATTGGTGCTGCTTAGGGAAATAAAAACCCATTTGGACAGTGAGAGAGAGAACATATTATAATAGTTTTTGCTAATTATTTATACACACTCCTAATTTTCAAACATTGCACACTAATCATATGCTTTTATTGTTTCCCGAAGCTAAGTCACAACCGGCTTTATTTATTATTTTGTCATGAAGTTTCAGAAATTCATAAATTTAATTATATATTTTTGAAGGTCCTAACTTTACAAGTATTTTTAAAGTTAGTTTTGTAATTTTATGAATGGTGAATTTAACTAAAATTTTAGATCTTGAGTGAATTAATAATATTATTTTTTATATAGAAAATTTAATTGATATTTTTAAGTTTATATTTTCAAAAGTTACATCAGCTTTTATATAAGTAAGAATAGTTTAATTCACTCATCATCTAGATTGACTATTCATTGAATTAGATTTACTATTTATTGAATTGAATTTAATACGTAGGCAATTGGAGAATTGAATTTAATAGGTAGGCAATTGGAGTTATCCCAACCCAAACCCGAACTGATTCATTTAATAAACAGGTTGACAGTATCAAACTCACAGATTGGCGGGTTGACCCATTTAACCCATTTATTTTAAAAAGTTCTCTCAAATTACCCAACCCCATTGGTTTGGCTAACAGTAAAAGCGTCGATCCGAAGCTCCACGACCCTCTATTACACACCAGATCTCGTTCCAAAGAAGAGGGAAAAAACGCCACAAACAGATTTGGTCTAGCCTCGTGGACAGTCAACAGACGATAAGGACGCCAGAAACCCTCTATGGAAGCTATGCATGCTCCAACTGCCACCTGTTTTGATGAGAAAACCTTAACAGCTACACACCTTGAGACATCTTGGATGCCTGTAGATAGTGAAGATTGTGAGCAGTACCCTATGGGTCCCTCATTCTCCGATAAAGACAGGGTCTTACACTTCTGAATAAATTCTTCATCCAACATATTGTATTGATAAAGCCTTGTCAAATAAGTGCTATTGTTAGATCTAAATTGCAAAGACTTTCCACAGACTGCAAAGACTTTCCACAGACGAGAAAGAGCAGCTGTATAACAGAAACAAAGGAAATCTCTTACACTAGACGAAAAGTCTGATGTCAGAAATCAGATTGCATGTCCCATAACTTCTCTCAATAGAAGAGAGAGGCTAGAGAAAATAGATTTATTCATTGAATTGAATTTAATTTAATAGGTAGGCAATTGGAGTTGGTGTATCCTGTTGATCCCAGCCCAAACCCGAACCTGATTCATTTAATAAACAGGTTGACAGTATCAAACTCACAGGTTGACGGGTTGACCCGTTTAATCCATCTATTTTGAAAAGTTAAATATAATTTTTTAAATAACTAAATTTTATATTATAAATTATGTTTGTATAATTTATTACACTTTTAAATCTAATTAGGATGTATTTAACAACAAATTATATTTAATTAAAAATAAATAATAGTATAAATAATAATAAAAAATAAAAAAATAAAAAAAAACTTAATAAGATAGACGGATTCATATCGTGTCGACCCAATTCATTTAAACTCAACCTAGACTCGTAATAAATAGATTCGTATTGTATCGTGGATAACCTAAATTATTATCCATGAAATTTGAGAACTAATTTTGAAAAATATAGTTTCAAATACTTCTATAACTTTATATATTTTTTCTCTCAAATATTTCAGGATATCAATTCATTGATATCACAAAAATAGTATCAGAGAAAAATATAGTTTCAAATACTTCTATAACTTTATATATTTTTTCTCTCAAATATTTCAGGATATCAATTCATTGATATCACAAAAATAGTATCAGAGAAAAATATTTATTTATTTATAATAGTGTATAACCTAATTTATTTGCCATTAAATTTATATAAAATTAAAAATTATTATTGTTAACATGACATGTAACTATTTGAAAAAAATACTATTATTATATGATTGGATAATTTAAATTAAAAAGAAATAGATAGATTGAGTTATTTATTTATTTAAAAATCTGATTAAATTAATAAGTGTAATTTCGTAGTAAATTTTTTAAAGTTAGAAATAATGTAATTTTGCCGTTGTAATACTCAAATGTTAGGTAGTTACCCCGTTAAAAATATATAGTAGTACTATAAATTACATTTGAACCCAAGATATTATTATTTGAAGCATATAAGATCAAAATTGATTGAATTTCAGTAAACTCATTTTCACCGGTCTGATAATTGAATTGAGAATGGACCAGCAGAGTTGAATGGAATGCAATGATGAGGATTTTGAAAGGAAGACATGAACATGTCTATCTTTTTTTCCAGCCACTCTATTGTCTAATTTTGGAAACATCGTACTTCCTCTTCATTCAAAACCACAACTACCCACTGCATGGAATAATGGATCTTTTAAAAACACCTCTATATATATATATATATATATATATATATATATATATATATATATGCATGCTACTTTAACATACCAAGTTTAAATGATTAATTGCAATCAAAGAAACTTTGGGAAGGAAGGAAGGAAGTGTGCCAACGTGGCTCCTGGATTATTCTTCACGTGATGCATTGCTGTGAAGACTCTGTTGATCAAAGTCATTATTGTGATGTGCTTTATTTGTTTTCAATTCTAATGAGAGCCCATCGTAACTTTCTTCTCTAATATCTCCTCTCAAGCGAAGTTTTGATAATAATGATAGATTAAGCTTGTCTAGAAGAGAAAAAGAAAGAAAGAAAAAAAAAACCTTTAACGTTGCGTTTAGTTTCAGTGATCCTGCCGAAAATAGAAGATAATACAAAAATTTGGAGACGATACGATACAAAAATTGAGGATAGTGGAGTGTTTGGTTGCAATGAACAAAATTGAAGGTTTGTATCCGTCTCCAGAGTAAAACAGTGTTTTGTTAGGGGGACAAAATTGAAAAAAGTGTTAAAAAGACCCAATTACCCTAAATTTTAATATACTCCCAATATTGGTGACGCAATGTGATTTTCTTCTTGTTACACATTTGGCATTGATGAAGATGATGGGGTATTTTTAGCTTTCCAATTTCTGTCTGTCTTTAAAAAATTGTACCTCAATTTGAAGGAGTGCACAAATGTTGTGTCTTATACACCGGAGATGGAGAAAAAAATGGAAATAAGACGGATAGCAAACATGTTCGGCGACAGAGACCTATGTGTTTGTACTCTGTCTCCTCTAGGTGGGACATGAACCAAACACATCCTAAAAGAATAAAAAAAAAAGCCTTGTATGGAGGGTTGTCCATTGATCATCTGAGCTGATGTATTGGACGCTAATTGTCCTGATTCGAACAAATTTTCCCTGTGAAATGTACATCAAAATTCTATGAATTATGTAATATGCATCAATTTCTATGTGTATTGTACATGCACTGAAAAAGAGTTGTAAGCAAGTGAGCAAACTTCATTCTTGTCGCACCATAAATTTGGGATACAGAGAAGTTTAAATTTTAGTTCTTTTAACGAGTGATTGAATTCATAATAATTTAGTTGACATCAGAGGCGGATCTAGAAAAATACTAAAACGATGTCAACATTATACTAACTACAGTGGTAGAATGGTGGTCGTCGGTCGGCGTGGTCGATTAGTGGTTGCGTCACTATTTAAGTGATAAAGCAAGAGTTGGTGTTGATGCTAGCGACTTGACTTGCTTTCTCGGGAATTTAATTTGAGTTTTATATTTAGGGTTTGAGATTTTGGGGGAAAAAAAGAAAAAAAGATATTGACTTGAATTAAATCGATGGATGGTTTATGGGGAATTTGATATTTGAGTTTCATAATTAGGGTTTGGGATTTGAGGAAAAAAATACTTGAATTAAATCGATGAGTGGTTTCTCGGGAATTTGATATTTGGGTTTCGTAATTAGGGTTTGAGATTTTGGGGAAAAAAGAGAAAAATATTGACTTGAATTAAATCCATGGGTGGGGTACTCAAAATTGAACCAGGATTTGGACTCTGGACTTTAGGAATATAATGTTAGCACTTTACCATTCCTTCTACATCAATTACATGTTCATTTATACTATTGAATACTATATATCTACATTTAGAGTGTTGTCAATTGACATAATTGACACCACCATAGATCCACCCCTGGTTTACATGTGAGCTAAGACACCATACTCTACCTCTATGTTGGAGCGAGTTATAATCGTTTTCTTTTTTAGAGTTCTAGAATACCAAATTGTGCTTAGAATAATACAATTGTCACTTATGGATCAGAATTGCTGAAGTAATAAAGAGACAGAGGTTTAGCATGTCTCCTGGTATTAGTATGTCTTTAAACTAATTGGAGGAGAACCATGTTTGCTTCATGCTTGTAGAATAAGGATGAATCACATGCAAAACTTGTGTAACCCCACTATATTATAACCTTTCGAATTGTTGTATATCGAGCTCTTGAAGTTTGCTTGAGTCTATATAGGGCTTTTTCAAGCTTGCAAATATGTGTTATGTAAGTTGAGTCTTCAGAGCCTAATGGTTTTTTTTTATATAGACAGACTCATGAAGATGCCGAGTGAGAAAAGCATTGTTGATGTTAAATTATTGTAACCTTTCAAAAATAACTGTTAGAATGGCTCTTACGTAGATGTTTTAACAACCCAGTAAATCTTTATAAAATCAAGAGCAGGTGTTTGATTGAATCATTTAGCAACAAATCCTGCCTTGTGCTTGGATATAGAGCCACCAATATTGTATTTGATTTGAAAAATTCATTTAATCCCTAATATCTTCATTGATGGATGTTAGGGAACAAGATGCCATATCTTATTTGATTTAAGTTCATTAAATTCAGCTTGCATAGTTGATCTCCAATTTGGACTTTAAGATCTAATTCAGTAGTTTGCGGTAAAGAAGCGGTATTTAATGAGAGTGAATATATGTACAGTTTAGGTTTATAGATACCATTCTTGGATCTAGTAACCATTGTGTGTTTGTTCTTGTTAGGGTTTATGGATTGAATGATTGAAAATGGTAAAGATAGAGAATTTTTAGAATTATTTAAATGTCTTGTAGCTGTATAAGATACTAAACAGGAGAGTGTGCTTCTGTAAGATCCTGCTGTTAAGTGGCTTGACATGTAATAAAACACTGTAGTGTGTTTGTGAGTGTGAAAATGGGTAGTGTAACACCCCTTATTGAGACAAGGTTAAAAGGAAATGATTATTACCCATATCACTAATGTGCACATTATTTTTGGGGAACCTAGGACTTGAGAACTCCAAAGTTAAGTGTGCTTGGCTTTGAGCAATCTTAGGATGGGTGACCTTCCGAAAAGTTTGTCCATAAAGCACGCGAGTGAGGATAAAGCATGTTGGAAAGCGCAATGGTGGTCTGTGGGGCTAGTGGTCAGCCTTAAGACTGCCACCGTACCTCGTGCCATTCAGGGCCGGGGGGGGCGGACGTTACAAATGGTATCAGGAGCAATCCTGCAACCGTGAGGTGTGCCTATGGATAGAGGAGTCTTGGGCAATCACCTAGCGGGGGTAAATATTATGGGAAAGATTGTGGGCACAACGAGGACGTTGTGTCCTAATGAGGGTGGATTATAACACCCCATATTGAGATAGAGTTACAAGGAAATAAATTACTACCCATATCACCAATGTGCATATTATTTTTCGGGAGCCCAAAACTAGAGAATTTCAAAGTTAAGCATGCTTGGCTTGGAGCAATCTTGAGATGAGTGACCTCCAGGGAAATTTGTCCAGAAGCATGCGAGTTAGGACAAAGCATGCTGGAAAGCGTAATGGTAGTCTATAAGGCTAGTGATCAGGCTTAAGACTTCCAACGCACCTCGGGCCATCCGGGGGCGGGGGCTAGACGTTACAAATGGTGTCGGAGAAATCCTGCAAACACGAGGTGGGCCTGTGGACAGAGGAGCCCTGGGCAATCGCCTAGTGGGATTAAGATTCTGGAAAAGATTATGGGCACAATGAGGATGTCGTGTCCTAAGGGGGGTGGATTGTAACTCCCCATATTGAGATAGGGTTAAAAGGAAATAATTTACTACCCATATCACCAATGTGCACATTATTTTTCGGGAGCCCAAAACTTGAGAACTTCAAATTTAAGTATGCTTGGCTTGGAACAATCTTGGGATGAGCGACCGAGGACAAAGCATGCTTGGAACAATTTTGGGATAGGTTACCTTTCGGAAAGCATGCGAGTGAGGATAAAGCATGCATAAAAGTGTAATGGTAGTCTGTGGGGCTAATTATCAACCTTAAGACCGGCCAAGTAATGCATGGTGCCTTACCACCACACCTTGGGCCATCCGGGGTGGGGCCCGGATGCTACAGGTAGATTATATAGGATGATGGTTGGTATTGTCTGAGTAGGAAATATTGTAGGGTTTATGGACATTCATTTTCATTAAAAATGACATATTCAGAGATGTAGATGGTTTCATTAGGATGCAAACATTTATACCTTGTGATACTTACTATAATTAAAAAAGATGTATTTTGTGGTGTAAAAATTCATATTGTTCTTGTTATAATATCTCAGACATAGGAAACAAGAATAGCCAAATAATCTAAAATGATCATACTAAGGGGGTTTGTGAAACAACTTTTAGAATGAACTTTTATTAATTGATAACTCTAGAATTTACATATATTTTGATGAATTTTATGAGCTTGAATAAGTAGAAATTGAGCTTAAGAATTGAAATATTGAATGGATTTCTAGTAATTCTAGACTAGTTTATTGAGACAGAGACTTGGACGAAAAGATCAGGAAAAGAAGTTGAAAAAAGTAAAAATCGAAACAAATGAGGACTAGATGGAATTTTGTCCAGAGTCTAAGATCATGGCGAAATATTACAAGAGAAGATTTTGCCGCCTATGGATTTCGTTTGCACATTTGATGAAGATGGCGACATAAAAGAGTGAAACAGATGAAAGTCGCCTAGAGTAAAAGTTGCAAAAGGCAACATAGGTATTCCTAGCCTATAACAAGTCGTCAATACTGGCGAAATCTTCAGGCAACAAAAGCAGATATCGCCTAAGGAAAAGTGCAAGCAGGTGACAGGCCAAGACTGAATGATTGAATATCGCCTAAAAGAGACATATAGAAGGAGGCGATAAATGGATTATCTCGCCTAAAGTTTAAAAAGGGGCGATATCAAGGGAAGAAAAAGAAGCAACATCGCATAGTTGTTTGATGTTCAAGGAGGCGAAAATCAATATACTTCGCCTACAAGCTTTGTCAATTGACGATCAAGTTAGGCAATAATTTGGATTTTCGCTTGAAGTTTAAGTGAAAGAACATGCGACACAAACAGGATATTTGATATTTCGCAAATTTGTGTTTCTTTAGTAGTTTTATTTCAGAATTGCCACTGAGCAGCTCAGTTGAAGCAATAAGGACCTTTTTGACATTTTATTAATCAGAGCTAAATTTCTAGAATCTTCTGTTCATTCTTAAGAGTTTTATTTCGTTGAAGTTTCTTGAAGAAGCTTTATACTCTATTTTCTGTTTTCAGTGATCATTGAGATTTAGCTTGAAGATATTGAAGTGAAGACTGTGACAGCGTCCAACTTCTGTCTTCTTTGGTAAGATTTAGATCTTATAGCATATCGATGATGATTTTGTGTAAAATTGAATATGCTGAAGTAGATATGTTAGCTAATAGCTATGTGTGTTTGCTGTGGTCTGTTGTTAATTGTGATTCTAATTGTGAAATTCTGGTTCAAATTATAGTCAGATTTGCTGAGTTTTCATATGATATTGAATTACAAGAACGAGAGTTAAGTAATCTGACGGGTGTCGAATCCGTCAATATAAATTTAACCTGCAATACAAATAAACTTGTAGTAAACAGGGTCGATCCCACAGAGAACGGAAATCAATAATTATAATTGTTAACTGACCAAGTAATGTAAATGGGGGTTTGAAAAGTGGATTTGGACTGAATGCTAAAAACGCAAAATATTAACAATCAAATATATTAAAAGACCCAGCTAACCGTTCATTTAATTAATGTGTCGATCATTGATTCAAAAGATATCTCTATCGATTTTAATAACCACAGTTATAGTTATTGACAACGTGCCTAACAACCAATCTTTTCCTTAGTTATTAGACTGACCGGGTACGACCCTTCGAATCAATCACTAATCTAACACGTAGATTGCATTATAAACTAGAAAAGATCTGCGATCATAGCCAATGAATCAGTACGACAGTTCTTGAACTATGATTGTGGAACCTTAACACTACCTAGGCCAGATTAATTACGAATTATCTAACATGCAGTGTATTAGCCTACTCAATTAACCAATCGCGCGCTTAATCAATTAATCAAATAAAACTAACATGACTTTAACTATGGGCACAAAGTGACCTTAACTATGGGCACAGAGACTACACAAATATTAAAAGATAAAGCAACGAAGCAAAGATCTCACAACACGAATTAATTAAACTGATCGTTTAGTTGGGCAGACTATTTTAGCACCACATGGATGCTGTCAACATCATCGTCTATATTTTGAATTGAACGTACAAAAAGAAGAGAAACAGATTGTTTTTATTGAAAACTAAAACTAAAAAAACCCCAATTCTGATCATTCAGAGTAAATATATACTCTGTTACAAAACTGAAACTCATAAAAAATCTCCTCAGAATCCTTATTTGAAAGTTCTAAATTCAAAATATAAAAATCCTTAAAATCTTATCAGTTTATTTCTAGATAAGTATTCAGATGAAAACTTGCTGACTTTGACTCTGCTTTAGCAATTGTTGTTATTAATCCTAAAAAACCTTCATATTTGTATAATTGCCTCCAATCTGTCCAAAATTACAAAAACAGATAAATTAATAGAAAAAGTTCAATAAGGTCCAAAAATAATAAACAAAATAGTGCAGAAATAATGTCAATTTCATGCTTAATCATAATCTTGTTATTCTGTTGCTCAATTTAGATCAGAGATGGCAGTTGAGTTTCAGATCTAAGAATAGAGGATCATTATACTAGAGATAGACAATAGATCTTATTTTCTACATATTGTGCTTATTAGTTACATGAGTTGTAGTATGGAGATATATGCAATTGTGTGACTCAGATATGTTAGATTGAATCGAGAGATCTTTTAGCAGATCATTGATGATGATCTAGATTATGGATCTGAAATCTAGAGTTGAATTAACAAATTAGAGGATGAATAACAACAGAAAGTAGAAAATCAATTCGATTTGATTCGAGATCATAGAAATAATGAATATAAATCTTTGCTTTGATTGATAGATGTCAGAAATGTCTAAAAACTTAGATCAAATTCTATGAACTTTACAATTCTGTTCCTAATGAATTCTTTTGACAATTTGAACTAAATCTTGATCTCATTCTTTCTTTCCAACAAACAATCCCTGTGGAGACGATATCTTTAAAACTACAATAGATGTTAATAGGAATTCTTTTTTCTTGTGTTATTTTATATGTCAGTAAATTTCTCATCATTAAGCAAAGTAAGAGTAATAAGTAGAGTGTTTATGAGGTATATGGTAATGGTTTATGCTTATAACAAGTATTTGAGTGGAATATTAGCATGAGAGAATAAGGTCAGATTAGTTTCAATAAAATGGCGCTGCGTCTGTTTAAGAATGTCATTTTTCTAATGTGTGTGAGGGAAGCTAAAGCGAGGTTGAATGCCTTGTGAGGCAAGAAAGGGTAATAAGGCTTAAAAATCACCTTCCACATCACTTTTGATATTATGATTTAATTGTTTTTCCCTAAAATTGTTTAGTTAAATAAAAATAGCTAAGGTATCTGATTTTTATTTTAATTGAATGATCCAAGTGAATTTAGAATATGAGCTCATAAAAATCACATAATACATATGCCCCTTATTGCGGGAATAAAACTAGGTTCCATAAATTAGTGTGAATAATTTATAGTAGTTATTTGTTTTATATTTTGTTTTTAAAATGGTAGTTTGTGATTTTTTTTCCATTTTACAAGTATAGTAAAAGGAAAAAGTAAATGGATTAAAATTTTATTTCATCAAACTCAATATATGCATTAGTACTAGAGCATTAAGGTGCTCTAGTCTAGCATGTTAAAATTTTGTTGAGTGATAAAAGCAGCAGAAGCGATAGGCTCTAATAGAGATTGACATTGTATAGTGTTTGTACTTAGGAAAGTTTTTGATGGTGCGGATTTAAGGCTGTGTAAACAATGTCTAAGTAGAAAATTGAGAAGCATCCTCTTTGTAGTCTCGTCTTTAAATGCAAAAACATGAATAAGTAAACTCAATAACACCGTCATTATCTCCAGTTGTTTGGGATATATTAAGCAAATTCTTTGAAATGTGAGGAACTCATAAAAATATTATATAGAGTTAAGGCTTTATTGTTGTTGAAAATAATAGATAATGAACCTATATGAATGATTTCAAGAGTTTACCATTTTTAATGGTGGGAGTGTTCGATCCATGATGAGAATTATTGATGGAGAGATTGCCCAAATTAGTTGCTCTATGTTTGGTGACACCACTATCAGCAAACCATATATAATTAGGGGTTGATCATGTGGAGTCATGATGGTGGATTGATAAGTTATGTAAGCTTGTTGTCGTCGATTAAAATTAGGGATCTGAAATTGTTGATATTGATAATTTCCGTTACTTTTCCATGAGATATCAACTTTTTGTGGCATTTGGAAGCATCACACCATTGTTTGTAAGAGAGTTGACAAAAAGTCTATTATTTGTACCCCCTCTACCTCCACCACCCCTAGAGCTATTGTTCTGTCTGCCATTGTTTTGAGATCAAGGATCCCTTTTGTAGGTAGCCAAGTTAGCAGAAGCTGTGGTAGAATATAATTGTGATAAGCCTATATGTTATCCTATTCTTGTTTCTTTGCATCAATAAATAGTAGTAAAATATTTTTAGAGTGTCAGATTTCATTATATAAGAGATCACACATGCAGCAAAGTCATAATCAATATCAAGACTATTGAGGGTATTAAGAAAACTCTTTTTCAGAGATGAGATGATCAACAACTCCTTATGAGTCACCCATATTTTTTTTTTATTTTTTGGATGTTGACGGATATTGAAATATCACCTTTTTGTAGGTTGTTAAATACTGTATGAGCTACAAAACCTTAACCATGGCGGAACAAAGAGATTCACAAAGAATCTACCAGAGTTCTTTGGAGGAAGAGGAGTGATTGATCTACCCAATCACTTGATCACCAATGGTTGTTAGAAACCAACAAAAAAGAAGCTTATCAACACGGATCAAGCTTTTGAATATGCTCAGCAGGTAGTGAATCATCACTTCTAGAAGCAAGAAACTAAAGTGGTGGTGATTGATCTTGGAGGGTGTAGGACTACATGTCTAGTGCATGTATGAAAACAATCACATATGGTTTCCAATTTAGATAGTTATTTTCATAAAACTTGAGAGGAATGTTGAAGTTAAAAGTTTTAGGTAAGATTGAAGAATCAAGTGTGCTGAGTGAAGTTAAGAGTTTTGGCAAGAGATGAAAAATAAAGTATGGTGAACAAGGAGGATGAAAAATGTGAGGTTGTTTTAGATCCTAAAGAAGCTATGCATGCAAAATGATCTTGTCAATAATAAAAGCCTGAAACCATGTAAAATCTGTATAATTTGAAAATGTTGTATGAAAATTTTGAAAATTATTGTTGATATCAGTAGTCAATTTAATCATCAATTATACAATATTTTTTAATGGAAAGATATTTTGGAGGGTCAATCTAATACCGTGTAGGTAAATCCATTAGTATGAGACATTTTAGGTTGTGCCCAATAAAAATCCATGCAGGCTTAACCTAATCCAAAATGAAAAATATCATACTAATGCGAGTTTAAGGAGAGGACCTGGGGGTTTAACAAATGGTATTCGAATCTGGTTCATAGATGGAGTCGATAATAAGATCCCTGTTTGGCATGTAACTTGTGTCGAAAAAGTCTTATTGATAATGTGGTGGTCAAAAAGAAGATTCTCTTAGTTATGAACCTTTTTGTTTGGTGTGTCATTTGTTGAAAGTCTCCCTAATATTATGGTGATTAAATGGAAGTTCCATTATTGATGAACCCTTTTGAATTATGTCAAAGAACAAATTCGTGCGAATTTGACCATGACCGAAAATGGATGATATCATACTAACTAAATTTGACCATGACCGAAAACTGACAATATCATACTAACTAGGGTTGAGGATAGGCTTTAGGGATCCAACTAGACAATCAAAACTTAATATTCATTAATGGCAATGTAACTCAAGCAGTACTTCAATCCAATGACCATCATCCAAAAGAACGAAATATTTTCTTTTTCGGATCCCCAAATATATTTTTCCAAATTGTTTCATCTTCAATTGAAAAACAAAAATTCAAAAAGTCAAATTCTTCTCAAATAAAAAAATAACTTTTTATATAATTAGTTAATAATTACTGAAATCCACTCTTATTTTAATTTAGTTATGCTTCTTAACACTTGGAATTCGAAGTGGGTAACTCTTACATATCTGAAAATCTCCGTCACTCAAGGAAATAAGGTCAACCAAATCACATCTAACCAAGAGTTCTGAGTCGCTAAGGAGCAGAGGCAAAATAACTTTTTCAAGGAAATTCGTTGTCTTACCCCCGGAAGATTCCAGTCCAAGCTCTATTCCTACCTACTTTCTTAAGCCAAAGAGAATAGTTGAAAGAATAGTCATTTTCATGCCATATTCATATAATCACCGCAATCTAAATGGAAGATTTTCTAAAGAATAGGTTAATATGTAAAAATTATTTTCACTCAATATGCGAATTGAACAATTTTATAATTTCAAAAATATCATTTTGAAATATTTTCACTGATTGTGAAAACTGTTCAGTCGTCTTTGGATTCACATCATAACAAAAAATATACTACCGATTAATTTTATATAATAATAAATTACGCAGGTGTGAACGTGGATTACAAATTTTTGAAAAACAACTAATTTTTGAAAAACTTAAAGTCGAAGGTTGTGGTGGGAAAATAACTTAAGACCCTTATAGGTTAAAGGTAAGGTTATGGCGACTCAAAAAGACCAAGGTTCCAGGGAATTACAAACAAAATGGACCAGAGCCCAAGATCAAGACAATTCGACCATATGCATTTCGGCCGAGAAAACAACTTACCTGGCCCCAAGAGACTTAGCCCAAAACCATCTCAAGATGCTCCGTCATATTGAAAGCTAAAGCCCAATGAGTCAAATAGAGTATTAGGAATTCAGTCATCGACTCAACAAGCCTTCGGCCGAATTGGACCCGACAAGCCTTCGGTCGAAAGATGCCCAATGAGGCCCAACAGCCGTTTACAGCCTTCCAAACAAGATAATAGGGCATGAGCCCAATCTCTATATACGGTTTTCTGAGTCGACTCTCATTGAGATATCCTTCTCCAAGAAAGACAAGGAGACCAAGTTCAAGAAAGACAAGGAGACCAAGTTCAAGAAAGACGAGGAACCCTAATCCATATAGAAATAGGACCATATACCTCCTATAAATAGGGGATGGGGATGATTGTACAAGGATCCAATTTTTTTATTAATCATTAAAGTTAAACTCTGTGAAATCATCTCTGTAAGCTCTTAGCTATTTTTCTCAAGCAATCTTAGCCTTATATTTGACTGTGGTTTATTTGGCACCACAGTTTGGCGCCCACCGTGGGGCTACGAACCTTACACCAGGTTAAGATTCCCTAAATCTAGCTTCAACATTATCAACGTCATTGCCATCCGAATTCTCCGCAATTACCACTAAACTCCGATTAGCAAAATGAGTCCTAATTTGACAAACAATGCCGAAAACCAGACTCCTAAAATGCCAGAAGAATAATTGGCGATCCTGACCGAGATGCTCAAGAAAGTAGAGCAAGAAACAGTGCAGTGGAAAAAAGAAGTAGAGTTTAGGAAGAAATCAATGATTCTCTCTAAAGGTTAACCCAGGCAGCCAAGCCGGAAATATTCTCCCATACGTAAACGGAGACTCAATTTTGGAGAAAACTCCTGCAGAGGGTCGTCAGAACAAAGCGAGGGGTCAACGAAAAGTCGCAAAACCCTAGATCAGAGCAGCTCAAGTATTTTTTATGACGGACTGACGAAACCAACATCGGCCAATTGAAGTCGCGAAAGGTGCCGTGATCGCGAAATTAAAGAGTTGAAAGATCTGGTGCAACGAACCTCGGGGAGGAGAGTAACTATGCGATCATCAACAACACGTTATTCCGACAGCCCTTTCACATCTTGGATCCTAGAAACCAAGATGCTGAAGAGGTTCTCCATCCCCATCATGAAACCCTATGAGGGAACAACAGATCCCGAGGATCACATCGCCGACTACAAAACTCACATGGGGATGTGCAATATCCCTGAAGAAGACATGGAGGCTATAATTGCAAAGCTTTTGGCTTCACCTTAACGGAAATCGCACAAAGATGGTACTCGGCTCTTCCCGAAAAGAGTATCAAGTCCTTCTCTACCTTGGCCAATAAATTCATCAACCACTTCTCTGATAGCCGAAGGAAAGAAAAGGATGTGGATGACCTATATGATTTGAGATAGGGAGCCAATGAAAGTCTTAGACAGTACGTGAGAAGGTTTAAGGAAATCAAGATGGCCATCCCAAACTGTCGGGATAAAAGCGCCATCAAAGCCTTCATAAAGGGGCTCGTAAAAACTTCAAAATTTTACGAGAGCCTTAAGCTAATCAAGCCTAGGACCTTCGAAGACATCCTAGAGAGGGCCGAAGATGCGATGGAGTATGATGAAGAATTCCAGCCTAGAAGTCACAAAGGCCCGCAAAGCACCTCAAGCTCTCATGGGCGGAACGACCATAGAAACAATGGTTGAAAAGAGGATTATAGAAGGAATCAAAGAGATTCCGGCTGTGGGAGCTCATCTAGGCCAAGTTATACCGGCCCTGACCCAATACGCCGAGAAAAAGAACTAGTGTCGTACCCACTCATCATACCTATGAGAGAAGCCCTAACGATACTCAAAAGCCTGAGCGACAGAGTCAGGTGGCCCGAAAAATCCAAGAATCCCTCCGGACGAAAAGACATATCCCGATACTGTCAGTTCCATGGAGACCACGACCACAACACCGGTGAGTGTTGGACCCTGAAAAGAGAAGTGGCAGAGCTAATCAAAACTGGGCACCTGCGGGAATACTTGAACGAAAAGGGGTGGGAAATCGCGGCTAAGGCCGACAAAAATCGACAGCTGGTAAACCCAACCTTGATCGCAGATGCCGAAGAAGAGAGGGTGATCAATATGGTAGCTGAGGGATCCGATATATGCGGACTAACAAGCTCAGTAGCAAAAAGAAAGGTCAGAGAGACTCAGAGCATATATAAAATCAGGAGTGAGTCCACAAAAAACCATTACTCCATCACTTTCACCGAAGAAGAAGCCGGAAAGGTTAACGCGCTGCACCACGAGGTCGAACTAGTGTTAAAAGAACTCCACGATGGGTCAGCCGGGAACCATTTCGGGGGGAGAAGCTTGGCGTTTAGAGTACATAAGGCCGGATACTACTTGCCAACAATGAAAACAGACGCGGCCGAACTCGTTAAAAAATGTGACAAGTGCCAAAGGCACGCCAGCCACTCCAATCTCCCTGCCAGGACTCTACACAACATTACCTCCCCATGGCCATTTGACAAATGAGGAATGGACATCATCGGACCCTTCCCAATGTGCACCCATGGTCGAAAAAGGTATATCTTGATCGTGACCGACTACTTCACAAAGTGGATAGAAGCTAAAGCACTAGAAAGGGTCAGAGAACAAGAAGTACAGAAATTCATTTAGAGACAAATCATCTGTAGGTTTGGCATATCGCGAGAAATCATCACTGACAACGGGCCCCAATTCATAGCACAAACTCTGAAAGACTTCTGCGGCCGAATGAACATCAAGCTTACATACTCGACCCCGAGATACCCCCAGGTCAACGGTTAAGCAGAGGCATCCAACAAAGCGATAGTAGATTCTCTCAAGAAAAACTAAAGGGAGCCAAAGAACTATGGCCCGAAGCCCTTCCCGAAGTCCTCTGGGCGTTTAGAACAACCCCCATAATATCATCATTGCAAACCCCCTTCTCAATGATCTACAGAACGGAAGCAGTGCTCCCAATAGAAATCCAGTCACCACAAGAAAGACTAGACGGGCGAGCCAATAAATACGTATTAGCCTTCGAAAGAGACATCTCGGACAAGAAAAGAGAGAATGCACAACGAAGTATAGCCGAGTACCAAATAGGGATAGCAAGGCAATACAACAAGAAGGTCAAGGCCCGAGCTTTCAAACCGGGAGACTAGGTACTCAGAAGAGTCTTCCAAAAACACGAAGAACCAAACTCATGGGAAATTGGCCGAAAGTTGGGAAGGACCATACGAAGTGGAACGAGCATCTGGAAGAGAATACTATAAACTACTCACTAAAGTGGGAAAAAAGGTGGAACACAGCTGGAACATACACCACCTCAAGAGGTATCAATTTTAACACAGTACAATATTTGTAATTATGTGCACTCTTTTCCCCAAATAGGGTTTTTAACGAGGCCCCGCATTGATGCAATAAAACGAATATTTTTTGTTCATATACTCCCCTTCCCAAAAATTGCCAAAGGGCAACCCGAAAATTGACAAAGGGCAACCCGACAATTGTCAAGGGGCAAACCTCTGGTAAATCCAGAAGGTCTTAGACGAAGATAGATTACCAAAGGGCAACTCCAAAAATTGCCAAAGGGCAACCTGAAAATTGCCAAAGGGCAAACCTTTGATAAATCCAGAAGGTTTCGGGCGAAGACAAGTTGCCAAAGGGCAACCCGAAAATTGCCAAAGGGCAAACCTCTAGTAAATCCAGAAGGTCTCGAGCGAAGACAGATTGTCAAAGGGCAACTCCAAAATTGCTTAAGGGCAAACCTCAGGTAAATCCAGAAGGTTTCGGGCGAAGACAGATTGCCAAAGTGCAGCTCCAAAAATTGCCAAAGGGCAACCCAAAAATTGCCAAAGGGCAAACCTCTAGTAAATCCAGAAGGTCTCGGGCGAAGACAGATTGCCAAAGGACAACTCTAAAAATTGCCAAAGGGCAACCCGAAAATTGCCAAAAGGGCAAACCTCTGGTAAATCCAGAAAGTTTCGGGCGAAGACAGATTGCCAAAGGGCAACTCCAAAAATTTTCAAAGGGAAAACCTCTGGTAAATCTAGAAGGTTTCGGGCGAAGACAAGTTACCAAAGAGCAACTCTAAAAATTGCCAAAGGACAACCCGAAAATTGCCAAAGGGCAAATCTCTGGTAATCCAGATAGCTTTGGGCGAAGACAAATTGCCAACAACAAACTCCTGACGAACTCAAAACAGAAGCAAAGGAACGCTCAAATGAAACGGGCGAGACCCGCTGAAATGCACTTCGGTCAAAAACTCTACAAGGCAATGGAGATTGAAATCAATCCAGAATAAAAGCAGTTGATTCAATCAGACACATGAGCTAGGGGATTGGACCCCCAATGTAATTAGAGATCAAAGCAAACGAGCAAGCAGAAAATCAAAGTTCAGGAACAGCACAGACGACAAAAGACGGTGAAATATTTTCATAAATTAAGACAAAAGGTTACATGAGGTCGAACATTACATCAAATAAACTTAACTAAAATCCTAAACACTCAAACACCTTCAACCTGAGCTACCTCCTCAGTCAGAGCCTCCACTTGACCCTCCTGCTCATTTATCCTTCCTTCGGCCGAATTCTTGAATGACCTCAGTTCCTCAATTTCCCTGGCCTGCCGCTGAAGCTCAACGTCCTTCATACTACTAGACAACTCGAGCCTCAAGTTGTGAGCTTGCAACGCTTCGGCCAGCCTTACGGCCTCAACATACTGAGCCTTCACCTTGCCGAAATCATCTTGAGCGGCCCTAAGTTCGGCCGAAGTCTTGCCGACACTTGCCTCCATCTCCTTTCTATCATGCATGATAGCACTATAGTGCTGACGCATCCCCACTGCACCCTGGAGCGCCTGAAAAAGAACGAAAATCAAAACACAAAAAAAGAAAGATATAGAAGGGAAAAAAGAGCATAATACTTACCCTATACAGACTTCCAACAGACATCTCATGAAATTGAGTGAAGGCAAAGAGTGCAACCACTCCTCGTCCTGAGGGAAGAAAAAACCCTCAGCAGCTTTGACCATTCCGGCCGTAGTTCTCCGGGTCGATGAGTCACTGAGGAACTTGAGATAGAGACCGCTATCAGAAGCAGACATCTTGCCCGTGTGATTAGTGCGCCTCCTGGGGCGTTCAAGCTCCTTCTCCTCCTCCCTCGGCCTCTTTTCCTTCTCGACCAAAGCACGGGGACTCTTCTCCATTTCGGCCGAAACCTATGGCTCCTCGACGACCGTTGCCCTTCAAGATCTCGAGGGCGAGGGCTGGAAGGACGGACATTGTTGGCCGAAGACTCTTGGTGCTCGTCGGCCGAAACACTTCCCCCTCGCCCAGAGTCGAAAGCCTTTTTCTGTTATGCCTGAATCTAGCGCATTATAGCCCGCATGGCTAGCGCCTGCTGATCTGTTGGCTTCGACATTACGTAGTCTATAATTTCTGCAAGGATAAATAAATTTCAAAACCGACGGCATTACTTCGGCCGAAAAATAAGTGTTTTAGCGACCTACTTGTCCTTGTAAATGCTCAAAGACGACTAAAGCAAAGCTTGTGCAACAGCGTCTTGTAACCACACTTCTTTTCTGGAAGTGCAAGAATAGCTTCGCTCCTGGCGCGCGCCCGAGAAGATGACTTGCAGTGTTTGGCATTGTGCTTAGCTGAAACAAAAGAAAATGAAAGTCAGTGTATTCGGACGAACGAGTCTCCCTAAAGAATTAAAAGTTAAGTAAATCTACATGAATCACTCCAGTACAAATGGTAGCCTGGACTCTTGCCCAAGCGAGTAGCTCCCCTGACAAAGAAATACTTGTCCTTCCATCGATGCTCATTAGAAATAAAGCCTAAAATCAAAATCCTCCCATAAGGCCGAGCATTCAAAATAAATCGACCAATATCAGGCTTCTTACGCTTGACGAAATAGGATAAAAGAAATCTTTGGCAAAAAATGCTAAACTATACTTCTCCTTCAACCGGTCTACACTCAGCAATATTCGGATGACAAGCGGGGTCAATTGACTTGGATGGATCTGGAACCAAGTACATAATTCCTCGACTAGACCCATAATGGGGAATCTAAGGCCAATCTTAAAATGTCTCCATCGGCCAAAGCATCATCGACTTTTTTGTTGTCCCCTAGGAGCCTCGTCTCAATCCAATCAGGAAACTTGCAACTAAAATGCACAGTCTCCAACTCGCTCCTAGTCATAGCGCTTCGCACGTTGAGCCAAGGGGGAAGAATACCTTGAGGCTTAGACTCGGCCGAAAAGTTTCGAGTGGAAGAACACTCGGCGCCATCTTCTTCGGCCGAAAAATCACAAGTAAGACCAGCAAAAGTAGACGTGTCCAAAGAGTTAGAAAACATCTACACTCAACCGAAAGAAAGGGCAGGGTAGCAGTCTTCGACTGAAGTTAGGGCAACACACGCAAGAAGACAGGTTCACATAAACGGTTACACAATAAGTAATATGAACACGTGTACATATGAAAATGACTAAAATAATCCAGATAAGACAAAAGCAGCAGAAATACGAAAAGGCAGAATCAAAACCAAGTTAGTGGAGAAGACAAACGGCTAAGGTTCAACCATGACCTAAACCCAACTGGAATTTCACCGGAAAAACGAGGCCAAGTCACAGACACGCCAGAAACCACCAAACCAAGACAGCAAAAAGAAGCAATCAAAATTACCAAACAAGAGGAAGGAAAACAAAAGAACCTGAGCTAACCTTGAAAATGCTGGATATGAGACGAATCGGGACTAAAACTCCACCGGAAGACGCAAACGGCGATTGAACTCCGAGAGAGTTGGTAGAGAGAGAAGCACAGAAAAAGATTTGAAAAGATGAAGAAGAGAGAGAGCCCCACCAATGTTTAAATAGGGATGTAATGATTTCACTTTTAGGGCACTACAGTTGAGGAGCCGTCAAATTAAAATGACGATTTAATAAACAAACGCTGACGTGGAAACCCAGAGAGAAATTGAACCAATAGTGGAATACAGGTCGCAAGCACCAGGCCACAGAAGGACATAACCTCATCGGTCGAAAGCGTCACCAAAGAAAATGTCTACTCGGCCGAAATAAACCACCAACTTATTGCCATACTCGAAATATCCAAGTAATGGCACTAGGGGGATTACTGTGGTGAAAAAATAACTTAAGACCCTTATAGATCAAAGGTAAGGTTATGGCGACCCAAAAAGACCAAGGTTCTAGGGAATTACAAACAAAGTGGACCAGAGCCCAAGATCAAGGCAATTCGGCCAAATGCATTTTGGCCGAGAAAACAACTCACCAAGCCCCTAGAGACTTAGCCCAAAACCATCTCAAGACGCTCCATCATATTGAAAGCCAAAGCCCAATGAGTCAAATAGAGTATCAGGAATTCAGTCTTCAGCCGAATGAGGTCAACAAGCCTTCGGTCGAATTGGACCCGACAAGCCGTAGGTCGAAAGATGCCCAATGAGGCCCAAGAGCCGTTTTCAGCCTTCCAAATAAGATAATAGGGCCCGAACCCAATCTCTATATACGGTTTTCTGAGTCAACTCTCATTGAGATATCCTTATCCAAGAAAAACAATGAGACCAAGTTCAAGAAAGATAAGGAGACTAAGTTCAAGAAAGATGAGGAACCCTAATCCATATAGAAATAGGACCCAGATACCTCTTATACATAGGGGATGGGGATGATTGTACAAGGATTCGATTTTTTATTATTCATTAAAGTTAAACTCTGTGAAATCATCTCTATAAACTCTTAGATATTTTTCTCAAGTAATCTTAACCTTATATTTGGCTGTGGTTTATTTTGGCACCACATCCATAAAATTAAAAAAAAAAAAAAAACTTAGAAATTATCGCTTTTATCACTCTAATAATTGGTGTCCTATTCTTAAATGAAGTTGACCTTTTCAATTATTATTATATTTTTAAAAATATCACCATATAAAAAGTTCTAAATTTTAAAATAAAAAAATATATAACATTTATGATAGATGGAGTACTTACTTTTTATCCAATTACAGAGAATGTCATTTATAGAAAGAGATTTGACCATATCCAATTTATCCTCAAAAGAAATAAAAATTATTAAATAAAAAATTAAAAATTATGAAAAATTAATCAAACTATATTCTTATAAAAATTCAAGTTATTCAAAAAAAATAAAAAAACTCCATTTTTCGAAAGGTTCTATTTTTAACCCTTAATTTTACTAGGTTTTGTAAAAATGCCCCAATCTTAAAACCACTTTTGGATTTCCTTTAGTAGTGGTAGTTTGTTGTTACCGTCTTTGGATAATTACAAAAATCCCCTTGTCATCTATCTGCGCATGGATACATTTAAATTAAAAATATATGAATGAAAATAACGATTTTACCCTCTTTAATAATAAAAATATAAATAATTAAAACAATAAATTTGTCCGTATTTAATAATACAACAAATTTGAATTATAGTGTATAAAAATCCTCCTACTAGTAATAACTCATACAACAAAGTTTCTCTACAATATTTCTAGAAATCAATATAAAAAATAAAAGTAGGTAATAAGAGGTGAAGCGCAGCAAACAAAACAAGCACAACAATAAGTGGTACACTTATACATTTAATTTGACGTAGTTATAACTTTAAGTTACCAGCCCATAATTGATTCTTGACTTATTAACAACACTTTATTGTAACGTGAGAAATTTCTTTTCATCCTAAAATTGAAACCCTGAACCCAAATGAAAGACCAAACTTCAAATATAGGAAAATAGAGGAAATAGGATAAAGAAGACCAAACTTCAAATATAGGATAAAGTTGTTTGTTTAGGATATCAATTGGTGCTTCATTTGTGCGTATTTCTATGGTAAGTAATTGTTGTTTTATTCTATATATAAGAGGTTTTATGTTGATCAATAAAAAGCATAAAAGAATATTTTTACTAAACACTTATCAATTGAGTGTTAGCCGGAGATAAGGATCATACGAATTAAGTACTAATATTTTGTTTCTTCTGTGAGGAGTCAAAATAGGAACCAAGTAGTTGGTTGTGTTGTGCTGAACAATTTTAGGTTTTTTTAATTATTATTTTTATTTATTTATTTATTTTTTTTAATTTCAAGGAACACCGGATAAAGATCATGTTTCTCTTGCTTCATTTTCATCTGGAAGGTGATGCTCAACTTTGGTATCAGAAACTGAATCAAGAAAATAAGTCTCTCACTTGGGATCTTTTTAAAAGGAAGAGTTACTTTCAGGCTTTGTTCCAAATCAATTTTGTGACTTCTTTGTTGAACTTACCAAGTTACTACAAACGGTAACTGTACAAGACTACAACACACAATTTGAGAAACTATTTGCAAAATTTGGGCAACTTCCACAATCTCGAAAAGTAAGTTGTTTTGTAAGTGGATTACGAGATTTAATTTGTGCGGATTTTCAAGCTGGTAGACCAACAACCTTAACTGCCACAATTAGACTTGCATGTGTCTACGAAGCTCGCAACTCATCACAACGTCGTGTTGGTTGGTCATCACCAGAAATGACTAATTTGAATGATAAAACTAACTCCAACAGTTAGTCAATAACAATTCCAGTTTGAAAGATGACATCTGCTGAGTTACAAGATCGAAGAAATAAGGGACTGTTACAATTGTAATGACAGATTTAATCCGACCATCATTGTTAGAAATTTTTTGTGATGGAAGCTTGTCTAGATGAACAATATGGAGATAGGATCATGGAAGCAGAAGAAACCACATTTCCAGAGACTTCTGAAATCTCCCTCCACGTTATCTATAGAATTCGAAGTGCTAAAACTATGTGCATTCAAGGGAGCCTTAAACATGTTGTTGTGTATGTTCTTATTGACTAGGGGAGTATTCATAATTTTTTGAGTGAAAATTTAGCAATGAATGTGTTCCTTACACCCCAATTGGGTGGACAACTAAAAGTAATAGTTGCATCTGGAGAACAATTAGTAAGCCCGTGTAAGTGTGTAGATGTCTAACTTACTTTGCAAGGTTTCCGTTTAAGTATTGATTTCTATATATTACCTCTCCAAGATATGACGTGGTGTTAGGAACTCAATGGTTTTATACATTGGGACCAATTTTATGGGATTTTTCTAAGTTTCAAATGAAGTTTCATATTTACAAGTGAGAGATCACATTGCAAGGACTTACAATCCCTGATATAAATTCGTTGCAACAATCAACTTGAGACTGCTGCTATAAAAACGAAGGATGGATTCTTCCTGCAACTGTATTTCTTGGACCTTGAAAAGAAAGAGGAGATCACTTCTATTATCCCTTGGCACGTAAGTCCATTCTTACATAATTACCATGACCTATTTTCCTTACCTACAAATCTTCCACCGAAATATCTTCACGACTGTAGAATCCTATTGAGCCCGTCAACAAGACTAGTATTGGTATGACCATATCGATATCATTATTTTCAAAAGTCCGAAATACAAAAAATAATGACTAAGTTATTGACGATAAAGTTTATTCGCAATATTAACATGTTAGATTTTGGAAGAGAGAAAACTGAAAGCAAAGAAAAACTAAAGACTAAAGGTTATGAGGAAGACTTCATTCATTTCATTCATCTGATAAAAAATATACATTGAGTGTTTGAGTACCAAACTAACATCATTATTGCTAGTTTGAATGACAAACATAGCTAGTAAAGAAAGATAAATAACATCAAACAAAATCTACTTTCTACCAAACAGATCCAAAAACAGTAAACATCAAGTACATAAGTTGTTAACTACTCCATACTGATGCATATCTTTCTACAACAAGTTTCAACACTCTTCCTTGATGCGGTAGCTATCACAAATACCAAGGATTGATCTCTGAAATTCAAATCTTGGTTTCTGCAATGACTTTGTGAAGATATCTACTGCTTGTTCATCTGAGTTACAGTGTTTGATCATAACTTCCTTCTCTTTTTCAGCTCCACGAATGGCATAATACTTAATTTTGATATGTTTTTACTTACCATGAAAGATTGGATTCTTCACCATTGCCACAACAGATTTGTTATCACACAATAACTCTGTAGGTCCAGTTTGCTGAAAACCTAAATCACATAGAACCTTTCTCAACCACAGTGCTTGATTTACAGCAACAGAGACTACAACATACTCTGCTTCTGTATTAGACTGAGCCACTGAACTTTGCTTCTTACTTCCCCAGCAAATGATCCCACTACCAAGAGAAAAACAATAACCAGTTGCGCTATTCATATCTTTAACTGAGCCTGCCCAATCATGCTTCTATATATTGAAGCATCTGCAGCTTTAAATTCATCTTCATTCTTTAATTTTGCACCATAAACTGCTGGTGTACATACAGGCTTACATCTACTCAAGTTAAACTTCTTCAATAACTCACTTGCATATTTTCCTGGAGAAATAAAAATTCCTCTCTGTGATTGCTTAATCTCCAAACCAAGAAAATAATTCATTAAGCCTAAATCATTCATTTCAAATACCAGTTTCATGTTTTCTCTAAACTCAGAAACTGACTTTGAATTGCTACTAACAACTAGCAAATCATCAACATAAATTGACACCACCAACAAGTCATCTCCTAGACTTTTGATATACAAGGTAGCTTCATTGCAGCTCTTCTTAAATCCCATATGAATCAAGTGAGAATCAATTCTTGAATACTAGGCCCGAGGAGCCTGTTTCAAACCATATAAAGCCCTCTTCAACAGACACACTTCATCACTACGATTCTTGAAACCTTCAGGCTGTTCAATGTATACTTATTCCTCTAATTGGCCATTTAAGAATGCAGATTTTAGATCCAGTTGATAAACTGGCCAGCCTTTAATAGCTGCAAGCGCGAGAATGATTCGAATAGTATCAAATCTCACAACCGGCACAAATGTTTTGAAGAAATCCACTCCTTCTTGCTGTGCATATCCTTTAACCACCAGTTTAGCTTTGTGTTTATTAATGGAACCATCAACATTGAGCTTCAACTTAAAAATCCATTTAGAGCTAATTACAGGTCTGTCTGCAGGTCTTGGAACAAGGATCCAGGTGTTGTTTTTATGAATCATTTTCAACTCCTCGTCCATAACAACTCTCCATTCAAGACTATCAAGAGCTTCATCAACATCAATTGGCTCTACAAATGCAAAATTACATATATTGTAAGTATCTGCCAGAGTTCTGCTTCCCCTTACAGCATAATCATCATCTTCAACATTTGCAGCTTCATTATCTGACAGGAACTTAACATTTAATTGAGGAGGAAAAAGTGGAATGTTAGCATTTAAGTCTTCATCTTTCCAACTTCATTCATTATCTTCATCCATCTTAACACTTCTACTCACATGGATTTGTTTAGTGTGAGGATTCAAAATTCTATAGCCTTTGGATTCACTACTATATCCCACAAAAATTCCAACTTTAGCCCTTTCATCGAGTTTGCCTCTCTTTGCTTCAAGAACTAAAGAATAACAGAGGCTGCCAAAGACTTTAAAATGGTCTACAGAAGGATTGACTCCAAGCCAAGCTTCATAAGGTGTCTTTTTATGGACAGCTTTTATTGGTAGCTTGTTTTGTAGATAAACAGGTGTGTTAACAGCTTTTGCCCATAGAATCTTGGGATGATTTTTTTCAAACAAGAGACACCTCGCCATGTTCATGATAGACCTTTTCTTTCTTTCTTTCACTCACACCATTCTATTGAGGTGTGTAAGTGACAGTTAGTTGATGATGAACACCTATAGCTTGCAAAAGTTTTTTGAACTGAATAGATGTATATTCAGTACCATTATCAGACCTCAAGTTCTTGATATTGCAGCTACTTTATGTCTCTATATAAGCTTTGAATTTCTTGAAAGTTGGCAGGACATCAGACTTTTGTTTAAGGAAATAAACCCAACAAAATCTGGAATAATCATCAATGAAAATCAGGAAGTATCTGCTGCCATTATAAGAAGCAACACTCATTGGTCCACAAACATCAGTATGAACTAATTCAAGTTTTATTTTGGCTCTCCATGCTTGATCAACAGGAAATGGAACTTGACTTAGTTTCCTTAACTGACATACTCCACAGACATTAGAATGTTCAGCTACAATGGGCAAGTCTTCAATTAACTGCTCATCACACATCATTTTAGTGAATTTCTAATTAATGTGACCATATCTCCAACATGAGCTTAAAAAAAAGTAGAGTTCCAATTCAAAGGAAAACTTCTTTGATTCATTTTGACAGATAGTAATTTATCACCATTAGGATCAACAATTTCACAAACTTTATCCTTGAATAAGATGACATAATTCAAGTCTAATAATTGTCCAACTGACAACAAACTTTGACTAATTTTAGGAAACTAAAAAACATTTGTAATGTATTTTGTACCTGAAGAAGTGCTCACAAAAACTTACCCTTTTCCTTTAACTTCCAGCAGCCTCCCATCTCCAAGTTTGACTTTGGAGTGATAATCTTTCTGTAGGCTTTTGAAATTGCTGAGTTTACATGTCATGTGATGAGTGTATACACTATCAACTAGCCCTACATCTTCCTCTTTAGACATCAAACAACTAGTTATCATCCTAGCAGCAAACAACTTCTCTTTAACTTCTTCATGATTATCACTGAGTTGAGCTGGTTGTGCATGAGGTTGATAATCTTACTTGTTTTGTTTTGTTGGACACACATTATCAGCATGACCAAACTGCTTACATATTTTGCATTGAATGCCAGGACGATACCAGCAATAGTTTTCAGTGTGATTGGTCTTCTTGCAATAAGGACATGGTGGAAACTTATCCTTTTTAAACTTTCCTTTATTTTGGAACCTTTTGTTTTTATTTTCAAAAACTTCAGAACCTCTTTCAGATGTTCCGGCCTTCTGTGTAGCAACAAGAGCAGAATCAGTTCTTGTTTACTCTTCTCTAAATGCTCTCCTTTATTCTAATGCATTCAGAGCATTTAAGAGCTCTGTCAAAGATATCAGGGATAGATCCCCGGAGTTTTCCAAAGAAGAAATTTTTACTTCAAATCTCCCTAGGAGTGCAACCATCACCTTCTCTACAATCCTATTCTCTCCCATCTCTTCACCCAATAACCTCAATTAATTCATTATCTTCATGACCCGATGATAAGTCTAGAACCTTACCTATATTTTAGTATTTTTGTGAGCTTAACTGCATAGAAATTGAGCTTAAAAGTTGAGAAACTAATTGAATTTCTAGTAATTCTAGACTATTTTTTGAGACAAGGACTTGAATGAAAAAATCTGGAAAAGAAGCGAAATCAAGCGAAAATCAGGACAAAGAGGGACCAAATGGAAGTTCATCCAAAGTCTAACAGAATGGCAAGATAATTTAGATTATGTTGTCTGGCTACTTTGCCTGTTGTCTCAAATATGAAGGCGACGTAAGAAGCTGCATGTGATGACCTCGCCTAAGGAAAAGATAGAGAAGGCAATAATTAGTGACTCGCCTCGCCTGCAGGATTTCACCACATTAGGTGAAAAGTTTAGGCAGCAATTTGGCACGTCGCCTCTACTCAAGCAAAAGCCTGAGGCTAAGTATGAAATGTCGCCAAAGAAGAAGAAAACATTAAGGCGACATTCGGGCTATCTCGTCAAAGGTTCTTGTTCAGGCAATATAGAGTTGGCGAGAAGAAAATTAATCATCTAACTGATTGACAAACAATAGGCGAGAGTTAGTTATTTCGCCTACATCAACTACCAAGAGGCGATTATATTAGACGAATATGGTGAAATGTCGCTTTAAGTTCAGGTGAAGGAACAGACGACATAGGAGGAGAAATTTGTTACTTCGCCAATTTGTGTTTCTTTAGAAGTTTTATTTCAAAATTACCACTGAGCAAAACTCTATAAATAGCAGCTCGGTTGAAGCAATTAGGACATTTTGACATTTTATTAATCAGAGCTAAAATTCTAGAATCTCCTATTCATTCTTAAGAGTTTTATTTCGTTGAAGTTTCTAGGAGAAGCTTTGTACTCTGTTTTCTGTGATAATTGAGATTAGCTTGAAGATAACAAAGTAAAGACTGTGACAACGTCTAACTTCTATCTTCTTTGGTAAGATTTAGATCTTATAGCATATCGATGATGATTTTCTGTAGAATTGAATATGTTGAAGTTGATATGTTAGCTAATAGCTCTATGTGTTACTGTGATATGTTGTTGATTGTGATCCTTATTGTGAAATTCTGGTTCAAATTATAGTCAGATTTGCTGAGTTTTCATGTGCTTATTGAATTACAAGAATGAGAGTTATGTAATTTTGTTATTTTGCTGCTCAATTTAGATTAGAATGGCAATTGAGTTTCAGATCTAAGAACAGAGGATCATTGTACTAGCGATAGACAATAGATCTGATTTTTTACAGATTGTGCCTATTCGTTACATGAGTTATAGTATAGAGATATATGCAATTGTGTGACTTAGATCTATTAGATTGAATCAAAAGATCTTTTTGCAGATCATTGATGATGATCTAGATTGTGAATCTGAATTTTAGAGTTGAATTGACAGATTAGAGGACAATTAACAACAGGAGATAGCAATTTAGTATGTATTATTTGAGATCTTTGAAATATTGAGTATGAATCTTGCTTGATTGATAGATGTCAGAAGTGTCTAAAAACTTTAATCAAATTCTATGAAGTTTCAATTCCGTTGTTAATGAATTCTTTTGACAATTCGAATTAAATCTTGATCTCATTCTGTCTTTCCAACAAATAATCCCTGTGGAGACGATATCTTTAAAACTACAATAGACATTGATAGGAATACTGGTTTCTTGTATTGTTTTATAAGTCAGTAAAATTCCTCATCAATTTCTTGGCGCCGTTGCTGGGGATTTTTCTTTTTGAAGATTGAGATTTACTTTGAACTGCACTAACTTGAGTACCAAACTAACATCATTATTGCTAGTTTGAATGACAAAAATAGCTGGTAAAAGAAAGATAAATAGCATCAAACAAAATCTACTTTCTACCAAAAATATCCAAAAACAGTAAACATCAAGTATATAAGTGGTTAACTACCCCCATACTGCTGCATCAGATATCTTTCTACAACAAGTTTCAACATAACATCCCTTATTCTTCTCCAGTTCTTCTGGTAAAGAAGCATGACGGATCATGGCGAATGTGTATTTATTATCAAGAGTTAAACTCTATTACTATGAAAGACAAATTTCCAATTCCTATAATCGATGAATTATTTGATGAACTGCACGAAGCAAAACTATTTTTCAAATTGGAATTAAGATTAGGGTATCATCAAATTAGGATGCAATAAGATAACATTGAAAAAAATAGCTTTTCACACACATCATGGTCATTATGAGTTTTTGGTTATGCCATTTGGTCTTACAAATGTCTCTTCTACCTTTCAATCTCTCATGAATGAGGTATTTCGAGAATATTTGAGAAAATTTATTCTTGTATTTTTTTACGATATTCTCATATATAACAGGTCATGGTTTGAGTATATACAACACTTGGAGATTATTTTTTTTCTTGTTACGATCTAATAAGATGTTTGTCAAGCTTGAGAAATGTAAATTTACGCAGAGCGAAGTCAAATACTTAGATCACATTATTTCTCATTCTGGTGTTGCAGTCAATCCAAAGAAAGTTGATGTTATCCTCTCTTAGCCTAAACCTTAAGCCATAAAAAGATTCCGTGGATTTTTAGGTCTAGCTGATTATTACCTGAAATTCATTCAAGGTTTCGGTAAAATAGCAACTCAACTTACTAAGTTGCTCAAAAAGGGTTCCTTCCAATGGAATTTTGCAAACAGTGAAGCTTTTCAACATCTAAAGGTTTCCATGACTAAAACTCCTATTTTGGCATTGCCAGATTTTTTAAAGACTTTTGTGGTGGAGTGTGATGCATCTAATTCTGACATTGGAGAAGTCTTGTAACAAGGCAGGTCTATTGCATATTTTAGTCAAGTTCTCCAAGATAAAAATCTTTTGATTTCAACATATGAAAAAGAGATGTTGGCTTTGGTTTTGGCAATGCAAAAGTGGCAGTCATATTTTCTTCGGAGACAATTTTTGGTTTATACTGATCATCAAAGCCTCAAACATTTTTGGTGTAAAAAAATTACAACCACTGCTTAACAAAAATGGCTTTATAAACTCATGTTATTTCTTCATCATTGTTTATAAAAGTGGACGAGAGAATACAATTACTGATGCACTCTCTAGAGGGGATGAGAGCCAATATGGTGAAGCACTCACAATTTCCCTACTCATTCTGTATTGGACGGTAAAAATTAAAGAAGAAGTAGTAAAGTATGTAGATCTTCAACGATTGGCGACTTTAATACAGAAGTAGCCAATCTGGTGGGCATACTATGGACTTTATTGACGGTTTACCAACATCAGGGGAAAATCATCCATTTTGGTGCTCATAAATAGATTGTCAAAGTATGTCCACTTTGTTGCCATATCACATCCTTATACAACAGTAAGTGTTGCTCTAAATCTTTTTTTATCAAATATTTCGTCTGCACGGATTGCCTTGGTCAATTTTTTATGATAGGGATCCTAAATTGACTAGTCAATATAGAGTTAATTTTTTGGAACAATTGAGAGAATTGTATATCAAAGAAGTTGTGAGACTGCACGGGATTCCATCGTTGATCATTTTCGATTGGGATCCTAGATTCACGTCTCGGTTCTGGAAGAAGTTTTAGGAAACAATGGGGACAAAATTGAACGTTAGTACTGCTTTCCATCCATAAACAAATGGGCAGTCTGAGAGGGTCATACAGGTTCTCGAAGACATGCTTCGTTGTTGTGTATTGGAGTTTAAGGGGTCATGGCTGAAGTACTTGCCATTGGTTGAGTTTGCCTACAATAACAGCTATTAGGCAAGTATAAAGATGACTCCCTATGAAGCTCTATATGGGCAGAATTGTCGTACTCCTTTGTGTTGGACAGAGTTGAATGAAGCGAAGATGATTGGTCCTGAATTGATCAATAAAGTGGAAGAGCAGGTACGGTTTATCAGGGAGAAACTCAAGAAGGCAACAGACCGTCAAAAATCTTATGCCGACTTGAAACGAAAAGAGGTTGAATTCGCGGTAGGCGATAAGGTGTTCCTTAAAGTCTCTCCGTGGAAGAAGGTTTTGCGTTTTGGGAAGAAGGGGAAATTGACGCCGCGTTTTTGGATTATCGATTTTTTTTTTGGATATTATTGTGACTTTGAATCACTTATGGTTAGTAGGATCAATGTTTAGCTTATTAAAATGAATTGAGAATGTTGATCAATGTGTTATCGACCTTATGTTCTTATTGGTAGCGAAAACGAAATCAAACGAATGAAGGAACAGAGGTACGCAACACTGTTGACACTGGCGACATAGCCCCTTGTAGCCAGTGAGCGATTCCTCACGACAAGCATTGGTCACAACACTGTAGGTGTTGGCGACAAGGGCTCTATGTCACCAGGCTTATCGCCAGACACCGAAATTAGATTTTTTTAAACCTAGATTGGCCGACTCTCTTTATTCTTTTCAACCCCAAACGATTTTCCTCTTTTCCTAGGTGTTTCTCCTCTCGTTTCCTTTACAATTCCTCTGTTTGGGTGTTTTCAGTAAATGCCTACCAACCCTAGAATGATTCTCCATTGATCTTAATCTTGATTACTAGGGTGTTAGGGTTTATTATTGTGGAATTGGCAATTCTTGGTTATAGATTGGTTAGGGTTTTGATTAGGTAGAAACCCTAACTTGTTGAAAGGATTTAATCGGGAAATTGAAGTGGGATTTGGTCTATTCGTGTTATCGACATTGTTTATCACTCGCTCAATCGTCATTTTCTTTGCGACTAGAATAGGTTCGTTATTCGCGCGCCATGTGTTCGATCTATTAACTAAATCCAATATTGTTCTTTATTGTTGTTAGGCGAAGCGGACGGTGCTGAGGATCATGTCGGTGACGCTTAGCTTAGCTTATCGTCGGAAGAAAGGTTAGCAATGTCATTTTATACTCTATATCGATTATTGTGTGTTTAATGAATTGTGCATTAATTTGGTTAACAAGATAACCATGTGAATTATAAATTGGATAAGTTAGATAGTGAATGTTAGAATGGGATATTGATTGCTGCTATTGTTGGTATGATGCTGATATAGTTATATATTGATAAGTTTATTGCATGTTAGTCTTAGGCTTTGGTTAGCTAGAGCTGGAGATAATTGGATAAGGTACTAGTAATGTATCAACAAGAGATTGATTGAAAGCCAATGGATTGATGCAATGTAAATATTGAATGTAAAATCGAATTGTGTGTTTTGATCACTTAATTAATCAGATAATGCTTGCCCTAGTCATGGTTGAAAATAGTGATGGAATGACATGTCATTAGGGGTACCCGAGATATCTCAACCTATTGAAACATAGGACTTTTGGTTTAGCTAACCACCATTGAAAACTGAGTGACGACTCCTATTTTGTGTGACGGCACCACTGCCTGCGGACATATTGTTATTGGTGGTCTTTGGACCTAATTGATGGGATCCTAAGGTAGTAGTTCGTCCCAAGGGGGAAATAAACGGCTCTACGGATTTCGGTCTTCGGACCATATTGATGGCTTCGGCCTAATTGGTGGCTTCGGCCTAATTGGCCCCGTTTCATTATTGATTCTAGATTAGTGGAAGTCTTAACAAAATTGGGACCTAATGTGAAAGCTATTGTATGATAAATGCTAGTTATAGTTGATTATCTTGGAAATTTTAAATGAATACAGGGAACCTACATGTACTCCTAATAATGTTAATTGAAAAAAAAAAGGAATATAATTGGAACTTAAAGAGTGACACACCCTTTTGAATTTTGTGAATATTATGGAAATTGGGTGGGTTTGTATGCTATTATGATCAATTACTAGTCCTAGGTGCATTGTGTGTCAAAATCATAATTGTATGATTAAATAGAAGCATTTGTTTGTGTTTGGTAGAGTGTGACTTGCTAACCAGACATCGATAGTCTGACGTTACTTTTTTTCCCTTTTTCTTGTCTCTCCTATTGAAATGTGAAACGGGTGATCGAGCAAATTGAAGGTCCAGCATTGCATATTTCATGTTTTAGAATCACATTGAAAGCTGTCGTTTTTCCTTTATTTTTGAATTAGTTTTGAAGGACATGTAAACCTTTGAATATTTAAAGTTTCTTATATTTTGAACAGTTTATCTGGAAGGGTTAATTACAAACCCCTCCCCCCCCCCCACTTTTTTAAACTTTTTGCATTAGTCCACCGGTTTCAAACGTTTCTTAAAAAAAAAAAAAAAAAAAAACAGGTCATACAAACTTTTTGCATTAAACCACTGGTTTTAGACCTTTTTCCTATTAAAAAATACTGTTTCAAAACCAAAAATGGATTTTTTGTAAGTAACATTTGAAATCAGTGGATTAATGTAAAAAGTTTGAAAAAGTAGGGGGGATTTTGTAATTTACCCTTATTTGGAAATTGTAAACGTTTGATTGAATGATTATGGATTGCGAACAGATTTATTTTCAACTGAATGTTATGTTATGTTTTTTTTTTATTTTATAAACGTTTTCAATATATTTTTTTCATTTAATTGGTTGTGGACTGGTTGTATTCCCTTCACAGTTCTGCCGTGGCTGGGGTTAGACGTTATAGTCTTTGATATTTAACACATGGCTCATGAAGTATATATATTTGGTACGTTATTAATGAAAATGATATATATATGAAAATGATATATATGCTTTTGTTAAAAAACATTTCGTTCTCCGTCACTGCACCATACTATTAAGTAGTTGCACAGGTCTCATATTACTTTCATGATGCAATTAAGTAGTGCATTTCAGTTTCAGCTGTCACCCGTTTGATTAGTAAGTATTAATGAAGATTGTTGTACCAATAAATTAATAGGAAAGATAAATTAGGCTGTCCAGAAGAAAAGCACAATGAGTAACATTGCCAAGGCCATGCAGTCAGAGGTAATCTTGACACCAAACCAATAGATTTCGGATTTTACTCATCATTGTCTGTGATTTTACTAGTACATAAACCTATATTGTTTGTTTAAGCTTTTAACGAAGAGTGATCAACCATATAAAGCTATATTCTCACCTCACACAGCTACAGTATCAACTGAAGAGCCTTCTGTATAATCAGAGGCAAATCACACATGCCTATCTATCTGGAATAGTCAATAAGACCTAATGTCTAATGCAAACATATGTAAACAAATTACTCAACTTAAAACATACTACATTATAAAGTTACCATCAAAGGTCAAAGTAAACTACTCACCAAGTAAATTTTGTGCAAAACAACCGAAGCAAGTTCAAATAATTGGGATATTCTGACTCCGCTTTAAATTGGCCATGATTGAAACGGTAACTTCATTAGGCTTGATATTTCTTTCTATCATTCTGTGGAACAATTCTTTCACTTTTCTTCTTGTTCCCTTTTGTATTGATCCTTGCATAAGTGTACTATAGGTGACCACATCCGGTTTTGGTGCCCAATTCTCCTCCTCCGTAATACTTAATATATTATTTGCCTCTTCCAGCTGCCCTTCATCACAAAGACCATTGATTATAGTGTTATATGAAATAACATCCAGTAGGATACCTTCTTCCAATCTAGAATAAAACATCTTACATGCAATATCAATGAGCCCAATTTTACAAAGGCCATGGATGATGCAATTGAAGCTTCTGATGTTAAGGTGAACACCCCTTTATTAACACAGTTAACACTTCCAAAGCTTCAGCCACACAACTTTTGTTGCAAAAGCCATAAAATAGAATTCTATATGTATATTCATCGGGCATAACACCTTTAAAATGCATTACACCCAATATTTCTTTTACTATTTGAACCATACTAGCTTGGAAATAGGCAACTAAAAAAGTGTTATAAATAGCAACATTAGGCATAACACCTTCGGAAATCATTACCGCATAAAGATCCATGGCTTCTTCTAATTTATCATCTTTGCAATATCCATCAACCATAATGTTATAGCTGTAAATACTAGGCCTACACCCTTTATCGATCATTGAGATAAACAGCCCCCTAGCATCATTCATTCTCCCCACCAAGCAAAAACCATGAATCAGTATGTTGTATGTTTGCGTGTCAGGATTGATACATTTTTCAATCATTAATCCTAACAGCTCCATTGCTTTAAGAACATTCCCATGCTTGCAAAGATGGTTCAAAACAGAAGTATATGTTACCACATTCGAAGCACAGCCCTGTTTCTCCATAATAGTATACAAATTGACTGAATCTTCCCACCGCCCTTCCTCACACAATGCATTGATGACGCTTGTGTACGTAAAAACATTTGGCTGCAAACCTTTTTCACTCATTAATTCTATTAATTCCCATGCTTCATCTATTTTTCCATCCTTGCAAAGCCTTTGGACAATCACATTAAATGTTATGACATCAGGCTGCACATCACTGTGACTTATCATAATAGCAAGAAGACTCTTAGCGTCATCCCACTTGTCCCAAGAATACAGCCCATGAATTAGGGAATTACAGGTGAATATAGTTGGCCTCATCCCTGAATCCAACATGTTTGTAAACATATCTTTTGCCTGCTCAATGTACCCCTCCTTGCAAAGACCATCAATCATGATGTTGTGAGTAATGACGTCAGGAATACAACCAAACTCTTTCATAATCTGGAACAAACCAGTGGCCTGCTTTATTCTAAAATCCCTACCTAGTCCATTAATCAAAGTAGTAAAAGTGACCACAGATGGATTAAAACCACATCTAAAAATCCTTCCTAAGACCGCGAAACCAGAAATGCTTCTGCCGACGTTACACAGACAATTCAGCAAAACGTTGAAGACAATGAGGTCGGGCGGACATAGACTATGGTTCAACTTCAGAATGAGAGAAATGACATGATGATAATGTTTGTTATGGATGAGAGCATTAAACAAAAGAGTAAATGAAGACATAGGAGGAGGGGTTTTCATACTCAGCAAGTGGTTAAAATGGAAATGAGCTTCCTCGAGTGAGATTTTGCCTGATTTGCACTTGTCGTTGAAGGATTTCTGAACGTCGGCCTCAGGGTGGGAGGATTGAGAAGAAGAAAAACGCAGAAGAAGAAGGATAAAGACGAAGCGATGCTCTGGAACTGGAAGCCATGGAAAACAGCTCGCTCTGATTTGGGGTTTCTGAATGGAGATGTTAAAAAGTAGCACCATATGTTTTTCAGCACATTATTCAATAAAGTGTGGGAGTACTTCACACTTTTTGTGTGTTTTGAATTCATGAACAAAGTGCAGCATTAATTAATTATTTATTATTATTATTATTATTATTATTATTATTATTATTATTATTATTATTATTATTATTTTTATTTTTATTTTTAATTATTCCCCTCCTTTTCCTAGTGATCTAATTTTAATTATAAAAAATAAATAAATAAATAAAACTCTTTTGTGTAGTTCTATACTGTTTTTCTTCCGCTAAATCAGGGTGAAATAGTAAAAATAATTTATTATTATATATTTTGATTCGTCTAGTTTTCAGATAAAAAAAAAAAAAAGAATTAATTAAAAAATTATAAAATAAATTTTGATCGATTACCTTTTCTAATATAATGTTTTGTGTGTTAGAGAGGATGTATTTAATTATTTTTTAAAATATTTATCCTTCAATTCTCTTTTTTATACCCTTCTTAATATTTTTAAGAAATAAACTGATTTACACTATTCATTACTATTCAGATTTAGCCCATTAAAAAATCATAAAGTATGTATTAAATGCATTTTACATCTCTTTTTCATCATTTATACTCTTCTATTATTTTATTCATTCATTCATGTATCTATGTTTTTCATTTTTCATGATGCTATATTTTTTTCTCATGACTATTATCATATGAAAGTTGTTAAACAAAAAAAGTAGTGTCCAAAATGCAAAGAATAGATTTTCAAATTTTATTCCGTCAAATTACACTTTTATTTCTTATATAACTATTTTAACTTGATATATTCTTTCTCCTCCAAAAAAATTAATGTATCATTTTTAAGTACAATAAATTCTATCTCTCTCTTCTCTTACTGTTAATATAATTTTCAAGATTATTCTTTCAATTTTTTATCCTTCTTTTAATTCTAAAATTTTTCCCCACATCAAACTCTATACTATATATTTTAAATTTTAACATAAAATTAATTTATTAAACTTTAATATAATCACCAAATTTAATAATTCATAAAATTATAATTTATAATACAATAGGTAGTAAATTATGAAATATTTTTATTTATATTTTCTCAAGAAAGTCACTAATTCTAAAGTGATTATTTAATTACTAGTTCACAATATTTTTTCAAATTTATTAGATTGAAAAGTTAAAATTTTTAATTCCAACCGTATACAATTATATTTAACAACTAATATAACGGCTAGAATTGCCTTGAATTACAAGGATTTTCTTTTATGAAGGTTTTCCCATTTTGAGTTTGGATCTATTTTCTAATTATTTGATTCCTTGTTTTGGAAAATTTTGGTTTTTCTAATTTGGTTGATTGTATTCCTTAGTTGGAAAAAAAAAATAAATTAGGAAAGTATATTTGGTGATTACTATAAATAGAATTGTCTCATGAAAAAGAAAGTATCTCGTCCCTTTGGATTGGTGATCATTGGATTGGGGTCATACCTAGTGGGGGTAATGATCATTGAGGTTGGGGTCTCGCCGTTAAGAAGATTTCGAGTATTGAGGTTGGGGTCTCGCCATTATGGAGATTTCGAATTGAGGTTATCTCGACATTAAGGAGATTTTGATTTAAGGCTGTCTCGCCATGGTGGAGTTGTTCGCCTAAAAGAGATTCTAGTTGAGAAAGAAAATAATTTTGTGTGGAGAGAGAGTGTTGTCTGAATGACTTGTAATTCTTATTTCTCATAGTAAAGTTGTTATCTTTCCGTGAATTAGGCAATTTGCCGACCCACATTAAATATTGTGTTTGTGTTTGAACTGATTGTTTTAGTTGAATCGAACTAGGAATTAGGAAGAAAGTGGGATAAATCGGAATTTTCCTAACAATAACCATACATTTTATAAATTGGATCATTATAGTATATTTTATAAATAAATCAATATTGGAGAAATATTTTTTTTTTATAAATAATAATAATAATAAATATGACAATCATCTTAATTTTAATCTAATTAGATCCACCTACATGTGAATATCTAAAATTTAAATATCTATCAATTTTAGTGTGTTCAGCATCAGCAATTTGAACAGCGGTGTAAATAGCGGTTTGTAAAAATTGGTGTTTGGAAATAACGTTTCAAAATAGCATTTAGTGGTTTACATAGCGGTCTGACAAACACTATTCAATTTAACTTTCTTCCCAACCGCTATATTAAAACTACCAAAATATCCTTTTGTTTCTTACTAATAAACAAAGTCAAATAATTACATCAACCCTTTTATGTAATTTTATATCTAACCGCTATTTTTAACCGCTATAACTACCACCAAACGGTATTGTGACCGCTATTCTAATCGCTATTTCAAATCGCTAACTGCTACAATTATCCAAACCACTAATGTAACCGCTAATTTTAACCGTTGACGCCGAACATAACCTTAAAAGAACAGGAAGTAGGTAGTTGACCTTAATTACTATATGCTTATCAAATACATAATTCATTCATTTAAACTCCATCTCAAAATCAATGAATATGTATCATGTTAGAACTATACTATTGTAATTCAAATTACCTTATACTATTGTAATTCAAATTACCATTCGTATCTATAATCACTTAGGTATAATTATATACATTGTAAAAAGTGTATCCTAAAAGGGTCAGCATCACAAGATTAAGAGAAGACACTACAAGTGGTGGGAAAAGATCTCGAACCTCTAAGGGCTAGCATGTTAAGGGTCGAAATTGTTACGGCTGAAATATCAAGGGGCGAAAGTCTGACATGTTGAAAGTTCAAGTAGGGTTAGGTCCGAGATCAAACAACTTGCAACAAAAGATGTAACACCCAACATTCAACCACGGTGGAGCAGCGAACCAAGACCAGGAGGCCACATTACATCCATTCATTTCATTATTTTGCTATCATTAAATGTGGAAATAATAATTAAAATAATAAAGCTGTGAGTCGAAAACAAATACATTATCCTGAATCAATATTGAAATAGTCATTAAGTATTTTAATAAAACAGATGGACTAACAACCTGTTTGGAAAACAATAATAAGAACCAACTTATGGCTTACCATCCAAAAATAAACTATTAAACTTCATAAACTCAAAATATTAAAACAATTTAATATTCCTTCACATACTAATCCAAAAGATAAATAACAATTCTAGTTATAGTTTCAAAAATCATGAAAACTTGACATGCTTTAAATGCTATGTTGGGACCTTCAATCTGCTCGAACACCTATTTCACATTTCAATAGAAGAAACAAGAAAGAGGAAGAAAATACAATGTCAGACTATCGATGTCTGATTAACAAGTTCACACTCCAACAAACACATTTAAATGCGTCTATTTAACATACAATTATGAAGTACCACACAAATGCACCTAGTATTAATAAAAATACTAATACTCAACATAAAGAAATATTTATAATTAATTTATTTTAAAATAAAACTAGTATTAGTAAGTAAAGGTTGATTTGATTTCAACTAACTTTAATTTTTAATGAATTGTTAATTTTAATTTAATTTTTAATAAATTATAACTATTTAAATGCTTTTATTATTTTTAGATTCAGCATTTTTTGTGGATTGGTTTCTCCTATTCTATAGGTAAGGTTTTAAGAAAGCAAAAGAATATGAAAATTTCCTTTCACTTTAAATTCATTTTTTTCAAGTCAAAATTTTTCATTTTTGTTTTTCTAAATACTATTAGACAAAAATGAAATATTTTGACTTGAGTAAATGGTTAAAGTATTGTTGGATTTGGAGTCTACGGTGATGGCCAGAATTTGGATAGAAAGGTGATGTATTATTATGTTTCTTTCTTTCCAAGCAAGAACGAAAGATCTGATATTTGAATTAGAAGCTTCAGCAAAGTAAGAACAATAAATCTGATATTTGAATTAGAGGCTTCAGCGATATTTGAGGGTTTGGAGGTGACGGTGGTGACGACATTGGAACGGGAAGATAATTTGGTAGTCACCGTTTTGAAACCACAACCAAGTTCTCTATGTAATTTCACATGTAGTCGGAAGTTAAAGGGTTTTTTTTATGCATATATCCTCAAAGAGTTAAAAAAATAACTTGTCTATCCTAGATGAACAACATAATATCGATATTCTCCATTTTCTGAAATGCATGCGCGTTTTGTTGTATAGCCATTTGGTGGACTTATTAGCAGCAAAACGCGCATGCGCATTTTGTTGTCAGCTTAAATAATCGTTGTTATGATTTGTTGAATTGTTGGAGCATTAAATCGTTATGCTTTGTTGAATTATCGGAGATATGATTTGTTGAAGTTTGTGTTTGTTGGGAAAATGTGAATTGGAATATAGGGTTTGATTCCATTGAATGATCGTATAATTGATGATATAACTTATTTTTAGTTTTTTTTTTTAACTATTTGTAATTTTTAAATATATAATAAATTAATTGTACTTTTATTTTGTTGAAGTTTGTGAATTGTTGAAATTTGTGTTTTATTGAAAAAAATATATTTGAATTGGAATATAGATTTTAACTGCATTGCGAACGGCGATATATAATTGATAATGTAATTTTTATAATAATATAACTTATTTTTAGATTTTTTATAATAATATAACTTATTTTTAGATTTTTTCTACGTATGTGTAATTTTCAGATATATTTTAAATTAATATATTAATGAATTGCGTAATAAGATAATATCTTAAATTAAGTAAGAATAGACAACAATATAGTATATCAGTAATACAGAACAAACCTTACGGATAACATTTAGCGAAGCACAATATGGACAAAAGTTGTCATTGCATATTAGTACTACTGATAATATACTCTCAAAGCGACATATTTTGAATGTGTATGAGAGTCAATCTGGCTATATACTAACTGCGGCGATTCCATAAATCACACCAACTTTGATGTATCACCCGCCAGTCTGAAACGTCTGTATGTCCACGTCAATCTGCACCATGAGTGTAGTGTCCGACCCCCACCCCCACCCTCGAAGGACCTGAAGCATAAAGGCCGGGACGCCACATTGACTAGTACTCACATACACATACATATACCTCAAATCAAGAGGCGGTAGAATACTTTTGATTAAATCTTTACTTGATAAACATTCAACAAAGTTTACATATAAAACCATCTAATAACACCAAACTCGAAACACCACACAATGCCGAGTTTAACGTTTAACTCGCCACTAGGCTGAGTGTGCAAGTTGACAAAGAATAACATAATGAAGTACTTTTAGGAGTCGGTATCTAATCACGACTTTTATAGACTTTTACAGACATTTATAGACTTTAAAAAGTGAATGATTTTTAAAGACTTTTATAAACTTTCATAGACTTTATAAATCCAGCAATGACTTTCATAGACTTCTAAAATATACTTTCCATGATTTTTGTAGACTTTAATGGATTTTTATAAATGACTTTTGTAGACTTTCAATAACTTTTACAGACTTTTAATGACTTTCATAGACTTTCATATATCAATTGGTTAATTTTGATAGAACTTTCAAATATCTTTTAAGAATGGATGAAAATTCATTGATTTTGAAAGTAGAAAGTCCTTTGGCATAAAAATATTTTATTTTATTTTTTCACGTGTTAAGAGTAAGAGGTATTTTTTTTCAACAATAATTTTACTAAAGATTTCATTACTATCACATTATCCACGATTGGTGGCGTCAACCCTAAGTTCTAATAAGTCATTGTTTTATTCTAATATGCATATTCTATAATTTTTTCCTCTCCTTTTCTTTTCTTTTACTTTTTCTTTCGATTGTTGTGTACATTTTTCACTCTATAAATTTACCGAGAAATTATTATTATGTTTACACTTTCTTACCCAATATTTAATTATTTGTTTAATATAATTGATAGAATGAGACAATCTATTTTTGTTCAATATAAATATATGATAAAAGTAAAATAATTGTTTCAATAAAACAAAAAATATAACACTTGAAAAAATAAATAAAAAATATTATAAAAAAATACATATAAATGATTTTAAAATATTTCACAATTATAATTAAAGTAAAAAGTAAATAAATAACAGAATAACTAATTGGGTTGAAATTGAGTTTTTACTTGTTAATATTTTAAAATATTCAAAAGTCATTCAAAGTTTTTGAGGAAAGGATGAGACAATTTTTTAACTTTAAATTTTCTTAATTGGTTAAAAAAGTCTACAAAAGTCTATAAAAGTCTGTCAAGTTTAAAAGTCTTCAAAAGTCATGAAAATTACAATACCCCAAAACTTTTATAGACTCTATAAAAGTCATGATTAGATACCTCAAAACTTTTGAAGACTTTTTAAAAGTCTATAAAAGTCATGATTAGATACCTCATGACTTTCGAAGACATTTTAAAAGTCTATAAAAGTCATGATTATATACCCCAAGACTTTTACAGAGTCTTTAAAAGTCATTATTAGATACCTGCAGATTTTTAATGACATTAAAAGTCTATGAAAGTCATCGAAAGTCATCAAAAGTCATGATTAGATATACCCATGTTAAAAAAGCATATACAAAATGTTTGAGGTGAAATCAATGTTATGTGATGAATGCTTCAAGTAGGGCTTCCAACCGGACCATCTAATGCTTACTCGATCCACCTGAACACATATTCATTTCAAAAAGAGAACAAACAAGAAAAATGGAGAAAGGAAATGGTTAGACTATCGATGTCTAGTTAACACCTTCATACTCAAACAAACACATACAAGAATGCTTCTTTCATTAGCAAAGTGAGCACACAAAATGCAACTTAACATCTCAAACATAATCACATAACCGAAAGCATCCGAAGGGGATCACAAAATAGAAATCGGAGGATAAGGTGGACCACCCACGCCCTGGCTCGCCCTTGGTCACCTTGACTAGGCTGCTGGTTTCCTGACCAGACTGCTAAAAGTGGCACCGTGGCCTCCCAGGCCTGGTTAGTGCCCTGGTCACTTTGACAAAGTCGCTAACCAGGCCGCAAAATTTGGTATCGAGAGTCACCTTGCACTTTGGTCTAAGTGACCAGCCCACGGAAAGTGGTACCACAACCTCCCTGACGCCCTGGTCTATGTGACCATGCCTCCAAAAGTGGTACCAAGGCTCACTTGGCGCCTTGGTTGCTATGGTTACTTTACCAGGCTGCCAACTAAGCCGCGAAAAATGGTACTAAAGCTACTTGGCACCTTGGTCCATGCCCTGGCTCTCTTTCCAGGACGCCTACCAGGACGCCGAGACCTAAAAAATAGAACATTTCTATATTGATTCACTTTTCAAACATTTCAAATTATCCCTTTGGTTTCTTTATTCTGTTTAATGTCATCAAGCAATCATTTGCCATCCATAAGACATTCTCATACCATTTCAAGCATATAAATCACACAATTTTCATATTTTAGAACGGGATGGTAATGGGCTGAAATCCCGGTAAGATCCGAAGATCACATGTACGGTAAGTTCGAAGACTGAACGATATATCCAAAAGAATAGGGTTGATGATGTCGCATCCGGTAAGGGTCGTCGCCTTGAATTTTATAAGCAGTATTTCAAGTCATAATCACATTTTCATGTGTGAAAGTATACTTCTAGTTTCCCTATGGCATGCCAATACATTCACCTAAATTAAGCTAAGGACAAGGTCATTCCTTTTTAAGTGACCAAACAAGATTTATCATATTATTTCCATTATTACCAAGCTCATGTAGTACATTGATAACGTTCAATAATGGCACTCAAAAATACCACTCTTTTCTCATGAGCCATAAGGGCAAAAATGTACCATTATCAATGTCATTATATCATTTCTTACTCATACATATAAGATGCAAATGAGTTAACATAAACATTTACATCTCCAAAACTCCTATACATAGTAATCAAAGGCCTCCATGGCCATAAAAAAAGAACATATCAACAAACACCAATCATCACAAACCATCATACACATACTTATTGCCATTTCCAATTTACTTCAATAAGTGTCTACTTGACACTATAAATTCACTACTCAACATATACATTTGTTACCATGTATTTAACATTAATACCCAATTATAATGCAATCAAACAATCAACAACCATCATACAAGTATATAGAGCGTAAAAGGTGTTAATCTCTCTTCCGAAGATAACTAGCTAGTCTCCTCGGTTTGGTGCTCTCTAACAACTTAGTTGCCTATTGTTGCCAACCAAAGTAACACAAATCAACAACATACAATATTTCACCAAAATCACAAATCTAGCTCTTGGGGTTTCGTATCAAAAAACATAAATAGAGATCAAAGTCGACAAGACCAACTATCTAGAAGCGTTATTAAATATCTAAGGACCCTACCATTAATTTAACTCAAAAGCTTCAAAAATTAAAGATGCCATTAATGAGCTTTAAAAGCTTACCAAATCAAATAATGAAAGAAGGAACTCAAAACCACTTATAGAAGCTTTAAATGATATTGAGGATGGTGGTTGAGAGGTTAAATAAGGTGGATATTTGGTGGTTAAGGTGATTTATGGGATTTAGGGTTTTTCAAAGTGAGGAGAAGGGGAAAACGTATTTAGGGGTTCAAGAAAGAAGAATGGGAGAGTGTGTGGTGGAGTGGTAGAGTGTGGGGTTTGGTAGTGGTGTGGTGGGCGCTATGGGTTTTAGGCTTGATTCACAAGATTGAGCCCATCAACATCCAAGCCCATTCGTAAACAACCAAACCAACCCGAACTCCGCTCGACTTCCAATTCTGCTACCAAAAAAATATTTTTCGACTCCAAAATGCATTTATACCATCGAAACCATGTTTAAATCAAAAAGTCACATTTCTATTAACAAAATCCCATTTTCCAAAAATTAATCTTGGTTTTATGAAAATTATTTCGAAATTATTTTCAATTACCGAAATCGACTATACACTTTCGAATCTGGGTCTCTAATGACTATTTTACCCTTAAAGTGGATTTTTTATTATTCTAATATGGAAATTTTGAAAATCAATTTTATAAAAAAAATTAAATAATAAAATATTCAAAAAAATTTAGGTCCAATGATGGTGAAAATCCTAACAATATAAAATGATGCAATTATTAAGACTTCCTACACGCAAGTGCACGTGATCAAGTTAAAGTGAATTGAATTCAGGTTGTCAAACCCACAAGGACTAAAGCTAATCTAATATTAATTCTATAAAATTCCTTATATCTAAGCGTAAAATTTATAATAGTGAATATTATGAAGAATTAATTAAAAATAATTTCTTAAGGCAAGGATTCAATATAGAGCTTAAGTCCTAGGTCTACGAATTCACCTCACCAGTAATCCATCATGCCTAATATGTCAACAAGTTTTTATTCTTATTCTTAAGGTTTTACTATTCCCAAGGTTTCTTCCAAACACACATGATTCTATCTACCTATCCTAATTCCATATTCCTATGTGAGTAGACTAGGTAGATGCATTAAGAACACCTATCCTTGAATACATGAATTTTATGTTCTATTCCTAGCAATATAAACATACACATTCTCTTGCCCTAATCTAACCCGACAAATCTCTTCCAAGCATTCATCAAATCATGCAATTGGTGATCAAGCAAAGCAAGCATTAAGCACATGCAAGAGAAAGAATAAAAACTGTCTCATTCATAAAAGTATAATCAAATTAGGGTTACATGGTTCGGCTACTTCGTAGCCCTAGACTGGGAGTTTAGTTACACATAGCAATGATGTTTACTCTTCCTAACATAATCATTCCTAAAAAGTGAGAAAGAGTTCACCGATTTTCTGTTCTTAATCTCGCCTTCCGGATGTTGATCCTGAACTCCTGTGTTGCTTCTCGCAATAATCTCTTGTTTTGAATCCGGCCAAAAGTCCTTTCAACATCTTGAAACTTCATATTTATAGACTTCTCTGAGAAATGACCAAAACGCCTTTAAACAGCAGGTGGAATTCGCCCTAATAGGTCTCTGGAGACATAAGGCCTATGTCGCCAGACACTACCGAACCTTGCTTTTGAAATTGCTGGTTACGTTTTCTGGCGACATAGCTGGCGACATAGCTGGCGACATAAGAGTTATGTCGCATGCAGCTACAATGTCGTGCCCATTTGAAGTCTTTGAATCGTTTGCTGGCAACATAGCTGGCGACATAAGAGCTATGTCGCCAGAACCTCAGTGAAGTGTTCTCCCATTTCCTTTCTCGTTCGACTTTGTTTCTCCAAACTTCACCTTTCTATCCATATGATCTTTATTATCGTTCTTTACCTATTCAACTCAATTACCTGAAACAACTCAACAAATTCGTCAAATAACATGATAATACTCAGGATTCATCACAAAAGCTTAAGAATTAAAAGGGAAAATTCATATAAGTCAGAGACTTATCACCTAACTTGTGGACGTTACAACCCTACCTCTTTAGGAAATTTTGTCCCCTAAATTACCTAGTTCGAACAAATGAGGATATTGCCTCCGCATTTCCTCTTCGATTTTCCATGATGCCTCTTCAACCGCACGATTGTGCCACAAAACCTTGACTAGGGGTACCGTCTTATTCCTCAAGACTTAACCTCTTTAGCCAAAATCTGGACCGGCTCCTCTTCATAACTCAAATTCGGCCTAATCTCAATCTCTCCACGAGTCAAAACATTAGATGGATTCGATTGGTATCTCTGAAGCCTCGATACATGGAAAATATTATGCATCTTTTCTAGTTCGGGTGGCAATGCCAACCTATAGACAATGAGACCAATACGCTTAATCACTTCGTACGGTCCGATAAAACGAGGAGTTAACTTTCTTTTCTTCCCGAAACAGAGCACCTTTTTCCATGGAGACACTTTCAAGAAAAATTTATCGCCAACATTAAATTCAATCTCTTTCATTTTCAAGTCGGTATACGACTTTTGGCGATCGGAAGCTTCCTCAAGTTTCACCCTTACAATTCTCACTTTCTCCTCCACTTCAAGCACCATATCCGGACCAACTATTCTATTCTCACTTACTTTGGTCCAACATAGAGGAGGTCTACATTATCTCCTATACAATGCCTCATTTAGAGCCATTTGGATACTCGCTTGATAGCTATTATTGTATGCAAATTCAACCAATGGCAAGTATCGCTCAAGAACCCTTGAATTCAAGCATACAACATAGTAGTATATCCTCCAAGGTCTAAATCACCCTTTCGGATTACCCATCGGTTTGTGGATGGAAAGTCATGCTAAAATTCAACTTGGTTCCCATCACTTCCTGAAATTTCTTCCAAAATTGTAAGGTAAAATGTGGATCTCTATTGGATATAATCGATGACGGAATACCGTGTAACCTCATTACCTCCTTGATGTACAAATCCGCTAACTTTTCAAAAGAATAATCGACTCGGATAGACAAGAAATGAGCGGATTTGTTCAAGCGGTCAACTATCACCCAGATAGCACTATGTTTTTCTCGGGTAAAGGGTAAACCAATAACAAAATCCATGGTCACTCTATCCCACCTCCACTCCAGTATCGCTATAGGCTGAAGCAAACCGGATGGCACCTGATGCTCTACCTTAACTTGTTGACAAATCAAACATTTCTCAACAAATTCAACTATAATTCTCTTTATACCCGGCCACCAAAATCTTGGCTTCAACTCTTGAAGCATTTTAGTAGCACCGGGATGCATGGCAAGTGCTTGATTAGGAGCCTCCTTCAAAATCTCATCACAAATCCCACCGATCGATGGTACAACCATTCCCAAAGTACAAACCAACGTCGGTTCTCTTGTTAAGCTCCTTCATCTTTCCCGATTCCATCTTCTTAGCTAGCTCAACCATCTCATCCCCGGTTGGTTGAGCTTCCAAAACTTGTGGAACTAAATTCGATCTCACTGTTAGTTCCGCCACTACCACATCACCGACCAAACTCAATCTAGCAAACATCGCTACCAAGGCATGCATCGATTTCCTACTCAATGCATTTGCTACCACATTCGCCTTTCCGGGGTGGTAATTAATCACAAGGTCACAAATAAAGATCAAAGTCAACAAGAACAATTTGGTTATTTATCATAAAATCGCCTTGGTTGCTTATTGGTACGAACCAAAGCAACACAAATCATTAACAGACACTATTTCACAAAAATCACAAATCTAGCTCTTAGGATTTTGTATCAAAAACATAAATAGAGATCAAAGTCAACAAGAACAACTATTCGGAAGCACTATTAAACATCTAAGGACCCTAATTGTACCATTAATTTAACTCAAAAGCTTCAAAAATCAAAGATTCCATTAATGAGCTTTAAAAGCTTACCAAATCAACAGTGAAGGAAATGACTCAAAATCACTTGTGGAAGCTTTAAATGATGTTGAGGATGGTTGTTGAGACGTTAAATGAGGTGGATCTTACGTGATTGAGGTGATTTATGGGAGTTAGGGTTTTTGAAAGTGAAGAGAATGGGAAAACGTATTTGAGGGTTTAGGGAAGAAGAATGAGAGAGTGTGTGGTGGAGTGGTAAAGTGTGGGGTTTGTTAGTGGTGTGGTGGGCTTTGTGGGTTTTGGGCTTGATTCATAAGATTGAGCCCATCAATACATAAGTCCACTCATAACCTTTCAAACCAACCTGAAACTTCGATCCTCTCTCAATTTCGCTCTCAAAAAATATTTTCTGACTCCAAAATGCGTTTGTACCACTGAAATTATGTTTGAATCGGAAAGTCATATTTCTATTAATAAAATCCAATTTTCCAAAAATTAAGCTCGGTTTTACGAAAATCATTTCAAAATTATTTTCAATAACCGAAATCGACTCTGCACTTCCGGATCTGGTCTATAATGACTATTTTACCTTTAAAGTGGATTTTTTATTATTCCGATATGAAAATTTCAAAAATCAATTTTATTAAAGCAAAATTTTTAAATATTCAAAAATTTTAGGCCCTACTTATGGATGTTACAATGCGGATAGTCTGGAGTTTGAGGATAATGCTGAGTAAAACCAAATATCGTAAAACATGATCAGTTGGATGCCGCTCGATGATACTCATACAAAGCAATGGTGTACAAGCACACCAATATAGACTATCCTCAAAGTCAGCTGGAATGCACTGTCTAAGTGCATCATTGGTGTATGAACGCTAGATAAACTATATTACCGAAAATACTTAGCTAAGATAAAGTTTTTAAAAATAACTTATTAACATCAAATTAGTTTATAATAAAATTGTACTCACATCATCGAAGGCTAAACGATCCAAAATCAGGCGATAATGCCTCAATTGAACTACTACTCGGGTTGACCTACAATACTTCTTATAACAGCGATACAAAAGAATAATAAAAAAAAAAAGACAACAATAATAAAAACTCAAGTTTTTCAAGATACTTACAAAATACCAAAAAAATTACATGTTTTGTTTGAATGTACCTTCTACATATAGGAAAGTGTGGGGAGTATTCAACACCACCCATCTGCAACGCTGGAATCCGTAAATAGGCCCACACCTCAAGGGCCCATGTGAAACCTCTAATCATCCTCTTTTGTGGAAAAGTTACATGACAAATGTATCGGTGCATAATCGCTAGACATGCTGACCCTTAGTTGTACCATCTAATGGTTGAGATCTACTAACAACTACAAATACCTGACAGGAACATACTTCGCACCCATCAGCGTTAAAATCACCCCTTCCATCAAACGTAGAATGTATGCCCGTGTGTAGTATTGTAGAGTGTAATAATCAGCTCAAACTAGGACAACACTCAAATGTCATTGAAGCCAAGCAAGAGTAATCGTAGTCCGATCGTTCATACAAGCCCTCACATCCTGCAGAGTCAAACCAAGTAGTCGTTGCCTCTGTACCTACAGTCCAGCCCCGAATACGTCTGACAACTAGATGTCCATCAGTATGAAGTCGGGTCAACAATGCGATATCATTTAGAGTGACCGTACATTCTCCCCAAGGTAGAATAAAAGTATATGTCTCTGGACGCCAACGCTCTTGTAAAGCGTTAACTAATGCTCTGTCGACATTCGGTCCTACAAAAACTATATGGTCGAAACCGGTCATCTATATGTACTTTTTAATAGTGGAGTTCGGTTTCTCGATACTAACATGTCGAGACACTTTAACGTGGATCTCATTCTCAGTCTAATTATAGTAAAATAAAAAATATATATCTCTAATATTAATTTCACTATAAATTATTTACTTTTATATACAGATATATAAAGCAAATAATATATATTATACTTTTAAATTTTGTAACGTCCGAAAATCAGGCCTAGAATTTATTAAGGATTTTTATAAAGTGATTTTTGTGGAGTAAGTTAGATTTAAATATTTCTTATTTTAATTCAATTTATTTTAATCCTTTTTTTAAAAAAAGAAATTGGTGCTTCCGAAAATTTCTATTAGGAAATTGAAAGTGTCAATAGGCAATAATCTTTAATTGGGGAAAAATCAAACTATCAAAAAATAGGATTTGAATATTTGGTTCTCTAAAATTCTAGTATTTTTAGTATTTAGCATCTATAAGGTTGGAAGTAATTTTCCTTCTAAAATTAATATTGATTTTCGATAGCTTTTCGAATTTGAAATGATTTATTTAAAGAGCAATTTTATTTCAATTTTGGGCTACTTGGACCTAGTTATGGATTAGGGCCTTGAAGGAGCCCAAGTTCAAAGACATAGAGCCCAAACCATATCCTATCCTCACGTATTTGCATGCTATTTTTCTCTTTTCCTCACTATAGAGATTTCCACTAAGCAAAATAAACATTTCAAACTACATTCTCTCTCTAGCGATACATGCAGAAACTTGGAAATTCTATTTTTCAACTTGATTTCATCTGGATTTCACTCACATCTCTGATTTTTTGCTTAGTCAATGAAGTGGGGATTTCATAGTCTTTAAATTCTTCATCTTTAAAAGTAATGAGGTAAGAGTTCTTTTTCAATCTTCGTGAATTACGAATTTTAACCCAACCACAATTGATGTTTTGATTCCTCTCTAAATTGTTCTTTAGGGTTTGTGCTGATGTCCGACCCTAATTTTAACCAATTCATTTCCATGTGTTGGATCAACTAATTTTCAAGGTAATTTCAAAACTTTATTTGCTATTTGTGATTAGTGAGTTAGATTGTGTTTATGGAACTTCTAAGTTGTGGTATCGACATATGTTAGCTTCCGTGTGAGTGAGTTTATTCCAATTTGATACTCTCCCCCTAATCGACTTAAATGCCTATTTTCAAATTTGGTTTTAAACGTGTGTTGACAATGGTTTAAAGATTGAGTAAGGGACAAGGATTTTATAAAACAGATTTAGTTTTGTTTTGTTTTAAACGAATATGTAAATTTAAATTGACTTTGAAACTGGATTTGGTATTTAATGGTCTAGGTGACCAAGTTGTAGGAGGACAGCTTTAATCGAACTTATTTGGTTTTTGGAATAGCGAATCAAGGTTTGTAAATCCGTTTTTGGCCCTCTACATTATGTTTGTTATCGATTGTTTAGCTTGTGATAGTGGAGACTTAATATTGATGTTTTGGCTTAGGAAATAGAATGTAATATTGTGATTATTGAGTAGCTAGATAAGTATTGATATTGCATTAGATGTAAGTTCCATCGCTATTGAATTTGTGTGTGTGACTCGGATGTTGCTTGAGTTGATTTGTAATTGTGTTATGATAAGTGATTTAAACCAGATTAATTAAACAGTGAAACAAATAATGCCCATTAGCTGTCGAATCAATTGGTGATCAAAATGCGCCTTAGGGGTTAAAAAGTGCTTCGAACACCTAGATGGTGGATGTGGCGAGAGATAATGCCACAGACGTATGTCCAGAGTTGGGACTTCGGTTCAGAGTTAGAACTTTGGTCCAGAGTTGGGGCTTCGGTCCAGAATTGGGGCTTCGGTCCAGAGTTGTTCCCGTTTCACCTAGAGTCGTGGCTATATTGGGCGAGAATTGATTGTTAATTAACTTATGATGATCGTGTTAATTTAAACTTATGAATTGATGTTGGCAAATTATGCCTTAAATGCGTGTTTGATTGATTTCAGCAGTCGCCGGAATTGGTTTCCGAGTAGACTGTCATGTGATGATGTGAGACTTTCTATTAGGTTGTGCTCGGATAGTAGGGATTGTGTTATGGTCATTTTTAGTTTCATACTTATATTATTAAAATAAAAATAAAACTGTTATGGTCAATTGATAGAGTAGCATTGGTATGTCAATGTATAATCTGAGTCAATATGCTGAAATACTGGTTGATCTCTGTGGCATTTTGTGCAGTTCTAAAGTCTTAATAAATTAAATTATTTGCATTTGTTTCTAACTTGTAATTATTGTATAACATCCCATGTATATAGATGATTAATAGGTGAATTTAAAATGTTATCAATGTGTGTTTAAGAGCTAGTAAACATGGCTTGAAGTCAATAATTAGGCTGATTTCTTGTTGTGCTAAAAAACTGGTTTTATTGGCATGTTGTGAAATTTTATAATATGGTGTAGTTAAGTATTTGGCTAGAGATTACTGCTTAAAATTATAAACCGATATCTTGTGTTGGTAATAAAAATATTTCCATCAAGTTATGACTTATGGATAGTTTGTTTTGAACTAGGAAATATGTCTTATTGACATGTTTGAACTACCTAAAATCTGTCAAAATAAGTTGGTTTTATTGGGTCATTGTCCAATATTAAATTCATGAGTAATTGAGTCGGTGTCATATGATTGATATTTATAGTTGTTGTTTAATAACTTTTGATCATGCATATATAATCATAGTGATTTTTATGCTGACCAAATAATTAAATTAAAATATGGAAGTTAGTTAAAAAGTAATAGTTGATTCTGCTGTAAATAGGCTGATTTTCTGGTGTCATTGAGTAGTGTTAAATTCATAAGTAATGAAGTCGGTGCTATGTGATTTATATTTACTACTATTGTTTAGTATCTTGTGGTGATGTATGTGTATTTATAATGATTTTTGTGCTGACCAAATAGTTAAATTAAAATATGGAAGTTAGCTAAAAAGACATAGTTAATGCTACTGCAGATTAAAATTTGGTTTTATTAAGTCCTTGTGTAGTTTTAAAATCATATGAAATGGAATATTTGCCTCATGTCTTTTGTTGATGATTAATATTTAACAATTTAGAATGGAGTATGCGTGATTGAATTGAATCATATGCTTGTGAGTCGACGGTTTTGAGCTAGATAAGTTAACTTATTGTCATGTTGTGGTCTGCTGTGTTAAGTCTAAAAATATGAAAACAAATCAATTGTCATGCTTAGGCAAGAACTAGAAGTTTACTTATCATAAAATTTGTATCTAATATTAATATATTTATTTATTTATCTTCAAATATTGTCTTTTGGTTCTGAAATCTTGTGTCTTGACCATAACACCCCTACCCTACATCCTGGTGACTATACCGAGCATAACTTATTGTGATCCGACTTATGGGAAAAATTAAATGACGTTACTTGTAGGATAATTAACCTATGATTGTGCATTTTATCATACTATTTAAGTGAACTAAATAAACAAATGAATTAATGCATATCATATTTTTACCCTTTCAATTTTGCTTATGTAATTGTTTGATTAAGGGTGTATGATCGATGCCTTCTATGGAATTAAGAAGTCTTAGCGTTGCTTCTTAGTTGCATATGCGTGCCCATTTAATAGTTTGATCAAATAGGGCATTTGCGTGTGATTGTTTTGGGATATGGATTACCAACTAAGCTTTATAGCTTATACTTTCATTTCATTTTCTTTTTTTTTTCCTTTAAATAAAACGTGACAGGTGATCGAGCAGGTTGTAGTCGGGCTTCTGTATAGCCAATCATGAAGTATTCATCTGCATTTTGGGTCACTAGTTTCATGTATATTTTTTTTTTAAAGATCTTTATATAGATGTTAATGTTCAAAGATGGGATATTTTGACCAAATCTTTAAATGTAAATTTTTGGGTTATAATTGGTCTTCTATTTTATAAATTGTAACTTTCAAAGTTATCTGTATAACGGTTTCCTACCATTTTTGAATATGGATGTACATACTTCCACCTATGGACAAATTTTGATTTGTAAATGAAAGTTGTCCATGTTGGTTTTTATAAATAATATTTTTTGTACACCTATTTTGAGATATTGTAATTGAACAGGTAATATATATTGTAAAAGTTTATTTTGACTTCATATTAATGTATTGAGTAGTTAGTTGTGTTGTGACTCCCCGCTCTCGGTTCGATTTCGGCCGGGCCGGGAGTTGGGCGTTACAAATTTGTTACTATGTAATAATATTTTTTTCAATGTAATTGCATCATCATAGTACGAATATTTAACGGATTAAATAAATAACAACACTTTATATTGGGTATTGTTTCTGACAAAGTAAAAAACTAATTTAATTAGCAAGACCTGGAAGCATGGTCACCACGCTTCCTGGTGTTTCAGACCAGGAAGCAGGTAATTTTGGCCCCCTGCTTCCCGGTATGGCAGACCAGGAAGTTGTTTTGGTGATTGATTAAAATTGGAAAATGTGTTTAAGAAGTTCCATATTTTACAGTAAATGACTATTTGTCATTTGGGTTCCATAGTTCAGTTTCGTGTTGTCTTTGGATATGCGGGGATTACATATCCCAGTGAGTATAATCCTATGTAGGCCAAGGAAACATTATGTTTTTCAAATTTCCATATGCTCTAAAAATATGAACTAAACTTGTGTATAAGGTTGTAAGCATATTAAATTCATATGTTTAAGAATTATAAGTCACCATGAACCCCCTCGATCGGAGGGCAATTTTATAACGAAAACGCATTCCGTGTATTTTAATTTTTAAATGGAGTGGGCAATCAACTCTATAACTTTTAATGAACTCATTTAGGTATTTCTTGATGTTGAGGACGTCTAGCAATCACTAAATGGATAGCAAAACTTGCTTCCTGGTCTGCCACACTAGGAAGCAGGGGGCTTCCTGGTCTGCCACACCAGGAAGCAGAGGGCCTATTTTGCCTTCTTCCCGGATAGCAAGACCAAGAAGCAGCTTCCTGGTGTTTCAGACCTGGAAGCAAGCAATTTAGGCTCCCTGTTTCCCCATATGGCAGATCAGGAAGTTGTTTGTGTGATTGATTGAAATTGAAAAATGTGTTTAAGAATGTTTTACAGTAAATAATTATTTGTCATTTGGGTTCCATAGTTCAGTTTCGTGTTGCCTTTGGATATGCGGGGATTACATATCCCAGTAAGTATAATCTTACGGAGGCCGAGGAAACATTATATTTTTTAAATTTCCATATGCTCTGAAAATATGATCTAAACTTGTGTATAAGGTTGTAAACTTATTAAATTCATATGTTTAAGAACTATAAGTCAACACGAACCCCTTCAATCGGAGGATAATTTCATTAAAAAAAACGCATCGTATTTTAATTTTTAAATGGAGTGGGCAATCAACTCTATAACTTTTAATGGACTCATTTAGGTATTCCTTGATGTTGAGGATGTCTAGCACTCACTAAACGGATATCAAAACTTGCTTCCTAGTCTGCCACACCAGGAAGCAAGGGGCCTATTTTGCCTTCTTCCCGGTCAACAAGACCAAGAAGCAGCTTCCTGGTGTTTCAGACCAGGAAGCATGCAAATTAGGCCCCTTGCTTCCCGATTTGGAAGACCAGGAAGTTGTTTTAGTGATTGATTAAAATTGGAAAATTTTTTTTAGAAATTCCCGATCATGAAGGTCAGGAAGCATATATATCATAAAGCTTCCAAGAAATGGATTTCGTTTGTATCCTGCTATAAACTTAAATCCTGTATTGCAAAATCTCAATCTGTTTCAATATATTTACAACACAATTTTGATCTTTCAAAATAGAATACTCCTTTTAATTGACTTATACATTATGTTCCTTTTCTTTCACGATAGTATCAACAAATAAATACATGTGTTCTCTATGATCCTCCTTCACAAAATTAAAATCTTCATTGTTTGCAAGTTGATACCGCTGTCTCGTAGAATTTGTTGACAGAGCATGTATCGTCAAATCCAAAGTATATAGTATATTAAGTTTTGTATATAGTTTCCCTCTAACAGGGAATATGAAATATTCGCATCAAGTAGCAAAACGAACATTTTCACCACTCTTGTATTCACTATCAACCCATTCTGCCTTGGACTCACCTGGGTCTTTTTCATTGCCTTGTCTGGATAAATGCAACAAACGTTAAAAGTATTCAACAAACTAGGCAACTGAATTTTTTATTTAAAAAAATAGCTTCCCGGTGTTACAAACCGGGAAGTTGTTATAATTTGGACTTACTTCCCGGTTATTGAACCGTGAAGCATGAAAAATATTCTGCTTCCCGGCTCCAAAGACCGAGAACCAAGCATAATCATCTTTTACTTCCCGGTCTGCAAAGTCGGAAAGCAAGAGAGTGCCTAGTGGCTTCCTGGTCATACTGACTAGGAAGCAGTACAAAAACTAGTCTGGTTCATGGTATTGAAACCAGGAAGCACGAAATCGGCTTCCCGGTGTCATAGACCGGGAAGCGTAGAAGTTTTTGCACTACTTTCCGGTTATCGGGGCCGGGAAGCACCTGAAAAAAAAAAACAAAAATAAAAAACAAAAACAAAAACAAAAACTCTCCCCAACCGAAAATTCATTACAGCACACCTATACATAAAAAAAATTCATTCCGAATAACAACCAATATATACATGAGAATCCTAAACTAATAAAAAAAATGTGCATATAGTATATAATTAAATGTGTCTACACAACATGATAAAATCTCTACCATGCCCAAAACCCTAATAGCTTAAAAAACATACCTTTTAAACTCAATTGAAGAAGATTTTGAGTTATTTTTTGGAAGGAAGTCTGCAATTATGATTAGGGTTCATTCAATTTGGTAGAAGGAATTCACGGTTTGTAGGTTTTGAGTTTCATACAAAATTAGGGTTCTTCAAATTTGGGAATTATCACTTTTGTTTCTTAATTATCTACTTTGGGGGGGGGGGGGGATCTTTTTTTAATTTGATGAGGTTATTTTATAAATATATTATTTGAATTCAAATGTTTAAATATAAGGGCATATGAGACTTTACACACTTATTAAATATTTATAAAATTATTTAAATATTTTTTTTTATATGAAAGGACACTATTGTCAATTTGGTCTATTGGATATAAAAACTTTTGTGATTTGTTTAGTTTTCAAGAAAATTTAATATTGGGTTAAAAATTGAGTAAATTGCATTCACACCCCCTGAACTATGGTTTATTACAGGTGGATACACATTTCGGTTTAATTGACACTTAACCCCATTGACCGTTAGTTGACCGTTTAGATAAGTTAGTTGACCAAGTTGACTTTTTAAAATGTCTATTTTACCCATATTATACATATTGATTTTCTTTCCAGATTCGCTCCGCCTTACAGCCTTGCTTCCCATTGTAATTGTCATTGTAGCACGTGTGGGGCCCAGCCCATAAGGGCCATGTGGACAATATATATATATATATTCACATTATTATTTTAATTATTTACACATTTTTTAAAAAATAATTTGATTTAATATTTATTATAATATTATTTAAAAGTTTATTTTGTCATATTTTACATATTGATTTAATAATTTATTATCTCAACATTTTTAAATTTTTTTTATTTACATTATTATTTTAATTATTTACAGAATTTTTTAAAAATATTTTGAAATGATATAATATTATTTTTTTCAAATAAAATAATGTTAAAATAATATCAATTATGTGTTTTTTTTTAAATAATTGAAATAAAGTTTATTTTGTCCTTTTTCAACATTATTTCAATTATTTTAAAAAAAACACATAATTGATATTATTTTAACATTATTTTATTTGAAAAAAATAATATTACATCATTTCAAAATATTTTTAAAAAATTCTGTAAATAATTAAAATAATAATGTAAATAAATTTTTTTTAAAATGTTGAGATAATATATTATAAAATCAATATGTAAAATATGACAAAATAAACTTTTAGATAATATTATAATAAATATCAAATCAAATTATTTTTTATAAATATGTAAATAATTAAAATAATAATGTGAATAAAAATATTTTTTTTTTTAAATGTTGAGATAACAATTAAAAAATCAATATGTACAATATGGGTAAAACAGACATTTTAAAAAGTCAACCTGGTCAACTAACTTATCTAAATGGTCAACTAAACCAAAATGTGTATCCGCATGTAATAAATCATCGTTCAAGGGGTGTGAGTGCAATTTACTCTTAAAAATTTAGTTTTTAGTTCAAGGCTCGTTTATGCAAACCACCCTTTATATATATATATATATATATATTGATATTGTAAAATTATCAAATTAATATATTAGAATAAATACTATACAATAGATCTATTTTAATTTGGAAATAAATTTTAAATTTTATAGATTAAATATTCTAAAATTTTAAAATGTTAATGTTAATTATACCATATCAATTTAATATTAAAAATAATCTATTTATATATTTTATTATAAAAATAATAGTAGGTATAATTTCAATATTTTAGTTAATTATTATTGTATAATTATAAAAATACTTGGTGGGGTCATAATCGAAATTTGGAAAAATTATACAAAATAGCTCAAATAAATTTCAAATGGGTAATTTGCACTTTTAGACTTTTTTATTAAAAAAATTATATTTTTAGACCAACATTAAATTTTTTACAAAACTAAACTTTTTGAAAAAAAATTTTGCAAAATAATAGACCAAAATGACCATTTTACCCTTCAATACCGAGAAAACACATATCCAGTAGCTTCCCGGTGTGTAGTACCGGGAAGCGGGCAAAATTCAAACCAGCTTCCCGGTGTGTTGTATTGGGAAGCGAATTTCAGCTTCCCGGTATTACACACCGGGAAGCTGGCTTGAATTTTGCCAGCTTCCCTGTGTGTAATACAGGGAAGCAAAATTTTGCTTCCCTATATTAAACACCGGGAAGCTAATTGAAATTTGCTTGCTTCCCGGTAGTAATACTGGGAAGCTCATTTTCTGCCAATTTTTTTTTTAAAAGTTTAGTTTTGCAATTTTTTAATAAAAAAGTTTAAAAGTATAAAAAATTTAGGGCTGGTCTAAAACTAAAATAAAAAAGTTGAAAAAGTCTAATTTTGCTTATTATCACATTTTAAAATTTTAAAATTAATCCAAAAATATTTTATTTATAATTTTATCCATTAAAATTTTGGTTTTAAAAAATAACCTTTCGTAGCTTGTAAAGAGCTATTTTTAAAAAATAAAATTTTAAATATTAATTTTTAAAATTTTTAAAATTGAATTATATATAATAAATAAATATTATAAAAGGGCAAAAATAAAATTCTCCTACCAAATTTTAATAAATAAATAAATTGAGACATGGAAAGATCGGGTAAAAACGAAAGTTATACCAACTTGGGCCTCCAATTATAATTAAAGCTGATATTGTAGTTCAGCTATCAGCAGCCCACCCCATTCTTGACTTATTGGATCCTATCCGAAATGAGGGATTACAATTTGGATTTTTTTTTTTTCTTTATTTATTTATGCCCCCTCTATTCAAATTTGAAGAAATTTATGAAAAAAATTTTGAACACAAATAGAATTAAACATTGTAAAATATGAGTTTGACATTTAAAATATTTAAATTTATTTTTGTGGCTATTTTTTTATTTTTTTGCAAATATACATTATATTATAAAAATAATAAAAATAAGTATTAAAGTCTTATGAGCCTCTAACTTACATTATATTTTTCAAGTTAGTCCTTATACGGATGATCAATTTATTTCCCCAACTTCCGAATGATGGGTCAATTAAACCTTTTTTAGAGCTGGTAAATGGGTTGTTGGCTATTAGGCTGACCCATTTAACCCGCATGTGGGTCGGATTAAGATCATTAAAAATTTGGTCCACCATAAAAATAAACTCGTTTAATCTAATCCGTTTAATTTCCGGATTAATACAGATTGGCCCGCATAACTCGGGGGTTAGCCCTCTAACCCGCCATATTAAAAAATATATATTTATTTTATATATTTAATTATATAATACAAAAAATGAACTTTATATATATATATATATATATAATTTTATGAAAATCTTTTCATAAAATAATTTATACCATTTAAAAATTAAACTTTAAGATATTAATTTAATTATAAATCACTAAAATAATAAAATGAAATTATGAACTCTAATTTAATGGCTAAATGAATTTAAATTGTTTATTATATAATATTTTTATTTTTATTGTTAATTTTTTTTAAAAAAATTTATGGCTCGCGAGCCGACATGTTTATCCCGCAACTCGTGCCGGTCGAGTTAAGGTTAGTCAAAAATCAGCCTGCATAGTAAAAAAGTCCGTACGGGTTAACTCGTTTAACGCATAACCCGTCATGGGTTAGGTCGAGCCGGGTTTGCCCATTTGTCACTTTTGCTTATGTGAAGGTTAATTTGACAGTAAACAAAATATTAACTTCAAAATGTAAATTAAACTCTCATCAACAACAAAAATGGTTTATTTTACATAAAATTTAAATTTTAAGGAGTTGCATTGACTTTTCGTGGAGTTAGAGGATTAACTTAAAAATATAGTTAACGGACTACTAAAATTCTTACGTCATAAAAATATTCATTTCATTTATAAATAAAACTAATTACAACACAAATTAAATAAATCATGAATATATTGTTTATATATAATTTATAATAATGTTATATAAAAAGTTACAAAATAATTTTTTATTAAATTAATTTATTTTATAAATATTTAATTTAAAAATAAATAAAATAACCAGCATAACGACCGGAAAAGCTCACAAAAATTTCAAAATATACATGTCGTTTGTTTTTCTTAAAAATACTTATCTAAAATTTTATAAATTTAAATAACATTAATTTAACTTAAGAAAAAACCCAAAAATCCAAATTGTCTAGATTTTGATCGGTTGGGTCTAGAGTTAGGACAATTCACATCATATTATTGATAGGGATGATAATGGATGCGGATGGTGTGGGTTTGGCCAAATCCGCACCCTCGTCCCCGGAAAATAATTGCATCCAAATCCTCACCCACATCTTTGAAAATTCATGGATTCGGGTGCAAATTTTAATCCACGGATATAGATGCATCCGTGGATTAATCCACGAGTTTGTATTACCTAAATTAATATAAACCCTAAATAAATTTATAATTTCTTTATGAAAAAAAAAAATCAATCTAATATTCATTGTTAGAATAAAACCCATTAAAATTTAAAACAAACCCATAAAGCCATCACATAAAATCAATTTATATAAAATCAATTAGAAAATATTTAAAGAGTAATAATCCATTTTATCATTATTATTATTATTATTATATATATATATATATAAAATTGCGGATGGGTATTCACGGGACCGCGGATTGAATTGACATCCCTAATTACTGATGGGAATCCATCCGTCCAAAATAACAAACAACCTATTACGTTTGGTTTTTACTCCTATCCAAAATAATTCAAAGAACCTATCATGTTCAGAAGGTAACACCTCAATTCCTCTGCTTAAAGCTCTTATCCAATTCACAAACGCTTTCGAACTTTTTATCAAACACCAGTGAAGGCTGTTCATTCGAAACATATTCACAGTATATTCCCTCCATCGAACGAAATTTTCGTATGATTGGCCCAACAGTTCCAGTGCAGTGCGCTGAAAACCAACTATGAAGTTCCAGATACGTAGTCAACATTCACTCAAACCAATAATTTTAACCAACCAACAGACCCCACAAGCCTCTCATCCACAATTCCTGATATCAACACTGTCGTTTACAGTGTAGTGCGACCCTCCTCCTCCCAGCTCTACAGTCCTGAAGTTACATCATACTTGGGAAAAAAGAAAATGAATAGCTTTACACATCAATATACATGAAATGCAATGTGATTGTAGATTAAACAAATTAAAGAATGGTATAATTACACTGGATTCTCGTCCTGTTAATAGAAAAACTACATTAGATTGGAACAAGTTAAATGTGCCTGAAATTCTGAAGACTTGCCTTTTAGTATACACAGTTGCTCGTGCATGTCTGTTTTCGAATCAGGCTGGTGAGATGGACATCCAGATTGGGTGATGGAACTCTGGTCAAAAGTTAATAATTTTGGACCCATATCTGAAATCACAAGGACTGCTGAATGGGATACCATGGTTCTTTTAAACCCGTACAGGTAATCCATAATTCTGGAATGATCTTATCCGTCCGTCCCATCCGGCTGTTACTATTACCAGACCCCATGCGTGAGGAGAACCACGTGTGCTTTGAAAACATGTCTTCAGGAATTTGTACTGCGATTTACACATTGCCGATGATAGAACCTGGGAGCAAGGTACAGGTAACTTCTCCTCGGGCCACGTTGCCGAACCCCGAGGCAAGGGCTCTGGAAATATTCCTCGGCTTGATGAGACTTGTTCAGGAGAAGAAAAGGATAATCTGAATTGAGAACTCTCAGCTGACTCCTCTTGCTGTGTTCCTCTTTCTTCATTGCGTCTGTGAACTGGGAGTACAGTGGATGCTGTGCCACATGATGTTGTCCCACACCAAGGAATAGCAATGGATGCATTGCTTGAGAAAAAACGCTCGCATGACCAGTTGCTCTTCGGTTGAGATACCAGCCCATCTTGGTTAGCATAATTCCACACATGGACATTAGAGTCCTCGCTTGCTGAAACAACATGCATTCCGTCTGAGGTGAATGACGCAAATATTTGGCTTCCAGAATTCCGCAGGCCTAACAGCAAGTGCAATATAACTCACTCAGTGATTCTAGTATATATCAAAAGGATGATGATCGAACTCAATTGTCCTATAACCTTAGATAAGAAATAATTTACATTTTCATAAAAGACGAAATAAGAAATAATTGACATTTTCATAAAAGACGAAGTTAGTAGTAATGAAAATTTTCTCCTGTCATTTTTAATCTGTCCATATTCCAGTATAAAGACACATGGAAAGATTCCTGTCTATGATATATATCATAAACAAACAAGGGCCTACCTTTGAATTTGCAGATCACATCAGTGCCATGAAGAACTCGAACTGATGAATCGGCAGAACTGACCATCAGTTTACTAGGGTCGCTTGGACAAAACTGCAAAAAGAGTACTATTGATGTTAAATGATTTCAAATAAAAATAGGGACAATGAGCTCCAGGAGAATTGAAAAGATGATCACCTGAAAGCCCGTTATCCGGTTAGATAGTGACTTCTTCTTACTCTGCAAGCATACTTGGTCACATGGTAGCAGACGATTATCTGATCCATGCAAAACAGACTGGTTAGTGATCACCCAGTAAAGCCCCTGCATCATTATGATTATATATCAAATATCAAAGGTGCAAAGAATGGGTTTAAGGAGTCCCATGACAATTAAAAGTAACTTCCTACTGCTTCAAAGCTGGGTCAGTTCAATGGAAATTTAGCTTAACTGCAAATATTCTAAGTCATCAAGAACATGAAACCATGAAGGTTCCCCAAACATATAAACATCTTTCTAACCCCTTCTTCTGCGGTAGTTAGGTAGAATAGCATCATTTAGATTAGGACACCTTCCACCCTCACCTCCACCATTAAAACAATGAACAAAAGCAAGGTTGGAGATGAAAAATCACCAAAGACAATACAGAAAGGTTTTGTTTTGTTCCTTCACAACACAGCATCACATGTAATTACCAGTTCCTATTTCAAATAAATGTAGACAGAAGAAATCTACCTTGAAAGAACTCAACTAATAGTCAAACCTTGATCCTTATTGCTCCTATACTATCTAGCACTTCTAAAAGATGTCCATTCTTGCCAACTCTTCTCTCAAAATTAACTTAATTATGATCAATGATTGTTCAAACATTATTGTCTGTGACCCTAACATTAAAGATAGACTAGTCTTTGATAAACTAGCATAATATATCTGAATAGTATTCTCCCCTAAATTACCGCTAAACTGATTAAGGGCATTTTTTTTCTTCAGAAAATAAATGAAGTCCAGTAAACATGTACCTGCTGAATCGTAAAATCGACAATGTCCTGTCATGGATCCAACAATAACACCCTGCCCAGAAATAGAATATGTCATGAAAATGGGTTATAATTGCCTGCACTAGGATCTTTTCTCAAGGAATGCTGAAGAAGAATACTACCTGTCCATCAGGACGATAACATATAGCTGTAACAATTTCAGTGATGTCAGTCCAGTCAACAACTTGACAACCAGGGATTGCCCACATTCGTACTTTCCCATCAATGGAACCACTTACAAAGTGATTATCGTCCACAGGATTAAAATGAACACATGAAACTGGATAACATAGACATGGAAACATACAGGTCATACAATATACAAGCTGAAAGTGTTCCATTTAATCAATATTAACAGGCATCGCCACTACCCGGACATATTTTCTGAAAACAATCAGTAAGGGAAGGATGTACCATAGTTATTGTGGGAGAAAACTTTAAGGCATTGGTTGCTTCCCACTTGCCACAAACGAACAGTTTTATCAACAGAGGAAGACAGCAGACGCTGTGAAAACAAAATCTAATAAGAGATGGAAGTACACTCCAACCTGAAATATAAGTAACATACTCGAGAGAAATTGCTAACCTTATTCCTTGACCATGCAAGATCCAATACCTCGCCACAGTGCCCATGGAACTCATGGATTGGTGTTTGCACAATGTGGAAAACATTTTGAGGGAAAATGACACAGGCTGAGTCTGATGTTTTCTTCACTCCCTTCACTTGTCCCTTTTTCTCTTTATCGACACATACAGGAACGCATTTGGAAAGACTATTTGTGGTGAAGTATACACATGAAGGATCTATATCAACTGAAAGATCATCAGATCTCAGTGACTCCACCAGCCATACACGCACAATCCCATCTACACCACCACTCGCAAGGTATCGACCATCCGGGCTAAATTTCATAGTTAAGATCCAACCATCATGGGCCTGCATTTCTTGCCCCATATAAAGAGCTGATAATTCCTTGGATCGTTTTCTATGAATTTTAACCTTTACTTTTTGAATCTTACTTCTGGAAATTGGAAAAGAATAACTGGATACAATACCACCACCATCAACTTGCCTATCAACAATGCAAGCAGCAGAACCTAATTTTCTCAACCATCCTCTCTTTACCTTCTTTCTAGCTAGTTTAAGTTGCCCCCTATCATTGCCGACCTCTCTACGCATCACTCTCTGCACCAATGGAGACAAACCAAGTCTGCTCTCAAACTCCTCCGCTGTCATTAACCTATTAGATCCCACTTCACGGATCATTCCCACAACACCATCCTGCTCTACCTCATCCACAACAAACTCAGTTCCATTATCCAAATTCTTGATTCTTAAAACAGAATTCTCCTCAGTCACACCATCAAATACTATATCATCACTCGAACAGCGAGACACATAAGACCCACAAGTCGATAACCCATCATTAAAACTAGAAGATCTCAACACAGCCTCACCATTATCTCTAAGTCTATCAGTATCCACTTCAATTTCATCACAACAACCATCACCAACATCCTCCTTCTCCAACTGTTCACCACTCAAACCCATCCACCTAAAAAATTTACCTCTACGTTCATGAATACTACTCGGGTTCCTAACCCAAACATCATATCCAAGTTCACGAGGCAATGCATCAAGTACAGCTACATCAGAATCAGAATTTTCCAAACAATCAGAACCTGAATCAGACACAGAAATGATATCCTCCCGAGAGTCGAAGAACTGGTCATCTTCTCCACTCAAGCTCCCCATTATTCGAACTCCACCGATCCAACCACTCTCATTTCTCAAAAACCCTAACCAGCAGCAGACTGAAATCCCTTCTGACACTGAAAATGAGATAGTCAAGAGTCAATACCCTTCACTATCTACAACCACAGATCCCGCACCCAATTGAACCACTAGAATAACACAAAACACCCAAATCATAAACAAAAACTAAACCAGATCAGTGAAAAGCAAACCGACAGAGTAACGACGGAGAAGAAATGACAGGAGTGACAACAAACCATTGACGACTAGCAATAGCGAACAGATTCAATAATCAAACCAATAAATGAAATTGTAAAAATGATAAATTGATTGGGCACCTGGATTTTTGATAAAAATTTCGTCAGACCCAAAAATTCTTTCTTCACCGCCTACTCTTCATGGGGATTAGATTAGATTTCCAGTTCAATCAAGTATACTTCGTATCATTTGTTTTTTTTTTCTCGCACTCTCTCTAGAGACAGCAAACAAGTGTTCTTTTAAAAAAAATACCAAAAGAAAACAAAAATTAAAATAAATAATTATAAAATTTGTAAAAATATTATATTAAATTAAAAATAAGAATCTCGAGAGCAGTGAAAACGAAGTGCACCGTGAAACGAGACTCTTGGTGGATGAGGGTATCTGTTGTTGTATGTACTGCTGGTTGGTACTGTTTGCTTTTTTATTTTTTATTTTTAATTGTTTTAACCTTTGATTATTATTATTATTGCAATTATCACCCACGTGCACTTTTGCGATTAGTAGAGTTAATTTCATCATTAATTTTGATCTGGTCGATTTTATCGTCGTTGGATAATTTTTAATTGAATGGTTTCCAATAAATTTGGATTCACTGACGAATCGAGACTGATGTTCAAAGTGATCGTAGCCAAACGAAACTGAGCATATCAGCTGATTGTTATAAATTCTATGCAATGTGTACGTCTTTTTTTCTAAGTCCTTTTTTAATAGTGAAAAGGGTAATGTAGATACGTGTCAATTTAATAAAAATCGACCACTTTTTTGGATGATGATCGGTGAGTACCAGTGTTATTTGTGGATGTCGTAGTCGTCTCCTTCTCAGAATTTTCTCTCCATTGCTTCCGCCTTTTTGAATCAATGGAGTCCACTCATAAAGCACCAGATGCGAGTTATTATTTCCATCAAGTTATTATTTCCATCCGCAGTCTAACCATTAACACCATTATGTTGATGATTATGGTGGATTCACACTTATGCCTGTGAATCCAAACCTGTTGGAGACTTATTTTAGCATCTTGATTGTTGATTTTGAGATGTTAGGGTTTTGAGTTCTTTTTATAAAAAAAAAAAAAAAAAAAAAAAAAAAAAAGGAATGAGAGAAGGTAGCGAGAGAGAGCGGATGAAAAAAGACATGATGAAAGATGAAGAGAGAAATGATGATGAAAGATGAAGAGAGAAATGATGGTAAATGATAATAAACAGATACATTAATGAAAAATGAAAAGAAAAAACGAAGAGACAAAGGCTGAAACACAAAATACAGTAATAATAAATATTATGTTGATACGTGTCATTTTATGATTTGCACAATAGAAAACAAACACAAATGGTTGTTTTTCAACCTAATGGTGAACTCTCAGCGTGCCACATCAGATTTGTGGGGTCCGCTGAAAGCTCCGCTTTATATATATATATATAGATTACATTGTTTTGTATCCGTTTAAATTTAATTTTATTAATTTCTGTATATTTTTATTATACATTTTACATTTATAGTAAGAAAGATGCTTTGAAACAAATAAATAAAACTACTTTAAATTAGTAATATTTTTTAAGTTAAAAAAATAATGGATGATGTTTAAATTTATTTTGAAAAATATTTTCAAATTTTAATATTGGAATAAAATGATAACTACCAAATTAGAGTTAATTCCATTCATATCCCTGTACGATGGTAAATTATACATAAATAAATATTTTATTATTAATATATATTTATATTCCCTTATCCACTAATAAAATCTTGTTAATTAATAAATTTATGAATATTATAATGAAATTTGTCATTCTTAATATATTTGTATGATGTAATATTCATTTAAAATTAATTTATATTTTCACTAATTTTTATGGAGAGAATAAGTGTACTTATACCAAAATATTTATGTATGTATAATTTGACACCGTTCAGGGTGTGAGTGAGATATTTATTATTAAATAAATGAAAATTTTAATTTAAAACTATATATTTTTATAGTTTATTTTATTGGAAATCAAATAATATATTAATATAAATTTTTATAATATATTAATTATATAATTTGTTCTAAATATTTACCAGTGTAATGATTTTAGGACAAGATATTTTTGTCTATACGTATTCCTTATTCCAAATTTAGAGTCTAAATTTTATATGAAAAAAAATAATAATATATTTTAATAAAATATTGGTTTGAGTACTTTTATATTTATTTTCAATTAAAATAGTATTATTATATTAATTTATGATTAAATTTGGTGGATTATTCAAAATATATCGTGTTAATTTTAGGTATAATTTTATTTATTTTTTAATTTTAAATTTATATGCCAATTTTTTAAATATATATATATATAAATAGTCTAGTTTTGAAATATTTTTAAAAACTAAGTTTTACTAATTTTATAAAACTTTTTCAAAATCTAAACGAAAATTTCAAAATATAAACTATTTAAAATTAAGTTTATAGTTAGGAATAAAAAAAAACTTTATACTTTAAAAATAAATGTTTAAAAAATTTAATTTCATAAAAATATCTCATGATATTTTTGTTATCTCATAAATTAATAACATCGACAGTTTGTCATGAATAACTTTCCACATGAGTCATGAAAGATCTTTCTAACAAACTTGAAGATTCATAATAAGGATAAAAATGTCATGAAACGTGAAATTGAAATCCTGAAAAAATTATTTTTTAAAAAACAAATACTTTGACTTATTAACTTAATTTAAATTTTGAAATAGTTAGAATTTAGGTTTAATATTTTATTTTTCCTTTCTAAACATGCCTATTCAAAGGCAATTCAATCAATCCTTCATATTTTGAAATGGGATCTTTAAGTCTTTCAAAGTTAGACTTTTATTTATATATTTATTTTTAAATTTTTATAAAATTAGATTTTTAGAAAGTTTGTTTCCACTTTGTAATTATAAGTAATACTGATTACTTTATATATATATTTTTTAAAAAAATAATGATGATACTTGTGATATTTGCTATCTCATATTTATAATTTGCAATCCTATATTTGTCATCCACGATAATAAATAAAAAAATAAAAAAAATCAGACTTATTTTTTAAAAATAAATTTTGTTTTTATTTTTTATTTTTTTAAATAAAAATCTCATCTAATAAATTCAAATCAAACTAAAAGATTTTAATAAAATTTCTCTTTTTAATGTGAAGATATATTAATTTGAAATTCAATAAAATAGTGATTATTGTAAAATTTTACAGATACATATATTACATAATAATTCTTATCATAATAAATATGTTAAAATTGTTTTTATGATAATTTCTAACTCACCAATTTTATTCATTTTAAAATCAACTTAATGCTAAATGCAATTTTTAAATAAAATAAAATAAAATTGTATCTGAGGTTTAAATTGAAATAAATTTCCATTTTATATTTCAATATGATATATTTGTTTTTAATTTTAAATTTTTATTTATAGTACAATATTGTAAATTCAATTAGTTTACATTAGCGTTCTAGAAAAAAGTAAAAAATATACCTATCGTTTTAATTTTAAGTATATACAATTTTTTAATAAAATATATTTATCATTTATAATAATAATAATTATTATTATTGAAATTTTAATAAAATAAAAATGAATTGATTGCAACAAAATTTAATTTAGTTTAATTTTAAGTGTCACAATTAGGGAATTAAAATATATAATTTTTTCACAAAAAATATTTTCATTCGTAGTATTATTTAGCATCGCACATAATACATAATTTGGATAAAAGACATATGCTACTTATGTTATTGAAAATAGATAACAAATTAATTATATATATATATTATTTAAATGACATCAGGACAATCAAAAGAAATTGAAAAAAAAAACTATTGAAGGAAAATTTGTATTCAACGAATAATAATATTATATATAAAAATAATTATTTTTACTCAGTTTTAAAACTCCTTCAAATTCAATTAGAGTTTATATATATATATATATATATATATATATATATATATAAATATGATGTTTTCTAAATAAATAAATACTATAATTAACTTTTTTACATAATTATTTTTTAAAATTTTAATGAATAAATAAATGAAGATAATAATTTTTAAAATATAAATTTATTCGTTTAGGTATCAAAATTTTATTATCTTTTTTCAGTTTCATATTATTTTATAATAATATATATATATATATTTATTTATTTGTAATTAACTAATTTATGCAGTGATATTAGCTTCGGCCTCGTTCGATGGGATTTTCAATTATTATAAAATGGAGAAGATTAAAGGAAGGAAGAAAAGCGGAGCAGGAGTAGCACGTGAAATTCAGCGCAGTGAAACAGGGATGTCCTGTCCGTGAAGAAAGAAAAAGCATTGCATTGCATAGCATATGACCAGGATAAGACACTCTGGTCTGATCGGGGCGGCTCCCTGTACTGTACTGTACTTCACTATCCCAACCCAACAAACAAATCTACTCTATCCTATTCTTCTCCTACTAGCGTAGGAATCTAGTATCCCCACCGTAGCATAGCATAGCCTAGCCTTTTAACGTACGTACCCATAGGCTTTGGATTCCAACAGATCCGGTTTTAACCCACTACTCTACTCCTACTAGCCTTCTGCTTTTACTTTCCAATCCACGCACGCGTTTTTCTCCACTCACGTGCCTGCCACCTACGCAATAGAAAGAAGAGAAGAAGACATAGTCGAGTTCCTTTGGATTAGCCAATTCAATTCAAATACAAGTCATTTGCAGTGCAGGAGGAGGATGTATCTGAACTACTTTTGCAGCCCCTAATACAACAACATCTTTTTATTAAACCAATGAGTTCGTGCATTGGTTTGCTTGTGTCTCCATAGATGACGGTGTCACAGAAGAATATTCCTTCTAAATAATGTTCTACATAATTTTAATGAAAAAAATCCCATCCATGCATGATTTATTAGTACAGTCGGGGAGAATCTTTAGTCCATTCATGAACTTGGCTATATATTTAAAATTCTATTGACTTATAATAATATGAAAAGTTAAAAGTTAATTTGTACTGTTTATCAATTTTCTGCTTAAAGATATGGTTTGTCTGTAGTGTCATGTATACTGTTGGGAGTGTCTAACTAAGGAAGTTTTTGGTTCGCTCTAACATTGAAATTAATCTGATTTCTTTTGCAAATAATATTTAAACTATGTATTAAATGCCTACATACAGTATTGATTTGTTTTATCACTCAATCCAAGATAGAGTACGTATGGAATGAGAATATGTATGCCCAGACATCGCCGGAAATAAAAGAAAAACGAAATACTTCTTCATTCATTAATTCAAAATAATTTATGTAAAATGACGAGATCTCTAATGAAATCGGAGCAATGAGTGTACCATTCATAACAAAGTATAAGGCTAAATTGAATGGGGGAGTTATTTGTATAATGATTTCATCATAGTTTCAATAAGCTAGTAGTAAGCGTTAGAGAGTATTAGGGTTGTGACGAGAATTTGAGTATACTCCGATATCCATAATTGGTTTTGTAATTAGGAAAGACTCGAAGACTATTTTGGAAATGTCATATTTGATTAGAAATATTTTGGAAGTGTCATATTTGATTAGGAATATTTTGGAAGTGTCATATTTGATTAAGAATGGTATTTTGTAAAGTGGATTCTAATTAGGAAAGAGATATTTGAGAATCCTAAATAGGAAAAGGTTTTCTTAATGGTTTAGGATTACTTTGTGACTAAGTAATTTAATGCTATAAATATGATGCTTGTATCTATTATTAGATATCCTGAGAGAATAATGTAAATCTGGTTGATTAGGTTTGGGAGATGCCCGATGGGGGTCTGGAAACCATAGAGACCATGGAGATCTTGAGTTCTGGGATCGAGTCATGTTATCCTGTGAGAGCCATATGAGAAGAGCTTGTGTGAGACTGTAACCAATGTAATTGGATTGGGGAGTGAGAGAGTGGTATTCTGGTTGTAATTGTTTCTTTATTGTTACATAGTGAATTAGTCTCTCATCGTCCTGAAGGCCGTGGTTTTTTCCCGTTTTGGGTTTCCATATAAAAACCTTGTGTTTTATCTTCTATTTCTATTTCTTGACTTGTGTATGTTGTTTATTTATTTTGTGGTTACCAATACTCCTCTCCGCTGCAATGAGTCACCGATTTGTTCAACAAATGGTATAAAAGCTAGTCATATTTTCCCAACATAGAGGTGAACATTTCTTTTTGTGGGAGCCTTGGTTATATTTGTTTGGTGGTTATTTTACAGGGGTGTGATATGGGTTTCTACCATAGTTATGTTTGCTTATATTTTCAGGCGATGTGATGATATAGTTAAAATTAGTGGTTGAGTATGGTAGGTTTTTGTCAATAAAAGTGAACCACAAAATGGGTGGTTTTGATGGTCGTAAAAATTTATTTATAAAATAACAAAACAATAACAATTCATCGTATAACAATAATAACTCATTGTATACCAAATTATGGATAATTTAAAATTTTACTTTATACAATCATATCATACATTAAACATTAATAAATTATACCATTTTCCCTTATATGAAGATGATCATAATATCACAACTACCATGCTTTAATAAAATATGATGCACTCAATCAGGGACGGATGGAGAGGTGGCTAGCAAGGGCCATGACACTCGACCATCGAAACCCATCCAGGCCCTTATATATCGTTGGTTAAAAGTAATATTAATAGATAGGGATAGTATAATGATTAAGTATTTGATATAGCCTTTGAAAGGTTTAGACGAGGACTGGACACAACTTTAGCTAAATAACTAACCACCATTTGGGCAATTCAAGTTGATACGATTTTTTTACTTGAACCCTCAAAGTTAGTGAAATTTTATTGAAACCCTCCAAGTTGCCAAAAACGAGTCGCTTGGATCCTTCAAAGAGACTATTTAAATGCGGGTTAGCACGTGCTCTTTATGCTCTGGTCTATGTCAGCATGGAGGGTTCAAATGACTCATTTTTGGCAAGTTCGAGGGTTTAAATGAAACTTTACAAAATTTGAGGGTCCAAGCGAAAAATCAAGCCAACTTGAAAGGTATAAATAAGCATTAATCCTATTTTATTTATTTATTTTTGCAATATTTTTATTTTTTATTACACTTATTTGGTAGGTTTATTATTAGTTATATCTAAGTAGTGTATTTTTTCCCATGGTTATATTTAAACCTGCATATGTTAATAATCTATTCTCGTTTAGTATTTTGCATCCTTGAGAATCCAATATAATCTTAAGATCATGTTGTTTGTAGAAATTTGATATCTTACGGAAAATTATTAGTGAATTTCTATTATTTCATTGTTGAATAGATGGGAATTTAGTCATTGGAGAGAGATTGGGTTAATATTAGAGATGACAATGGGTCAGGTTTGGGCGGATCAGGGTGAACCTGAACCCGAAACCGTTAAGGTGTCCTCTACCCGAACCCACCACGTGTTTGGTGGGTTTGGGTCTGATTTTTACTGTGGGTTTGTGCTGACCCGTGGGTATACCCGAAAAAAATTTAAAATATAAGTAAATAAAAACTGTCATATTACACAAAAGAAGATTGTCTGATGCATTTAAGTTAATCCGGACATCACCATCAATTTAATCCTATTAAATAAACTGTCACCAATTTCAACATTCATATAGTCCACCTACAATATAATTTATAAATAATGTCCTTTAACAACTTAAATAAACAATGCCCTTCCACAACTTAAATTAACAAATTACATCCTAAAATAAAGTGTTTAAACATGATAAACACACTAAAATGTTCTAAAATATTATAAATTCTTATTAAAAACGAATAAAGACTATTATTATTTTTTAAGATTTTATTATAAATGTATATTTTTTTCTAATATTATATGGATTTGGGTTTGGGTAAGGTTATTTTTCTTTATCCGAACCCGAACATGAGATGGGTATTATTTTTAAACTCAAACCCGATCCATGAACGCAATTATCCGAATCCATGTGGGTTAGCGGGTTGGGTACCCACGGATAAACAAGTTGACGGGTAGAATTGTCACCCCTAGTTAGTATTATGGTGTTGAACGAAATAAAGAATCAGGAGATTAAGTTGACCAGTCTTTTGGTTTGATATGGAAACCAAATCGAATATTTTTTTAACTTGCCATAGCAGCTTATACCTATTCTCTGTATTTATTTACTCATTGCAGAATACCCAAATGAATGAGTTTTATAAACTTGGAGGGTCCATATGAAATCTCACAAAGTTAAAGAGTCAAACTGAAAACTGATGTCAAATTCGAGGGTCTAAATGAAAAGTCATGTCAAGTTCGAAGGGTATATCCGTTATGATAATAAAGAAGAAAAAATCACATTCACATGCTCTTAAAATATGACTCGTTTGTTGTACACACTCTAGTCCATGTTAGTGCAGAGAGTCAAAATGACTCGTTTTTGGCAAATTTATTAATTCAAATCAAACTTCCCGAAATTTAAATGTTCAAATGAACTTAAAAGATTTAAACGGTGATTATCGCAATAACTAATTATCTATCACTGGCTAATTCAGTAAATAACCCCGGTTCTTCATAAATATTTGTTGATATATCTTTTCCAGCATATTATATATGATTTTAATTATTTTTTATATTAAATACTAAACTTTTTAAAATATATGTAAAATATAATAATTAAATACTATTAAATATTAAAAAAATAATCCATACTTACTAAAATAAAATAAAACAAAAACCATTAAATGGACCTAAAAAGACCCCATCAAAAGATTAAATCCAATAAAATAACCGTAACAAAAATGCAACTTAGTGATCGAATTCATTGCACAATTATTTCATAAATTATTGGAAATCATTGTTCCATAGTCTTATTGCCATTTTTTTTAAATAAGGGGTTAATAACATTTTCAACCATAAATATATTCCAATTTTAATTTATACATACATAATTTCAATGCATGTACTCACTGTGTCTGAGACCTTTAATTTATGCCAACCCACAAAATCCCCACCTGTCTTCTTCAAAACACATAACCTAACCTTCATCAATCATTTTAATTTAAAGGTACACCGTGACATTATTCTGCATATATTCTATAACACAATCATCCAATAATAATTATATACCATATTATAATAATATTTATCTTAAGTTCTTTTTAGTTTAAATTTGGCCTTTTTGAGTTTGTATTTATATTGAAGTGGTGGATCCAGAGTTTCAAAAAGTTCATTACATGTGCACAGACCACAACCTCTTATCGTATGGCCAATGTTAGTGGTTGCTTATAGTATCTTCATTTTATTGAACGAATAAATTGTTCTTTGCTTTGAAATTATGCTAGCCATTGTAAGTGCCGATTTTGTGTGGTTGTAATTAATTTCTATCACTTTTCAAAAATCAAGTTGAAATTCGATTTTCAGTTAGACTAAATGGTGAAATATATACCAAATAAAACCTTTCGATATTCTTATTTGAATTAGAAGTATTTTTTTTAACGGTTGCAATAAATGAGATCGAAAATTGGAAGATTCAATCTCCAGACTCTGTTTATGGGACGATACAGGACGTCTGAGGTCAAGGTCAATTTCAAGACCGTTCGAAGAATACGGTCGAAGTCATTTCGACCTCCCAAAAATATATAACATGGGAGCCTAAGTATGAAGTCTCCCTTAGTGATAAATCCGCGAAAAGTGCTTTAACCAAAGTTATAGAGTGGACCTCGGAAGATTTTCGACTGAAGTTCTCAAAAAACAAAAAGCATACGCTCAAAAAAATCCAAATGCTCTCGAAAGAAAGAAACTCGATGATCGAACACTATTCCATACGGATAGATTCGACCGTCTATAACCCTTTGATTAAGCGATAAATTACTAGGAAAAGAGAATTATTCAAACCCTAATAAATCCAGAAATAATCAATAAAATCTTAGCCAATTAGGCAATAATCAATTAGATTTGAGAAAAAACAGGAAATAATAAATTATATTTGAGAAAAAACAGGAAATAATCAATATAATTCTAATTATTCGAGAAAATACGAAGAACAATTCTAATCAAATTATTAGGAGATATCCCTAGACCTCTATAAATAGAGAGGACACCACACCAAAAATTCATGGACAGACACCTTACTGAAACGCTTATAAAATTCCCTTTCGACTAAGATCTTCGAGGTTCTAGAAAACAAAGAAGAGAGTCTGTTTCGAGATTTTCTGACTGTGGTTTTCCATAACCATCACAATTTGGCACCTAATGTGGGGTCTTGAAGGTTTGAATAATGTTAGCCCCAGGGATTCCAACAGCTGTCTAAAGTCAACCAAGATGAATGATCAGGAGAATTCTATACCATCTGTGGAAGAGTAAATGGTGGAGTTACTGCCGAGGTGAGAGCACAAAAAGCAAAATTGGGATAACTAACGACAGAGAATGAAGTGTTGAAGAAAAGAATAGGACCAAACCATTATCAGATTCACATAAAGGAATGAAATCTACCACATATTCACAAAAAGAAGGGAAATCTACCGCAGATCTTGAGAAAAGTCCACTGAGAGGTAAAACACTGGTCTTCGACATGGAGGACGATGAAGAGAAAGATTCAGATTACAAGTACTATATCGAAAGTGAGGAGGATTCTCCGAAAATCCAGTCTAATTCCAAGGGCAACCACAAAGATTAATGGCTAGAGAAAAAATGGGCCAAACTGACAAAGTCCTTAGATAACACAGGAACAAAATCAGTATTGCTTAGGGAAGTCATAACCATGTATATCGATAATTCAGTAGCCTCCTGGATATTTCGTACCACCATGTCGAAGAAGTTCTTGATGCCCCAAAGAAAACAGTATGATGGTAGCACCGATCCAAAAGATTACGTGGTCGAATATAAAAACCGAATGTTTACCTACAACATTCTAGAAGATTCCTATGGAGCAGTTGTATCCAAAGTTTTTAGCTTTACCCTCTCTAACTCCACTCAAAAATGGTTTTTCTTTACTACCTCTCAATAGTATTGATTCCTTCACGAAACTCATGACCAAATTCGTAAAACATTTCTTCCATAATAAGAAACCCAAAATCGGGAAAGAATACCTCTATAAGCTTTACCAAAGGAAGAACGAATTCTTGAGGAGCTACTTAAATAGGTTTAAGAACACCAATACCTCGATGCTCGACTGTTGTCTCGGTCTTTATCAAAGGTTTGATTAAAGACACTCGGGTGCACATCAAACTCACTAGGAATAGAGTAAAAATTTTCTCGGATCTCTCGAATGAGGTCGAGGGGGGATAACATATAGGGATGATTTGAAAATTAGAAGAAAAAGAGATTGTAGGAGGGGAAAAGATCGAATACGACTAAACAAAAAATTTAACCCTAAAGATGGCTCCCACTATCCAATAAAAAAGAAGTCACATGTATCCCACCAGGAACCTCGACCATCCACCATGCCCATGAGATACTCGCCCAAAGGAAATTATACCCTACCGTCTGAGTCTTCCTACATAAAAAGTGGTAATTGCAATGAAGGGAATGAGGGATAATGTCCGTTGGCCCGATTGAAAGAAATTAAATGGAGCTTAGTGCATGATCAAGTATTGCAAGTATCACAGAGATTACGAGTACAACACAAACTAGTGCCTCGCTCTCAGAAAGAAGATAGTGCACCTACTGAAAAATAGAAGATTAAATGGGTTATTGAGCCAAAAAGGCAAGGAAGTACTTAAGAATGTGGAGGGAAGTGAGGGATAATACTCCAATCGCCCAAAATCACTATGACCGACATCTCGGACCATCAATCTAATTGTTCGGGGATCGAATATCAGCAAATATACACGATTAGGGGGTAAAAGAAAAATGAGGGAAGTAATGAATATATATATATATGATGTGAAAAAGAGCAAGCAAACCCCAGCTAAACCTTTTTTTTCCAGACAAAGACGCCCGACATCTTGTGAGCTCTCACCATGATGCTCTAATGATCCAAATCGTGATAACCAATTTGAATATTTGAAGAGTTTTCATCGATAATGAAAGGTCCGCCAATCTACTGTTCTTGTCCACCCTGAAAGCAATGCAAGTAGACGAATAAAAAATTCAGAGAAAATCATCTCGTTAGTAGGGTTCAGTTGTGAGTTGAAAAGCACACTGGGAGAAATCAATTTGATGGTGTATACGGAGGGAAAAAAACCTACATACTACCTTTCTCATTATCAATTCAGATTCGGCCTACAATGCAATTTCAGGCAGGCCTTGGTTGCACGACATAAAAGCCATCCCTCTCACCTATCATCAAGTTATGAAGTTTCCTACTGAGCATGAGGTAGGGATAATAAGAGGAAAGCAGAAACAGTCTAGAGAATGCTGCTTCAATAGCCTTAAAGGGACAAATAGAAGAGTTATAATAAATACACCAAGTCCGAAACCTAGGATGGCACTATAGCAAATCAGGTGGATGAAGTAGTGGTGGATGAAAGTTAGCCGGAAAAGAAACTCTTTGTAAGGTCTACCCTCAACCCCACAGTAAGAATAGAATTAATTAATTTTTTGTAAGCAAACATGAGTTGCTTTGCCCGGTCCCATTCAGATATGACTCGACGAGTCAATCATCACTTACAAGATGAATTTCGAAGATGGAGCAAAGTCAATCAAACAGAGAAGAATGAGATTTATGACTTCTTAGTTAGGAGTCTGACGCCCAGCCTGGTAGAACCATAGTTAGGAGTCTGACACCACACAACAAGTGTAGAAACATAACAGTCGAATAATTCAAAATCCCAAAGTTTCAATAGCCCATAAAACAGTCATATAGTCCAAAAATCCCAAGAAACATAATAATACTAATGCCCAGCAAAATCAAATAGAAATCCAATGATAAAAGTCCCCAAGTACAGTCCATAAACCAATGTACGAAAATAACATAACAAAAATAGAAATGAAATGCTAATGATATATGCCGTGATCTGTATATGAAATAACGCCTAATCAATCGGAGTACCTGCACTCAACCTGGGATTTCATCCCCAGATTACAGAATAGGAAGAGATAAAGGAAACCTTAGACTATGAATTAGTTTAAGTTAGCGCTCACGTTCAAACATACACATACAGAGTGACCTAAACTCGGCTCTAATCATGGGAGCACACAATGCAAGGCTCTACAGACTCCCTAGAGTCCACTATATCAGTCAACACACCAATCATCCTATCAATCAACCATTTATTGTTTATCTTTCTTAAACTCAGACACAACCCCTTTATTAACTTATAAATTCCAATTCGTGTAGTTATTTACAGTGGCTAACCAGAAAAAGGAATACTAACCGGTCAAAGAATTACAAGCTGCGCGAACACGACGGTTCCGCTAAATTAGTTTAGAACTTTTATATTCGGCTAAATTAGTCCAGTTATTTGATTAGTATATAAAAGCCATTAGAACACATCCCGACAACATCCAATTTGTGACCAGTTCATTAATTCCAATTCACACAAACAAACAGCATTAATCCAGCCTTTAACAGTTCAATTTGACATTACACAACAACTAGCAATACCAAGATGTCACAATTTTAACTTAGTTTCTTTTAAGAATATTATCCAAGTAGCTAATCAGCGGAAAACGAAATGTACAGTACAGTATCATTGTTGGCCGAAGCTTAGTATTCAGTAATTCAGTAAGGCCGAAGCCGAGCAGTTCAGTATCAGTAGTGGCACTTCAAGCCGATAAAAACAGTGTGAGGATCCTCTATTCCTAGGCATGCTACAGATTCCACCTAAAGCTGTCATTGGGCAATTATTCGGTTAAATTACAGTGTTTAACAGTCCAGTAATCAAGTTCGGTATTTAATCCATTATTTCAATCAATTTAATATTAACAGTAACACGAAATTAGTTTAATATTAACAGTTCGGTATTTAAAGCAATAGGCTTATTTCAGGCAGATAGACAACAATCAATCTGACACATGCAGCATCCATAAAATAGTACAACATACAATATATTGGACTAAAAACGAAAAATAACCACGACGGCAGAACCAGCAACGAGATGACTATCAGACGACTACTCCTCAGCCTGAGCAGTTCCTTCCTCCTGACCCTTTGCAGAACGGAACCAGAAATATTAATCGCGGAATACAGGGTTCCAACACAACCCGAACCCGACGGAACACAGCCCTAACCGAACTGGACAGTTCTAACAAATTTACGGGACAGACTTTGAAAGATAACGAGACTTACCGAATGACTTAGACTACAGTGTCTCTGCAATCCGCGACACCTACCGCATAGAATCTCGATGAAAAAACTCCAACTAACAGAATCACAGTATTAGCAATCGAGATCAGTATAATAACCCAAAATTCGAGAGTATGGCAGAATGGACTTACCAGAAACCAAACGGCGGCGGCTCAAATGAATGATCGCTCTGACTCTCATGGTTCTCTCAATTCTAAAATGTGAAAAGAGACAGGAATGAGTCTCTAGGGTTTATAATGGTTTTATAGGGAGTCTAATAATAAAAAAACCCCAGACTCAGGAAAAATTACAAATTATATCAGAACTTTGAACAAATATTAATAAAATCCCTAACTTGCGACACAAGCTACTAAACCCAAAAATGTCCGTTACAAAATCATAAATGAGGAGGTGGAGAAACTACTTGCCAACGGAAGCATTAGAGAAGTCCAATATTTGGGCCGGTTGGCCAACGTAGTAGCCGGTTGAAAAAAAGAATGGGAAGTAAAAGGTATGCATAGACTTAAACAACCTGAACAAAGCATGCCCAAAGGATCCATTCCGCTTCCCAGATATAGACATGATGATGGATGCAACAGCTAGATACAAAATGCTAAGTTTCATGGATGCGTATTCGGGGTACAATCAAATCTTAATGCACCCTGAAGACCAAGAAAAGACATCCTTCATCACAGTAAGGGGATCTACTACTATAAAGTGATGCCTTTCGGGATAAAAATTGCAGGCTCAAGCTATCAACGTCGGATGAACAAGATGTTCTTTGAAAATTAGATGACATCGTAGAGGTATACATTGATGACATATTGTCAAAGTTTAAATCGACTGAATTGTATGTCCACCATCTAAGTGATACTTTCCAAACGTAGAAGGATTACAATATGAAGCTAAAAATCCTACCAAATGAAACTTCAAGGTGAAAGCTGGAAAGTTCCTAAGGCATCAAATCACCAAAAGAGGGATCGAAGCAAACTCTGACCAACACAAATTAGTTTTGAACATCACAGGTCCAAAAATTAAAATGGTGGTCCAAAGGTTTACTTGAAGGCTGACAGCCCTTAGCAGGTTGATACCTAAAGCTTTCGAGAAATTTTAGTCATTCTTCAATGCCATCAAGAAAGACAAAGAATTTGAATGGATCGAGGAATGCAAGGTAGACCTTCAAAACATCAAAAGCTTCTTCACTAGTCCACCATTATTAGTGAAGCTTGAACTCGGAGAACCCTTATACTTAAACATAACCTCCTCGAATCAAGTAATCAGTGTTGCGCCGATGAAAGAGTTGGAAGGAAGACAACACCCGGTGTACTTCATTAGTAAGGTCATTTTAGACGTAGAGACCCGATATCCTCAAACCAAAAAAGCTGTTCTGAGCTTAATATATATGCCCGAATGCTATAAGCTTATTTCCAAGAGCATCCTATTAAAGTGATCACTTCCCTACCATTAAAGAACATCATACATTCCCTCGATAAGTCAGGGAGACTCAAGAAATGGGCAGTATAATGAAGTGAGTTTGACATCTCGTTCTAAGGAAAAAAAACCATAAAATCTCAAGCACTAGCAGATTTCCTAGTCAAATTCAATGAACTTGAAGATTCGGTCGAAACCCTTGTGTGAGAAACACAACCTTATAAATAGTGGCTATTGAAAGTGGACGGAGTCTGCCAGTCCAAATGGAGCGAGCTAGGGATCAATCTCAATTTTCGATTCTGCCTCCCATACAGCAAGTCATCATATGCAAATTCTCAATGACAAATAATGAAATAGAATACGAGGCCCTAATCACTGGATTGAATGAGGCTTACCTCAGTAGGGCTCGAAACCTAAGGGTGATATGTAACTCTCAACTGATAGTGAACCAAGTGGGCAGAACCTATCAGGCTCGGGGAGAGAAGATTACGAAATATCTCGTACTTGTGAAACATTTGTTGGAAAAATCCTCTAAAGTATAACTCAAGCAGGTGCCTAGAGAGGAGAATGTACGAGCGGATGCCATAGCGAACCTAGGGACCCTAGTCAAGCTTGACGAGTTAGAAAGACTCATAGTATACATCATCCTCTAGCAGTCCATCCTAGAAGAACTAGAAACAGTAAATAGTATAGAGATTGTTGAATGGAGGGTTCCCATCATTCAATATCTTTTCTTTGACAAACTCCCAAACGACAGAGGCGAAGCTTGAAAAATCAAAGTCCAAGGCCTTCAAGTTCTGCATAATTAAAGGTAAATTGTTCAAGCACTCCATAGAAGAGCCATACATGAAATTTTTAGGGTTGACCGAGTCCCATAAAATTTTGGAAAGCTCCACGAAAGCAGTATAGGGAATTATTCGGATGGAAGAAGTCTAGCTTTTCATATCCATAGAGCATGCCATTGTTAGCCGACCATGAGAAAGATACCGCCAGGCTAGTTCAGAAATGCTACAAATATCAGATGTTTGCCATAGTTTTAACATATATACAACCCCCTTAAATAGTATCACAATCGATAAATGACGAATGGATATCATCGGGCCCTTTCCCACCTCTGTGTACATAAGAAAGTGATTTATCCTTATGGTCACCAATTATTTTACAAAGGGAAGATTACGAAAAGGTGTGAGAGCATGAAATACAAAAATTTCTATGAAAACATGTTATCTGTAGGTTCGGAGTCCTAAGAGAGATACACACAGATAATGCCTCAATTCACATCTTAGTCCATCAAGACTTCTGCTCCTCTTATAACATAAAGTTTACATTTTTGATCCCAAAGTATCCACATGCCAAAGAGCAAACCGAAGCATCCAATGAAGTCATTCTCAGTATTGTTTCTTTGTCCAACATTTTCCTAAAAACCATTCAAAATTATATGTAGTTATTTCTACTTGTCTCTCTAATTCTCTTATGACCTTAATGTTGTTTCTTTGTCCAACATTTTCCTTTCTCCGGTAGGAGTGGAACATCCTCTATTCTTAATCATCCTTGCATTTTTTTTTCGAATTTGACGTTTTTCATTCACTGGCTGCCACATGATTCTTAACATATTATTTAAGTTATTTTTTTTATTTGATTTCTTCCTTCAAATTTATAGTTTGGTCTTCTATTTAATTGTTATATTCGATAGTTCATCAATCCCAACTTGTACCTCCTCTAGCTCATTCACTAGTCCCCTCTCGACCAATGATGTTAATTCACTTTCTAACAGATTTTAAATGGTTTTTTTAATAGGAGATTATAAGAGAAGGAAATGCATTAGTATAAGAATAATGATAAATAGCCTACTATTGTGGGCCACTCTCGGTGCTTACTAATACGTGGCAATTCATGATTGAATAATTTTAATTTGTATTTATTATATATTTATTATTATTAATTTATCATCAAATCATGAATCGCTACCTATGAGTAAGCAGCGAGAGTGTAGCGTCCGACCCCCACCCTCGGAGGACCCGAGGCATAGGAGATCGGAACGACACATCGACTCATACATATAGCTTCATATACTTACTACATATACATACACATAATAGCAATTGCAACCCAAGTTGTAAATAACTACTTTAAAATATATCTATACTTGATAATCATTAATAATGTTTACCTATGAAATCATTAAGTAACACAAAACTCGGATCATCATGCGAAACAGAGCTTAGTGTTCAACTCGTCACTAAACCAAGTGAACAAGTTGACAAAAGAATATTTAGAGTTGAATACATTTACAAAAGTGCATACAAAATAAACAAGGTGAAAAGATGTCATATAACGTATGCTCCAAATAGGGCTTCCAACTCGACCTTCAAATGCTAACTTGATCCACCTGGACACATATTCATTTTGAAAAGAAAACAAACAAGAAAAATGGAGAGAGGAAAGGGTTAGGCTATCCATGCCTAGTAAACACCTTCTTGCTCAAACAAACACATACAAATATGATTCTTTCGTTACCAAAGTGGGCACACAAATGCAACTTAACTTCTTAAACATTATCACGTGATCGGAAGTATCTGAAAGGGATCAGAAAACAGAAAACTAGAGGCAAGGTGGACTTCTCGCACCCTGCTCACCTTGACCAGGCCGCCGATTTCCTGACCAAGCCGCTAAAAGTGGCACCATAGCCTCATATCGCCCTGGTCGGCGCCCTAGTCACCTTGACCAGGCTGTTGGCCAGGCCGCCGGTTTCCTGACCAAGCCACTAAAAGTGGCACCATAGCCTCCCTGCGCCCTGGTCACCTTGACCAGGCCGCTGGCCAGGCCGCAGAAAATGGCACCATGAGTCACTTGGCGCCCTGGTCTAAGTGACCAGGCTGCCTGCCAGGCTGCGGAAAGTGATACCGAATCCACTTTGGCTCCCTGGCTCGCTCCCTGGTCTATGTGATTAGACAGTCGCCACTTGCCAGACCGCCAAAACGTGGTATCGTAGCCACTTTGTGCCCTGGTCAGCGCCCTGACTCCTTTGCCAGGCCGCGGAAACTGGTACCGTAGGTGATTAGCGCCCTGACTCCTTTGCCAGTTCGCCGACCAGGACGCCTAGGTGAGAAAAATAGAACAATTTTCACTTTAATTCACTTTTCCAACTTTTTAATTTATTCCGTTAGTTTCCTTATTCCGTTTAATTACCGTCTAAGGTTTCTAGGGTGAATTTCATCCACAACAAACATTCATTTACCATCCATTAGGCATCATTATACCATTTCAAACATACAATTCACACAATAACCACATTTTAGTTATTTTGCCCTTAGACTCAACTCTCACGGTGAAAACGGGATGGTAGTGGGCCGAAACCCCGGTAAGATCCGAAGATCACGGTAAGTCCGAAGACGCGGTAAGATCTGAAGATCACAATAAGATCCAAGGGATCGGGTTGATGTCGTCGCATCCGGTAAGGAGTAGTCACTCCGAATAAGCGACACTTCAAGCCAATAAATCACATTTACATGTGTCGAAGTATACTTCTAGTCCCTAAGGCATGCCATTACATTCACACATTCAAGATAAGAACAAGGGCTTTCCTTTTTAATGACCAAACAAAAATTATCATTTCTTTACCACTTTACACAAAACCATGTTACACCATTGGTTTTATTCCACAATGACATCAAATCACCATTCTTTTTACATGGCCTCAAGGGAAAAACATATACCATTTCAATAACTTCATTTCATCTTTATTACCAATACACATAAGATGCAAATGAACTCTCTTGAGACATTTACATCCAAACTTTATTAACTAGCATCCAAAGACCTCCATGGCCATCAAAGTACAAACCAACAACCATCAAACAACCCATGGCATCACATATACATTCACATGATCATTTTCATTTCAATTCAATAAGTGTCTACATGATACTATCATCACAATTCTCAACATATCTATTATTTACCAAGTAATTAGCATTATTAACACACCATAATGCAATCAAACACAAAACAACCATCATACATGTATATAGAGTGTAAAACGAAGATGCTAACCTTTTCTTCAAAGACAACTAGCTAGTCTCCTTGGTTTGGTGCTCTCCAACACCTTGGTTTCCTATTAGAACCAATCCAAGCAACACAAATCAATACACAACATAATTTCATCAAAAACCATTATTCTAGCTCTAAGGGGTTTTTATCAAAAACACTAATAGAGTTCAAAATCAACTAGACCCCTAATCCGGAAGTGTTCTTAAACCCTCTAGGACTCTATCCATGCCATTAATATAAATTAAAAGCTTCTAAACTCAAAATCACCATTGATGAGCTTTAAATGCTTACCAAAAGTATGAAGAAGAAATGGATCTTGAAATCACCACTAGGAGCCTTAAATGAGGTAGAGAATGGTAGTTTAAAGCTTTAAAGATGTGGGCCTTTGGTCGTTGGAAGAAATCAATGAAGCTAGGGTTTGAGAGGGTGGAGATGAGAGAAAACGTGTTTTTGTTTCTTGAAGGGGGTGAGAGTGAAGAGTGAGGGGTGGAGATGGGAGGTGTTAGGGTGTATTATAGGCCTTGTTGGGTTTGAGCTTGATTCAACAATTTGAGCCCATCAATGCCCAAGCCCACATACAACTACCCAATCCAACCCGAAACTCCTCCGCTCTCGATTTCATTTTCGAAAATATTTTTCGATTTTCAAAAATGCATTTATACCACCAAGACCACGTTTAAATTGAAAATTCACCTTTAAATCGATTAAAATCCATTTTTCCGAAATTGGCCCGATTTTTCGAAAATCATTCTGAAATCATTTTCAAATATCAAAATTGACTCTACACTTCCGAATATGGTCTCTAATTTACAACTTTACCCTTAGAGCGAATTTTTGTTTTATTCCAATATGGAACTTTCGAAAATCAATTTTATAAAAATCGAACTTTTAAATAATAAAATACTCGAAAATTTTAGACCCTACTTATGGACGTTATAGAGAGTAAGCTATAAGGGTAGGCCAGCATTACTCTAATAAATTAAGTTATCCGTAAGCATAGTATAGTATAAGAAAAATGATTAGGATAAAAAATTTGTATTAGGATTAAGTTATCCATAAATTATATTTGGTTGGTTATGGTATAAGCATTATGATAGGATAACAAAATACTAAACTTCCATTTGGTAAAACTCGATAAGTAATAGGATAACCGTATGAATATAAAAATACCCAAAACCTTGACAAGTAATAAAAATAGTTATTTACGAAATTAAAAATAAATAAAGAAATAGAATATAATAAAATGTAATAAAAATATATTAATATTTTTAATAAAAATAAGTATTAGGAATAATCCTTAAAAACCTATGAAGGTTTTAGAAATTTCTCCAAAAACCTCCGTATTTTTTTCCAATTTGCCACATTACTGACTGTCAACATCCAAGGAGCCACTTGGTTCAAAAACTGGAATGCGATTGGTAGGGGTGAATGGAAATGGAAATCAGATCCACTTCCAAGGGGGTAGGTGGGAGTGAATTTTTGGGAATGAATCCCAAATTTTGATTCCATTCCTGTATACCAAGCTGCATATTTAGAAGTTATTTAAATTGACTCCCATTTCCAAAATTGAATACCATGTACCAAGCAGCTCCCAATTTACAATTCTTTACTATTTTGACTTTTTTACAAGTGTAATTTGGTCATTTCAATTTTTTTAATTATTTAAAAAAAAAATATTAATTAAAAATTAAAAATATATTAGAAAATAGAAATTTAAAATAATATAAAAAATTCTGAAAGAGTAATTTGATCATTTCAATTTTCAAAAAAATTTATGAAATCCTCCTGGATTTTTTGGGATTATCCCGAAATTTTATGTAGATTTTTATTTTTATTTTTTAAATTTTATCAAATGCTAATTTAGTAATCACATGATTAACATCTAATACGAAAAGTACGTGATAAAGTTTTCAGATCATTCATCAATGATAAAATTATGTACCGTATAATATTATTGTCAGTATTATTTTATCTTATTCTAAACAGCACCCAAATGCTTGATAAACATATAAACCGTATTAAGTTATCCTATCATATTTCTATCCTATAAACCATGTGAGCCCTAAGGGTTATTTAAAAGATAATAATCGAATTTTCAAACTTTCACTTTGAGTCCCTGAGTTTGAAAATTTTTACAAAACCACCCCAAAATCAAACTCGTGGTTTTGGTGTTGTGTGAGTGGTTTGGGGAAATTAGGATATTTTAGTCATTTAAAATAATTTATTTTAATAGTTTTTAAGAAATTTAACATTTATTTTATTATTTTTATTGGTATTTCATTATGTCTAATATTATTTTAATTGTTATTTTTGGTTTTTTAAATTTTTTAATTTATTTTTAAAAAAATATATACAAATATTAGTATTCAATAATTGTATAAAAAAGAACAAAAATGAGACAAATATACTTATAATAAAATAGATAAATAAAAATAAATATTATTCATATTAATATATAATAATTAAAACATTATTAAATAATTAAGCTACATTATTTTTTGTTGTAACACATTAAAATTAAAAATTATTCAGTAAAGAATTTTAAAATGATTAAAATATTAGAATCGCACTCCATTTTTTAATATTAAAGTTATCGTATCGATCTACAAATGATCAATTAATGATTATTATTATTCACTGTTCTATATTTTTCTTTTTAATAGTAGTTTATAATTTATGTATGGATTAATTTTGTGATGTTTTTAATTCATATAAAAGTTATTTTATGTAGTTTTTAATTTATAATTTTGTTTTTGAATTATTATTATTTACTGTTAATTTTAATTTTTTATGTTAAATTATTATTATTAAAATAATAATTAATTTTAATATTTTAAATATATTATAATTAATGTTATTTTATAACTATCAATAAAACAATATATATGGTTAAAATAATTAATATTCAAATTTTAATTTATAAAATTACAAATAGATCCAATAGAGCGTGGAGGAAAATAGAAAACTATTAATAATGAGGAACTTGTATGCAAACACCCTATATATATTTTTTGAATTATAAATATGGTAGTTAGTTTGAATTTTAATTTTGTAATTTTCTACCCTAAATGTAAGATAGAGTATGTGAGCTGGAGATGTTAAAAGTGAAATATTTGAAAAAGTGGAGAGTTTTGGAAATAACCTAATAAACTAATAATGCATGAGTTTAGGGGTGTATGGTTTGGTCCATACCAAATATCCAACAAAGTACTGCAATTCCAAATACTGCAATTCCAGTACGAATCGAACAAAAAAATTTCAATGAATTTTTCGGTACGATACAGTACATACAATACCGATATTTTTTATACCGCCTCAAATTACCAAATTAATAATTTTATTGAAATTTTTTTAAACAAATCAATTCTAATTATTCATATATTTATTAAATAAACACTTTGAATAAACATTAATTAAATATTATTACGTAAAAGTAGAATTTCATATAATTGTCTTCAAATTAAAAACAACATATATTTAATAAATATTTATTATTAACACACCGAAAATTTTCGATTTATCTCGAATAGAATTACATATTTATACTAATATCGATTTTTAACTTTGGTATGGTTGGGTCTCTTATGGTACAAACAAGTAAACCCTGTCATGAGTTTGTCTACGGTGGTGAAGGCCATATTAAAAAAATTAAAGGAAAATCCACTTTCCTGTTTGCAAGATTGTTGGAAGCAGTATTACTTCTCTTTGCTGTAAGATCTTCACAATATTGTATTCGATTTTCAAATTAGATTCAAGTTTTCCTACCTCTTTTTATCAAATACTGCATTGTCATTAAAAGTAGAAATAAATATAAAACCATAATCATTAGTACATAAACATTGCAGAATAAATATCAGATTTCATTCGAAAGTTGTCTGCAAAAAAATTGACAAATCGTAAACAATCGTAGTCAATTGAAGTCATGTTTACTATATTATACACGTTGTTTTGTTGTTGTTTTAGGATCAGATCAGTCCCCTATCATGCATTGATTGCTTTCAATGAATCGAAGCACAAAATGACTGAATCGACAAATTCAGATGTCTGCCCAAACATAAGATCAAAGACATGACTATACTTGTATTTAGTTTAACGATTGCTTATTCTTACACGTAGCACATACGTTCAAAAACTTTCTATAAATAGTTCAATACAAGTCTTTTGGACATAAATAATCTACTATTTATCAGATAAGATAAGCCCTTTATTTATTTATTTATTTATTTATTTATATATATATATATATATTACAATGTATCTAGACAAATAAAATTATATACATGTATCCGCACATTTAAAAAAATTAAATTTTACCGCATAATAGTTTGACCAATAATGCTATACAATAGTGGATGTTACGATATTATATTTACATAAAATGAATGGAGTTTAGCATTACATAAAGTGAATGGAGTGTAGCGAAAGTGAGAATGTCAGGATAGATGACTGGATATATAAGGTTGGACAAACTTAAAAGTGAACATATTAAATAAAAGGCATAATGATTACCGAAGTCAAATGATGTGGCATTACAATACATGTTTGAATTTAGCCCTTAAACTATCATTTTCACTTATGTAGCAGATGATGTGGTAGATGATTCAGAGTCAAATATATATAACAATTTTGCCACATCATCTTCCTCATAGGTGGAAAGGGGCAAATTGACTTTATATGAAATAGTTGAGTGGCTAAAATGAAACCTCGCATAATTGAAGGATCAAATTCAAGAGGTTTGTCAAGTTTAGGGGCTTTAGCGATCATTATACCTAAATAAAAAGTTCACGTGGTGGAGGTTAGTGACAAAGTAAGATAAAGTAAGAGTATGTAGACTTAGATGATTTAGTTTTATGTTAATGAGACCTCCTCATGCCGCCATAAATGTGAAAATTTGTTGATCGGAAATTAGGAGGAATCAAGAAATACTAAAATTTACACGGAAGAAGGTTGTTGTTGTTAGGAATTTATGTATTTTAAATATTGAATCGTTGTAGTGCGTAAAGGAATGAAGTAAAAACATAAAATTCTTGTCGTCGAAAATTTATAAAACTTATACCGACTATTTATTTTTTGAGAGATTTATTATCAGAGAATTCAAACGCGGATTTAGCTGTTTGATGATGTTGAATAATGATGTCCACACATTTATGAATTGTTATGTATTAACTCGAATCATGCACAATATGACGAGAATAGTAATATTTTGAAGGTTGAGGTCTCTCTACTTGGTAAGCCGAAATGTGCAGAAAAAGATGGAGTTGTTATGTGGTAGATTGGACAAAACATAGAATAGAAGGTTAATGTGACATTGATTGGGCTTATTTATCATTAGAAAAAAAATAGACCACAAGTGATGTGAGTGAGTGAGTATGTTTGATGCTTACCAACCATCCTTAACTTATGGATTAGATTTGTCTTTAACAACAGGAGAGGACCACTCTGTGCATAGCCAGTACTGCTATTTCGACAAGACAACTGTCTGTAAACAAATGGGCTTTTGGATAGCTGAGGCCCAAACCATTTCTGGCCCAAATTGAGAATATTATTAAAATACTAGGTGTAAACTGTGATGAGACAGTGATATATGTGATTGATGTTTTATACACAAAAGAATATGAGGAGTTGTACTGGTATCTTTTTTCTTCGAGGAGACAGTCTTCTTTTATTTTATTTTCAATCATGCATGTACAACATATTTGCTTTTTAAAGTGATTGGACGAGGATAATCATTCTGTTTTCTCTTTTACATGTATGATTCAATTTGACACTGTGCTTGTTGAACTTCACCTAATGAATTATCTTGATGAAGTACTATTGTGTTATATGAGTCACTTATTTTTTAACGTGATGTATTCCAGCTCTAATGCAGCTGAATATAATCTTTAAACAATTTAGGTGAGTAAATTTAACAAGGAGGTAGGAAAAAAGAAACAGGGAAGTGAGATTCTTTCTTTGTATCCAACACAACACAACACATCAATTAAATTAAAATAGAATTTGTATTCAATCCTACCGCGCATTAAGTGGGACCCACTATCTCCCTGTCTTCTTTATTACAAATAATTAAAGTAAAGAAGCAACCAAATATATATATATCTGAGTTCTCTTCTCTTCTCTCCTCTCTTTGAGGTGTCACCTGTTATGTTAACAACCACCACCCAGAACCTTCACTTTCTTCTTCTTCATTTTTGTTTTAATGTAATAGAATATGCTAATTTTTATGTATCTACTAGAGAAGATAAACATGTGTACTCTTTTACTAAACTTTTCAGTAGCCAGCCTCCTGTTTTCTTTCAGTTTCTATCTAATGATAAATGTTTACTGAGCTTTTTCAAATCCAGATTTAAAAAATAATATAAAATCATCACATTCTACTATTTCAATAAAAATATGCTTTTTATTATTGATAAAAAAACAATTAGCAAATGTATTTATTCACTTTGTACTATAGGAAAATATGTTATTACATTACTAACTACATTAAATATAATTAGTATTAAAATACTATTAAAAAAAATTGTAACAATAAAAATTGTACCCTTTTATAGTTATAACTATATTATAAAATAAATATCTATATGATGCTAAAAATTTTATTCAAAAATAAATTTGTTTATTAAGCCATTAGTGATTGCTTTTTATATTTATCCAAATGTCAATCTATTTTATATAATTTATATAATATGATATTAAATTATTGAATGAAAAATAAACTAATTAATTAGATCTCAATTCAATTGTAATATAATATGCTTAGAATTTTTACTATTTTCTTTTAAAATTTAGGTAGAATTTCTCTTTCCTTTTTTTAATTGTTATTTATGTTATATAATTTAATTTTAAAAATTTTATAAAAATAAAAATTTCAAATTTTTACTTTTTAATATATTTATTTTTATAAAAAAATATTTTATACTGACCTGTAAAGGTAGGATATAAAAATATTTTAAATTGATATGTGAACATAGTTTATAAATGTGGTGCTAAATAAACCACAGCTAAATATAATATTAAGATTGCTTGAGAAAAATAGTTAAACCTTACAAAGACGGATCATTTTACAATTATAACTACCCCTATTTATGGGTGGTACTTGGGTTCTATTTCTGTTTGGATTGGGATTCCCTGTCTTTCTTGAATTTGATCTCCTTATTATACTTGTAGATGAGTTGGGTTACCGTAAGCGAAATGGATTGGGCTTGGGCTTTTTAATACTATTTGAAAGGTAGTCAGGCTGCGTCAGGCTTCTTCGGCCGTAGGTAACAGTTGAGTCAGTTTGGGCCTCCTTCGGCCGAAAGCCCGGTGGGCCTTCTTTGGCCAAAGGGGGGTCGTCTTGCTTCGGTTGAAGGTCCGGCTTTATTTACTTGGGCTCTTGGATTCCTCAAGTTGCTAGAGGCTCTTAACCTTATGGGGCCGTAAGTTGCTTTCCCACCACAGTAATCCCCCTATTGCCATACTTGGCTCTTTCAAGTATGACAATAAGTTGGTGGCTTATTTCGGTCGAAGAGGCCTTTTTCCTCTAAGATTCTTTCGGTCGAAGGGTCATGTTTTTTGTTTGGTGTGTTGCCAGCAAGGATCTCACTATTTGATTGATTTCTCTTTTGGATTTCCACATCATTGTTTGCGTATCAAATCATTTTTAATTCGACGACTCCTCGACTACTGTGCCCTAAAGGTGAAATCATTACCCTCCTATTTAAATGTTGGTGTGTATCTCTCTCTCCTTCATCTTTTCAAATCCATTTCTTTGCACGTCTCACTCTAAAAGTGAAGCTCAGTCACCGTTCCTTCTTCTGGTGGAGTTCTGGTTCGTCTCCTTCGCATTTTCAAGGTTAGTTTTGGTTGCTTCATTCCCTTTGTTTGTCTGGTTGTTTCATTGCTTTGGTTTTGGAAGTTTTTGGTTTGTTGCTGCGCTTGTTTCGTCTGTTTTGGGGGTTTTTTAGTTCGCCGTTTGGCTTGTTTTCGTTTTCCGGTGGAGTTCCGGTTGGGCCTGGTCTATGGTCATATCCTCAACTAATTGTCTTCTTCTTCTAACTGGGTTTTGATTTTGTCTTTTCACGTTCCTGCTGTTTCTATTTTTTTCTGAATTATTTTAATTTCTGCGTGTACACGTGTTCCTGTTTCACATAGTGTAGCCCTTTGTGTGTAGACCTATGTTATTGTATTGCCTTACCTTCGGTCGAAGGCCACTTACCTGCCTTTTCTTTCTGTCGAGTGTAGATGTCTTCTTCTAACTCTCTGGATACGTCCACTTTCGCTGGCCTCACTTGTGACTTCTCGGCCGAAGAAGATGGTGTCGAGTGTTCGTCTGCCCGCAATCCCTCGGCCGAGTCCCGGCCGCAAGGTATTCTCCCCCCTTGGCTCAACGTGCGAAGCACTATAACAAGGGGTGAGTTAGAGGCTGTGCGCTTTAGTTGTAAATTTCCAGATTGGATTGAGACGAGGCTCCCGATGGACAATTAAAAGGTAGATGTTTTTTGGCCGATGAGTGGGAGCCTTACTATCTCAGACACTTCGAGATTGGCCTTAGATTTCCCATCATGGGCCTGGTCGAAGAGTTGTGCACCTGGTGTCAGATCCATCCCAGTCATTTGACCCCGCTTGCCATCCGTATATTGTTGAGTGTGGTTCGGTTAAAGGAGAAGTATAATTTAGGATTTTCGGCCGAAGACTTTTTTTATTCTTATTTTGTGAAATGTGAGAAGCCAGACAGTGGTAGATTTGTCTTGAACACTCGACCTCATGGGAAGATATTAATTTTGGGTTTCAAATCTAACGAGTGCCGATGGAAAGACAAGTATTTCTTCGTCAAGGGTGTCACTCGTTTGGGCAAGGGTCCAGGCTATCCTTTTGTGTTGGAAGGATTCATGTAGTTTTTCTGTGGCCTAACTTGCTTTAGAGTTTTATTTGACCGACTGTATTGACTTGTTGTTTTGTTGTGGTTGCTGCCAAGCACGGTGCCAAGAACTGCAAGTCGTCTCCTCGGGCGCGTGCTAGGAGTGAGGCCATTCTCGCGCTCCCGGAGAAGAAGCGTGGTCACAAGAGGTTGTTGCACGAGCTCCGCGTCAGTCGATTTTGGGAGTTCACCAGGAAGAGTAGGTGGCCTCGATATCTTACGTGTAGGTTTACTATGTATTTTTATGCGATCGAGTTAATGTGGTTTGGAATTTGTTTGCAGAAATCGTGGACTACGTGATGTCGAAGCCGTCGGTTCAGCGGGCGCTTGCCATGCGCATTATAATGCGCCAAATTCAAGCAGAGCAAGAGAAAGCCTTTGCCTTTGGTCAGGGGAGTGTTTTGACAGAAGAGAAGTAGGGGTCTTAGGCCGATAACGTTTGCTCCAGTCGTGCTCCGTTTGACAGAGAGGGTCCTCATGGTGCTGAGGGGGCAACTATGGCTGAGGAACCGCAGACTTCGGCCGAAGCGGAAAAGAGTCTCCTGCTTCGGTTGATAGGGAGAAGAGGCCGAGGGAGGATGAGGAAGAAGAGGAGGAAAAGGAGCTCGAGCATCCAGGGAGGCGTGTTAAGCATACAAACAGGAAGTCCACTTCAAGCGGGAGTGGTCTTTTCCTTGAATTCCTTGGTGATTCTTCAACTTGGAGAGTCACGACTGGGATGGTAAAGGCCGCTGATGGTTTCTTCTTTCTTCAGGATGAGGAACGGTTGCAATCTTTGTCCTTTACCCAGTTCAATGAGATGTCCGTAGGCGATTTATACAAGGTAGGTCTTCAATACTTCTCTTTTTACTTTTTACTTTTTTTTTTGGTTCTTTCGTTTTTGATTGTTTGACCTTCTTTCAGGCACTCCAGGGCGCAATGGAGATGTGCCGTCATTTTGATACTGTTATGCACGATAGGAACGAGATGGAGGCGAGCGTCGATAAAGCTTCGGCTAAACTAAAAGCTGCTCAAGATGACTTGGGCTAGGTGACGGCTCAATGTGTTGAAGCCATTAGACGCTCGGAAGCGTTGTAGGCTCATAATTTGGGGCTCGAGTCATCTTGCAAGATGAAGGATGCCGAGCTCCAGCGGCAAGCCAAAGAAATCGAGGAGTTAAAGTCCTTCAAGTTTGCGGCCGAAGAAAGGATGAAGGAGTTAGAGGGTCAAGTGGAGGTCTTGATTAAGGAGGCCGCTCAGGCCGAAGTCACTACTAGGTCATTTGCTATTGAGCAAGGTTTTAGGGGGTCGCTGACTCCTGAGCTGGTGAAGAAGGAACTTGATGTTGTGGCCGTGTTGCGGGATGATATTAATTTGTAATTTTGCCTTTGTTTTTGTTTTTTGCTCTTGCTCTTTGTAACGCCTCGCCCGAATGTAATCATGTTCAATCAATGAAAGATATTTTGTTTCGATTATTCTTGTGTTTCCCTTTGTCGTTCTTTCTGTTGAGAAATTAATCCACCAGTTTTTGTTTTTGGTCGAATGATCTTACTAATTTTTTGTGCCTTTCTCATCCTCTCAGCCTTGAGGGGTTTTCCTTGGGCTTGTCTGACTTTGTAGTAGGGCTTGTTCCAGCCAAAAGAGACTCTCGAATAAGCTTGGCTGGGTTCTTATGCCTAAAGCTTGGAGATTTTCTGAGTTTTACCCTCTGGCGATATGTCTTCGCCCGAGACCTTTTGGATTTACCAGAGGCTTGTCCTTTGGCAATTTTTCGGGTTGCCCTTTGGCAATGTGTCTTCGCCCGAGACCTTCTGATTTACCAGAGGCTTGCCTTTTGGCAATTTTTTGGGTTGCCCTTTGACAATGTGTCTTCACCCGAGACCTTTTGGATTTACCAGAGGCTTGCCATTTGGCAATTTTTTGGGTTGCCTTTTGGCAATATGACTTCGCCCGAGACCTTCTGAATTTGCCAGAGGCTTGTCATTTGGCAATTTTTCGGGTTGCCCTTTGGCAATGTGTCTCCGCCCGAGACCTTTTGGGTTTACCAGAGGCTTGTCCTTTGGCAATTTTTGGGGTTACCCTTTGGCAATGTGTCTTTGCCCGAGACTTTCTAGATTTACCAGAGGCTTGCCCTTTGGCAATGTGTCTGCGCTCGAGACCTTCTGGATTTATCAGAGGCCTGCCCTTTGGCAATTTTTCAAGTTGCCCTTTGGCAATGTGTCTTCGCCCGAGACCTTCTGGATTTACCAGAGGCTTGCCCTTTGGCAATTTTTCAGGTTGCCCTTTGGCAATATGTGAAGTATTATGGGGAGGAATAGTATATAAGCAAAAAGATTTGTTTTATTGCTTTAAGGTGGGGCCTCGTTAAAAACCTTTATTAGGGAAAAGAGTGCCCGCTATTACAATGGTTGTGTTATATTCAAAATTGGTACCTTTTGAGGTGGTGTATGTTCCAGCTTTGCTCTATCTCCTTCCCTTCTTTGGTGATAGATTGTAAGACCCTTTCCCGGATGCTCGTTCCACTTGGTATGGTCCTTCTCAGGTTTCGGCCAGTTTTCCATGAGCTTGATTTTTCGTGTTCAGGAACACTCGTTTGAGTACCCAGTCTCTTGGTTGGAAGGCTCGGGCCTTGACCTTTTTGTTGTACTGCCTTGCTATCACCATTTCGTATTCAGCTATTATTCGTTGTGCACTTTCTCTTTTTTCGTCTGAGGTATCTCTTTCGAAGGTCAGGACATGTTCGTTGGCTCTTCTGTTTAGTCTTTCTGTTGGGAGCACTGCTTCTGTTCCGTAGACCATTGAAAAGGGGGTTTGCAATGTTGAAGTTCTGGGGGTTGTTCTGAATGCCCAGAGGACTTCGGGAAAGGCTTCGGGCCATAGTCCTTTGGCTCCCTCCAATTTTTTCTTGAGAGAATCTACCACTGCCTTGTTAGATGCTTCGGCTTGACCGTTAGCTTGGGGGTACCTCGGGGTTGAGTACGTGATTTTTACGTTCAGCTGGTTGTAGAAATCCTTCAGGGTCTCTGCTATGAATTGGGAACCGTTGTCGGTGATTATTTCCCGTTGTATGCCAAATCTATAGATGATGTGTTTCCAAATGAATTTCTGTACTTCCTGCTCTCTGACCCTTTCTAGCGCTTCAGCTTCTATCCACTTTATGAAGTAATCGGTTACCATCAGGATATAGCTCTTTCGGCCATGGGTGGACATTGGGAAGGTTCCGATAATGTTTATTCCCCATTTGTCGAATGACCATGGAGAGGTGATGCTATGTAGAGTCCCGGCGGGGAGATTGGAGTAGTTGGCGTGTCTCTGGCACTTGTCACATTTCTTTACAAGTTCGGCCACATCCGTCTTCATGGTTGGCCAGTAGTGCTCTGAATGCCAGGCTTTTTCCTCCTGAGTGATTTCCTGCTGACCCTTCGTGAAGTTCTTTTAATACCAGTTCGGCCTCAGAAAGGGAGATGCAGTTTAGGAAGGGGCTGCTTATGGATCTCTTGAAGAGTATTCCCCCGATGATGCAGAATCTGGCGGCTTGAGCTCGTAGCTTTTTTGCTTCCGTTTTGTCTTTGGGTACTTGACCATGATTGATGTAGCTGAGGATGAGGGCTCTCCAGTCGCTATGCTCTATAGTCATGACTTCCTTGTATTCAATGGCTGTTTTAGGGAGGAAGGCATACACAATTGGTCTTGTTGGCTCGTCCTTCTTTATTGATGCCCCGAGGTTCGCCATAACGTCTGCCATTTCATTTTCTTCTCTTGGGATCGTTTTATCTCGGCCCTTTGGAAACGTTTCATGAGTTCCTTGGCTCTTTTCAGGTACTTGGCCATTTTCTCGTTTCTGGCTTAGTATGTGCCTTTTATTTGATTGACCACTAGTTGGGAGTCGCATTTGATTGTTAGATTGTGCGCCCCACTTTCTTTCGCTACCCTTAATCCTGCAATCAGGGCTTTGTATTCGGCCTCGTTATTAGTGGCGGGAAATTCACATCGAATAGCTTAAAGAATTGGAGGTAAATTCAGGGGCCGGAGGCACACGCCCATGCAACTGCCGCTCTGTTTGCTGGCTCCGTCCACTTCTAATACCCATTCTTCGATTGAAGATGTGACTAGCTGATTTACTTCAGCCTCAGCTACTTTAGTTGGGGTTTTCTCGAAGTCCGCCAAGAAATCTGCAAGGGCTTGAGATTTAATTGCCTTTTTTCCTTCGAACGATATGTCGTGTTCGCTGAGTTCTAAGGCCCACTTCATCAGTCTTTCGGATTTCTCAGGGGAGTGTAATGCGCTTCGCAAAGGTAAAGATGTTATTACCACAATCGGGTGCCCTTGGAAGTATGCCCGAAGTTTTCTTGCACCAAACACCAGGCTCAGAATTGTTTTTCTAGGGTTGAATATTTTGTTTCTGCTAAGGTTAGAGTTTTACTTGCGAAGTATACCAGCTGTTACTTTCCTCCGGTTTCCTTGACCAGGATAGTACTCACTGCAATCTACGAATGTGATAGATACAAGTACAGTTTCTCATTAGCTTCTGGTTTGGCTAAGAGTAGAGGGCTGGTCAGGAAATCTTTAATGCCGGCAAGGGCATTTTGCAATTTTCGGTCCACTCAAACTCCTTAGACTTTTTCAAGGCCTCGAAGAATGGTTGGAATTTTTCTGATGCCTTCGGGATGAATCTGGTTAGGGCTGCAAGTCTTCCGGTGAGTTTTTGGACGTCTTTCTTATTCTGGGGTTCTGCTATGTTTAGAATTGGCTTGATCTGGTCTAGGTTGGCTTCAATCCCTTTCTTCGTGACTAGATACCCCAAGAATTTTCCCAATTTGACCCTGAATTGGCATTTGGTGGGGTTCAGTTTCATGTTGTACTTCTGGAGGGTTTCGAATGCTTGACTCAAGAAGTGAACGTGCTGGCTTGCTTCCTCTGACTTCACCAGCATGTCGTCGATATACACCTCCATGGTCTTCCCCAGTTTGTCGGCGAACATTTTGTTCATTAGTCTTTGATAAGTGGAGCCGGCATTCTTCAGCCCAAAGGGCATTACTTTGTAGTAATAGATGCCCCGCTCAGTGATGAAGGCAGTTTTTTCTTGGTCGCTGGGGTGCATTTGTATTTGGTTATAGCCGGAGTATGCATCAATGAAGCTCAACATTTCGTATCCAGCAGTCGCATCTATGGTGAGATCTATGTGTGGCAGCGGGAACGGGTCTTTCAAACAGGCTTTGTTTAGATCCGTAAAGTCGATGCACACTCTCTATTTCCCGTTCTTCTTCTTGATGACGACTACGTTTGCGAGCCAGTCCGGGTATTGGACTTCTTTGATCGATCCATTCGCGAGGAGTTTCTCCACTTCTTCATTAATGATCTCATTTCGCTCTTGGGTGAACCTTCTGCGCTTTTGTCTCACCGGCTTCATGCCCTCTTTCACATTCAGTTTGTGGGTAATGATTGCTGCATCGATTCCGGTCATGTCTTTGTGTGACCAGGCGAAGCAGTTTTGGTTGGCTCAGAGGAAGTTTATCAGTTCTTCCCTTTCTCTTCCCTCTAACATGGCCCCAATTTGCACCGTTCTATCCCCTCCTGATCCAGTGGTATTTCATTCACTTCGTGTTCGGCCGACTCTTAGGGTGCCTTTGGCTAGATATGTGATTGTTATACTTCCGCTGCTTTTTGTTTCAAGAAGTTGACATAGCATTCTTTGGATGCATTTTGCTCCCCTCTTATCTGCTTGATCCCGTGTGGAGTCAGGAATTTGATGAGTTGGTGGTATGTAGATGGTATTGCCTTTATCCCGTGAATCCAGGGCCTCCCTAAGATCATATTGTAGGCCGAATTTGAGCTTATCACCAGGAAGGTGGTATGGAGGTTTATTCCTTCTGCATATACTGGTAGCTCGATTTCGCCAATGGTGGAGGTGGCTTTGCCGTCGAAGCCGACGAGTGATATGGCCTTACTGCGCATCATCCTTTCATCTAGCTGTATGTTTCTGAATGTCTCAAGGAATAGGATGTTGGCTGAGCTGCCATTGTCGACCAGTACTCTTTTTACCGTCAGGTTTGCTATTGAGATTTTGATTACCAATGCGTTATGGTGTGGCACATTAAACCTCTCCGACTTCTTCTTCGGTGAAAGTGATGGAGCAGTGGTTCTTTGTGTTTTCACTTCTGATGTTATACACGCTCTGAGTTTCTCTGAGCTTTCTTCTCGCAGCTGAGCTTGTCAGCCCGCATATGTCGGATCCCCCGGCTATCATATTGATTACTCTCTCTTCAGCATTTGCTACTGGGGTCGGGTTCACTCGTTGTCGATTTTTGTCTGCTTCGGCCGCGATTTCCCGCCCTTTCTCAGTTAAGTATTCCCGCAGGTGCCCAGTTTTGATTAGCTCTGCTACTTCTCTTTTTAGGGTCCGGCATTCGTCGGTGTTGTGGCCGTGGTCCCCAAGGAATTTGCAGTACCGAGACATATCTTTTCTTGCAGAGGGGTTTTTAGATTTTTCGGGCCACCTGACTCGGTCCCTTAGGGTCTTGAGTACCGTTAGGGCTTCCCTCGTAGGTATGGTGAGGGGATATGGCAGCAGCTCTTTCTCCCTGTGTATGGGATCGGGACCGGTGTAATTCGGCCTGGCAAAGCTTCCGCAGCCGGAGTCTCTTTGGCTCATTTTGTAATCTTCGTTTTGACCACCGCTATTATGGTCGCTCTGCCCTCGAGAGTTTGAGACATTTTGCGGTCCCGTATGATTCCTAAGTTGGAATTCTTCTTCGTACTCCATCGCATCTTCTGCCCTTTCCAGAACATCTTCGAAGGTCCTAGGTTTTATCAATTTGAGGCTTTCGTAAAATTTTGACATTTTTACGAGCCCTTTTATGAAGGCTCTGATGGCACTTTTATCCCTGTAGTCCGGGATGACCATCTTTGTTTCCTTGAACTTCCTTACATATTGCCTGAGGCTCTCGTTGGCTCCCTATCTCAGGTCATAGAGATCATCCACATCTTTTTCTTTTCTTCGGCTGTCGGAGAAGTGGTTAACGAACTTTGTGGCTAATGAGGAGAAATACTTGATGCTTTTCTCGGGGAGGGCCGAATACCATCTTTGGACGGTTCCAGGCCGAAATCTTCTTTAGGGATATTGCATGTCCCTATGCGAGTCTTGTAGTCAGCGATGTGGTCCTCGGGTCTGTTGTTCCCTCATAAGGTTTCATACTAGGGATGGAGAACCTTTTCGGCATCCTTGTGTCTAGGATCCAGGATGTGAATGGGGTGTCGGAATAGCGCGTTGTTGAAGAGCGCATAGTGACCCTTCTACCTGAAGTTCGCTGCACCAGATCTTTCAACTCTGATTTCGCGATTACGGCGTTTTTCACGGCTTCTTTTAGACGACGTTAGCTTTGTCTGCTCATCATCAGAACTGCTTGAGCTATTTAGGTCTACAGTTTTATGACTCTCCGTCGACCCGTCACTTTCCTCAGATGATCCTTTGCCGGAACCTTCTTCGAAGTTGAGTCTCTTTTTGCGAAGGGGTGAGTATTTCTGGCTTGATCGCCTGACTTTTCCTTTAGATGAGGCTTTCTTGGATTCTGCTTCTTTCTTCCACAACTCCTTCTCTTCTTCTGCCTTCTTGAGCATCTCAGTCATGATGGCAAGCTGCTCTTCTGGTGTCTTTGGGGTTTGATCTTCCACGTTGACGGTATTGGGATTTACTGGTGCCATGATTGACGGGAATAAGACGGAGGAGTTTTCAAGACAATCGGAGATAAGAGTTTTAATATTTCAAGAAATCTCAACCTTGTGTGTGAGATTTCGTGCCCCACGGTGGGCGCCAAACTGCGGTGCCAAATAAATCACAGCCAAATATAAGGCTAAGATTGGTTGAGAAAATAGCTAAAAGCTTACAAAGATAATCTCATAGAGTTTTTCTCTAATGAATAAAAATTCGGATCTTTTACAATCATCTCTACCCCTATTTATAGGTGGTATTTGGGTCATATTTCTATTTGGATTGGGATTTCCTGTCTTTCTTGAATTTGATCTCCTTATTGTACTTGGAGATGGATACCTCAATTGTAGATGAGTTGGGTTACCGTAAGCGAAATGGATTGGGCTTGGGCTTTTTAATACTATTTGAAAGGCAGTCAGGCTGTGTCAGGCTTCTTCGGCCACAGGTAACAGTTGAGTCAGTTTGGGCCTCCTTCGGCCTAAAGGCCGGTGGGCCTTCTTCGGCCGAAGGGGCATCGTCTTGCCTCGGTCGAAGGTCCGGCTTTATTTACTCGGGCCCTTGGATTCCTCAAGTTGTTGGAGGCGCTTAACCTCGTGGGGTCGTAAGTTGCTTTCCCACCACAATAAATAAGATATTTAAAGCGTTATTTTAAAAATCTGATTTAAAAATATAAATAAAAGTTTATTGTTAAAATTTATTTTAAAATTTTAAATCGTATTTCATTCATTTTATAAAATTTTCTTTTTTATTTATTTTTATTCAAATTTTTATTAGTATAAAAAAATATTTTAAAAAAAATTATAGTTTTTAATAAAATATATTTTATATATAGATAAACAACGAAATTCTCTGACACTAATAAAATAAATGAAAACTTTTCATTTGAATGAATAAATATAGCGATTACTTTACTTTAGTTGTTACCCTCGAATAATTTTGAAGATATTTAAAAGGTAGAGTTTTTCAACCATTCACAATATCTTAATATAAAATTTTATGTGGCGCATTTTAGTTAAAAAAACAAAAAGAAAAAGGAAGAAAGAGTGAGCACTCTTACACACAATTAAGAAAATTAGAAAGTTATAAGAAAAGTTTAAGAGGTTGAATGATTCTAACTAAATATTCCTATTTAGGTGAAGATTAATCTTTTGATGAAATATAAAATTCTTCAAATTATATTAATTAAAATGTTACTTTAAATGTTAAATATTAATTTTAAAATAATTAATTTTTTTTTTTAAGGACAAGAGCTTTTTATTAAAAATAAATAAATATCATATATTTTGAAGTCTCACATCTCTAACACCCGAAGAATCATTAAACATTAATAAGGACACTTGAGGAGGCATAGAATGAAACACATGAACACCAAATACATAGAAAGGAAAATATATTTTTGGGGACCACAAAGTCAGGCTCAAATATGGTCTTGTTTCGCCATGCCCAAAGCTTCCAGCATATTATTGCAAAAATGTCTTTCCATTCAAGATCATTAACACATTTTGCTTTTAACATGTTCTGTTCCACCCAATCATCAACCAAGGGAGTATCAAAAAAATTATTGAGACCAAAAAGACAAATAAAAGGCAACCAGATATCTCTCGCTAATGAGCAATCACGAAGCACATGCATGACAGATTCACCATCTAAGTTACAACCACTACAGATTGAATTAGAACCAAAATGACGCCTACACCTCTCTAAATTTGTAAGTAATCGGTTGTGCACAACAAGTCACAAAAAACTTTGCACTCTTAGAGGTCATTTCCATTTCCAAATTAGTTCCCACACCCTTTTATGATGGTGAGTTTCAGGATCCATCAAACAATTATAAGTAGATCTAATAGAAAATGCACCATTTGCAGAAAATTTCCAAAACGGCATATCCTCAATGTTCACAAACAAATGCACATAACTGGACGCGATTCACTGCACGATCTGCACTGGTAAAAGATATGAGAACATATGCCATCTCCAAATATTATTTGAACCCATAAAATCACATAATGAAGCATTACGTAAAGCAATTGGAATTTGGGCTGACGCAAATTGGTACAAAGGACCTAAATCGGCAATCCATGGGTGGTTCCAAAATTGAATCCGTCTTCCATCACCTACACTCCAACAAATACCTTGTAGCACTAAGAGCCAAATTCGAACCATATTCTTCCATAAATGAGAGACCTCCTGTGTCTTAAAGGCAGATGGATCATAAACATTAACCACCCCATATTTAGCCAGCATCACTCGTACCCAAAGTTTAGAACTGTATGTCAAGAAATGCCAAACTAATTTCACTATAAAAGTTTCATTAGACCACCGCAGTCGACGAAAACCCTATCCCCCTGCATTCTTTCGAGCACAAATCCTGTCCCATTTAACAAGAGGAATACTCTGTCTAGTTTCTGACAATCCCCAAATGAAACTCCTGCAAATTTGTTCAATCTTTAAGCAAATTGCTACTGGGATTGCATTGTCTGAAATGCATAAGATTGTCTGAAACTCTTTGTCAAAATGGAGAAAGTGATATGACCTGCAAGAGATAAGCAATGCGATTTCCAGCCTACCAATCTTGTCTGAACCCGATCCACAATATATGTTTGGTAGGTAGAGTTTAGGTAATTAAATCTTTTTATTAACGAGTTGGTAATTTGATCGTTGAGTAGAAAATGTTTAGTAAGTGATTAAATTTATAATTAACAATTTTCTAAAGGCGAATTGAAGTGTATCTACAAATCCCTCGTAAAAAAGTCTTCTTATTTTTATCCTCACTAAATATTATTAAAATACTTTTAATAATACTAAAAGAAAAAATCTTATTTGTAATAAATATTGTTAATTTTAATATTAATTTTATTTATCAAATGTGACTAAAATATTTAAATAATTTATTTTTTTTAATCATTATATGTTTTATTTTTTAATTAGTTGACAATTATTATATTATAAATTTTAAATTAAAAATCTCACAAAAAAATTATTTAAAAATAAATAAACTATACTATAAATTAAATATATTATATATTTATTTAATATCATTTTACAACTCGCGCTACTCCAACACATCGTTGTTATTACTAAACTCTCATCTCAAACCGTTATTGTGATATCTAATTGTTTTTTTTTTCTTTAACAGTTAACTCAATTTAGTTAATGTCAAATATACACTAAAATAAATACTTATTTTTATTAATAATATTTAAAAAGTATTACCTAACATTAAATACGAATTTTAAAAAAATAATTTTAATTTAAAAGTTATGTAAAATAAATATTTTTTAAAAAACTTGTTAAAATGTTATTTAAAATTAACACAAAATAAAATCCAAAATTTATAAATTATGAAAAAAAATTATAATAAAATTATTAGAACTTTTGCCATTTCCCCCCTTTTTTTCCTTTTTTTTTTTTCAGACCATATAAATATGATAAACATTATTTTAAATAAATTATTTCTCATTTGTCATTTCAATAAAATTATAAAGTTGGTAATAATAATACATAAATCAAAACTGCTATTGGAGATTCGAATAACCAGATTGGCTCAATAATTTTCCATTCTCTTTATTTATTAGGAAATAAAAAGTTTAATTCTTCTAATTTAAATTAGAAAAATTAATACCTAAATAAACCAATACAATTATATGAGCCCTTTCAAAATATTGAATTAAAATAAATATCATTATACATCACTATTCATAACTTCTATTTTCATAAAATCATTATTCTATAAACATCATATAAATTATTATTTTATATTTCCAAACCATTTCCAATAATATCTTAATAGTTAATTAAAAAATATATTAATTCTCTATAATTAATATATATATATATATATAAATATAAAGTGTTGTAAACATGGTGGATTTCCACCTCCTGCGTTCATCTCATGTGATACGTGTAGGGCATGCATATGAATTAACATGCACACTGATACGTGCATAATCATATCGCTATATATAGTGATAATAAGCAAAATTAGACTTTTTCAATTTTTTTATTTTAGTTTTAGACCCGTCCTAAATTTTTTACATTTTTAAACTTTTTTATAAAAAAATTGCAAAACTAAACATTTAAAAAAATTTTTTTTTTTTTTTTCAGAAAATGAGCTTTCTAGTATTACTACCGGGAAGCAAGCAAATTTCAATCAGCTTCCCGGTGTGTAATACAGGGAAGCAAAATTTTGCTTCCCTATATTACACACCGGGAAGCTGGCTTGATTTTTGCCTGCTTCCCTATGTGTAATACAGGGAAGCAAAATTTTGCTTCCCTTTATTACACACAGGAAAGCTGGAAAAATTCAAGCCAGCTTCCCGGTGTGTAGTACTGGGAAGCTGAAATTCGCTTCCCGGTACTACACACCGAGAAGTTGGTTTGAATTTTGTCCGCTTTCCGGTACTACATACCGGGAAGCTACTGGATATGTGTTTTCTCGGTATTGATGGGTAAAATGGTCATTTTGGTCTATTTTTTGCAAAAAAAAATTTCAAAAAGTTTAGTTTTGTAAAAAAATTAATGTTAGTCTAAAAATATAATTTTTTTAATAAAAAAAGTCTAAAAGTGCCCATTACCCCTATATATATATATATATATGTGTGTGAGATATAGTATGAATAAAGAACAGAATCTGCGTTAGTTGTAACTTCTCTTCATCTGTTACATTTCTTCCATAATTTATCTGATTATCACTATAAATCTGTTCTGCAATATTACAAGATTTCCAAGATTTCCAAGATTTCCAAGAATTACCAGGTTACTTTCTGATCTGAATTTATTTTCCCGTTAATATTAAACTGTTTTTTTCTACCTCACTTCTATTTTATTTTTACAACACGTTATCAGCACGAGTATGCTCTCTGGTTGCCGCTTTGCCGGATCTTCCAGATCATAAAGTGTCTGGTGATGATGTTTCTTTCTTCTGTGTGTTCCGGGAAATTTTGGAAATTATGATGGATTTGGAAATTTTTGGAAAAATACCATTATTCACCTGAGTTGAATAAATGGTGGATCTGAAAAGTTTGAAATGATAATATTATTCACCCGAGCTGAATAATTGAATTTTTTAGATTGAATTCTGGATATCTGGAAATTTAAAAAAAGTGTTCTTCTTTTGCAGAAAATGAATCGATACAAATTTGAGCCATTGTTGGTTTCTGGAGCGAATTATATAAGATGGTTGAGTGATTGTGGGATAAGGCTGAAATCTAAGAACCTATACGGGACTCTGGATAAAAATAATGAAACAACTGAGCAACAAAAAAAATAAATTTTTGATTATAATCCGAACCCATCTGAATGATGATTTAAGAATCAGTATATGACTGTCACTAATCCTGCAGATCTGTGGCAAGCATTGATTTTTAGATACAATCGCCAAAATGAACTCATCCTGCCTGAAGCACGAGATGAATGGCATAATTTGATATTCCAAGATTTTAAAAGCGTGAGTGAATACAACTCAGTCATGTATTTGATTGTGAATAAGCTGAAAATGTGTGGGGAAACAAAATCTGACCATGAAATGTTAAATAAGACATTTACCACATTCCATCCTTCCCAAACAATTTTACAACAGCAGTATCGGGAAATGAAATTCCAAAAATATGATGATTTGATTAGACATTTGGATATTGCTGAAAAATACAACCAGTTGTTGTTGAAAAATAGTGAAAGGCGCCCTGTTGGCACCCAAGCATTCCCAGAAGTGAATGCACATTATAATGAAAACCCAGGCCGTGGTCGTGGTTACCGTGGTCGTGGTCGTGGCCGTAATTCTGAACGTTGGAATGATTTTGGAAATGGACGTGGTAATGGCCGAGGTGGTCGAGGTTCTGGAAATGGTCAGGGACGTGGTCGTACTAGGGATTATGGACATCCATATCATAATCCAAATACTCCCCAGAAGTGGAATAATAATGCTAGTTCCAGCAAAGGGAAAGAAGTTATGGAACCACCAAAGTTCAATCGCAGTCCATGTTATAGATGTGGTTCCCCAACTTGTTATGCGAGAACTTGTCGCGCTTCCAAGCATGTAGTTGAAGCTTATCAGAAGCTGAGACGCGAACAAGAAAAAGAAAAGAATAACGAAGCAAATATGGCTGATATTTTTGGCGATGGTGATACTGGTCCTGTCGACATATCAATTCTGGAAACTGCTGATTTCTTTGAAGATCCTGATGGGAAGATAGATCACCTGATTGGTGATGGAACTATTAATTACAAGTGAATGTATTTCCTTGTTTTTAGAATGTAAATAGAATGGAATGTAATTTTAGTTTTGATTGTAAATATTTGTAAATAGTTATGAATATTACATTTTTATTCAATTAATGTTATGTTTAATTTTATTAAAGGTTATGAGTTCGAATCAAGAATTAGTTATATCTGGAGATATATGTTTAGCTAATAGCGCTACAACCCATACGAATTTTGAGAGATACAAAATATTTTCTGGAATTGATTCCAATTCAAGTTAAAGTGAATACCATATCAGGTCCAGTAGATCTGATCGAAGGCTCCGGAAGAGCTTCAATTGTGTTACCAAATAACACTGAATTGGAAATCAAAAATGAGTTATACTCTCACAAATCCAGAAGAAATTTGCTCAGTTTCAAAGATATAAGAATGAATGGATATCATATTGAAACAGTTGATGAAAAGGGTGTTGAAAATTTATGTATTATTTCGAACAAATCAGGCCAGAAGCTTGTGATTGAAAAGTTGTCTATTTCATCATCTGGATTATATTATAAAACAATCAGGCATGTTGAAACCCATGCTACCGAGAACCAGAAGTTCTCTGATCCTAAAATATTCCAACTTTGGCATGATCGATTTGGGCATCCGGGATCCACAATAATGCGAAGAATAATAGCGAATTCAGAAGGGCATCCACTGAGAAATCATAAAATTCTACTGAATGATAGGGACCTGTGTATCCCATGTTCCCAAGGGAAATTGATAACGAAACCATCATTTATGAAAGTAGGTTTTGAATCTCCATCATTTTTACAGAGAATTCAAGGAGATATATGTGGACCAATTCATCCACCTAGTGGACCCTTTCGCTACTTTATGGTTTTGATAGACGCATCTGCAAGATGGTCCCATGTATGCTTGTTATCCACTCGTAATGTTCCTTTTGCAAAACTGCTAGCACAGATTACTCGATTACGAGCTCATTTTCCAGATTACCCTATTAAGAGTATAAGACTTGATAATGCTGGTGAATTTACATCGAAAGCATTTGATGAATACTGTCAAGTATCTGGGATTGATGTTGAACATCCAGTGCCGTATGTTCATACCCAAAATGGATTAGCTGAATCATTAATTAACCGCCTTCAAATAATTGCGCGAACTATATTAATGCGCTCGAAATTACCAGTAACTGTTTGGGGACATGCTATATTGCATGCTGCTGCATTGATTCGTATTCGCCCAACAGCATATAACCAATATTCCCCATTACAGTTAGTATTTGGGCATCCTCCTAACATCTCGCATTTGAGAACATTTGGGTGTGCTGTATATGTACCTATTACCCCAACTCAGAGATAAAAAATGGGACCCCAAAAACGTTTAGGAATATATGTGGGTTTTGATTCTCCATCAATTATTAGATATTTGGAACCATTGACAGGAGATTTATTTACAGCTAGATTCGCTGACTGTCAATTTGATGAAAGTAATTTTTCCGTTACTTGGAAAAGAAAAGATTTCTCCTGAAGAGAAACTTGAATTAGCATGGAAAGTTCCCACATTGGCGCATATGGATCCTCGTACTCCACAATGTGAACTAGAAGTTCAAAGGATCCTACATTTACAAATGATAGCTAATCGAATGCCTGATGCATTTAATGACACTTCGAAAATAACCAAGTCTTATATTGAAGCTGCTAATATACCAGCAAGGGTAATTGTCCCAGAAGGACGATCTCAAAAGACAATAGCAAGCGAAACTCCAATTCTCCGCCAGAAGCGTGGTAGACCCCCCTGGTTCAAAAGATACAATTCCACGAAAACGAAATAAAAATTATTTGGATCCTAAAACCACATCTGACGAAATCCCAAAAGTTGATGAGATTCCTGAAAATAGCCTCCCAGAAGGAGAAAATAATATGGAAATACCATAATTAAAAAATAAAGAAATTTCCATAGACTTCATCTAAGAGACTTGGAATCGAAATGAAACAATTGTTGATGATTTATTTTCATATTCAGTGGCAATTAGTATTCATATGATGATTATGAGCCACGTGATATCCAAGAATGTAAAAGTAGGCATGACTGGAAAAAATGGGAAGAAACAATCCAGGCAGAATTAAATTCATTGAATAAACAAAAAGTTTTTGGACCTATAGTTCGAATACCTGAAGATGTTCAACTAGTTGGTTACAAATGGGTATTCGTTCGGAAACGAAATGAAAGAAATGAAATTGTGAGATACAAAGCACGTTTGGTTGCTCAAGGTTTCTCCCAAAGGCCAGGAATTGATTACAATGAAACGTATTCCCCAGTCATGAATACAATCACATTTCGATTTCTGTTAAGTCTTACAGTTGCTGAAAAACGGGAAATGTGTTTAATGGATGTAGTTACTGCGTATCTGTATGGATCACTTGATTATGATATTTACACGAAGCTCCCAGAATGACTCAAATTACCTGAATCTCATCTATCAAAATCTCGAAACTTGAATTCCATAAATTTACAAAAATCCCTATATGGATTGAAACAATCTGGGAGAATGTGGTATAACCGCCTGAGCGAGTATTTGGTTAAGGAATGATACTAGAATAATACGATATGTCCATGTATCTTCATTAAGAAATCAGGGTCTAGGTTTGCAATTATAGCAGTTTATGTGGATGATATGAATATTATTGGGACTCGAGAAGAGATCCAACAAACTGCTGAATATCTAAAAAATGAGTTGTAAATGAAAGATTTGGGAAAAACAAAATATTGTCTTGGTCTGGAAATTGAACATAAACCAAATGGGATATTGGTTTATCAATTAGCATACATTGAAAATGTCCTAAAAATATTCAATATGGATCATGCCCATCCGTTGAGTACACCCATGGTTGTAAGAACACTTGATCCCAAAAAGGATTCATTCCGACCGAAGGATGATGACGAACAATTACTTGGTCCTGAAGTATCATATCCGAGTGCGATTGGTGCGTTGTTATATTTAGCACAATGTACGAGACCAGATATCTCGTTTGCTGTAAATTTATTAGCGAGATATAGTTCTGCACCAACATGTCGTCATTAGAATGGAATCAAACATATTTTTCGTTACCTGAAGGGTACGAAAGATTTGGGATTATTTTATACAAATTCTGATAAATTTCTGGGTTTGACTCGTTATGCCGATGCTGGATACATTTCGGATCAGCATAAAGGACGTTCTCAAACTGGCTATATTTTCACGTATAATGGTACAGCGATCTCCTGGAGATCTACGAAACAAACTTTAGTAGCCACGTCCTCGAATCATGCTGAAATTTTGGCATTACACGAAACCAGTAGAGAGTGTATTTGGTTGAGATCAATTATCCAACATATCCAGAATTCATGTGGTATCTCCCAAACTGCGAATGGGCCAACTGTAATTTTTGAAGACAATGCTGCATGCATCGCCCAAGTTCGGGGAGGTTACATCAAAGGAGATCGAACCAAGCACATTTCCCCAAAATTCTTTTACACCCACGAGCTTTAGAATACGGGTCAAATCGATGTGAAGCAAATCTGATCGAGCAATAATCTAGCCGATCTACTAACGAAATCGTTACCGACATCAACGTTCAAAAAGCTCGTTTACGATATTGGAATGCGAAAGCTCTCCAGATTAATAGATTAGATTATGGGTGTAATTAATAGGAGGAGTTTTTGTAATTGGATTCACCAACTGTACTCTTTTTCCTTCGTCCAGTTTTTGTCCCACTGAATTTTTCTGGTAAGGTTTTAACGAGGCAGTCAATAGGTGGAATCCAAGGGGGAGTGTTGTAAACATGGTGGATTTCCACCTCCTGCATCCATCTCATGTGATACGTGTAGGGCATGCATATGAATTAACATGCACACTGACATAATGAATAAAGAACAGAATCTGCGTTAGTTGTAACTTCTCTTCATCTGTTACATTTCTTCCATAATTTATTTGATTATCACTACAAATATGTTCTGCAATATTACAAGATTTCCAAAATTTTCAAGAATTACCCAGTTACTTTCTGATCTCAATTTATTTTCCCATTAATATTAAACTGTTTTTTTTCTACCCCACTTCTATTTTATTTTTACAAAAATAAAAAAATAATATAAAAGCAAGACAAACATAATATCCTAAGAACCTCTGCTTCACTTCTTTAAACTCCACTTATTATTATTATTATTATTATTATTATTATTATTATTATTATTATTATTATTATTATATAAGAACCAAAAAACATAGTGGGGAATTTTTTATTTATTTTACTAAAATGATAAAGGATTGAAACTTATTACATGCATTATTTCTTGTTGATTACTTAATGAGAAAGCTAATAAGTAAACAATAGATAGCTTTAACAAAAAGGAAAAACATAAGAAAAGTTAAAAACAAACAAGTATATTTTTAGTTGACAAAACTACCAGTACTAGAAAAGAATCAAATCTTATTCTTATAAATCTTTATAGATTGTCCAAAGTCTAAGCAAATCTCTTGAACTCCTCCTTATGAACAAACGAACGGTCCCAAGAACAACACTTAGACAAAATATTAACAAAGAATATAATAAAATGGTCAATAAATTGAAACCCACCATACTATACACACTCATATTCCACCCACTACCATCAACTAAACAATTTAATAAAATCCCACTTTAGCAAATGCATCAGACAAAAATTCCCACATTCTATATGCATCAAGTTTATTATTTTTTTAAAAATTAAAATAAAAGTATCAAATTTTTTTATATTATAAATAGTCAAAACAAACACCTTCTTGCTTTCTCTCATCTTCTATAGCTCATAAAAGTGTATTTCCAACGCATAAAGCTAAGCAGAGAAACAAATCTAAAACATTCTTTGTTGCAGCTCCAGACAAAAGGAAGAGGTGAAAAATCTCTCTCTCTCTCTCTCTGAAGTCATCAAATTTGCTTTTCTTTCACTTTTCTTCTTCTGGATTTATGGATGCTGATAAACTATCTCAGGTGGGTACTTCTTATTTTTAATTTTTGCTTTTTTTTCATCTTTAACTTGCTCAGTTATTGGTTTTTGTTCCACTCTTTCAAGCTTTTTAGGTCAAAAAAACAAATTTATATATATTCACTTGATGATGATGATTCATATAGATACATATATACATGCCTTTGCTTTGTGTAGTTTTTCATTAATAAAAATCATTAATAATTCTAAACTTGTTCTTCAAAACATGAAACTGTTTTTTTTTGTTTTTTTTTTTTCCAACTTTTCTTTCTCTAGGGTTTTCTTTTTGTTCATGTACTAATTAATTTTTTTTTTTAGAGAAGCTATTATCCAGAATTGTTGATCAACAACAACAGTAGAGCATCAATGGAGGAAATAGTATCATCCAATAACAATAACAACCCAAGACAAATAACAGAAAGAAAAACAAGACCACAAGAGCAACTAAACTGTCCAAGATGCAACTCAACAAACACAAAATTCTGTTACTACAACAACTACAGTCTGACACAACCCAGATACTTTTGCAAGACTTGCAGAAGGTACTGGACTGAAGGAGGCTCACTGAGAAATGTTCCAGTGGGTGGAGGTTCAAGAAAGAACAAAAGATCTCTCTCATCCACACCACCCACTTCCTCATCTTCCTCTTCAGTCACCAGCAAACAACTCATCCCAGATCTCAACCCACCAAACCTCTCCCAATTCCAAAACCCTAACAAGCCTCAGGACCTCAACCTAGCTTTTGTGGCCAATCATAGTGATCAAATCTCACCTTTTGTTGAAATCCCTAAAGGTAGTGGTGTTGGTGAGAGTAACACCAATCAAGACTCCACCTTTACTGCTTCAACATCTCCAATTTCAGCTCTTGATTTGCTTAGGACTGGGATCAGTTCAAGGGGTCTGAACAGCTTTATTCCAACACCCATGCCTGATTCCAACACTCTGTTCTCATCTGGGTTTTTGTCTCAGGAAATGAAGCCTGGTAATTTGAATTTCTCATTAGATGGGATTGGGACAATGAGTGGTGTTCAAGAAAGTGGTGGAGGAAACAGTGGGAGGCTTTTTTTCCCTTTTGGAGAAATGAAAACAATGCCTAATTCAACAGAGATTGATCAAAACAGAGGACAGGGAGGCAGTGCTGCTCCAACTGGGTTTTGGAATGGAATGTTGGGTGGTGGATCATGGTGATTTTTACACAATTTTTAATCTTTTTTTTTTTTTTTTTTTTTTTTTTTTTCACATGGCTATTGGGGACTAACAGATAGATACATATGTTTTTTGTTTTATTATTATTATTGGTTTTGGTTTGGTTTGGGGCAATGTAAGGAATTTGGAGCTTTATTTTGGGTTGGCTTCAAAAGGGTTTCCATGTGTAGATAGAAGAAGAGGTGAATATTGACCACCATCATCATCAGTATTCACAACTTCTTCTGTCACTAACTAGGACACCTGAAGTGTTTGTTTTGTATGTCTTCTTTTTTTTTTTTTCAATTGAATGTTGTATGGCATTGAGTAATTGATATAGTTTTACACAAGTTTGTAGTATAATATATATTTTGCTTAATTTTGTTACCATTTTCCAGTCATGCACATCAAAAGCAAAGTATTAAGTCTAATAAATGAATATAATATTAATTAACACTATTTTTTCCCAGTATCCAATGAGATTCTTCCAGCAGTGAAACCACACTCCATGCATTTCAGGATTTGCACATCTGTCACATTTTGATTCCATAATCATCATATATTACTACATAAAATGTGTAATTAATTGAACATTACCTCACACAAACACTGTTGAAAAGTGGTGGTATAATGATTATATATGTTTTTATATATATAAAATATAAGAAAAGAAAAGCATAGAAGGAAGAGTAGACATATCTTCTTTTCTGGACATGGGGTTTCGCAATTCAACATGATAAATCGGTTAATGGTAGACCCACAACCACTCCACTTTGTTGTAGAGTTTCGATGCATCCACATTGTTATTAACTTAAGTTTCTTCTTAATACTACTATTAAGATCTAATTTAAGAAAAATGAAAGCAAGCAAATTGTACTTAAAAATATAAAAAAGAAGTTTACATTACAACCTACCTACTCCAACTAAAAAGCTGACCAAATCATCTTGTTTGACACAAAACCCTAATTCCATTCATTTATCTTATCCCATATTTTTCGTTATAATCATTACACCATGTTGTTGTTTATATTCGAAAAATATGACACTACATGCATCATTTGGTCTTTACTGGGTCCTACCAAACATTCTCTCTGGGCAAGCGTGCTGGTTTTTTCAATCCACTTTTTTGTTTTCTAAATCTAGTCAATTTCTCTCTCTTTGTATCTATGTGTGTATATATAATAAGACTCTCCACCACCACCTTAGATGTCTCAATCATTGGATATATTGGGCCTGGCTATAATATCTAGGCCCAGATAATAGCATCTTGCTATTTTTGGGCCGTTTTATTCTCTGCTATGGTCTATTAATACTATATATATGCTATAGAATCTGACATTTCTCGACATTCTTCGTTTCGTGATTGAATAAAACATCGTGCATTAAAAACTACTTGCTATTATTGTGTACCCAGTTGGTGATTTTGTCTCTTTTGATGATAATGTCAATGTCATTAACCAATTGGATGCTTGCTATCAAATCTTATGTACAGTAATTGGGGACACGGATAAATCTCACATAGATTAAGAAGAAAATTTGTCTACTGTACAGAGAAGCTGCGGTTATATACCCTTATTACTTAATTATCTTTGTCAAAACAGAGCATGATTACATACATAGTTATACATCTTTGCGTTGGTGGTGTCTTCTATACAGTGATGCAACAGCAGGTTTATAAGCCTGTAAACCAGATAAACTTCTGAGGGAAGATGCTCCAGTTGTTACTTGTCTCCGTTGATGCCGAAAATCCTGACCTTGTGCATATTAGGGAATTTGGCGATGACAAGCACTAGCACTGCGAGAGTGTTGAAAAACAGCATTGGATGTTGATAGTCTGTTGTGTGTGAGGCTATTAAGTACCTGTTGCAGATATATACGAGGTAAGAAAGTTTCTCAAGTCTACATGATCTTCGACTAATTATATTTGCTATATGCAATGTAAATTGGTAAAGCCGAATGCTAACTCAATCTATGCAGAATGGATATTAAGCTGAAGCTCATTGTCCATTCTGCAGGGACACATGAGATATGAAGGCTGCACAGAGCTGACCGCGAGCATGGATGCAAGGAAATACCACTTAAGATGCAAAATAACACATATTACAAACTACAGTATTGATGTTTGAGTGTTGCAAGCAACTTACAGCACCACAGGAACAACAGTTAAGAACTTCCTATTCCGTGTAAGCTGCTTTCCACTATCTATCTGCTCCCACCAAGTCAACCCATTATAGATGCCCTGATCTTCAGCAAATGGGGTTCCCTTTTTCCAGTGAAAGAAGTGATACGTGACCTGCAGAACAAGCATAATTGTCAATCACAATGCACTGGTACAAGGCTTATTCAATTTAACTTAGTTTCAGAATAGTACACTACAAAGCCGTATGGTGAGCATACAATTTTAAGTCTATAAGGCCTTCTCCTAGAGGTTCCAGACCAAAACAACATTAATACATCACCCACCAGATGAAAAGGAAAATGATAGATACTAGTTATTTAGCTAACAAAATGAGACTAGTAAATCATTTGTCAATTTAAAACGGAACAAGGTGGTGTATTATTCCCATTTAATCAATTTTCAACTACAATGCGCTTACTCCGGTACTCTTACAGGCATTCAAGCATAAAGAAATCACTTTTGTATCCATTGTCAGCTTCTTTCAGCTGAAGCTATTGCTAATAACATACTGAAATTAAGGAATAACAGAGAACAAGCATATTTCCATTCTGACAAAATATACTGTCTACCTGTTGCCATGGAAATACAAAAATTAACACAAGGACCACACCTAAACTAAACTGGAGGAAATGTGTTCAGTTCTGAAAGTCTCAGCTCATATATCAATACCAATCTTCATGACAGATGGGCATTAAATGCGCGAATCAGAAAATGTCAATTGAAGAAATCAAAGAAGGCCAGTTTGCAAGGTACAGCTACAAGTCAAACATCAAATTCCAACAACATTCTACTAGCTTGAACCAATTGCAGACAGAGATTAATATGCATCAGCTCCCCTAGCAAATTGCAAATATAATGCTCAAAAAATTTAATTACAACAAAAGAACGTGCAGAGACAAACGAAAATTAGAACTTCCGTAATGCATTTGGTTGCTGAAAAGGATGACATGATTAACAAAAAATTACAAATCCAAGCCGAATTTTCAGATTGCTTTCTATCCAAAACAACCTAAAGCAATTAATAGCACCTAACCTAATCCTAATCTAACTATTCACTCTTCCTGTTAGAGAAACGCTGACCTAACAAGGCAAGAATCAAATTAACAACAACAATGAATCAAAACCCTAAGTACAACGCTAAACCAATTGAAAGCAGAGAATAACAAAAAGAAGAGAGGGAGAAGAATAGCCTACAAGAAAATGAGCAAGATTAACAGCGGTCCAGGCCATGCCAGGAGAGCAACCGAAAACAGAGAGCACGACAAGCCAAACGAAGAAGAGGATAAGTATATAAGTCGTCCATACACCTGGATACATAAACCACTCCGTATTCCTGTTCAGATCCGCCGGTGGCGTCGCCTTCACATACAGATTCGCCATCTATCAACCAGTGTTTTGACTCTATATGCGTAATATCTTCGAATCGCTGACTGATTCTGTTGAAAAAGGTTTGTTTGTTTTGTTTTGTTTATGGTGTTTGTGAAATCTGTTTCTCTTTTTTGACGACACGACACACGAGAAATGAATGATACCGTGAATTGTTTTGTTTTTATCTTTTTTCGGATAATTTTAATGGCTCTCTATGAAATTTAAAGCGGAAGAAGAAATGTGTAGAATGGATGATCTTTTCATGACCGGAAAACGCGATTTTGATTGATTGATTACGCTACGCATCCAATAGCGAGCGATTTATAATAATTACACAACCAACTTATGGAGACGAGGAAAAAAAAAAATCTAAATATTGTGTGCGCGATTTGAAGCTCCATGGACTTGTCAAGCCCATGTTTTTCAGGCCCATAGTGGAGCCCGTTTTACTATTTTGAGAAATCCATTAAGACAACTCCGACCCTCGCCATTTCAATCTCTTCATTATAATGAGTGGGAATGGGACTAAATAAATAAATATTAATATTTTATATGTTATTAATATTAAAATTATATATTTAAGATAATATTAACAAAATATTATGATATGTATAAATGATAAAGTAGTAAATTTATTTAAAGTATTTTTTATTTATAAATCTAGTAATAAAACAATAGATTTAAAATTAATTTAATTAAATATTAACCAAAAAATAATTTAACACATAAATAGTAATAATACTCTATTTGTTAAAATAATAATAATAATAATACTAGTAGAAGAAGAAATAGGTAGTTTATTTATCATTTAATAATCATGGTTGTTATTTTCTACGATCAAATTATTACACCCAATATCAATATTATTAAAATATCCATAATATGTCTAAATAATTACTTTAAATATTCCTTCAATTTATTTTACTATTTTAATATAATAAAATTATAAATTATTTAAATAATATTAAAATTACTTAATTAATCTTAATTTAATAATTAATATTTTTTTATAAAATTGTCTAGTTAACTTAAAACTCCTCAATTGCTTCATATTTGATTTTTACCAAACTACTGTAAATACATTATAAATAAAAAACAGTTTATGTAATTAAAAAATATTGGATTAATACACAGTTAGTTTACTGATTGTAATTTTACTAATTGTTGTTTGAGTACAGATGTAGAAGTGAATGATCACGAGTCTCATCCTCTCCCTCTTTAATATGATTTTTAAAAAAAAATTAAGATCTTGTTAAGTTTATGGAGAACATTAAAAATGACGACTTATATGAACCAAAATATCAATCAAATTAAACTACAAAACTTCATAAATAAAATAGTATTTTTAAGGATACAAATTGTATAAAAAAATTTATAAAATAAATTAGTTTATTTTGTAGAATTAATTTTGATTATATATTAAAAACACATTATAAGGTTATATTTTGGAAAAAAATGTTACGCCTAGTAATTAGGCCGTGAAAAATAACAAATTCCCTTAATAATTTATTTAATTTATTTATCATTACTAATAAATTATATTAAATTTTTTAATATATTAATATTGAACTTAAATTAAAGATATTATTTTAATTAAAATAAATATATTTTTATTTTTATATTATTTTTTATAACAATATTTATAGACCAAATAAATAATATAAATATAGAAACGAGGTATAAATGCAAATATTAAAAGTTGATTAGAAAAATTATAATTGAAAAAGTATAAAATTATAATTAAATGCAAATATTAAGATTTATAACATCAACTTTGAGTTGGACTTGCATACAAATTTATTTATTTTCTTCGTATATTATTGCAACTTAAATTGGTGTTGGTGGATTGGATTAAAATTTTTAATTTTCTCTCTAGTATGAAGATGAAGTGGGAGGATTGGAGTTAGTCCGACCTTCCCTTCTCCATTCACCATGTTAAAGAGAGATAATTATATTTTTTTTAATAAATTATTCACAATTACACCATAATCACTCTAACCCACCTCATCTTCATAGGAACTAAAAATTAAATACGTAATTTTATATTTTATTATATTAACATGTATAATGAGATAATATTATCAAATAATAATAAATTTAATGTTTGAATAATAAATTTAAAATTACTCCAATTCACATCTTTATAATATTTTAGATTAATATTAATAAAATAAAAACTATTCAAAATAATTTTTTCTTTAAATAATAATTTTAAATTATAAAATTAATGATAAAATAGTAAATTTAAAAGTATACAATCAAAGTAATGGGCCATAATAAAATTCAAAGACAGTTGAATTAATAAAAAAAATTACATAGGCGAGTGAACTAATTAAAAAAAATACATAGGTATTAACTAATTTTAAAATATAAATAGACAATTAAACAAATAAAATAAATACATACGCGATATTTGTCAATTAATTTCCCACGTTACCATATCACCCCGTAAATGCTCAATCAATGCATTTTGAAGGGCATAATGAGCATCTCTACTTCTAATTTGTCTATATCGTGCAATGAATTATTGAAAATTATTGGATTCAACATGAATCAAATCCACATCAGGGATTGACATTTCTGTCGAATTGTTGATACTTGCTTCCATATCATGCTCATATTATGCATTATGATACATGTTGTAATTATGTCATTAAGTACTCTTTTCTCCCAAAATCTTACTGGTCCTTTTGTGCAAATCTTGACTGTAGAACTCCAAATGCACGTTCAACGTCATTCCTATAAGTTTCTTGTTTCGTAACAAATAATTTTTTTTAAGACCCAAAGGATCATGAATAGTTTGCACAAGAGTTGACCATTTTAAGTATATACCATCAGCTAAATAATAACTAGTATCGTACTCAACTCATTGAATCTTGTATTGAGCTTTAGAAGTTATACCTATAGCAAGATTTGTAAACAAATGAGATGATTCTAACACATTAATATCGTTGTTAGTGCCTGATAAGCCAAAATATGCATGCCATATCCACAGGTCATAATCTGCTACTGCTTCTAAAATAATTGTTAGAGATCCGCTGCATCCACAGTATTGCCCTGCCCAAGCTATTGGACAATTTTTTCTTCCCAATGCATACAATCGAGACTTCCTAACATTCCAGGAAAATCATGTTCTTCACCTATATTTTGATTAGGTGATCTCAAATAACGTTCTACAAAAACCTCAACAATAAATCGACAAATTTTTTTTCATACTTTCAATTACAATAAATTCCCCAATTTTAATATACTCATCGATGAAATCCGCAGGTGCTCCATATGCTAACATTCTGAACACGGTTGTGATCTTTTATAAGCTTGATAATCCGGGTCGACCAAGTGCATCAGTTTGTTGTACAAAGTAATTATCATGGCTTTCAACAGCTTGAACAATACGGAGGAATAAACTTTGAACCATTCGAAACCGTCGTCGAAATATTGTGTCATTATACACTAGATTTTCAGCAAAGTAATCGTTCCACAAATACATATGAGCCTCTTCTCTTCCACGATTGATCACTTGATGACCATGGATAGAACCTCTACATACTGGTTGGTTGGCTGGATCTTGATTCAAATAATACCGAACTAAGTTGTCATTAGTATCACTAATTTGACATAAAAGAGCATGTCGTAATTGATCTCGATGTTGATTTTCTTGTATATATGTTGACAAATCAATTTCATCATCAAAATTTGATGATGATGATGAAGAATAGTAAGACATACTTTTTGTGTGAGAACTTATAAATATTTTTTTGTGTAATTATGGTGCATAATAGGTTATGTAGTATTTATAGTGAATGCACTCTATACATTGGAATCTTCCATCACTTAAGACACAATGCCCCATGCAATCAATTTCATGTCATTCACTTGATTAGATTCTTTAGAATCTTCCATCACTCAATACACAAGGCTCCATGCAATCAATTTCAGGTCTTTCATTAGATTAGATTCTCATAACCTTTCATCAATCAAGACACAAGGCTCTATGCAATCAATTTCATGTCTTTCATTTGATTAAATTCTCATAACCTTCCATCAACCAAGACACAAGGCTCCATGCAATCTATTTCAAGTCTTTCACTTGATTAGATTCTTTAGAATCTTCCATCACTCAATACACAAGGCTCTATGTAATCAATTCATCTCTTTCATTTGATTTTTATAACCTTCCATCAATTAAAGCATAAGGCTCCAGGCAATCCATTTCAAGTCTTTCATTTGATTAGATTCTTTAAAATCTTTCATCACTCAATACACAAGGCACCATGTAATCAATTTCAAGTCTTTCATTTGATTATATTTTTTAGAATCTTTCATCACTCAGTACACAAGGCTCCATGCAATCAACTTCATGTCTTTCATTTGATTAGATTCTCACAACTTTCCATCAATTAAAGCACAAGGCTCCATGCAATCAATTTCAAGTTTTTCATTTAATTAGATTCTCATGACCTTCCATCAATCAAAACACAAGGTTCCATGCAATCAATTTCAAGTCATTCAATAGACTTTACTCTCAAAATCCTTTAAAAATCTACACCAAATCAAACACTCAAGACAAAAGGCTCAATACAATATCTCTATAAATATTAGAAGTCTTCTACTTCATAAATAGTTGTGTGTTTGTTACCTTACTAAAAGGTGGGATTGGATAGGATATAAAATTTTATCCAATCCCATCCCAACTCATGCCAAACATGGGCTTACTAACCTTTTAAAATTAATCCCAACTACCCTACTATATTGTATCCCATGTGTATGGTGAGATAAATATGTGTGTGATGGGATAAGTAAAAATGGGCCCAATTTTTCTCATTTTTATTTACATTTATTTATAATAAATTATCTAATCCCATCCAATCCCACCTTCAAACAAACACCATATTACTAAAAGATTTATCCAATCCTATCCCATCCAATCCTAACTCATTTAATTTTATCCAATCCCATCTAATCCCATCCTACGTACCAAACAAACCCTACGTATATTCTAAAAAAAAATGTGTTCATATACCATTGAAGAGGATAAACTCCTTTGCTCTATATACCTCGACATATCCCAAAATCCAATTATAGGTACAAACCAATCTGTCAATGTCTTTTGGTCTCGCATTGAAATTGAGTACCATAATGCTTTGCCAATCCACTTAAAAAATAATGTTCGACCTCTTCGTTCTCTTTAAAATCGCATAAGCATTATCAATGGTGCAATAGCTAAATTGAGAGGTTGTGTTCGTCAAATAAAAAATTCCAATCCTAGTGGTGCTTCGGAACAAGATATTGTAAGTATACCATTTTATTTATTCTTTTAGTGTGGTAAAATTTAAATTTTATATATTTTATAATTATTTTTTTGGGAGAAATCCAAAAAACCTACACATATTTTCCCAAAATATTTTTAAAAAAAACCACATAAGTTTAAAAAATACCCAAAAAAACCTATTAACATTATTTGAAAATTAATTATAATCTACTTCCATTACTTTTTTCCGTTATGTAAAACAGTTGACTGGTTTTACTTTGGCATTAACTTATTTAACTTTGGGCATATTTGTAACTTCATCAATGTACTTATCTTATTGTTTGTTTCTTTATACTTGACAAAAATAAAGTACAATGAATGCATTTGTATTTGTATTTGTTTTGTTTTTTTCCCTCTTAAGACATTTATATTTTCTAAAAATATAACTTATGCAGATTTGTTTAACTTCTATTAATTTATTTAGATTATTTAATTACATGTAAGAGATATATTTATATATAACTTTAATAGGGTAAAAGTAAATATGACCCTTCAATAAGGTCACTCAATTTTGAAAATAGGGCAAAAATGTAATTACGAGTTAAATTGATATTTATAAAAAATTTTAAAATAAATTAAATAAATAGTTGAATATCCAAATTTATAAAAATAAAGGACTCAATTGAAATATTATGCAATTTTAAAAATAAATAACATTACTGTTCATTTGTTGCAAAGGGTATATTAGCCATTTTCTCACTCATTAAAGACACTAACAACTATACATACAGATTTCGTGAGAGATGACAACAAATCGGATTTTGGGTATTTTTCAAACTTATGTGGTTTTTTGGATATTTACGCAAACATGTATAGGTTTTTTGGATTTCTCCCCTTTTTTTTTCATAATATATAGTTGGATCAAGCAAAGGAATTGTGGCCTATTATTAAAGATACTCAAAAATTTATTGATGTAGAAAGTGGTCAAAGTCCATCTAGTCGGAAACGAAATATTCGAAATGAACCATCATAATCGGACAACACCACTTCTAAGTATCAAGATATGCCATCATTCAGTTTGGATTTGAACAAAGATTTCATTGATGAGCAATTCAATCTGATGGTAATCTGTCAGCTCGATCTTGTGGGAGAAGTAAAGAAAAAATGAAAAAGGACCATAATGATGAGACAAACCAAAATATAAAAAAGGATGCAAGAGGAAAATTGGGAATTGGAAAAAATGTTGGAAGCTAGTACAAATGATGTTAAAAATTTGGAAATTTTAATCAAACAACATAATGATATTCTACCTTTACAAGCAGAAAAAGAAGAAAAAAAACAAACTACAATTGAAAGAAAAAAGACATGAGGGTAAGATTATGATGACCAATTTGGATACTATATTAGATCCTGCAAATCGTCAATAATTTGCAGCAGAACAACATCGGATTTACAACAAAATATTTTCAGAACAACATTATGAAGAATCCGGACAATTCAATGTTTAAGATCAAAACTTTAGTAATATGGGAGGAAATGGTAATAACCTCCCGGAATACTAAATGTTGTTAATTGTAGTTCTAAGAAATTTTATATTTTAGTTTTAAAATTTCTATGTTCTAGCTTCCTTAAAATATGTTAAAGTAATGGTTGTATTTGATTTTAAATCTAATTAAGTATGTTTTATTTTATATTTAATCAATTCTACATTATTATTATTTATTGTTATTTTATTATCTATATCAATGACTAATTATATTAATTTATTTAATATATTAATATTGGATTTAAATTAAAAATATTTTTTCAATTAAAATAAATATAATCTATATATATATAAAACAAAATGAGATAGTTTACTTATCTTGAAAATACAACACGTGGCACACACGTGGCAGCTATGGTCCTATTAAAAGATTACATGTGTCATTTCAAATGGGTTGATGATTTAGCATATTATTTTTCTCTCTCTCTCTCATTTATTTTGTGAAACCATTTCTCTTCATCTCTCTCATTTATTTTCTGAGACCATTTCTCTTCATCTCTCTCCCATTTATTTTTTTTAGACCATTTCTCTTCATTTTTCTCTAAAGTTGAATAGTTCTCTTCCCTCTATAAAAGCCCATCAAAATCAACACCATTCATTACCCAATTCTCATTCTTCTTTTTGTTTTCTATCAATGGAATTTTGTCTCTCTACGCCATGTGTAACCAAGCCGACTCCTCTTATTCGTAAGATTCATATCTCTTTTTACTTTTGTTTTCTCCGATTGATTTTAATTTTGATTTTTGAGTTATGATTTTTATTTTTTTTAGACCTCACTACAACGATTCTCAAGTATAAGAGTCGATAAAATTTTTAACGATGGCAACTCGGTCGTTATATTTGTTTAGATGTTGTTGTTATGTTTATTGTTTTATAATAGGGTAGTTGTAAATTAAGATGGGTGTGTGTACGAGTAGCAATTGTCCTTTATACAAATGAGAATTTGGAGTGAAAATCAAGAATAATACAAACTCCTGTATTTTCAAGTATCAAAATTCGCTTTGTTAAAAATATTAAATGATGTTGATAAAGTCTTCTTGATAATCCAGTAATGTTATGAATATTGTTTGCTTCTCTTTTGTTGTCTTCTCATTCCGCCTCATAATGCATTGCCTAGATGAGTACATTTTCATTCCCTTTAGTATCGTAAAATTTAGATTTGAGAATTTCTCTTATGTTTTTGTACTGTAAATTGAAAATTTATATATATATATATATATATTTATATATTTATCAAAATTTTATATACAATAATGCTTTGTCTCTTTATCATTCTATAATCATTAATTGCATCTTTTTCCATCTCCTTCCTTCATTATTATACTCTTTTACCGGTTTAGTGTGTCTCTTCATCTCCCTCTATCTTTGCATGTGACTCTTTCTTTCCATATTCTCTTTAAATTTAATGTAACTAGATTTTATGACGAAAATTAAGCTCGGTTCGACATTAGCGGTTGAAATCAACGATTTTAATAGCGGTTAGAACAATGGTAGCGGTTAGCTGTTTAAGATAGCGGTCTGTTTAATAGTGGTTTAAATGAACGTTCGGTAACAGCGGTAGCGGTTATAAATAACGGTTAACTGTAAAAAGACTAAAAAGGATATTATTTTATTTTAGAATTATATTTGTTACACTAAATTTATTTAATATATTTACACTAAAAATTTTAAATTTATAAAATTAATAAATTATAATTCACTATAATTATATATATATATATATATTTCTAACTTTTATTGGCATAGTATAAATTAAATATAACAAATATAAAAAATATTCCAACTATAACTAATATAACTAATATTTTAAATATAATAATTATTATTATTATTTAAATAGAATATCATTAAAATAGTAAAGATATAAATAAACATGTTTTTCATGAAATAACACTAAAATACTACGGATATTAATGTAAACATATATTAGCGTTTTCAACCAACACTATTTCAAATAGCATTTTGTAAAACGCTATTTACAACCTTGAATGCTAATTTCCATCACTATTGGCGTACGTTTATTTTTTCTAAACGCTATCGAATCGCTATTAAAATTGTTGAACGCTGTTTCGACCGCTAACGCCGAACACAATCTTAAATCTAGACACTATTCCATTGGAGTGTAACTTAATTTAATACAAATTGTGAAATTGTGAATAATATTGGTTCCATTTGTTTTTCTTGAATTATTTTTTTTTTGCTTTTTTTAAATTGTTTAATATTTATAATAGACATTTGTATCCATGTGTTTCTTTCACACTACTTTAAAAAATCTTTTAAAAAATGTCAAAATTTTCCATTATTATTATTTTTATGTTGAATGTCTATAATTTAGAGATGTTACCCTTTTTTCACTTATATTTAAACATTACTTTAAAAAAAATATTTTAAAATATGTTATATTTGACAATTATATAATTGATATATTGCTTAAATTAATGAAAATAACTTCAATAGTAATTTTTTTAAAAATTTTATCCTTTGACCAAAATCATTCCATTTCTCTCTTTCACTTTAAATCTTATTTTATTTAAAATTTATTTTTTATAGTGAATTTTATGCATAAAAAATTTAGGCATAAGGGTCTCAGGAGCCCCCGAACTTGACTATACTTTTCAAGTTAGCCCTCAAATTTTACGGAGGGTCAATTTAGCCCCTCAACTTCCAAATGGTGGGTCAATTAAGCCCTTTTGCTGATGTGGAGGCTGATGTGGCAGCAAAAAATCTTAACTTTAAAATGTCAATTATGCCCTCCACGTCAGCAAAAAGGGCTCATTTGACACCAAATTTGAAAGTTAAGGGGCTAAATTGACCCTCCGTGAAGTTGAAGGGTTAACTTGAAAAATATAGCCAAGTTCAGGGGCTTCTAAGACCCTTATGCCAAAAATTTAAAAGGATAAAGTTTATTTAAATTTTAAATTATTATTTTTTAAATAATATACTTATTATCAAATTAAAAATAGTATTATAAAAAAAAAAACTAAAGGTAATTTAGAAGTGCATTAATTGTTTAAAAAGTGATATTCTTAATGCACTTTTGTAGTTTATTGACTACAAATTTACTCACATTTTAAATACTTAGCATTTACCTATATACTCATTTTAAAAACACTAATAATAACATATACTCATGTATTTTAAATTAAATTTATCATTTTAATAGATAGAAAGTTTTTTAAAAATAAATTCTTTTTTAAAAGTAATTCAATAATGCATTTATTATTAAATAAAGAAAAATAATACTATAAAAAAATAAGAGGTAAAAAATTGAGTATTTTTTATTAATATATATATATATATAACATGCATTAATTGTTACTTCTTATTTATATTTTTTAAAGTAATAATTATTTAGTGAGAATTGAAAAGGTTGTTTCCAATGCATTTATTAATCAACTTTTTACTCACTTTTTAAATTTCCAATAAGCAATATAAGATGTGTATTAATATATATATATATATATAATTGAAATATTCATAAAATAATATATACAAATTTTTTTATCAAAGTGAGGGACAATAACATATCAATATATTAGACTAATTTTATTGAATTGCATAAAAATAATAAAATGGTAAATATAATAGATTTATGATCTGTGAAAATTAAAAAAACAACCGATGACCTAATTTAAATAAATAAAATCACTCGGTAGTCTTTAATGGTAATAAATATTATAAAAATTATTAATCATGATATTTAAAGTCTAATATAAATTTGTTATTAGTTTTGAACTTAACTACGAAATCATATTAATAAATACTAGAAAAATATAAAAATTATGATATTTTAAAATGGACTAAAAATCATGATATTTATTTGTTTAAATGATAAAATTAGAGAAGCTATTAAACAATATCTTAGTTTTTGTCATATTAAAAAAAATAGTAATTAAATTATACAAATATTTTTTTCCCTATTTTTATTCTAATTTTTTTAAAAATGCTTTTACTCTTAAGAAATTTTATTTTACTATTTTTTTTTAAAAAAATAAATAAAATTAGAATTATTATTCTTTTATTTGTAATAAAATTAATATATTTATTTCATAATAAAGCTTAATAAAATAAATATCTCACAAAATATTAATAAAATATATCTATAAAATTGTTGTATTTATATTTTCTTTTAAAAAGTGCTTGAGATAATACTTTTTTTTCACAAATGTAATACACATCTTCCTATATCTTTCCTTTTTTTTTTTTTTTTTTTTTTTTTTAAATTAGGAGTTCATATTTCTATAAATAAATAAATAATTTAGAATTTACCAACTTACAAAATTCATAATTAAAATTAAACATAATAAATTAAATTTAATTTCATCATTATGAAAACCTCAAATAAAATAAAAATAATATATCAATGAGTTATTCTATATTAAGGGAAAAAATTAAAAGTTTTTTTTAAATAGTTGTAATTATTTCTTAATGATACTAAATAAATAAAATTAATGAAAAACTAAAGTAATAAAGAATATCTAAATAAATTTTTAGAAAGAAATAAACCACACAAATTTTGAATCAACTTATTGTTAATTTTCTTAATAATTCTTTTTAAAAAATTAATAAATTATTAATATATTAATTATTCAATATAATTTTTTTATAAATATAATATATTATTATTATTAACAATATTAATAAAATAATTAAAAATATATGTGTATCTCGCGCAAAGCACGAGTATTTTTACTAGTTTTGTTATAAAATAAAACAGAATGGGGTAGAAGAATATTATATAATTAATATCAGAAAACAATAAAAAATTATTCACATACCAATAATAGAAGATCTTGAAGTTGATAATTGAGCTAACAATACGTGATAAGGTGGTGTGAAATGGTGCAAGTAATTTTCAAAGTGGATAAGAAGAAAACATTCACCATAACACACATCATTTTATTGCAGTAGTTACTTTATCTCTAATACACAGTAAATAAGTTACATTATATATAGTACACTTTAAATATAAAGGTGTTGTATATTTTACATGAAACATGTCACGCGTCATTTATAGTTGAGTGGAAAGCCACGTGTTCAATGATCATTTACAATACCCCTTGAATTTCCACTAATTTATTATATCTGGCTATTTCGTTAAAACCTTGCTAGAAAAACCCAGTGGGATAAACACATGGATGAAGGAAAAAGAGTACAGTCAAATCTAGACATTTTATGCTCCCCCTGATAAAAACATCCGTAATCTTGATTTTTAAATTTTAGGGGTTTAGCATTTGATGAGACACTAGAAAATCTTCTAGATTTCTCGGAGATCAGAGTCAATTTTGTCTAGATTTTAAAAAATATTGGGAGTGATAAACGAGACATCTGACTCATATACGTAGATATGGTTACATTAGGACCAAACATATTTTATCGCCTTCCTTGGTTGTGATGAATCTCTCCAGGGATCAAATCAAGTGTTTTAACAACCATTGGCGTGTTTAATGGATGAAAATTATTCATGTTGAATCTTTTCAGAAGTTTCCAATATATGATAGTTAATAACCAAATTGTATTTGGTTATGCTCAATTTCAAGACCAAGTTAATACTTTAATTTTAAACTCATTTTCTTATTCAGCAGTTTGTTTGACTTCTTCTAGAGTTCAAATTTTATCAACATGAACTGTTACAATGGCAAATATAGATCTCAACTTCTTTAAAAAAATAAAAAAAATAAAAAAAAAAAACTTGAGCAATGGTATTATTCAAATATTTGTTTTCCATTGAATAATAACTATACCATACTTGCCCAAATTATTTTAATCCATACAGGGATTTCTGTAACTTTCTGAATCTTGAGATCTTATTGGTGTGATTCCAATAAGTTTAATCCTCCTAGGATTTATAAAATCTAGAGAGCCATATGCAGTAATAAAATCTATCAGACACACTTTAAATTTTCAGAAATGGTACTGATTAGAACTTAGAGTCAGAAGTTGGAATGTAATGGTATCCATAGCTGGGAATAAACTTTTATAATCAATTCCAGATTTTGGTGAGAACCCAGATCTACAAGTCGGATTTTATCTCACAATTTCATTTCTCTAACTACGTTCGAACGAATATATTTATAACCAATTGATTGGACACTTATGGTGTTTTAGCTATGTCTGGATTGATTTTTACTATTTTTCCAATCATATACTTTCCTGCATTAAGTAGCTCACGATTATAAACATCAATTGCCATTGTGTTTTAGATTATTAATGATCGTTTATCTAATGTCACCTCTTTCTGAAAAGTTCAAATTATCTCTCAATATTTTCTCCTTCGGGGAGATTATTCTAATAATTTTGAATTTGTTCATCAAATATAGTTTTAGAATCCAAACCAATTTTTCTATTAAATTAGGTGGTCTCTACGCTTCTGGCGTGAGATTGGAGTTTTATTGTTTTGGCCCTTTCTATCAAATGTGTGGTCTCCTTCCCGGTACTGCTGTTGTAAAATCGTTTGGGAAGAATAGAATGTGGTAAATGTTTTCTCTTACATTTCATGGTTAGTTTTTTTCCACACATTTTCAACTTGTTCACAATCAAATACATGACTGTGTTGTATTCACTCACGCTTTTGAAATCTTGGAATCTCAAATTATGTCATTCATCTCCTGCTTCAGGCATGATGATCTCAGTTTAATAATTCTATCTAGTATTCAATGCTAGCAACCTATCTACAGGATCTATGACATGCATATATTAATTTTTTTAAGTCATCACTCAGGTGATTTATGATAATAATCCACTTTCTCGAAAATAAATTTAGCGTTCTAAATCACTTCTGGTGAGTTAAAATTAATAATTCATATAGTCTTAGGACATTATTTTAATTTTTCAGAGTATCATTTCAATTCACTCCTGGGAATTATCTCAACCATTCTAGTTGGATTATGTCTACTTCTGGATATCAATTTTACCACTTCGGGGGTATTTTCTCAACCAATTCATTTTTCCGATCTCACGTAATGTTTACTTTCAATTTGAATTCCAAAAACATTTCAGTCTCTAAAGATCGTATAGGCTGTAGCAATATTATCAAAAAATAAATATCTTCAGGTATTTTATTCAAATCCATAATCTTTGAATAGAGGAAAATATAACACTAATTGAACGGAAATGTATTATGTTTTTATAACGTTCACTATTCACAAATATTTACAATTCAAAAATTAAAATTACATTCCGCTCTATATCTTATTCTGATAATCTTCATTCATCTGATCTGAGAGTGCGACAAACTCTAAAATAACAATTAGTGAAACCACACCTACAACATGCACCTGGTTGCTCTAGAACCATCTTATCTTACCAAATGATATTTTCCAAATCGATGTTTTCCAAATGGATATTCCTATTCTGGAAAACATTCGAAATTAGACTGAATATTGAGTCTTGTCGCATATTAAATCTAAATTTTAATCATTTGCAGAGATCTTCTGGATCTTTCATATTTGCATATTGTTTTTATAATTCTTCACACAGATGAGATTTTATCAGAATCAGAGCTTTATTCCTATGTTACTCACTTTCTTCATTTCCTTTACGTACCGTTTCAAATATATTATTTGATACTAATTGCTTCTTGCATTCAATCATCAGATAGTTTTCTTCGAGAACTATTAGTGATTGAAATTTCTTACGATCCATATCTGGTAATGAAAATATTAGATTTCCAGATAATATATTTATTCAACTTCAGGTGAATATTATAATTTAAAAAACTTTCAGATAATACAGTCGGAATCAATAACATCATTACTAGACAGGGTCGTTCATGGGGTTGTGCGGGCTGGGCAACCGCACAGGGCCCCAAAATTGGAGGGGCCACCGCACAGGGCCCCAAAATTGGAGGGCCCCAAAATATATATATATATATATATATATATAACAAAATGAGTTAGAGTTTTTGTAGTTGATATAGCTTCAAAATTGGACACGTGGCACACATGTGGCACCTCTTATCCTATTATGTTGTGCCACGTGTCATTTGCATCTTTTGGTCACTTGCAATTCCTTCGTACGATCTTTCCTCTTCTTTTCATTTATCTTATTCTTCTTCCTCATTTATTTGGTGAGACCCTTCTTCTTCATCTCACTCTCATTTATTTTGTGAGACTATTTCTCTTCATTTCTCTAAGGTTTTAATAGTTCTCTTCCCTTCCCTATATAAGAGCACACTCAGATATCCAAAACCATTATTCTTTCTATTTTCTATCAATTGAATTTTGTCCCTCCACGCCATGAGTAACCAAGTCGAGTCCTTTGACTTGTAAGATTCATATATCTTTTTACTTTCGTTTCCTTCAATTTAACTTTGACTTTTCACTTATGATTTTTTTTTTATTTAAAATTTCTGTACGATGATTGTCAAGTGTAATAGTTGATAAAATTGTTAACGATGGCAATTCTGTTATTATATTTATTTAGATGTTGATGTTATGATTATAGTTTTATAATTGAGTGTCTGTAAATTAAGATGAGTGTATATACGATTAGCGATTGTACTTTGTATAAATGGGAATATGGAATGAAAATAAAGAATAATACACATATTTGTTTTTATTCTTATTTTTTGATGTCAAAATTTGCTTTGTTGTCTTTTCATTCGGCCCATAATGCTTTGCCTAGATGGGCACATTTTTATTCCCTTTTTGGTAATGTAATATTTTTCTTAATATTTGTTTCATTTCTATCTTTATAATGAAATGAGAAGATAAATAACGCATACAAAAATTAAGATTTTTTTTAATGATTTTATTTAATATTGTAGGTTAATTATATTTTATATTTTTATTTCATAATAAAATTATTTTATCATTTGTTATGAGTCGATATAATCAAATTAAATTAAATTATAATTGTGAATTCGAGGTTGAAAATCTTTAAAATTGCAAGTTTGAATATTTTTTTCAAATTACATTGACATTAGTTATACTTTTCGTGATCCCTAAAACATTAGCCTTTTAATTTTCTCTAATCGCTCTATCTGTTTTACTATTACTTTAAATAACTACATCTCTCATCTCTCATCTCTCTCATATTTAATAAAAAAAAATTGCTTTAAAAAATTCCATGTAAAATTTATATTTATTAATGCTTTAAAAAAAATTTGGATTTTAATATTCTCAAATCTCTCTGACGTTATATATATATATATATTATAAAAAAATTATAGAAAGAGAGATGAGAGAAAAATAGTTTGTTGACATTTTGTATTTTATTAATTGTGTATCTCTTTATCTTTCTATTCCCTCGTTAATTATATCTCTTTCTCTATCCCTCATTTTTCTGGTTTAATGCGTGTCTTTTTATCTTTCTCCATCTTTCAATATTACTCTTTGATATAATGTAAGTAAATTTTTCGAGAAAAATTAATCTAGATACTATTCATTGAAGTGTCACTTAATTTAATACATATAGTGAGTAGAATCAATTTTCATTTGTTTTTGCTGAAATTCTTTTACTTTTTTTTAGTTGTTTAATGTCTATAATAGACATTTGTATCCATAATTTTTTTTAACTTATATCAAGTGGCCGAATCCAGAAATTACAAAATGAGAGGCATGTGATATAATAATTTTTTAAAAAAAATTATAATCCAATATCTTTATTTTTTAAGTATAAATAATTAATTAATTTTTTACTTTAATAATTTTATTTAAAAATTAACAAATGATAAAAATAAAATATATTACTTTATTTTTTTAAATAAAATTTTAGTATTTAATATAAAGAAATAATTTATAAGTGCATTAATTGTTTAAAAAGTGGTGTTCCAAATTAATTTTGGTACTTTATTAATTATATATTTACTTAAATTTTAAATTCCTAGTAGTTATCTATATACTTTTTTAAGCACTAATAATAACATATACTAAGGTATTTAAAATTAAATTTATCATTTTAGTAAATAAAAATTTATTTAAAAATATTTTTTTTAAATATATCAATAATGCATTTATTATGAAATTTAAAAAATAAAAATATAAAAATTAAGAGGTAAAAAAATGAGTATTTTTATTTAAAAAAAGTATAATATGCATTAATTGTTACTTCTTATTTTAGAGGTTCATTTTCAATGCATTTATCGACTAAATTTTTACCTTTTTTTAAAAAAAATTCCCAATAAGCAATTAATAGAGGTTGTGTAAAATATATAAATATAAATATATTTGAAATATTCATAAAATAATATATACCAAAAATTTTATTAAACCGAGGGGTAAGAACATATCAATATATTAGACTTATTTTAATAAATTGCATAAAAATGGTAAATATAGTACATTTATAATAGATTTATGATCGGTGAAAATTAAAAACACAACCAATAACATAATTTAAATGAAAAAGATATTTTAGATTTACAAATAAGATCTAAATATATAATTAATAAATAAAACCGCTCCTTAGTCTTTAAACTAAATAAATATTATGATAAGCATTAATCATACATCTAATATAAATTTGTTATTAGTTTCAAATTTAATGAGGAAATCATATTAATACTAAATATATATATATATATATATATCAACTAAAAATCATGATATTTAAGAATATTTTAATTTTATCATATTAAAAAATTATTACTTAAATTATGCAAATATTTTTTCCCTATTTTTATTCTTATTTTTAAAATTATTTGACTCTTTAGAATTTTTATTTTACTATTCAGTTTTTTTTTTAAAATAAAATTAGAATTATGATTCTTTTATGTGTCAAATACTACTAAAAAAAATAGATTGAAATTAATCATTAATTCCATTAAATTCATGTTATAATAAAATAAATATTTTCTTTATATAATAAATTATAATATATTTATTTCATAGTAAAGCTCATTAAAATAAATATCTCACAAAATATTAATAAACTATATTTACAAAATTATTGTATTTATAATTTTTTTTTTAAAAACATATGACTTCAAAAATATAGTACATAAACTTATATTTGTTCAGCATCTTCTTTATATATATATATATATATATATTATAATTAGAAGTTCATATTTCCATAAATAAATAAATAAATTTAAATTTACCAACTTAAAAAATTCATAATTAAAATTAAACATAATAAATTATATTTAATGTTTATTTCCTTTATCACCTTATATATATATATATATATAAACAACTTATTTTAAATAATATTATTAAATTTAATTTCATCATTTTGAAATTTTAAATTTTTAAAAAATAATAATATATTAATAAATTATTCAATATTAAAGAAAAAAATGATTTTTTTAAAAAATAGTTCTAATAAATTTTTAATAATATTGAATAAATAAAATTAATAAAAAATAAAGTAATAAATAATATGTAAATAATTTTTTTTAAAAAAATAAACCACACAAAATTTGAATTAACTCATTGTTAATTTTCTTAAATAATTTTTTTTATAAAATTAAAAAATCATTATATATTAATTATTTGATATAATTTTTTTATATATTTAATATACTATTAATATTAACCATATTAATAAAATAATTATAATACACCTTTCTCGCGCAAAGCGCGAGTTTTTCCACTAGTTTATATAAATTTTAGAGTCCATGTAGTATTATTATTTCTTGGCCCATAACTTTATATAATATATTTAGTTTGAAAAAAAGAGCCCATATTTTATTAGTTTGTATTGTTGTAGGTTACTTTTTATAAGACCAAATTGAATTCCAAAACAATAAGGGATTCCTTTTTAAAATTCAACTGACATACAACATTCTCTATATATTCAAGTTTTCAAAGCTCCAAAGCGTTAACCTGCCATATAGAGAAATTAATTTTGGGAGAAGCCGCTGCGTCCAAGGCAACAATAATTTTCAGGTTTTGATTTATTTTAGTTTTATTTTTATTTTGTAAAAATTTTTTAGGGTTAAGTTTTGCCTATGTATATGCATAATCAGTTAATATATTAATTTATTTATATATTTTTTTTGTTTAATTGTGCATAGCAAACCATGTCTTCTTCGAATCGGGTTAGAAAGTATGATTCTGGCTATCAAAAGCGTAAAAATAAGCAAAGAATTGAGAAATTAACTCAATCTCAGAAAGGGGCTATGGAAAAGTTTATTATCAAAGAACCACAAGTTTCTCCCCTCAATAATCAGGGACAGGATTTTAATCAAAAAAACCTCCCAAGATATAGAAATTCCCAATGATCCTAAGGATAATGAAATAGAGATGGAGAACATTGTTTCTAATGATGGTGTGACAGATACTGAAAATATAATTCATGAGCAAGTTCCTGATAACATTGATGATACTAGCTTAGATGTTAACTTGGATAGTTCTCATACTGTAAACATTGATGATGCTTCTTTTCAGCCTGATATATTCTATCCAAGGTATTGGGACTCCCTAGTTCCTAAACAGGTTGACATCTTAGCATAAAAGGGTCCTAAAAGAGACATATCAATTCAAAAGGGTCCTAAGAATAGATTTCTAGAAGATTTTCTGCACTTTTTTACACTAGAATTCTAGCCAATGGGGAGGAGTGCGATAGAGATTGGCTTGTGTATTCCAAAGAACTTGACAAAGTATTTTGCTTTAGCTGTAAATTATTCACAAAGGGTGGTCGAAAAGGCATGTTGGCAAATGATGGATTTAATAATTGGTCACATCTTGGTGAAAGACTTAGAGAGCATGAAACAAGTGCAGATCATGTTATGAGTATGACCACTTGGTATGAGTTGCGTAATAGATTGCAAAAGGATCAAACTATTGATAAAACTGCTCAGCGATAACTTGAGAAAGAGAATAAGCATTGGAAAAAAGTTTTATTCAGAATAGTGTCCATTGTGAAATTTCTTGCCAAACATAATCTTGCATTTCGTGGTCATAATAACAAACTATACGATGATAGCAATGGGAATTTCTTGGGTTTGATTGAAATGTTGGCTGAATTTGATCTAGTTATTCAAGAGCATGTTCGTCGCATTACAAATAATGAAACTCATGTTCATTATCTTGGTCTTAGGATTCAAAATGAGTTGATACATTTGCTTAGCTCTCCTATTAAGTCTCAAATTATTATGAAAATAAAGCAAGTAAAATATTTCTCTGTCATACTTGATTGTACCCCGATACAAGTCACCAAGAACAAATGTCTTTAATTATAAGGTATGTGGATTCATCTTCATGTCCTGTTCGCATTGAGGAATCTTTCATAGGATTCTTGGAGGTTAATGATACAACAGGAGAATGACTTTTTGATGTGTTAGACAAAGAACTAAAACATCTTGATCTTGATATAGATAATGTTAGAGGACAAGGTTATGATAATGGATCTAATATGAAAGGAAAACATCAAGGGGTAAAAAAAAAACTTTTGGATATAAATTCTAGAGCTTTCTATTCTGCTTGTGGTTGCCATAGCCTTAATTTAACACTTTGTGATATGGCCAAGAGTTGTGGTAATACTAAAGATTTTTTTGGAATCATCCAACGTATCTACACAATTTTTGCAAATTCTACAAAGAAGTGGAATATTCTAAAAGATAACATAGAAGGATTAACTCTCAAGCCAGTGTTAGCTATTCGTTGGGAGAGTCGTGTTGATAGTGTTAAATCAATCAGATTTCAATGTGCAAATATTCGAGAAGCTCTACTTCAAGTATCTAATAGTGACAATGACCCATTGACAAGCAGTGAGGCCAAATCTTTAGCAACTAATGAACTTGGAGAGTTTGAATTTATAGTGTCAATAGTCATTTGGTATGACATATTATATCAACTTAATTTTGTAAGTAAAGACTTGCAATCAAAGGATATGCTTATTGATGCTGCTATTGAGAAAGTGTATGGTTTGATTTCTTTCTTCAATCGGTATAGACAAATTAAAAGAAAGAGACGTTTTGATGAGAATCCAGATGACACAAATATTGGCGAACAAGATGAAGAGGAATCATTCAGAATAAACTATTTTATACCCATTGTTGATCAAGCTATTTCCTCACTTACAAGGAGATTTGAACAGTATCAAGGTTATCAGAAAATATTTCGTTTCTTATTTACTTTTGATGCATTGCGGTCCATGGATAATAAGAGCTTGAAATCTTGTTGTCATCATATTGAGGCTGCACTTAGAAGAGATGGACAATCTGATATTGATGCAAGTGACCTATATATGGAATTGAGTTTTCTCCAAAATTTCATTCCACAAGAAAATATGGGTCTTGTTGAAATTTTAGATTTTCTGAAATGGCATGATTATTTTCCCAATACAATTATTGCTTATAGAGTTATATTGACCATTCCTGTGACCGTTGCATCAACTGAGCGGAGCTTTTCTAAATTGAAACTATTGAAATCCTACATGCGTTCTACAATGAAACAAGAAAGACTTAATGCATTGGCTACAATAGCACTTGAGAGCGGCATACTAGAGAAGATTGAGTATGAATCTATCATTGAAGATCTCATTACAAAGAATACTGAGAGAATGATGTTTTTCAAGTGAAAACTATGCATTAGGTACAATATTTAGACCATAAGGCTATAATTTATTATATAACACATTGATATATATATATAGTTATTTTAGTACTTTAAGTTAAACCCTGTGTAGGTATTTTGCACAGGGCCTCCAATTTTCTGGGGACGCCGCTGTTACTAGACACTTTCTGATCTGGAAGATCTGACTCAACGGCAACTAGAGAATATACTCGTGCTGATAATGTGTTATAAAATAAAACAGAATGGAGTAGAAGAATATTATATAATTAATATCAGAAAGTAATACAAAAATGATTCACATACCAATAATAGAAGATCTTGAAGTTGATAATTGAACCAACAATAGGTGATAAGGTTGTGTGAAATGGTGCAAGTAATTTTCAAAGTAGATAAGAAGAAGACATTCACCAGAACACACACATCATTTTATTGCAGTAGTTACTTTATCTCTAGTACACAGTAATAAGTTACATTATTTATTACACAGTAAATATACAGGTGTTGTATATTTTACCTGCAACATGGCACGTGTCGTTTATAATTTAATGGAAAGCCATGTGTTCAATCACCAATTACAACAAATTTTATTTTTATACAATTTATTATATAGAATTAATTATAGACCAAATAAATAATATATATATATATAAAGGGAAAATTTGCAATTAATAAAAGTTGAGTAGAAAAATTATAATTTAAAAAATGTAAAAAGTACATTTGATGGGTGATTTGTGTAACATCAACAATGAATTAGACCTTGGTGCAAAGAGTGCACTTTTTTCATTTTTTTTTTAATCGATTTGGTGCAGTGGGTTGGAGTAGAAAAGTTTTTTAGAATTGATTCGGTGCAGTGAATTGGAGTAGAAATTTTTTTTTCTACTCATTAGGAAAACGAAGAACACGGTTGGAGTTGGCCTAAGAAAGTAGAAAAGCCACTTGGAGTATGAATAGAAAAGGGATAATGGGGTGTACTATTTTTAGTAAACCCAACTACTCAAACAACCCATATGTAAATAAATAAATAAATAAATTATACAAATTATTCAATATAATATTAGATTTAGAGTTAACTATTCAACTAACGAATAATTGGTAGTTGTTAAATTAGATATTGAAAAAGTAATTTGATATCAGTGTTTGGTAATAACAATTAAATGACAAAGTAGTTGTTAGATGTAAAATTATATAAATAATATATATATATATTTATCTTATAATATAATTTATTTATTTTTTTGTGTTAATATTCATTCACATTTTTTATTTAAATTTTTAATTTAAAATCTACCATCATTTAATTACCATCTAATTAAAAATAAGTAAAATATAGAGTAAATAAAAAACTGTCATTTAATTTTTTAATAATATTTAATAAATAAAAATATTATTAAAATTAACCTAATTTAACGATTCGTGCAAAGTTATTTGAAACGTTCTGAAAATCGCTAATTAAAATTCCATTCGCTAATTAAAAAACAGTTAAATTACTAAATCCCTAATAAAAATTTTAATCACTATTTAAAAATCAAACTCTCGAACACACGCTTAAACTATACGTGATAGTTGTGACAGCTTTTCATAACTTTTATGTAGCCACTTATTATGTTAACATGTAACTATCGAATTAGTTAACAAGCCATTAGATTATAAAAGCTTGGAAAATTTAAAATCTGACCTAATCTCGACACTAATTACTAATTGATTAATTAGTAGACAAATCTCTTTTGTCCTTATGCAAAAGTGTCTATATTGGAGACATAACTAATAGTACCGTATCACTAGCGATAACATATAAGCTGATAAGTGCACGACAATATAATCAAGTAGAAAATTAGTCAATTAAAGAGTACTCGTGTATTAATTTATTGATTACACAGTTCTACACTACACCCACTAATCCAAAACGAAATTAGGTCACTCCACTTTGATAATACTTACGTAGGGACCTAAAATTAGCCACTAAACCATTGCAATTAGTCTTGCCACGTCACCATGTGTCCAATAATTACTATAACTAATGCAATTGAATTGCATAGTTGAGGGCATTTGTTTAGTAAAAATGAGTAATGACGTTTATATCTGAAAGTTTGATTTATGTTTTTTAAGGCAAATTGTAAAAAGTTATGTGCACTAGTCATCAATGCATTGGTACCAAGATATATTAATTTGTTACAACACAACTCATTTGATTAATTAAATAATTCAACTTTATAGTATAAATACTTGACAAGTTACCTGTCATGACATACTAGCAATGACCTGATAAAGAAAAATCAGGCATTGTATACTGTTTCTAGAGTCAAGAAGTTACAGTGTTTACCATCTTGAGAGACTCTTGAATCAATACATCCAGAGATTGTGACTTACATGAAATGGCAATTGAATGGAGGATAAATGTATCAGATGAGACATCAGAGAAGTTGGTTTCTGAATCTGGGTATATGGTTAGACTCTGGTTGGGATTAAAGGGTTTGATCCTGAGAATTTGGAGTTTTATTGATAAGGCTTGGAAGTTAGCAGTTGCAGAGCCTAGGAAAGTTATACATGGTTTGAAAGTGGGTTTGTGTATATCTGTTGTTTCACTGTTTTACTATATGAGACCTTTGTATGATGGTGTTGGAGGTAATGCTATGTGGGCAATTATGACTGTTGTGGTAGTTTTTGAACCCACCATAGGTAAGCAAGCAAGTTATATATATACATTATCAGACCTTTCTGTTCATGGGTTGTTTTCTTTGCAGGTGCTACATTTTGTAAGTGTATCAATAGAGTGATAGGAACCTTTCTTGCTGGATCATTAGGTGTTGGAGTTCACTTGATTGCTAGTCATTCAAGCAAGAATGTTGAGCCTGTAATACTTGGAGCCTCAGTTTTTGTTTTGGGTAAGGTCACTCTGAAAATGTAAAATGAGTGTAATATATTGTTGACTGTGAGTAAATTTTGTTGTTTGCAGCATCAGCAGCAACTTTCTCTCGTTTTATGCCGACTGTTAAAGCGAAATTCGACTATGGTGTTTTGATTTTCATCCTTACGTTTAGCTTGGTATCAGTTTCCGGGTATAGAGTGGACAAGTTGTTTGAATTGGCTCGCAATAGAGTGTCTACAATCGCCATTGGAACTAGCTTGTGCATTATTGTTAGCACGATGTTCTGTCCAATTTGGGCAGGCTCTGAGCTGCACCAACTTGTTTGTCAAAACCTGGAAAAACTTGCTTACTCATTAAATGGTATGTTCTACGGTAGGCATTAGTTACCTTACTTGTCAAGTAATCTTTGCCATAGCCCTATAACATTTGGTGAAGAGATTTCTATGTCAATTTTGGCTGCAGAGAGTGTAGCTGAGTACTTCAAAGACGACAGGGCAGCTTTAGCAGAGACAGCCGAGGATCGGTGTAAGAAAATGATAGAATATAAATGTGTGCTTAATTCAAAGGCAACAGAAGAATCAATGGTAATTTAAGATGACAATCTGTACAAAGTACAATAGTTATGTTATAATTATGTTGTCTTCACACTACTTTATTTCTGGTCCAGGTCAGGTTTGCAAGATGGGAACCTCCACATGGTCGTGTCAGTTTCAGACATCCATGGAAACAATACCTCAAGATCGGTGCAGCAATGCGCAGCTGTGCTTACTGTATCGAAGCTATAAATGGTTGCCTAAACTCAAAGATTCAGGTCAGCTGGCAATTAACTTCCAAAAAGCCATATTGTATTAATGCAACTAAAATTTTGATAGTAGATTCATGTTTTGCCTATTGCAGGCTCCTCGACACCTAAAAAGGCAATTGAAGCGTAAATGTCTTAGATTGAGTACTACTTCGGCTAATGTATTGGAGGAAGTGACAATTATCATGAAAACAATGAGAAAATCATCTATAATAGAGGTATTGGTGGGTGAGATGACATATGCTGTGGAAGAACTTCAAAATGCCATGAAATCTATTCCTGATCATCTAATTGAAAATCCAACATCTTTGAACTTATCAGAAACTTCTGAAAAAGACCATACAGCAGAGATCACTATACTGCCTTTGCAGATTCTTTCACTAGCTACCACGGTGTCCATGTTAATACAAGGTGCAGCGAAAATAGAAGAAATTGTCGACGCAGTAGATCAGTTTGCTGATCTTGCAAATTTCAAACCAGTTACAGATAAGAAACCTAATCATACCTATCCTCAGTCCAACAAGACGCATATTTCAAATAACCAAGATCACCAAACCATGAAGGCCTCAGCCGAGGTCTGAGTTTAATCTGGTTTACTAGACAGAGATCAATGTTTTCATGTGAATTCTCATAACTGCAGAAACATACTACACTGTAAAATTGTTGAATTGTAATACAGAGAAGCCAATAAATAAAACTGCTGAGTTTGTACTGATGTATTTTCAGCTACACAGAATTACTAGATGAGTTCAAAAGTTGTACCTAGAAGAAGAAAACCAAATTTCCTTGGGCTATTGCACGACATCGTGCAATACACTATATAGTAACTAGTGCTATTATTGCCATCCACACTATTCAACATTTGTTAATGAGGACTGATGCTACATCATTGTGCTTTCAAGGCTAGTTTAGTATTTCTGAGTTCTAAGGAAAACTACAAAGGTACTGTGTCATGCAGGTGGCCTAATTTTCAATTGTGGTGAGTAATACACAAATAGCAGACCCAAGTACATGATGATTTCAAAGGTTGGGCTTGGGGGTCTGTGTGTTTTTGGTATACAGGGATCAACAAAATCTGAGAACATATGATTTTGGAAAAGCTTGCTAGTGGAATGCAATATCAGCAATAATTACTTTACTAAGGTGTCAATGACTGATAATTTTCTATCTAGAAAATGCTTCAAAGACAAACAGTTCTACAAGCCCTTATGAAACCTGTGTTGCTATGGAAATTGATACAAAGTTAGTACATTTTTCAAAACAGAAATTAACAAAGCACCCTATCTACTAACTTCAATTAAAGCACCGTCTAAGCATAGTTCTTTCAGCACTTGATTCATAGTTAATTCCCAAAGAACTATTGCATGAAACCCAAGAGACAATATCCAAAGAGATGAGAGAGTGCAGCATATTCTCATAAGTTCACTAATCAATGGTATGTATAGCTTATTATTCTATATACTAAACCAATTGTGTACGTGCAAAGCTTCGCAAACAGAAGGGTGAAATTCTTGTCACCTGAGCAAAGCAAGCTGTCTGTCAGAAGTTCCATTACCTTCTTCAGATTCCTCATGTTGAGTCAACCAGCCTAGGTTCACAGCCAGGTCCTCGACTGCCACCTTGATCACATCAGATCGTACACCAATATCAGTTGCGTACCTGCTCATGCAATACATTCCAGCAGTAACCGTCGCTACACCAACAGGACTTGGCATTAACAATTTCAATGGAGAAGAAAGGATGGCAGCTAATGGAGCTCCAATTACAGTAGAAGCCTGACCACTACTTCCAACACCAAGCCTATCCATTATCAGCAGACCTGTTCTGCAGTACAGTGCGAAGTCCTCACAGTTGTTCCGAAACACATCATAATTGCCAAAACCATTTTGAAGAAGATACATAGCTCGATGAATAACTGTTTCTGCTGGGTCAGATGCTGCAGTCGTGCAAGTGCCCCCACGAACTTTGGCAAGAAAAACTGATGGGGGGACTCCATATTCAAAGCAATAAAGTGATCCGTTTCTAAGAAAACAGTCCAAGCAAGAGAGAACAACCCCACTGTTTGGTTGCCTGAATCCACAATCAGGAAAGGTAGGACAAGTTGAGTTAATTGGATCATAACTATCAGAAGATGTCCCTGTTATTGGATTCAAGTTCCGTTCTGGTCTAAAGTGTACCACCTTGCTTCCACCAACATAAACACCTGGGCGATTCGGAAGTTCAACAGAAATTATCATTAAATTGGAATTCTGAAAAAACAATAGCTGACATGGGATGTTTTTATAACATACTGCGATATAACATTTTCTTATATCTGACGCCACTTTTACAACCAAATTTTCAAGGGGACAATATAAAGACACAGGCAACTTTATGACTTCAACATGAAACACTAACGTTAGTAGACTTCATATGAAAAAAATTTATCATATGATAAGATCCAGACCACAGCACCGACTGAGAGCTGGTCTTGAGCATCAAACAATTGGACCAATAAAAAATACAAAGAAGTTCAAGGCCAAAATTTCTCATAATAACTCAAAATTTTCAAACTTCAATAGATTAAATTCTCTTAATAAGAACCATTTCACACCAGTAGCCCACTTTGACTTAGATATCACATACTCAAATCTCCCCACACAAACGATTTTTTCTTCCACACACTAAAATCTTAAGACCCACTAACAAATCCACAAATTTTAGTTATCAAATTACAGGCCTATAACATGCTTGCTCGCTAACAAGATTAAAATTTCCCAGGTCAGAGGCAGTAAAACAGAATCCTCGTGACTTTCATCAAAGTGATATCCGCACGCATAGACAATTGAAATGCAAATTACATATCCAAAAACGTAGAATCATCATCGAAGATAATCTATAAGTGTAGAGTATTATTATTATTTTTTTATTATTTTTTTTCCCAAGCGGTGGAAGGCAATTTCAGCCTGGAAGACAAAGAAATTGAATTAAATAATCAAAATCGGAATCACAGAAGCAACTTAGATAGAACAAACAAAAATGGTGGAATCGAAACGTACAAACGAAATCTACATAAAAACACAAGAATCACCCGCATTGCAGACTAGTACAATAAACAAGAAGTTGTGAGTAGGTGAAACAAGTACCATGGTGAGAGTAGGCGAAAACAGCTCTGTAAGTATATATATGATCGCCTGCTTTGATCTCGTCTCTCTCAACTTTGTTAGTTATCAAACCCATTCCTCTCTTTCCGTCTCTGCTCTGCTTACACTCTGCTTCCTTTGTATGTAAATCGATCTCTCTCTGGTAAAGATGAACAAACACTTGTAATATTTGTCACTGGGCCCCGCACGTTATAATACTCGAATAAATACAACAATTATGGGAATGTTGTATATGTGGCTTTTTCTGATTGGTCGATTGAAGTCCGCTCAACCACCGTCGCCGCTTCGACGCAATATTCATAATTCTAAAAAGGAAAAAATAAAATAAAAAAATCGATATGATCTTCTACGTATTTTCTTTACCTTTTCAGATTATACGGTGTTCCGGTGGAGGAATTTGGTGAGGCTCTGATCATTATTTCAACATACAATCACATTGCTATATGATTATGAATGAGACCGTTAGAAATAATCATTGGAAAATTGATTCCAGATCTCTAGCCTTAATCTAAGCATGTTTACAAGTCAAGAGAAAGCATGGAATCCAAAGCGCTCCACTAGGGATCATGTATGATTCTTTGCCATTTTCACAAGCTATGCTTGTCTGGACCTACCAGACAAAACAATCATTTGTCTACATAAAAAGTTACTACTAGATTTCTCTTATCAGAAATTCTACCAACAATGAGGTGTTTATTGCATAATTTTACATACAAATGTTGGAGCTAAGAATCTAGACACACACTCCAATTGTATACTTTAACATAGTCGAAATTTGAATCTTTTGCTAGTGCTTGTTTGAGGAGATTTGCGGATTGGGAGTTGTGGGTGAGTAGTAATCCAAAGCCACCACCACCAGCTCCCACTAGCTTGTAACCACTGCAGTAAGGATCAGCAAATGCGAACAGCTTGTCGACGAATTCGTTGCTGCAGTAAGGATCGAGTTCTTGGTGCAATCTCCAAGCCTCTAACATGATCTCTCCCAGTTCATCTATGTCTGTGTTCATTAAAGCTTCTCTTCCGTTCTTAGCCAGCTCGGTTAGACGCTTGATGCTGGATATGAGAAGGTTGTCGCGTTGTAAATAGCGAGTTACTACCTTTTGAAGAACTTGATGGGCAAGCCGAACCTGCAATCATACAGACAAGTGTTTCAATGGCTGCTCACTAATAATAATGTGGAATCATAGAAGCTTTAAAGTTTGTTGGTAGTTTTGACAGAAAGTAATGGCAAAATGAATGTTCAACAGTTATTAGAATGCTTACTTGACCAGTAAACACCACTAGCAAGCGCTGCTCCAACTCTGAAATTAGCTGAGGAGATGCTAGTAGAGGAATGACTTGAAGCCGCAGTGGCACTCCAGGGAAACTTGAAGTGAATTTAATTCCTGGATACAGGCCTCCAATTTGGTCCTGCCAACCGCCTCCTGTGCCCATGAGCTGCTCTAACACCAACACAAGTCTAGCAACATTTTCGTTGCTGTAATCTCCATCTGTAATCTGGAGAAGTGCTTTCACAACAGCAGCTGCTAAGATACTAGAAGTTCCTAGCCCACTGCCACGGGGAACATTGGCCCACGTCCTAATCTGCAGGCCAGTTGATCCAAGTCGATTTTCATGGACAATGCCAGTAACAAGCAATGCAGACTTGACAAGTCGAAACCTATCATCATGACTAAATGGAGCAGAAATAGAATTAAGATCTTCAATATGTAACTGGCTTCCACCATCATCAGTAATCAATACCCCAGGACGTTTTGTTGTCTCTACAATGGTGCCAATTGGAAGAGAACCTCCCAGACTTATTGACATATTCAAAACGCCACCAGCCCGCTCTAAGCTCCATGGAGGAGTGTCGCTCCAACCCCCAACAAAGTCTACCCGAACTGGTAACTCAACCTTCACCTCTCTAGCTTGAAACGAGTTATCTGAATGGCCATCAATATTTTTGTTCTGACCTACTGAAGCTGTTCTCCTGGGGCACTCCAAGAGGTTTTCTACAGGGTTAAAAAAGGTGCTTATAAACTACAGTATCCATAAAAGCTTATGTAAACAAGATATATATGAAATTGCCATTCCGCTCAAATATTGGTTACTTTCTCCAGATTTTCATTAAATAAATGATTGTGTTACAAATAATGAAATAATTGTACCTTTAAATCCGTATCTTACTGCTGACGCAGTTTCATCAGCAACAGCAGCCCAAACTTGAAGTTCTGTTTTACAAGCTGATTTTTCATCCCTACAAGCTCTGAGCAGATCAACTTGTACCTGATAGGCCCGACTTTTTGGAAGAATCTTGGAGTGCTGTTCTAGAAGTTTCGGACAAAGGTCTAGGAAATCTTTACATGTTTCAATTCCCGAGAGTTCCTTTTGAAGAATTTCTTCACACAGTTGAGATAAGTTACGTCCAAGCATGCCATAATTGATGCAAGCTTTAGCAATTCCAGCTGCAAGATCTGCTTGATGATTACTGGATCCAGTACACATTTCTGAGAAGTCAATTGATCTGTGCAACTCTTCCAAACTAACACGGCGTGAATTTCTCCACAAGAGCAGCAAATACTCAGTTTTTTGGTTAGCTAAGCCCATCAACCATGTTGCCAAACTAAGCATCTCACCATAAGAAAGAATGGGGTATATTTTTGCATTCCATAAGCACTTGTCCTGACTAATTGTTCCGCTCCATAGGTCACTCTCTTCAATGCCTAAATCATGCAAGAGCTTCTCCCAAGGTTTACCACAGAATGTCCCATCCTTGGATATGGAATTTTTGGGATTATCATGTAGACCGCAATACACTAATACTCTTTCAGTGCATCCTACTAATGGAACCTCCCAAATACAATGGCGATCTGGGAGCATAAATCGAAAAGAATTTTGTATGGTCTCACCCGTGTCTTCAGGAAAATTGATACCCACTACAATCGAAAGGGACCCAATTTGTACTCGTCCAGAGATCTTTGAATCATATATAAGGGAATCTTCACCAATTGAGACACCATGAGAAATTTTGCTGGAAAGAATAACAGCAGACGCTGCAATGTCAGACACAGTGGTCGCAGGAATGGAGCATAAATGCCTTCGACCTACAAGTCCTGAAACATCCCCACTTAGGTGGTCCAATACTTCACTTGAGGTTCCAAAATGTAGGAAAGATAATTTATCTGTATAAGAAAATAAATCATCAGAGTAAGCTATATGGAACATCAGTAAATATTGTCCTTAACAGAGTTTTAACATACAAGCACAATAGCTGAACAGCCTGTGTTTTCCCAATTTGTTGACAAGCTCTTCACCAGTAGGCCGCGATTTCAACCACTCATGTTTTGCCGGAACCCAAGCTGCCACTAAATCTTCATATAAACTCATCTATAAGTCAACAAATTTGGAAAGTCAGAGCAGGGTAAACAGTTTCCATAGCAGGTGAAAGCATAAAATTGATACAGGATGTGACAATCTGTAAGAGGCATACATTAAGCTTGGAACTTGTTTTCTTGCATTTCAACTCATAACTCAGCAATAACTCTTGTATCAAGCTGAGATAAGAGTTGAAACGCAAGAAAACAAGTTCCCGAATGGAATCCATGACAGCTGGGAAACACGGGCATGAATCACTATGTATGCAAGCACATACAAGCTGCGAGCATTGTTGTATGTCTGCTTGTGCATGTTAGATAATTTTATAAATCATGTGAGAGTAACTTGCCTCCTTTCTGCTTTTCAGAAGCTGAGAAATCATAGGTTGGCAGGAACATGAAAGCATGACAAGCTCCTCCCATGCCTTCCCTCTAACTGCTATAATTCCTGTGTCAAGCAATGTTCTTCCATCATCTAGAATTGCATGGTTCTTGGCAAGTTCATCCACACTGGGTTTCTGCAAAAGATTGTCTACTGAACTGAGGGTGTAATTATCAGAGGAAATCCCATCTTTAGCTGCTACAATAACTCCATGGTTAGCTGCAATATCAAGCGTAATGGGAACAGTTATGATGCAAGATGCATCAACAGGGAGATTCAACGTGGAGGAATCAAAACAAGGAAGCACATCCCCAGTCATAGTCAACATTCCACCTGAAAATTTAACAATAGATATACAAAATCAGCTGACAAGAATAAGTACTTACCTACTAACCAGGATACAACATCTTAATATCAGAGTCATCAATGTCAAACAGTGCAATCACAATAAACGTGAGAATTTAAAACTCCCGCTACTGTAGCACAATCAGATACAATACTAATCTAATAATCCAAACATAAACCTAACGAAACGAGGCCAGAATTTCACTTCTACATGTAACAAACAAGACAAACTAACCTTGATCTTTGAAAGCTTGTCTTGCACAGGAAGCTATGGCAAGTATATGGTCAAAAAGAAGAGGAACAGGTCCATCGGGGTCATCTGCAGCCAAATACGGAAGTGGCAGAAAAACCTTTCCCATAGGATTGGCCCACGGTACTCTTTTAGAGTCACCTCCAGCATGAAGTAACAGTATATGCTTTTTGGCCAAGAATTTAGACAATGCAGATAGAGAATCTTCATCGTTCACAAAAGGTCCAGATCCAACACCATTCGCAACTGCCACCTAACGAAACTAGATAAATGAAATTTTTCGACTCTAAATTTAGCTAAGAAAACGCTGTAACAAATCACACAACAGTCTTTTTATACTCAATCAAGTACCAATTTTGGAGCTAAATTGAATACCTCCGGATCGGGATCGGAGCCAAGAGTGTGATAGTGTTGGGCGAGAGCGTGAATGGCATTGAGAGTGGCAGCACCGGATCCAATTCGCTGACCTTCCGGGTCGGGTACAGCGAGAGTGACAGTGGAGGAAGCGATCCGACCCATTCGTTTGGCGCGCTTGAGCTGCCAGTGATAGAGTTGGGCTTGTTCGGGACTAGCCGCCGTGAGGACTATAGCGTCCCAGGTGGGAACACGCGACGGATGTCTCACCGACAACCTCAAATGGTACCATGATTTCCGTAGAACAGCGGTGATGTCGACTTTGGCCTTTTTCTGCTTGGTTCTGGCGCGTATGGGCTCCTCCATCCTTAGAACTGAGAAAGAGTGATGGTCTGGTTGACTGTGAAGACGTTGTGATGCTCTGCTTAGTATCAACGAGAGATATAATGTTGAATCATTAAGAAATGAAATTACAGCCAGTCACGGTGCAATCAAGGCACGAAGAAGGTCGGTCAAAGAAATGAAAAATGTGAGGAAAAAATGTTTTGACTGTAATAAGTAAGAGGTGGAAAATAAAAATAATGAATAAGAGGTGGAAAATAATAAAATCTTAATTGTATGGCGTCGCCCGGACTCGAACCGGAGATCTTCAGTGTGTTAGACTGACGTGATAACCAACTACACCACGACACCATAATGTTTATAAAATGTATACTTTTATTTTTCATATTTTATGTGCCTTATGGATTACCTAATTTTAATATTAAGAAAAAATAATGATGAAAGGAAAAAAAATCCAAAATCACCACCAACATTAACTTTTTATTTTAAGAGCTCAGTGTGAATAAAAGTGGTTGTTGCTTTGTTTTGGAAGCTAACCTTCTCTATGCATTTCTCCCTTCCTTATTCATAGACAAGTAATATTTATCTTTTTCTCTTTTATTTGATTATCAATCATTTTACTGTTAAAATTACTACATCTGTTCCATTTTTATTGCGACACTAAAGTTTTTTATACTATTCATTAACTAATTTTATTTCACATATTATGGTTTATATATGAAAAAATATAGTCTAGTGAGATCTTATTTTATTCGTTTTAATGTTTACTTTTTAAATATAAAATTGTCATAATTTTTAGTCGTTCATAATTAAAGATATATATTTATTGTTGAAATTATGCATCGACAAATGTAAAAAAAGGAAATGTTGCAAAATTAATGGTAGGGAGGGAGTATTAATAATACTATTTTTGACCGTAGAATGTTAGAGGAATTATATGAAATTTTATATTATTTATTATATAAATATGAAAAGAAAAAGTATTAAATATTAAAAAAAATGATTTGTTGATTGAGAAAAATAAATTAATCCGGAACAATCGATGAAAAAGATTAATTGTTTGTTTAAATTGATACGGAAAAAAATTAAGAAATTGATTTAAAATTATCATTAATTAAATTGATCCGGAAATTATGGACAATTGAAATTTTGATTCGGATGTTAAAATGTTATTCCCAAAATATATGAGTTGTGAATTTATTCACCCAAATGAATTGTGAAATTGAATTTACTTTCTCAATTTTGAAATTATTCTCTAAATATATTTACTAAATGACAAGCTTCTCTTTGACTTTGGTTCCATGTGTGAGCCAGTTCTAAATATCATTTTCCCATATTTAAATCACTTACATTTAGTCTATCTCCGCTTCTTTTCCTTGTATTTCCGGTTAGTTAGAATCCATCATTGAAACAGCATGCCTCTCGATTGGGTTCGCGTGACACTGCTATGCTGCGGCTTGTCACCTCATACCCTTCTAACTTTTTTCCCAATAGAATATTTGAAACTTAGGTGATACATTGATATTATCCTCTTTGTTTTAAATAAAAAATGTCTTTTTAAGATGACATTGAACGTGCCAAGACGGTCAACTATCACGAACTCTATTACGACGATTTTCCTTATTAACCCTTCTCCAATCACTATTGGCAAGATCAACACCCCATTGACGTTACCACATTTCATACAAATTTATATATTGTGTACTTTTTAGGATGAGGTCTCCCAATTCCATCCTTTCTGATGTATGCTACATATTATATCAAATGAACTCCCTATGTATGTTAGAATTATCATAATCTTTTTGCTTGGGTGACTATGTATGGGGCATCATATTAATAACATATTTCATCCTTGTTGTCTTCATTAAACGTCAAGTCGGGATAGTGATCATGGGCTTTCCTTGGATTAATATGGCTTATAGGATCATTTCTGTAGAACTTTGCCGACCCTCTATTGATGATGTGTTTTATTGCCTCCTACTCTATTTTGATTTTCCTTTTATCTCTTGTTTCATAATTTATTTTAGTTTTATTTAAATCTTTTATTTTTTTCTTGATTTTGGTGAGAAACTCCTTTAAATATTCTTTTTTATTAGTTCTTCAATTTGTCGTTTGAAATTATAATAGTCCAATGCGTGGTGTCTGAGGTCATCTTGAAATTTGCAATATCAATGTCCGATCCATCTTAAAATTGTTCCACAAATTGGACTTGATTTCCTGAGTAGACTCTTGTGCTTGATAGTTACCAAAATTTGTTATCGAGTTTTATTGAGAGTAGGTGAATCTTTTTGACGATACACTTATTCTCTCACATCTTTGTATTTGTGGCAAAATTAATCTAGGATGTGTTATTCTTACCTCTTTTACCAGGTCATCTCTGATTCCTTTCCTTATACCTTGGAGTCTCATTCTACATGATCTCTTATAGTCAGACGTTCTACAACATGCTCTGATATTTCTTTAATCGAGAGGATTTCATTGCTTCCTATTTATTCTTAATTTGATAATTATAATCTGTTTATATCTTATTCGAAGCCCTTACATAATCTTTCTTATATATAGTTAGATTATTTTCCTCAAATGAGTCCTATAAGGGCCCAACTCTTTAGTTCCTCCAAATAATTATGAGCATTTTCTATATGTTAAACACTCCATATTGCATCACTTGCTCATGGTTTTTGTCATATAAGGTTTCAAATTTTCATTTTCCATCTACATGATATATTGTAAGTCATGGGATGCTTTGGGGGTTTCACTCTCTGAAGGTGGATAATTAACTCTTTATCTAGGATCGGAAAGGTGTTCATATTCAACTTTTAAAGGCATTTGAATCATTCTCTCGCATTTCCTTCCGATGTTAATGAAAATACATGACACATGTATTCATCACTTAGTCATTATAGAATAATCTGTTCTCCAAAATTTTTCATATATGCTACTAGGTTGGTTGATTTACACCACTTACAACTTTTTGATTTACACCTTATACGATTTCTCTCTTTTCCATTAGATTTCAATTTGACTTGGACTCCACTTCAGTAGCATAATATGAAATTGCCCTCCTAAACTAAATAACATTATCAAATACCATGCCAAGTTGAAACCAAGATATAGTACTACTTGGATCATAACTAACATTTTCTTACCTTCTCCTAGATTTAATATCTACTCTTTATTCGGCTTGAAGGTCTAATTCCTCCCTACTAACTTCACTTCCCGGGTCCGATGATGCATAGAAATGCTCATCTCCACCTAATCTACCTTCATTTCTATAGTCTTTGGCATTATCATCACCTTTGAAGCCCCTATCAATTCCTGTATCACCTAAATTAATATCCTTTACTAGATATTCTTGTCTTTTTTTCCTTTCCTTTCTCTTTTCTCTAACTACTTCCCTAAACTTTAATAACTCTTTATTAACATCACTTCCATCTTCTTCTGACCGGGTGCATCACTGCTCTGATCTGAATCTGTAATTTCTTCTTCATCATGATCTTTTTCATTAGGCTCTTTTTCTGAAAAATCGATCAACTCTAACATCAGTTAATAAAGGACCTTCCATATATCAACCTCATATATAAACTAGCTTCATCAGCTACTTCTTCCTCTATGCCAGTCACTACCTTTAATGGATTAGACCTTTCATTTACTGTATGGTCTTGAGTTAAAATACCTAACCCTTGCTTATGTTCACTTTGTTTTAAAGTAATATTCTCTATCTGCAGAGAATCCTTAGGACCATCAGTAGTATAATGTGACCATTCACTAACTTCTTTGTTAGTTAATTGTAAAAATGAAACTTTATTGACCACATATTCTATAAAAATGTCTAGTATGTCCTTAGCCTTCATACCCTCAAATATAATCATTAAGACATTATCATCTACAATCTCTCTAAGTTGATTACTCATATCCCTAAAGTACAGCCAATCAATTTCTACATAACCTAATTTCATTGCTCTAACAAATAACTTCATAAGACTTAACAAATCTTTATCAACAGGGCATTCTTTAACACCAACTTCATTCTCATAAATACCTGACTCATCGTCCTCAATAGACCCCATTAGGAATGGAAACGCTACGAATATGGTACAGATATAGCTCGTACTATATCCCTACCGTAAAATTTTAAATATAAAAGATCTGCACTATATCCACTTCGCACGGTATACAACTTGTTACCATATATGCACCTTGCAGTTTTTAACAAAATTCGCTACCATATTCGTATCCGCATTCGTCACTCTCTTTTATTTATTTATTTTTTTATTTCTTAAAGAAATACATAAACTATTATGACTTGCAACAACACTAAAAGGGATGTAAGATTAAATATTCTATTAAAGGTATAATATAAAATATCTAATTATTTGTAGCTTTTGAGAAAATATTTTTAAAATAGGTAAACAAAATATAAAACACCAGACTCAGAATAATTTCTTGAAATGGAACATTCTTCATAGTTGCATATTAAATATAATTAATTAGAGTGGATTAAGAATGGTTTTTCTTCTTCTCATAAGTTTTTTTTAATTTTCTTATTAATAAAAATAAATAAATATTTATATTATACATAATTATTGTATATTTTTGCGGTATAGATATGGTATGAATACGGACGGTAAATTGTTACATTCATATTTGTACCATATCCATTACGATTACGGTAAATTAATATTCGGATATGGTAACAGATTATTTTTTTTTCTGGACATGAATACAAATATTTCTAGTACAGTACGGTACAATATCTGCAGATAGCGGATCATATTGTCATCTCTAGACCCATGATGCAATCTAACAGTGATGAACACATAAGACATTTTCAGTCACCTGCTCACCACAATATCAAACATATAGAGTTACCACTAAACCCTAAATGCAATCCATGAATAAAAAAAAAGACCTAAAATACACAACTAACTTCAAAAAAGAACAAAAGTGTTAAATAAACATGTCAATTACTAAATATTGCATTTTTTTTCAACTTTACCCTTATCTGTATTTACTAAGTTCTGAATTAAAGTTTTGAAAGTGTATTGTATATATACTATTTTTATATTCGAATGTGTGTATTAAGATACGAAGTGAAGTTTTGAAAGTGTGTAACATATATGATGTTACAACAAATCACACTTTCGAAAGGTACATTTGAATGTAAAATCACACTTTTGAATGGTGCATCCAAAAGTATGAGGGATGCATTCAAATGAAATCACACTTTTAGAATGGTGTGTATTTGAAAGTATGCTGACATTTATGAAGCGAAAATTAAAAAATGCAATTACACCTTCAAATTGTGCATTCAACTCTGGTAAAACAATTTCAAAAGAGACTTCCAAAACAACATTATAAAGTAATTATTATTATTTATGCTTTTACCGATAATGGTAAAGTAATGACATAATTGAAATTGGAAAAGTTATAAAATATGAGCTTTTCAAACTTTAATTTTAAGTAAATAAACTTCCAAATTTTATTTATGTTTATAAACTTCCAAATTTTATTGAACTTTATAAACTATTGAAAGTTTAAAACTTAAAAAATGAACCAAATTGACAAATATACCTTTAAAAACGTGCTTCACGACATCACCAACCTGTGAGTGCGCTTCACCAACCTTAAATTAGCCGGTGAAACGCGCTTCACAGGCTGATGAGGTTGTGATGTTGGTCAATTTGGTTATTTTTTAAATTTCAAACTTTTAAAAGTTTATAAACTTAAAATAAAGTTTTAATGGTTTATTAACTTAATTTAAAGTTTCAAATGGCCAAAAATGAAATCATCTTATTGAAATTTTATACAAAAGTTTGGATAGAGTTGGAAAAAAAAAGTGTCGTATTTAGTAATTGTGATGTTGTACTTAACAACCCCAAAAAGAATAACATATACGCTAAACACACACCAAATCGAGAACCGGAAGTTTAACAATGACAAACTAACCTTTTAACACTAGAAAACACACAAAATCGCAATCGACGAATTCCTCAAACCAAATTGCAAACTGACTATTGTTGTGTTAGAAAAATTGGGCTCGTCACAGGGGAAATTGTCTTGATCAATAATAAGTAAAAAAAAATAAAAGACAAGAAAATAAAATATTAATGCACCAGGATTACGTGGAAACCCCAAAAGGGAGAAAACCACGGACTTCAGGATGGACAGAGATTTTCACTATGTAGCAAAAGATGTTACAGTCATAACTAGAAAACAAACCATAGTAGCTATGGAAACTTTTGTCTGTAACAAACTAGTTACGAAATAACTACGACTAATCAATGTTGTGTCCGTAGCAAACCCTTACCATGGGTCTCATCTTAACCTTAAGATCTTATCACACTCGTGGTTTTCCCACGGTGAAGTCTCAAAGCCTACAAATACTTAGATATCATTTCGTTATTCCCAGCACTCGAACCTGCAACCTTGTTGGATATAAGCATTAGGGAAACATGCTAAGTACCAACTGAGTCATTGAACCGATTAGTATGATAATGGATTTTTAATTTATCAATAGTTAAATAATAAATTTTTTTAATAAAAATAAGTAATCAATATAAAAGAGAATAAAATTTGATATATAAAATATTTTAAAGAAAAATGTTAAAAATAAATTAGTATGACATATATGGTATAAAGTTAAAAGGTAAGTTTAAGGTTATGAATGTTGGAAAAAAAAAACTAAATTCGTTAAAACAAATATAAATTTAAAAAATATATATTATAACTAAATTAAAAAACACTAAATCACTTTTATTTTATCAAATTTGTAGCAAAACATCAGTAGTTAAAAATTTTTCGTGGCTAACAATGTAATTGCCTCGTCAAAATAGTTGCTACAATATTGCCATGGAATATCCATAATTAGCGTTGCTATAGCATTGATACATAGTATCCGTAGTTACATTCTGTTCCATTGTGACGCTAAAATAATTGTTGCAGATTGCATATGTAGCTACCGTAGCTACAACATTGCTATGGATTTTCCATAGCTACATTTCCCGTCATGTGAAGCCAAAATAATTGCTACATATCAAAATTTCATAGTTAGTTTTGCTACAACATTGCTATAGGTATTCGTAGCTATATTTTCTTCCATTTTGGTATCAAAGAAATTACTATATATTACATTCTGTAGCTAACATTGCTACAAAATATCCGTAGCTATATTTTCCGCCATTGTGGCGTAAAAAAATTGCTATATATCAAAATTTTGTAGCTAGCATTGTTACAACATTGCTACGAACTTGCTAAATTAACATTTTAATTAGAATTTAAATAAATTCTATAGCTAATCCATAGTATAGTAATATTGTCACTACATTGCTATGAAAATAATCCGTAGCTATTATAACAAATTCTTGTAGTGCTCACCCCAAGCTCACAAGACACTCAAGATCTCTCAATTTGTGACTCTACAATTGAAGACTACAACATCAAATTTATAGTGAACAATAACTTACTCACAAAGTAAATCATAATAAACTAGAAAACCTATGATTACTAGAATTCCTAAAAAAAGAGAAAAAAATTCATTCCTGATTGCAATTCTAATAAGGCAAAATACATTTCCTAGATAAATATAATACTTCCAAACCAGTCTTCAAATCTTTCACTTCCAAAAGAATCTTCAAATCTTTCTCGGCTTCCGAATAAGGACTAGTATATTAAATATCAATTTTTGTCAAATCTTAACAAACCACCTATTGACAAAATTCCCTAAACTTGCGTTCCTTAAACGACGACCATGACTCAATATCGAGCCATTATATCCCACCATGAAGATATACATACTTAGGAACCATCAAACGTTCCATCCCAAAATTTATTCTGGCACATTTCGATACAACCCTTGCTGATTAGATCATGGTGTAACTTTCTTAACTTGCTTTCGAGAAAGTTCATCAGTCATCGACATTTTATCCACCACATAACTGCATTAACGCTAGTCCAATGCCCATGTGCAAAATTTATGGCCGCTAGAAGTACTATATCCTCTTTCACGGCACCATGGTAGTTAGCGACCTGCCATGAGGATATACCCATTCCTCCTTAGAGGAATACACCTTCATCAACTTCTAGCTAGGAGACACATGGAGTATCTCCATTAGTGGAGTCTTTTGTTGAACTTACTTCTTTAAAATCCTTCATCAAATGTTCTTTTGTCCATACTTCTAACACATGACGTTCTTCTTAGAGTACCCACTCTTCTCATTCTTTTCTCGAGCCATCATAATTGACTGATTAACAAAGTTACTATTAGTTTCACTTTCAGTCTTTTCTGTTCAGATATTAATTTATTTGTAACCTCCGAAAAACTTATCGTCGAGTTTCCATGCATCAGGATCAATTTCATGTACTTGAATGAATCAGGAAGAGACTAGATTAATTTTAATGCCTTATCCTTGTTATCAATCTTCACCCCAATAGACTCTAACTCAGAAATGATCCCATTGAGTTCTATCAGATGATCAGAAACCTTTGTACCTTTATCCATCTTCAATAGATGAAATTTTTCCTTCAGGTAGAATCGATTGCAGACGCTCTTAGCTTGGTATAGCTCTTCAAGTCTCCCCCAAAGTTGTCTTGCAGAAGTTGTTCCTTGTATATTTTTTAGAACATTCTTGGTCAGACATAATTGTATCAAACTTGCAGCTCTCTCATCGAGTTCCTCCCATTCATCATCACTCATCAAGGAATTTTTGGACTTTTCAGACTTTTATTTACCAGTTTCTTTTTCACCAGAGCTTTCAGAGACTACCACAATTGTTCTTCCCTTCAATACCTTATGCAATCCATGCTGGATTAAGATATCTTTGACTTTTACTTGTCACAAGCCAAAATTGATTTTTCATCAAATTTCTCCACATCGAATCTTTCAGTGTACATCTTGCTCATAGATATATTTACTTCAACAATTGAAACTCACAAGAACCTCGGCTCTGATACCATTTGTTAGGAAAATCAGGCTCGTTGCAGCGGAATTTGTCTCAATCAATAATAAGTGAACAAAATAAAAGATAAGAAAATAAAATATTAACGCACTAGGATTACGTAGAACCCAAAAGGGGAAAAACCACGGACGTCAGGACGGACAAAGATTTTCACTATGTAGCAAAAGATGTTATAGCCACAACCAGAAAGTACTCTCTACCCCAAACCCAATTACAAGTTTCACCCCTAGCTCACAAGAAATAAACTCACAAGACACTCAAGATCTCTCAATTTGTTTCTCTACAATTTGAGACTACAACATCATATTTATATTGAACAATGACTTACTCACCAAGTAAATCATAATAACTTAGGAAACCTATTATTACAAGAATTCCTAAAAAAAGAGGAAAAAAATTCTTTCCTGATTGCAATTCTAATAAGGCAAAATACAATTCCTAGATAAATATAATACTTCCAAAACAATCTTCAAATCTTTCACTTTCAAAAGAGTTTTCAAATATTACTTAGCTTCCAAGCAAGGACTAGTATATTAAATATCAAAATTTATCAAGTCTTAACATGTTGCACACTTTTTCAATTCACTAAACCTAATTAATGGACTAATTTAAAGCTTTTTTGTCTTGAAAAACCATAATCTTGATTAAAAAAACAAACAAACTAATCTTTGAGTCTCAATCTAAAAGAACGAAGAGAAAAAAATACATCGTTGTTTAGCTTCTTCAATCAAAGGCTTATTCTTCTTTCATTTATTTATTATTATTATTATTATTATTGCAATAATATAGTGCCAAATCATTCTATTTTTAACAAGTCAGTTTCGGTGTTCCACTAAAATTTTCAATTGTAATAAGGTCAGACTAAAATACTTTAGACAAGTTGATGGGTTCTGATGAGACTTTGAAAAGTTCGAGAGTCCATATAAAAAATTAAGTCAATTTCAGGCAGGGTTGGAGCCATGCCATGGCCTGCCCGTACATGTGCATGTCCAGCTACTAGAAGGTGTTTTTTTTTTTTTAATTTTAAATTTTAAATTTAAGCTACTAAGTTAAAAAGCGCGTGATCAATATCATGCTACCACGAAAAACACTTAAAATTTGTTTTCTACCCTCGTCGTCACTAATGTAATATAAAATAAATACATTAGGTTATAATGAATATTATTGTGTTAGAATAGAATTGTATGTGATACATTTTGTTTCATATGTAATGAATGTTGTGTTGAATTTATTTTGTTTATGTATGATGAATAAAAGTTGTGTTGGATATATTATGTTTAAAAAACAGGTTATGATATCTAAAAAAGTAAAAATATCCGTACTTTGGAGAAAATTCTGCCAATTTTTTTACGAACTATCAATTCAATGGGATGGTGTCCCGTTAAGATTGAGATCTTGTATTTGCCAATCTGATGGTGTCCCGTTAAGATTGAGATCTTGTCTTCGCCACTAACTTCAACGATGGGAGATAGCATTATCCTTATGTTTATTTATTTATTTATTTATTTATTATACTTCCTTCATTATATAGTCAAATCCCTTTATAATGGCAATAAAGGGATCATATAACTGTTATTCGCATATAACGATCATATAAAGTTCATAGATCTCACATGACTGTTATTAATTTATAATAATAATTTTTTTTTAAAATAAACACTAAATAAAATATGTATAATTTAGAATATTTTTAAAGTTAAATGTATTCAAATATAATGGAAAAAGTGTACGATGGTAACTTGTTGGAAAGAATCCAATCTCTTACTAGTAATATAACGTTTGAATTAACGAAGATTTTGGTCCAAACTTCCGATAAAAGGTAGTCAATTGCCTTCCTTTGAAGGCAATCCAATACGAAGAGATCATGGAGAGTCTCTTTTGTCAGATGAGAGACTCCCTCAGAGACTAGCGCTGTGGATGATCTAAGTTTTGATGTTTCAAATTATTTTTATTAATTATTTATAATTATGAAGCCTTTTAAATTCAAACATATTCATTATCATTGCTTATGCAATCTTTTCTTTCATATTTTTAATTATTAAACATTAAAAAAAACTCTTTTATTTGTTGAAGTTAATTACAATAGTTATTTAAATTTTTTATTTTTATATCATTTTATTAAAAAAAATAAAATATTATATTTGAGTAGGCCATTATAGAGGATAAATTTTATACAGGGTGTTTTATTCAAATTAGGGTTGTTGCTGTTATAGAGAATTAAAATAACATTGAAAAAATCGGTTCGGAAAGAAATTCAACTTTTATAGTGAATTGTTGATATAGAGAATGATAGTTATAGAAGGGTTTGACTGTAATTTACTTACAACATTTGAATAGTGTATACTATTTATTAATCAACCTTATTTTATGTGTTATTCTTTATGAATAAAGAAAAATATGGTGGGAAAGTAACTCGGGACCATCAAAGGTAGAGGTCGAAACCTTCAGGGTCTCAGAGTTAGAAATTTCAACCAAGAGCTCAAGGCGACAAGGCCAACGTGGCCTCCTTCGGTCGAAAAGCAACGCAACGGGCCCAATAGGCCCCTCATTAACGAGATTAGAGAATCCAAACCCACTGTTTTCTATCTTCGGCCGAAGTCCATCTCTTGAGTCTAGCAATGTCCTCTCACTTTAAAGGGGCCCAAGTCCAATTCGCTTCACATACGGTTTCCTGAATCTAGTCCAAATGAGATACCCTTCCCCGAATACAATAAGGAGACCGAGTCCAAGAAAGATGAAGAATCTCAGTCCATATAGAAATAGGACTCATATACCTTTTATAAATAGGGATAGGGGTGATGGTAAAAGGATCCGATTTTCGTTAGAACAAAACTCTATTAAATTGTTCTTATAAGTTTCAAACGATTTTAACCTTGATATTTGATTGTGGTTGATTTGGCACCACAAAAAATATAGTCAGATGGAGTCTTGCTTTATTCGTGTTGGTGTCTATTTTTCAAATATTAAATTTATGTAATTTTTAATTACGTATTATTAAAGATATTTACGGTTAAAGTACTTGACACATTTGAAATGTTGGGAATATAATTGGATGTATTATTATTATTATTATTATTATTATTATTATTTTTTTAATTTTATTTTTTTTAATTTTATTTTTTTAATCACATATTTTACATTTGTTTCTTTTTACTCATGAATAACTTTATTTCTATAATGGAACAAATATTTATTTAGTTACATATTTCACCTCGTTGTTTTGCTCAAAGAGTGAAAAATCAGGTAAGGCAGTTGCTGTTAGCATCACTGACGGATCCAACAAGTAGCAGCGAAGACAACTATCTGTTTGGACAGTATCCAGGAAACAGTGACACATGTCATAATTACTGGCTCGCCGTAAACCAACTCAACAACCATCTGTTGCAAAACCCGTTAAGCCAAGTCGTTTAATAAAACGCGACGTCGTTTCGCACAACTAATGAAGTAAAACATGCTGGTATTTTGATTTGCAACCGAACAAAAAATCTCTGTTCCCTCCTTATTTCCCGCGACGCACCACCATTTCCCTTAAAACCAACAAAACACATCGCCTCTCATCTCCTCTCCTCTTCTCTTTTCTCTTTCGTTATTCCACTCCTCTTCAATTTTATATCTCCACTCATAATTAAAAAAAAAATTAAAAAAAATCGTATTAGTTCTTGCTCTGGATTCTTTTTTATGGAAACTACGTTATCGGAAAACAGTGAAGCGTCGGATGCGGTCGCAGAATGAGAGGTTTGGAGCCTCGAAGTGAAAATGGGGTTATGAATAGTTGGAATTCATTGCCTCATTTGATCAGCTTCGTAGTTGTTGTTGTTGTTATTACTGTAGTAGTAGCGATCGAATGCCGGGTCCGCTTTGGATCCGGATTCGATTCCTTCTCCACTATCTTTGGACCTCTGTTCTTGCATCAGCAGCTGTCAGAACGTTGTCGTTTACTTCGACGGCTGCTTTGATCCCTAATTCTCTCCTCAAGGTTTTGAAATACGAAATCAATTTTGTTTTCCGGCTTCGACTCTTCTTTTCCCTCTTCCTTGTCGTCTTCTCTGTTTCATCCTTGGTAGCGATGAGTTCTGTTGAGTCTTCGATACAGTCAGCTATATTTGAATCGTGTTGGAAATTACCGCCGGCTGAGAACGAGCCGGATTTTGTAGAAAAAGATCCCTCCGGCCGATACGTTAGGGTTTGTGTTTATTCCTCTTCTGATTTCGCTTTTTAATTTTTTTTTATTATTAGAAAATGGCGTTCTTATCGTTTATGTTTATATTTCTTTTGATTGTAAACAGTACGATGAAGTGTTGGGCAAGGGTGCATTTAAGACTGTGTAAGGCTCCTGAACTTTATATTTTAGTTTTTGTTTAGCATAATGGTATGTGTGGTTGTTGGTGAGGTTGGTTTCTGTTAGGATTTTCGGTAACCAATTGATGGTCAAGATAAAAAATAAACAAAACGCACAAACGATATATCGTGGTTAGCAAATTGCTTAATCCACGGAAGCCAACAACCTTTTATTTCAAAACAATCTCACAAACAATCAGACAACTCTCTCTCAATAATCTACTAAACAATTGTATTCAATCAATCAAACCAATTGATGAACAGATAACTCAACTCACAGACCCTCTGTGCCCTCAACCAATATTATCTGTCATATCCAAAACTCTAGAGTACATCCCATATTTATAGCTAACATCAAACCTAATTCATATGAGAGTATCTAACTCAATAAGGAAATAAAATCTAAACCAAACTAGAAATCAAACCAAAACAAGAAAACTAAATCCTTCTCAAATAAGAAATAAATCATTAGGAAAAAGACCCAAAACTCAAATTAGGAAGTCTTTCCTAAAAAGAAATCCTCGTGATTCAAGGCAATCCTAACAATTTCTTTGTTGTTTTGTAGTTATAAGGCATTTGATGAAGTTGATGGAATAGAAGTTGCTTGGAGTCTGTTGAAAATTGATGAAGTATTGCAATCTCCGGATAATTTGGAGAAACTGTACTCGGAGGTTCATTTGCTGAAATCATTGAAGCATGAAAATATCATTAAGTCTTACAAGTCTTGGGTAGATGACAAGAAGAAAATTGTTAATATCATTACTGAGCTCTTCACATCCGGGAGTCTCAGGCAGTATGTGATATTATTGATTCCTTAATAGTATTCATTTTGATTGCTGGTGCCTGCTATCGAATTTTGAACAAAATGTACTTTTATCTTCTTTGTTCTTAGATATCGAACAAAACACAAAAGTGTTGATATGAAGGTGATTAAGAATTGGGCGAGACAGATTCTCAAAGGTTTAGTCTACCTCCATGGCCACAACCCACCTATCATTCACAGAGACTTGAAATGTGACAACATCTTTGTTAATGGTCATCAGGGAGAAATCAAAATTGGGGACTTAGGATTGGCAATTATTCTGCAGCAACCAACTGCCAAGAGTGTTATTGGTAATATTTTTGTGATTCTTTTGAAAAATTATGATATGTTTAGGAGTGGATAGAAGTACTTAGCTTTTTGCTTATTGTATATCTCAGGGACTCCTGAATTCATGGCTCCAGAGCTTTATGAGGAGGAATATAATGAGCTTGTTGATGTTTATTCTTTCGGGATGTGCATGTTGGAGATGGTAACTTTTGAGTATCCTTACAGTGAATGCAGAAATCCAGCACAAATTTTTAAGAAGGTTACCTCTGTAAGTATAAATTACTCAAAAGCTTTTGCGTGTCATCTACTGGACTGACAGGTTTTAGTGTTGATCGAGCTGTTGGTATTCTGTTGCAGGGCATTAAACCAGCTTCCCTTGCAAATGTCAAACATCTTCCAGTTAAAGAGTTCATTGAGAAATGTCTGCTTCCAGCATCAGAGAGGCTGTCTGCTAAAGAACTTTTGGAAGACCCTTTCCTTCAAGTGGAGACTCCAAAAGATCAACAGCAGGATCCCTTACAATTACCAAACCAATATCTGAAAGAGCTGAAATTAACAAAGCCTCTACCTACATCCATGGATATAGATACCGATTATAAGCAGCTGTCTCAGAGCACATTAACAGGAAGCAACAATGAAAGCCCCGAATGTTCAGCTCTGGAATTTTGCAGGTCTTATCAGGACAAGGAGTTTAGACTGAAAGGGAAGAAAAATGACGAAAATTCTATATCATTGACTCTGCGTATCGCTGACTCATTTGGTAAGAAAGCGTTACAGGTTGCAACAGAAAATCAAACTTATTTTCTCTGCTTCATTTTTTCATCTTGATGTGTTCGATCTGGTTGCTGCTTGGCTTGCAGGTCGTGTGCGAAATATACATTTCCTGTTTTACATTGACAGTGATACTGCAGTATCAGTGGCTGAAGAGATGGTTGAACAACTAGAATTGGCAAATCATGATGTGGCATTCATAGCTGAATTCATTGATTTCCTGATAATGAAACTTCTGCCTGGTTGGAAACCATCATCTGATTGTTCCTCGTGTGGAAGAAGTCTCTACGGTGAAACCCCAACTCCAGATGGCAAAATGTCTACTGCATACCCATGGGATGCAGCTGGTCCTATAGATGGCTTTACACCAACTGGTGGAGAGGCATATATCAGTGCACCTATTTCCTTCAGCAACTTTCATCCTCCTAGTTTGACTGATCTAGAAGATCTTGAGTCACAGCCATTGTACTTTACCGATCTGATCGAAGATGCTTCCATCAAACGAAATAAAGCATCAGAATGGGTTGACTCTAACATAGAAGGAAGCTGTAAGAACATGAGCGGCTATGTTTCTGAAATTGAGGACATGTATTATGACGACTTTAAGTCGACAAGGGATTGCAGCACTGATGGAGAAAGTAACTTATTGAATGATCAAGCCATCGAGTCAGGACTGTCAATCCCTAACTTTACTGGAATAATGAGCTTGAGAAGCAGCTGTTCATCTCTGTCCTTGGTTGACAGAGATGCAGATGAACTCACACAGGAGATTAAAGCAATTGAAATTCAGTACCAACGCTGGTTTCAAGAACTTTCGAAAAGGAGAGAAGAGGCTATTGAGGCGACAAGGAGAAGATGGTTAGCAAAGAAGAAGCTAGCTGTGCATTGATAAAATAAAAAGGCATTTATCGGAGTCGAATTCTTTAATCAGGTTGCTGTGATTATCTAATTGTTCTTGTTACTAATTAATAACCACAACCCCTGTCTCAGGTTTCGACTCTTTTTTTGTGGAAGTCGTCATCCTCTGCACCTGTGGGTTTCAAGTGCATGTAGATTAGTTAGTTTTTGCTTATATTCTAAGATCATTCTTCCTTGTAACTAAACTAACTCTTCATCCTTATTTCCATGAGCTTGACCGGCACCATGTAACTGCTTTGTAACTCTGTGCTTTTATCTAATGCAATTACCATCTTAAGCCTTGTTTGTTATTTGATATGGTTCCAATTTGGTCTTCTTTTCTTTCTGTTTCTATTGACAAGGAACTACATGAAATATTGGTTATACTGTCAGGCAAGAACAGGAATAGATGTATCTAAATGAGAAGGGCGTAAAATTCCAATCATTTGTTTCTTCCCTTTCCATTCACAAGTAAAACTGAAATGTCACAAGGAACAAAACCATTACAAAGAAATGAGCAATATTGGTTATTCCTCCTTCCACCTGTGTTTGCAATTCTTATTTGCACACATGTAAAAGATTGTCATGGGCTCATCAGCTGACCGCGTCTGAAGTTGATGGTAAACAGCCTTTCCATGATTGCAACTAGGACATGTTACTGGCAAAAACGAGAACAAAAAGATTAGCCACGAGATGACTAAAAACTGAGCTGATAGTACCATAAAGCCTGCTTCACACGAACTTACTCAATAATATGTATATATAACTTCTGTGATACCAGTGTTCACATATCTGAGACTGCTTGTAATGGTAAAATAATCACTTATGGGTTGTGAAATCCTAAATATAACCTTCCTCCATCCTAAATTTACATATAATACCCAATAAGTGATCATAAATCACAAGCAGCTTCAACGATATACACTATCTACAAGCCTAAGTTCAACATTTCTATCTAATAATACTAGTGATTATCATCTACTTCTATGCTATTTAAAGTGGATTCAAAACTATCCTACTCCACTAAAACCTCACAAATGCCAAGTAAACATGAAATTGATTGATAAAAAGTGCTATTAAACAGAGAACCAAATAGTACCTTCAGTTTGAGGTCCTTCCATCATGGCATCTTGAGTGAAGATCGGTTGATTATCCTTTCTCTTGCCTATAATACATAGAAGTAAGCATGAAATTGATTGATTTGATACAAACGGTAATAAACAAAGAACCAATTAGTACCTTCAGCTTGAGGGTCTTCATTCTTGTCATCTTCATTGGAAATCCGTTGAATTTCCTTTTTATTCAAAGCTTCCTTTCTCTTGATTTTAACCTACACGATATTGCATACACAATCATCAACGAACACTACTTATTTTCTCCTTTTGTAACAGAAAAATAAAGTATATGTATGTACACACATTGTGCTGCATGTTGCAGACATACGGACACAAAGGACAAGCGAATCTTGAAGGATGATTCATGTCCGGCCTCTCAAATTGCAACATCGTCCCACATACAGGGCAAAACTCCATCTCCTTCCTTCTTCGATCTCTCCTTCTCTGCAATTTTCATCACTACTATTAACAACAATGAAAAACATAAACAGAGAATAGCTATCGAAACTAAACATTACCCAGAAGCAATATCTCGGAATCGATTAGGGTTTGAACCCTTCTTCACCACCCCGCTCCACGTTGCCGATTCCGTTATTATATTTGACACTCTCTAGTTTTGTGGGGGCGAATTATTGTGACTCAGCTCATTATAGCCCATTTTATGGGCCCAAAATGATTGATGGCTCTTTGCATAATATTCAAAGTCAATATCTTTCATTGTCAAACGGCTCGAACCGCGCCCGGCCCGCCTGTACCCGCACGGAAACGGGCTGCAAGGCATGGGTCTAAAATTACTCATGTTTTCAAAATTTTGTATTAGCCGTCCGTGCGGGCAGTGGGCAGGCACAGGCTTCACCCGTTGGTTTGTTTTTTTTTTAAACTTATTTGCTATATTTCAATTAATTTATTTATAACCGTTATTATTCAATTCACACGTATTATAATATCATCTAAATATAAATATATAACAAATTTTAAAAATTATTTATCCAAATAAATATACAGTCCCTACAAAATATAACAAAAGTATAATCCGGCAAAAAGTACATTAAAATTTGTTATCCAAATACAAATACAGTCCCTAAAAAGTATAGAGAAAGTATTATCCAACAAAAGCTTTCAAGTAGTTTGTTTTGCAATATAGTAAGAAAGGAGCATTTGTTTTCATTATGGGGAGTCTGTGGCGGAAATGGGAAATAGGTAAGTAATAAATTAAATAACTAGTAAATATGGTTTAAGTGAGAAAACATGCTAATGTTATATCATGCTCCTCCATCATTTTCCACTTCTACAACATTGGAATTTTCTTTTGAAATAGAACAATCACCTCTAGTCATCTCTTTTCCAATCTCACCTACGCTTTATTCTTCTAAAAATAATTAATTAAAATTAGAAATGTAAACTATAACAACATTTTTTTAACTTTGGATGAATATAGAAAATTTAGTATCTAACTTTCAATTAAATTTTTGAATTATAATTAATTTCATAAAATAACAAAGTAGGAAATAAAATGACTACGTATCACGAACAACATAGCCAAGCATCCAATTACGTGCACAAACTAAGGCTTGCACGTTTTTAGGGAGAAGAGAGTTACGGTACTTGTTTAACACCCTCGACCCAATGCTAAAAGTCGATTCTAATGCTAATGTAGTATTGGAATACTAAGAACATTGCTGGCCATACGAGACAAATTGGAAAATCTTAACTAATTATTCTTCCACCAAGTCAAGACATCCATACTTGCAAAATGTCCATATTCAAGTGGTGGTTCATCCAAGTACCTATCTAATTCATTTTTCTCCGAATGAAGTTCACTCATCAGACCCAAAATACGTATAGCATCCTATAAAAACAAATAAAGTGATTTATAATAATTTAATTTGACAATATTGGAAATCATGTATTAACATACAAAATAAAAATAACAATCAACTTAGATCCGCTCCCGCCATAAGCACACCACTCCCGCTAGTTCTTGAACTTGTAAGAATAGATGTAGAAGGAAAAGATGGTGGTGGTGGTGATAACCCCGAAAAATCATTAAAAAGAATATACAAATTTCTTTTAATATTTTCCATCTTGCTCACAACACCATATGAATCATCAATTTCTTGTAAACAACCCTTCACCAATTGAAGTTTCATGCGAGGATCAAGAATGGCACTAAGGGATGGGATTTCACTATAGTCATCCCAATACTTGTCAAACTTTGATTGCATACTCTTGACCATGTTCATCACAACTTGATCTTCATTATTCCTATATTCAATCAAGAGTTTCTCAATCTTCCAAATTTGAAGGAAATACAAGTTAGAGGTCGGATAACTAGAACCCGATTTTAAAGTGGTAATGGTGTAAAAAGGTTTTAGAATGTCACGATCTTTTTCCCCCTCTCCCACTCTTCATTTGATGGACACCACTTATAATTAGCATCATGCAAGTTCATAAACTCAAATGCATCCTTATACCTTAATGCACTCTCAAGCATCAAGTAGGTGGAATTCCATCTTGTAGACACATTCAAGCGCAAATGAACAACACCTTCGATACCCAAACCATTAACCCACTCTTGAAAATTCATTTTTCTTGTTTCCGACCCTTTTAAATACTTCACGCTTTCTCTAATCTTTTGTAATGCATCCTTAGTCTCATGCAATCCATCTTGAACAATTAGATTGAGAATATGTGCACAACAACGCACATGAAAAAAATTACCTCCACATGCGCCTAATAGACAAAGAATCTCAACATATCTTGCATATTATCATTAGCACTTGTATTATCCAAAGTAATTGAAAAAATTTTACTAGCTATATCCCAATCTTATAAAACATCATACACGTTGTTGGCCAATTGAAGGCCAGTGTGTGGTGGAGGAAATGCAGTAAAAGATAGAATCTTGTTATTCAATTTCTATTCATTATCAACATAATGAATGGTCACACAGATATAATCCTCGATTGAACATGTCGTCCAAACATCACATGTGAGACAAACTCTACCAGGAATCTCACTCAACACTTTTGTAAGTTTCTCTTTTTCGCTTTCATACAACTTCTAAACATCAGATGCGATAGTATTTCTAGTAATGAATTTGATATCCGGATGAAGATATGTTAAAAGATCCCTAATAGCTTCGTACTCAACAAAAGAAAAAGGCAAATCATGTCTTATAATTGTCATGGCCAACTTTTCCCTACCAACCTTTTTATCAAGTTTTTTTTATCTCATTTTTTGTGCATACGTCTCACCATTTCCTTAAGATGATGTTGATCGGATTTTGTGTCATTCAAGACTTCACATCTCTCAAGATGACGTTTCAAAGATGAGGTCTCATATTGTGATCCTCCCCCATTAAGAATACTACTACAACCATTACACCTTGCTTTTGGCTTCCCATCTATAATTCCAAGTGGAGTAAAAACATTCCAAACACTCAATGTAGTCTTAGATTTCTTACTAGATTGCTCACTACCTCTATAACTAGTAGCACCACCTCCTACACCACTTGAATCCATAATATTATTTTGATTCTCCATTTCATTGATTGCATTTGCTTGAGGCTCCATACCCTTTTCAAACAAATGACAAATCGGCCTTAAGATTTTAAAGTAAGTAGAAATATAGAAAATCAATAAAAATTATTGTAAAAAAATATCTAATAAATTATATTGTATAAGTGTTAAAAATATTCACTTAAAAAATTTTCATAAACTATGTTCATGACCTATAATTGAATAAATAAAACAAATTTTGTTAAAAAAATTATAAAAATAAATTTAATGTACCTGTGTAGAAATCCTCTAAAGTAATGTTGTTAATCCTTCCAAATGCTTAATTGTTGTTCGTGAATGATCTCATATAAAACACATTTAAATGTTGATTGTAAGACTTTTCTGAAGTTGATTATGAAATTATATCATTAAGTAAAAGGCTACAGTGTAGCAGTAAAACTAAACACAAACAAAACTAACAATCTAACAAGTTAAAAGGTATGTATACAAAATGAACAAACAGACATTCTCCTCTGTATTCAAGGAATATAATAAAAAATAGATTAGTGATAGGTTGAGATCCACACCACAACATAACAAGAAGTCCTTCTACCTCAAATTTATTTTAAAAAAATCATTATTAGCTAACTTGTTAACTTTGGGATAATAAGGTCTGAAAAGGAAATGAAGCGAATCCAACTATTGGTCTACATAGTAACGTACTCCAATACAGTTGAAAAATTTAGAAATCTTACCACAAGTTAGACTTAATGTTGAAATATAAGTACAATTAGTAACTTTGGTATGCTGAAATTTTTTCTGTGGTAAAAGTAATCATTAATATTTAAGGTAACTTGAATATTATATAAGCAGACACTCAACAGTAAGTACTTCAATAAGACAACTTAATTCTATTTAGATCGTCTTCAACGCAGAAGGTAAAAGCTATTTTCACATGACTTTTTTCTCTAATCGCAACGCTTTGCCTCGTTGTCCGAAGTGAATATTGCGTCTTCAACCCTCCTCATGAATAGAGGCCGCCAGAATTAACGTTACAACTGTTTATTAGATTTTCTGTCATGTCAAACTTTTCAAAATTGCAAAATGACCTTTATATTTTAATTATTTGAGTTTTGGCCTGAAGATTAGAATATTTTTACATAGATATTCACGTGTTTTGGAAATTATTTATGTATATTGGAAATTGATAATTGGTAAGAGATTAGAAAATTTATAAAATTCTGAAACATAAATTATTACACACATATATATATGTATGTGTATATATATATATATATAAGTTAGCAATTTTTATTTTTAATTTAAGTTAATAAAGTATATATTATTTATATATATATACACACCAATTAGTTTTTTATTATTTATAAATTTTATTAATAATATTCTAGGATTTGTATAAAATAATTTTTTCACAAAATTTTATATAAATAAATTGATTAATAGATGTAGTTGGTGAACAAGTTTTGGAGGAAAAAAATTAATTTTTGAAATGGATTCATTAGATTTTTAATTATAAAAATTAGCTAAATATTTAAACATAAAATTAGAAAGAGATGTAATATAAATAGGAATGATAATATTAAAACATGATAACAATACCAAAATAAATTGCATGTTGAAGTACATATAAAAAAAAAAAAGTGACATGAATATCACTTAATAAAAGTTAAAAATCGGAAAATTCATTTTTACCATTTCCAAAACCGAAAAATGGTGGTTCAAAGAGATTTGAGGATCCGCTTCCCCCTTAAAATTGTTGTTCTTGTGCTCTTTTTTCACAAATTCTTACTCGCTCCCTTTTCATTAACTCACGTGATGTGGGATCGATAATATAATCTATGTCCATTGATAAAACTTTATTCTATTCACGTCCCATTTTGTTCCATTCACGTTGTTGCTTCACATATATTTTTCTTCCTTCATTTTTAACTCGTAAAAGTTGAAGCTCAAAGTTTTGTTGTGCTTGAAGCTGATTTTGTTGCATATCGGTTTGACTTACTTTGAACATCTCTATTATTTTCTTATTCTCTTCTTTCAGATAATTAAAATTTTCTACCATCTCTTTTTTTTTTTTGTTTTTTTTTCATCTTTTCCTTATTCTTCCCATAGGTTTTTCTAAATTTTTACCAGTAGAATGCAGTTGTTCCTCATTTTCAAATTCATTATTTAAATCAATAGAAAATGATGACATACCCTCATAATTTGGAATGGTCGAGCTGGATTGTTGTGACTCGTCTCGAGCATATTGCTTCCTACAACTGGGGCTTTGACCACTCCTTACATTAGAATATTTCTCCATGTCCTTAAGCTTTGACCACACATGATCAAATTTAAATCCTTTTTTATATTTAGGGTCTTCTATAAATATTTTTTTGTCTTCATTTAACTGCATAACAGTGGACAAATAAATACACATTGAGAAAGATAAAGTAAATTGATAAGTAAAACCGAAGAAATAAAATTTACAAAATTACGATATAAATAATAGGTATATTATTTAATTTTAAATACTCACAATATCTTGTTCGGAAGCTCCACTTGGTCTTAAATTTTCAACTTGTCTAATGCAACCTCTCAATTTTGCAACAACTGTGTTGATTACTGTCTATCGAGATTGTAAAGATCGTATCGGATGAATGGTAGTTATATGATTCGGTAGAGCTTTATGGTTTCAGTTTCAATGCGAGACCAAAAACTCTCAAATGATTGATTCTTACCTACTATTGGATCTTGAGATATATCAAAATATATATGACCTAAAAGTTGGTCTTCCTCAATTGTATAGGAAGAACTTCGAACATTTTGAATCGGTGACGCCATTTTTAAAACTAGAGAGAATTTTTTTGGTGAGCTTATGGTGTGCATGCTTTGTTAAAGAATGTCCTCTATTTATAGACTTGAATTATATAATTATTTTCAATAAAATAATAATGTGAGAAAACTAATTGACGGTTGGATGAAGATAATATCTAATCTAAGGTTTAGGAGAGGTTTTGGAAGTTATGTGATTCCAATAGTAAAAGTAAAAATGTCAAGAATACCAATTAACGGTTTAGATTGAAATTTATAATTTTAAAAAAAATAACTCTACTATTACTATTACTATATTAATCTTTGTGAAGAACTTTAGAACCTTTATAGGTCCATGATGGACTTTATCGCCCCATGACAAAAGTAAAAAGTGGCATGAAGACTTATTTTGTAAATGTAATCAAAGTTCATTTTGTGAAATTGAAACTTTAAAGTTTTTGATTTCTGAAATGCAAAGTTTGTTGTTTAACTCATATTTTTAAGTTTTTTTTTTCTATTATAGTTGATAACTATAATCGTTTAATATTATGATGATTTAATACAGACATTACTCGCGCTTTGCGCGAAATTTAGATATATAAATTTGGAAGGTGCATTTCACTCTACGTTATATTTATATTATTTGATTAAATGATTCAAATTATTTTAGTCAATGTTAATTTAAAATTTAAAATTAAATTCTAACACTCTTTTTTAGAATGTTTTATTTAATTTCTTTTCAATAAATCTAATATTATTGTGCTAATAATATGATAGATATTTCAAATAAACAATGCCAAATATATGATAAAAAGTAAATAATATAAAGATAAGTCTTATCAAATTATTTTCAATCATAAATGATTTTATAAAATTTTAGATTCATTTTAATATTTAGGGTGATTTTCAAAAAACCACCGCTAGCTTGCTCAATTAGCAAAAAAACCTCAGCTTTTTTATTTTTGGCCAAAAAACCTCTTTTGAATAGAATCTGTTAAATTTACTGTTCATCTGTCAGGGATGAACAGTAAATTGAGGGTATTTTTGTAATTACATATTTTTAATTTTAAAAAATTAAAAAAAAATCTTTTTTTCTTTCTTCTTCTTCCCCGGTCCATTTTTTTTCTTTTTTCTTTCTTCTTCCTCTTCTTCTTCCCGGATCTTTTTTTTTTTTTCCTTCCCTAATCTACTTCTGATTTTCTTTTCCAGATATGATTCATCTCGCCCTCCATCTCTTCCATTCACTTCACTCACACCCCTTCACGTTTTTTTTTCCAACTCTTCCTCTCTCGCTTCTCTCTTTAATTGGTGATTTGTTGGGATTTTAGTTAGGATTGTATTGGGTTTAAATCGATTTATAGATTTAAGGTTTGATTTTGTGTTTAATTTTGCAGATTTTGAGTTGTTGATGGAGAAGAAATTAATGGAGGTGGAGGAGAGAGAAGAGAGGTGAAAGGAGGAGATGGTGGACAAAGAAGAGGAAGTGAGAAGATCTGGGAAGAAGAAGAAAGAAAAAAGAAAAAAGAAAAAAGAGAAAGAGAAAAAGAAAAAAGAAAAAAAAGAAGATTTTTTTTTTTAAATTTAAAATTATGTAATTACAAAAGTACTCCCAGTTTACTGTTCATCCCTGACGGATGAACAGTAAATTTAATAGATTCGGTTAAAAAGAGGTTTGTTTTGACAAAAATAGAAAAGTTAAGATTTTTTGGCTAATTGAGCAAACTAGTGGTGATTTTTTGGAAATCTTCCTAATATTTATGATATAATTGTTTTAATTGATAATTTTTTTGGCAGTCATATTGATATATTTATTCCTTAATCATCATAAATATAATAGTAAATATTTCATTCTCCATTTAATATTATTTTCTTCCAATTTTATCATATATATTTGACGTGTTGTATTTTATTATACTTATCTCCAAACGAAAAGCATATAAGAGCATCTCCAATGGTTTAGTGAATTGAGGCAAATGTGGCATGATAAATAGAGGGTGTAGATAATGATGTGTCAAAAATAATATTTCTGGAGAAAAAAAATAAAAATCGTCCACAGTGGTTATTGTCTATTCAGATTTCCCTAATTTATAATCCATTAGAATTAAGTTTCTATTTCCTTTTTAATTTATAATTTAAATAAAAATATGGTAATTACAATTTTAAAATATTAAAATTGATGATTGACACCGTCAACTAGGACGTGGAAAATAGAAGCTCTACTCCACACCCTCTATTATTTTTTCTGCCACGTCACCTACACATTGTAAATTCACATTGCCATTGGAGTGGATTTTTTAAACAAAAAATTCAGAATGTCCACGTGGATGTGCAAACCAATAAATTCACATTCCACTGAAGATACTCTAAGTACTCTCTCAAACTTTAGAATCCTAGAAAATATAAAATTACTCTTCACACTCACACCCTAAATTCGGGGACGCAAAGATTTTTTTTCTTACTCCACCTTTATTCATCTCCAAATTTGTGATAGTCCGAGTTTTCTATATTGATTCATTCGACAGAATATTGTTTTGTAATAAGGTTTTTCTATATTTATTCATTCGATGGGGTAGTGTTTTTTATTTATTTATTTATTTATTTATTTATTAAGATTCTTCTATATTGATTCATTCTATTAAACTATGTTTTAATGATTAGATGACACATTTTTCATTAAAATATTGTCCTTGTATGGTTAATTTTTTATATATATATTTTTTAATATTGATCACTCGGTGGATTTATGCAATGGTACGAGGTTAATCCTAACAAGGTCAGGAAGAAGAGTTTTTGAAGTTAAGGTCATTCAGGGTCCTTCTGTTGGAAAGAAGGTGTCGATACCACTAATTACTTTGACACCGTCGGATTCAAGATTACCATTCAAAATGAAGAGGAGACAGTTCCCTATCTCGGTGTTATTCGCAATGACTATAAATAAAAGTCAGAGTCAGTCTTTAAATAATGTAGGTCTCTATCTTAAGAAACCTGTTTTCAGTCACGATCAACTATATGTTGCTGTATCTAGGGAAACTAAGTGTGAAGGTCTAAAAATATTGATTTTAGACGAGCACGATGCGTTACAAAAAACAACAACCAATGTTGTATTTAAAGAAGTCTTCCAAAGCATTTCATAAAGGTACGAACGGTGTGCTATCTAATCTAACATTCGTGTCATTTATTTGATAAGTTATATAATCTGAATTTTATTTTATTATTTATTCATTTAGATATTATTTTTTATTATATATTCGTTTAGATATATTATTCAATTTGTGATAAACTTTACGCTTCATTATTTGTTGATTGTGAATATTTATTAAAAAAAATACACATTTAGTGAACATCTTGATACCCGTGCATCCTGCACGGGTCCACAATTCTAGTAATAGGTTAAATGGGTTAATGGATAGATAAGTTAAATGGGTTAACGCATAAGCATGTTAAATGAGTTAACGCATAAGCAGGTTAAATGGGTTAATGCACAAATAGGTTCAATGAGTTAACAGATAGACAGGTTAAACGGGTAATCGAATTACAAGATTACAAATTTTGAGTTATTTAACCAAATTAATTGTCTCGACACGTTAACATGCGTATTAAACAGATTCAAGTCGAGTTGAAAAATTACAACTCAATTTATTAAACGTGTCGAGTCGTGTCAGACATAAACGTAAACGAGTCGTTTCGAGTTCAATCAAACACGATTCGCTAACACGAATTGAGAACCCTAATTCTAAATAGGTAAGGGTATTTAAATAATTTTGCTCAAACAATTAATTTATGAAAATTAAAAATAATGAGTAAATGATAGTTGAACACGTGTAAGCAAAAACATAATGGATTAGAAAACGAATCGATAATATTTCATTTTGATATCTGTTTGAACGAGCACTATCTCTCCTTCATTTTCCACTAAATATGAAATATCCGTAAACACGACGATTCGGGTTTCCGATAAAAAAATCTGTTTCAAGAGAGATGTTTCGCCCCAAATACGCCCCAGCAAGTCAACATCAAGTTTTTCCTTACACGTGTCCAACTATTCTTTGATCATTATTTTTAAATTTTTGTAAATTAATTAATTGAGCAAAATTATTTAAATACCCTTATATACTTACAATGAACCACACGTGAGTTGATAAAACTGCTTATGACATCATGCAGGGTCCAATTTCGGATTTTTTTTATAAGTAGGTGGGAATTTGAATTATTTTTAAAATTCGGGTGTTGTCTCGGAAGTTTCTGGGAAGAAATTGGAAGAAAATACGGTGGTTGTGGCACTACGACATCGGCGAGATAATATTAGGTTTAGATCGAAGAAGATCAGTCGAGGACCTTTGCCTGTACGTCATTGTGTTCGTGTTTGTTAAATTCAAACAGTTTTAGGGTTAGGTGCAAGAAGATGAGTTGAGGATCTTTGTCTGTACGTCACTGTGTTTCTATCTGTGTGTTTACTGATTCCTTCATATTTTAATTCAATTCAACAAAACAACAATATTTCTTCACTTATTATACCACGTTTTAGCCGCGGATAATCCGTATCCGGCCCGGATCTAAACGAGCCGGATTTTTTTAAAGATTCGCAGTTTTATATTTTCTATTGAGAATGACTAATGCCACCCCAAAGTTTATGTGTCCACACTTCTTTGTCATTACACCCCACTGAAAGTAGCATTTAAATTTATTTTGTTAACATTTATTTTTGGTTTTTTCTTTTGTTTTCTTTCATTTTTTTTCTTATTTTTTTAATCTTTTAATATTATTTAATATTAAAATTAACTTTCTTTTATATTATATTTGAAATTTAATTAATTTTAAAATTTATTTTTTTAAAAAAATAAAATATTATTAATAATTTCATTATTTATAATATAATTTATTTTTAAAGTAAAAAGTTATTTTAAAAAAATGTTAAAAATTTGTAGAAATAGATTTTTTGTTTTTTAAAAAAAAATTTACTAAAAATTTAAAATCATAAAAAGATAAACAATAGAGGTGGATAAACAAAGAGAGTGTGAATATTAAAAATAAGGGGTGGCATTATTGACTCTTTCTATTTCCTTGACAATACACGCAACGGACGAACCGGAACGGACGAGCCGGATACGGACAGGCCTGGATACGGGATATAATTTGACCGTGCTACCTTTCCGTATCGATATATTAGGTTTTTCTTAAGTAAATTTTGTAAATATCTACTTCAGAAAATAATATAAACAAGCAAAACACAGACAAGAAATCCTATATACAAGTTCAGTTCAAACACACCTATAAATCAATAATGTCTTTTTCAACCCTAATATTAAATTAGTATCTGATTTAATTAATGATTTCTTGTATAGAATCCTCACTCAATCTCCAATCTTGATCTGTTTTATGATTGAGTGTTGTAGATGTTATTGCTATCTTCAGGAAAACATTTTCTTCTCTAGAGCAGAACATTAAAATGGCTGCAGATTTGACAGGACAACGAATGTACAGCTGCTTCAGTTGCCGGAACCTCGTATCACGCCATGACGACATAGTCTCCAAGTCCTTTCAGGTTATTTATGTCTGATTTTGATGATGTTGTGAATTTGATCTTTATATTAATTTTCTTGATATATTAATACAGGCGAGTCATGGACGAGCATATCTATTCAGTCACGCAATGAATATAATAGAAGGTCCAAAGGAGGATAGACATCTGCTAACAGGTTTGCACAGAGTGGCTGATGTTTACTGCGGTGACTGCAGACAAATGTTGGGTTGGAAATATGATCGGGCTTATCAACCGGCTCACAAGTATAAAGAAGGCAAAGTCGTGCTTGAAAAATTTAGGATTGTTAAAGATAATTGGTAACATTCAATTGTCTACGTCCATGGAACTATAATCTATATGCCTATTCTACTTGTTTAATTACTATCTACAGTTTTCTTGCGTGGTGTTTGAACAAAAATTCAGATGTTGCTTAAACAAAATTAAGTGTGTATAGTACCTTCAATCTCAGAGATTAGATTAGAGGTGTACGTGACTTGTGATTCGAAACTGGTTAAATTTTTGGTATTTAAATTTGAAAATTCGAAATTGCATAAATTTTTCGAAATCAAATTTATAATTTTAAATATATTAAATAAAATATTATTTTAATATAATTTTATTTGAAAAACAGTAAATATATAGTATAATTATAAAATTTAACTCGATTCCTTTAAATTAAGATTTAAACTCAATTTACTATAAATTTATTTTTATAATTGGAATTAAATTTAAATAATTAGAGCACTCGATTCATTTTCAACTATAGTACTTTTAAAAAATGATTTTTTTTTTTTTTTTAAATACAGCCTATTCCAAATAAATATTTACTGATCAAATGTAACAATTCTAAGAAAAAAAACTAGATGAGTGACGATAGAAACCAACAAGACCCAGTTTCTGTTTTTGTTGTTAGATAAGCATAGATTAGCCATCAGATAAAAATTGGACAGGGACATATCCAACACATGTGTGTGACATGTGAAACGAAGCTACAATCGGGCCAAGAGAAGCCAACTCTTGGAGTTTTATTCTTGTCTGTTTATAATTTTTATACATAAAATTTCAAAAGATCAGACGGCATGGAATAATTGAAAACCAAGATCGAACATAAAAATGAGAAGAATCCAAAATGTCAAATTGATAAAGAAAGATAATAGGAACCTTCTCAGAAACACAACTTTGGAGAATTTAAGCAACTCTTCCTACTCTTTGTCATCTACCTGTACTATACATATATCACATAGCAACTTCCAGGAAACTTTCCTGTTGTATAGAATTAAAACTTAATATAAAAGAAACAAACAATTTGATAAATATCATCTTCTCAATAATGCTCTAAATTGCATATTCCCTATATTAGAAGCAAATTCAAATTAAATATTTTCCAATTATTTAAATTTATCATCTAATTTTTAAAATTATTATAATTCATTTAACACAGATGTACCAGGTGACCAAGGATATCCATCAATTTAAACTAATAATAAGCCGTACACGTGTTTTCCTCCTACGAAAATCTGGCCGTTCATTTGTTAAGCTCACTTGTCTCAAACTAACCTGTCCAAGTATTTTGGAACAAGTTCAAGTTAAACAAATCCAACGGTGGAGATCAAAACCACAAGTCAAAACAGATATCGAGTGCACAGCCCCACCAATACAGTCGCTAGTATTTTCTTATTATTATAAAGCTCCCTCTTCGCGTCAATCTTCCATACACAATTAAAATTCTTTTCTCGGTTCCATTATTTTATTTCTAGGTTATGGAAGGCAAACAACAGAGCTCATCGAAAGCAACAACAGTTAGTGTGTATGAGGATTTGTTGCCAGTGATGGCTGAGAAGCTCGATGTGGAGGCTTTTGTGGGCGAGTTATGTGGTGGGTTCAGGCTGTTATCGGATTTAGATAGAGGGCTGATAACGCCTGAGTCTCTGAAGCAAAACTCTGCTCTGTTGGGCATGGAGGGTATGTCGAAAGAAGATGCAGAGGCTATGGTTAGAGAAGGTGATCTTGATGGAGATGGAGCTCTCAACGAGACTGAGTTTTGTATCTTGATGGTCAGACTTAGTCCTGGTATGATGGAAGATGCAGAGGCTTGGCTTGACAAGGCACTTGAACAAGAACTCAGCAAATTGAACCATTGATTCGTTGTTGTCGATTGTTTCTCAATCTGTAGTATTGCTGTTTGGTGAGTTTGTGATCAATCAAATTTGTGTTGCTTGTTGTTGAGAATATGAATAATTGATAGCTTAATTGTATAATTTGAATCTTCAATCACATCCTGAACGTGGAGCATAGAATATTAATATAAACAGCATATATGTTATAACTAACAATGGATTAAACAGGCTCACATGTGGGAATCATTAGAGTTCAACTACTGACCTTCACTTCTCCTCCAGCTTTAGTTTTCTGGGTTTGATCTCCGTCCGATGAAGAGCAAAACTCAACTACCAAAGAGGAATTTATTTTCAAAAGTCCGTTTGACATTAAGACCTCGAACACAACCAATAGTGAAAGACGACACCCATTAAGAGTCAATAAATTTGACAATTTAGTCATCTTCCGTTGCATTCAATGACAAATGCACTTACACACAACAAACAGGTGCGCGGCATTTAAATCCTGTGAATACCGCCAAATTAGAATTGGTGAAACTCGTGTCAAGATGTTATTATAAAAATAGATTAATAAGACCTGTAAAACATGCAAGTGGCCAGTTCAAGTCATAAATATAAACACGCCAATATATCTCACCCTATCGACAAATCATCCACAAAATCTAACACCAACCCGATTATAATAAGATCTGGTAGACAATGTTTTGGAAGATATTGCTGTATAGTCTTAATATTTAATTCAACTAATTGGGGCCCATTTCACAATAGACTAGCTTGAACCAATCAGACCAACTGAAAATATAGATTAAAATGGTTCAGAAGAGCGAGTCTTTTCCTCTTTCAAATTAGGGCTCATGAATAACAACTCCAAATTAGGGCTTCCTTATAGATCACACACCACAAAATATAAGTAAAAACTGAAAGCAACTAAGAACTCAAATACCAACCAAGAATAGACAATGGTAGATTACCATACTAGCATCAAAAGCATTTAGTTTAGACATCACATATGAAGACTAGATAATAAAGCACAAAACATAAGAACATAATTGTATAAAAACATAAGGTGACATCTAGATTGTAAGGTGCTGCTGCTACAAAGCATTTAAACTATACTATGCTACTAACAGCTAGAAAAGAAACATGCATAGTCTCTGAGCTTCCCAACATGCAAATGCTTCTTTATGCTCTTGGCCTTCTAACTGGTGACCGGCTGCAGCAACAAATTCAGGAAGGAGAAGTTACAAAATGCACAAGCTAGAAAAACCAGCACACTCATGGAGTCATGCCTACCTGCGGTATCGACCATACTCGGGACTCTTGTGCCTCCCATCATCAGGGCTCCTGTGTCTGTCATAAGGTGGAAGAGGGCTCCTTCGCCTATCATAAGATGGACCAGTGTACCTTTCATAAGCTGGGCTGCGGGCTGGACCATAATCAGGACTGGGTCGTCGGCGGTAAGGGCTAGGAGACCTTGCATATGGACTATCACCACGTCTACCATATCCCCTCCTAGGACTATCAAATCTCTCATCCCTCTCGCTATCATCCTTGAGAGCGTACTCAACAGAGATAACTCTGTCTAGTAACTTACTGTAAATGTGAAGAGATTAGTATATTAATGAACTCAGAAGGATGTATTATACTGTAACAGCATTTAAAAAAAAAACATGTACCAAACAAAAAAGCACCTAACAATACCTCCTGTTTGTTGCTTCGAGAGCCTTGGTAGCTTCCTCCTGTGTCTCAAACTGCACAAATGCAAAGTTCCTTCGAATACGAACATGAAGAACATTTCCATATGATTCGAACTGCCTTTTTATATCGCGCTCTTTAGTGCGTATTGGATCAAAATTAATCACAAACAAGGTTTTTGTGGGCCTCTGATTAGATAGTGACTTGGAACCATCCCGAATCCGTCCACGTTCACCCTGAAAAGAAGAAAAGATAACCACAAATTAACAAATAAATCCTAAAACTCTCAACTCTTTTGATTAAGTATGAAGCACAGTAACACACCCTTGCCCACTCTACTGATAGTCTGCGCCTATCATAACCAAATGGAGCATTGTCAAGCCCACGAATGGCATCTGCTGCATCACGATCATCCTCAAAATAAACAAAAGCAAACCCTACAATAGTTTGAACATTATTAGACACATAAGCACATGAGAATGACGCCAGTCACATCAATGAAACCTGCAGTACATCAGCCAAATCAAAGTATCAAAGTATTCTTCTTCCCTGAGATTTAACTAAAAATATACAACACCTGCATATATGAGATCTGATGAACATAAGGATGTAGAGGCGTGGCATGATGAACAACTAAGTCAACATGATTTGGATCGTTGCATGATGAACAACTAAGTCAACATGATTGGGATCGTCGCATGATGAACTAAGTCAAGATGATGACATATTAAAGTTTAAAAATCCAAAATTTCAAATCTGAGACATCTTTTGCAAAGCATGCTTCATGCTTCATCATTCATACAGCACTGAGTTCAGTAATGGAAGGCAAGGCATGAAAGAATTCATTTGATCTCCTATAGTCATTAGTAGAGGCAAGACATTATAATTTGATGTCTAAGCACCACTACATCCTGAGAATTCTTTTGATCTCTCTATAATCATTAGTGAAGTAATGAGTGACAGAAGATCATGTGAAGAAAATTCAGGATGATGTAGTGGAGAGCAGTCAGGCATGAAAGTAGAGGGCAGTCAGGCATGAAAGTAGTAGAGAGAGGGCAGTCAGGCATGAAAGTAGTAGAGAGAGGGCAGTCAGGCATGAAAGTAAGTTGACGAGCAATGATAGAAGCTCATTTTCCCTGAGTAAAAGTTCCTGCGTCAAAACAAAACCCTTAATATGGAGGTTTTCTTCAAATAAAATTCAAAGTTTGCCTCCCCAAGAGCCGGCCAACCCATCACAACTGGCTGATGGCAAACAATTCAATTTAAACTCATAAATTCGTGCCAAAAAGTGCACCAAACATGCAAATGTAAGGAAAAATAACCACATGCAAATAGTTCTCCTCACAAAACATACTCAAATAGTCAGCTGTAAAATGAGATAACTTAATATACAGCAACCTCATGAAAATATATCAGAATTAACTTCAATATAACACTAATCTAATTAAAACCCTAACAGAAACCCTAACATAAACATAAAACCCTAATCTAACCCTAACAGCAACATATGCATTGAAAAGATTAATCTATATTACCAGATTTCATGTCCACGCGCTCTACTCTTCCATATTTGGAGAACAAACGTTCCAGCTCGGATTGACGCGTCTCATACTCAAAATTACCAACAAAAACTGGTCTCGCCATTGTTACAACAGCTTTCACCTCCGATGAAACCCTAAAATCTGCACATGCGACATGCAAGTAACAAAACTTACAACGTTAGAATCAAAATCCAAAGTCAAGAAGCTTAATAGTAGCTATCTAAAGAGTGTGATGACTTTACCTTCAGACAGATACACTCGCTACGATTGAGAAAGAGCAAACCCTATCAAAGATGTATAAATGATCAGGATTGTGGTCTCTCCTCCAGTGTGATGACTTTTTAAATATGAATTTATAGACAAAAATAAAAACAATGCCCTAGTTTCCTCATCACTGTGTCCGTACGATCGGGATTGTGGTCTCTCCTCCACGCCATGCGATTGATGGGCTCGATAGGAAGCCCGGTAACTAGAGCTTTGTATAATGGGCCTGAATTATACAGACCATATTATTAGATGTATAGAAGTTTTTTCACGGTTCATTTAAACGGAGCAGTAAAAAACTTCACTAAGAGTATATAAAGTGGTGGTGTTTTTGTTTGAGATTTTTGGTATAAAAATAATATTTTATTTGGTATTTTTGGAAGGAGGTGAAACAATGGTGATGGGATATTTGCAAGACTTTTATTATTATTTATATATGTATTTTATTTTTTTATTTAATTTTTAAAATTTTTAATATAAATTTATTATTAAAATAATATATTTTTTACACTATATCTCTCCTTACTCTCCTTCTCCTACCTCCACCTCATCAAATATCTCCTTAAAACAAGGGATCAAGGTCTTGATCCTCATCTCTTCTCTCTCCAAATTTATTTACCCTCTCTTTCATCCACATCACCAAAAATCCCAACAAATACACCCTATTGTATATGCCCTAACAAGTGTCTTTATATTCGTTATCTTTTGGGTCTTCCGGTCTATGTATCTTCTAATTGAATATTATGGCATTTCAGATGTTGCTGCTCTGGTAGTGGTAAAATAAGGATGGAAGACGATACGGTGGTGAAGAATAGAGGATATGAATAATCACGTTTGAGTATTTGAAAATAAATAATATTTATTCAAAATAACGATATAGTAATCACCGTTTATTATTTATTATTTATATTTTTATTATTAACAGAATTTTAAGTAAATTAATTTTTTTTTCAGAAAAATAAGAGATGATAAGATTAATTTAATAAAATAATATTAAATTATTTATTTAGATAAGTTGACTGTGAATTTTGACCCTTTAAAAATAACCGTTTAAGTTCACAATGTAAATAATATAATACGCGTCAGCTTGACATTAAAAATAGAATCTACTATTGGAGATCAATTTTTAAGAAAATTTCTCATGCGAAGATATTCTTAATTGACATGCTATTGGAAATATTCTAAGTATGTTGTTATAGCTTGACATTGAAAATAAAATCTACTACTAGAGATCAATTTTTAAGACAATTTCCCTTGGTATTGATGTGATTGTGAAGATATTCTTAATTGACATGCTATTAGAGATTTTCTAAACATGTTGTTACTGGAAATAGAATCTACTACTAGAGATTAATTTTTAAGAAAATTTCTCATTGCATTGATGTGGTCGTGAAGATATTCTAAATTGATATGCTATTGGAGATATTCTAAATATGTTGTTATGAGGCTAATGTGTACTAACACTTCATGTAGTGCGTTCTTTTTATGTGATGTACAGTATATTTAGGTATAGTGGTTCAGAGTTGAATTGTGTAATTAAATGTGGTAATAGGAATAGAGATCTACATATCAACTTGATTTCGTATTAGATCACAGGAAAATGAGTGTTGAACTTCCATTTAATTGTTACAATTGTCCAAAGTGTCTAAAATTTACATCACATTCTATGATCCTTACTATTCAGTTTACTAATGCATTCTTTTGCAATTCAGTTTAGATCTCAGTCGAATTCTTTCTTTCTAAATAAACAATCCCTGTGGAGACGATATCTTTAAAACTACAATTAGACATTGATAAAAATTCTTCAGTTGTTATTTGTATTTGTATATATGCAAGAATTTTTTTATCACCAAATAAGACCAAAAACCGACTAATTTGGTCTGGGTCAGTCCGAGTTGGTCCAGTTCGGTTAAAAATCGCAAATCATGCCCAACCCTATTCAAAGCAATAAATAAACGTACAACTCATGTATGGACATGCATGCTAATGTCATATCATGTCAACACCAAAATTCAATACACACCCAAACATATATTCACCCAGTACACACCACAAGGTCATGGGAAAAGATAAGGTAAAACGACTTGCAAGGCGGGTTTAAATGGCTTTGAACTTAAGAGGCATTTCATGCTCAAGATACATTCAAAACACCATTTTTCAAAATATTCACTTGACCATTTCACGATGTTTTGAAAACAAATTTTAAAAAATAGATCTTTAAGGGATGGAGTTCCAATTTCCGAAAATCGAGTATTTTCATTCACTTGGAGAAAATGACAACTCTTGAAATATCGTTGAACTTACCCCTATATTAAGAGCATAAAAAGAATATTTTGATACAATTTTGAAATAAAAAATGGCAGTTCAATCGAAAATCGGATTAATAAAAGAAGATAATAGTCACACTTCCAAATTCAAAATTTTACGTACACTAAAAGAAATTTCAGAACTAGTAAAGAAAAAACAAGTGAATAAATCATTTAAAAATAATCATAAACAGTTTACTTTAATACGAACGTGTAACCGCATGCAGCACCAAAATCAGAGTTTAAACGAAGGAGAATGATAACGAGGAAATTTGTTGTTCAAATCTGAAATTTTTGCACATTGTGGGATCTTTTTGAAATTCAAAATTGAAAAATCAGTTTAATTCAATTAAAAATAATCATTTAATAATATACTTTAAAACAAAAATGTAGCCACAAATGGCACCCAAATTGGAGTCCGGATGAGGGAGAATGAAGGCCGACAAGTTGGAAAAACAGTGTTATGGCGCTCCAGGAGTCCATCCGCCGGCATTGCCCGCTAGGAGTGGAGAGAGGGGTTTTGCCTGTGGACAACCTGGCATTTACAGGTTTTGTTGGCTGGGAATGTCCGCTGGCAGCTGACAAAGAGAAATTGGCAGCGAATGTGCCCTGTCTGGGGCAGTATAGTGACACCTTTTGGATCTTTTTGTGGACTCCCCAAACCACATCAAAACTTGCAAATTTTCATTCAGAAACACATATAATCATCATAGATTATTTTATTAACTAACTTAATCTTTCTTAGGTTCCAAAAACAATCTCAATCAACATTCCAAGTTGGTAATTACTTCCAATTCATAACAATGCATTCAAGACTCATCCAACACCAATGAATAACAACTAAAAATTGACCCATTCTCACAATATCATCATTTGTCATGTTTTGACACTTTTACCCAACTTATAGCCATCTAGTGAAAACGGGATATCACATAACTGGTCTAAAGACCATACGGTGCTATTTCTAGCCCCCGGTGCACTTGTTGGTAGTTTTCTCAACATGTTAAATCTTTACATAATTGGTTCGAAGACCCTACTGTACCAAAGGCTCCTGGTGCACTTGTTGGTGGTCCTCCCAACATATCAAATTTTTTATATAACTTGTCCGAAGACCCTATGGTGCCAAAGGCTCTCGATGTAACTAGTACTCGGTACCCTATGGTGGTATAAAACCCCCGGTGCAATATTCATCAAGTTTAAGACTTTTATCTAGCCATTTATCACATAGTGTACATTTCTAAATCCCAGGCATGCCTTCCATTCAACTACATGTGCTAGATTAAAGAGGGCAATTTGACCATGTTATCGTTACATCAATTTGACACTTTACAATTTTCTTAGATTTAAACATGTGAGCGTATATAACTCAGAAATTATATAGACACATTTGGATACTATCAATGACCAACAATCTTTTTTTTTACTAAAACTCAATATCATCAACAACACAACAATATCAATTTGTCACAAGTCAACAATCAACAATTTCCATAACTATTTCAACAACATTAATTACACCACAAGCTCAACAATTTATCAAGTTCATCAATGAACCAATTACGTCTAAATTTCACATCTACTCTTCTTTACATCCATTCTTACATTAGAACTAATGCATCACAATCATCAATAATAATCAATTCGACAATATTCATCACAATAAACACAATCATGACATCCAAAAAAGAATGTATTACGGAATTTAAGTCTCTATCCTAACTCAGTCAATTCACAACAATGTGGAATTAGTCCACCCAAACTTCAATACCCAAATTCCAGAGCCTAACATGCTCCTAATGCATTGTGGCATATTTTAACACCCTAATCATAATTATACGCATGTAATTACATTTTTTTATATAAGCCAACCTGATTAATACTTTTTACACAAATTTCCATTTTGAAGGTAGGTGTGAGGAAAAACAAACCTTATTAAGCATCAAACCAAACCGAGCTCCCAAGTCTGCTCAACTGACTCTAAAATGTTCATTTCATCCAAGAATGCCTATTTATACATCTATCAACGCATAGGACACTCATCAACACTTATACACATAACATATTTATCTCATATCAATTCTATAGGGCATTTTAAACAACCAAGGGGATTTGGACACAAAATACGCTTCACAAAATTTATTGCTTTAAAACTCATTTTATTTAATAATTTTGGTCTCAAAAATTTAATTCAAAGCACCCTAACATGTCATAAACATATTAGACCCCGTTTGAACACAGAATCAACTCAAAATTCCATTAGAAGCATTACTTTTCCAAGCACCTTTCGAAACTGAAGAAAATGGATTTTCAAACACATTTTCCACCCATTTCAAAGCTTCAAAAATCTGGTTTGAATAAATTTACCCATATACATAGCTCATGAGGGATTCGTGACATCTTTTAATCCTAACTGACATTTTAATCCACATGTTAAGCTATAACCAAAACCATTTGCAAATTTCCAGCCCTAATGCCTCAAAATCAACACTTTTATACTACAAAACATCACACAAACTCTCCAATTAAAACCCTTAACCATTATATATACCAACACCCATCAAATTAACATGTATTCACATAAAAATATTGTTTAATCACCCTTTTATCTCACTCTAAAAAATAATGATGAAACAAAGGTTTATTTCATAAAAATAATAACTTTAATTTCTAAAAGTTCATTTAATGCCTTTAAAATATAATCTCATGCTTATTCATCATCTTATTTTAAAATCAAAATAAGGAGGAGGCAAATGAGTTATATCTCCAATCAACACACTTTACACTCTAATATAACAAGTAACACTATCAAATAACTAATTATGAACATTAAACACTATAGAACACATTTGATATACAAAATCACAAAATCCCCAAACTTTAAAAGTTAGGGTTTAAGGTTTGACCTTAATAGTGAGTTTTAAGAGCTTGAAAAGACTTGGAATCACTAGTTGTTTTCTTCAAAATTGATTGGGAACTTAAAGAGTTATTTTTGGTTATTAGGGTATTAAATGGAGGTTGAAAAATGAGTGAATGAAGTAAAAATTCAGTGGTCCAGGACTACCACCGTGGAATCTGATTTGGTGTGTCTCACCACTTAAATTACTCCATTTGTAATCCTATGACCCACATTGCTGCATATTAATTTAACAAATCGTATGGTCCACATTCATGCATATTCAATTTAACTCACGTGAAAAGTAACAGAGTTAATACTAACGGTGGTGTTGTTTAACTGTATAAACAAGCAAATAAAAATAATAAAATAATTTAGAAAGAGAAAGAGTCAACATCTTTAGACACCATCACTGAGAAAAAAACAGAATAAAGATTGTTCGCGATTGTGGCACAATTTGATTTTTTTAAGATCGTCTTTGTAGATTTTTCAATTCAAATAGTTGGTAGATTATTTTTCATCTTCTTGATCAGGTAGAGAGATGTTGTTCTTTATCTTTTTAATTCAGTAGAATAATATTTTTTTTTGTTTGAAATTGGCATGAGTAGAATTTTTTATTTTTTATTTTTTTTAAATTTTTTTTAAGAATGGCATGTAATATATGTTTATTATTTTAGAAATTTGTGTGCAGTATTATGTTATTGTAAAAAAAAATATAGATTAAAATAGTAGATTAATAGTCATGCTTGTATGTTACATTGTTACTCATATGTCACTCAAATATAATTAGTAGGTTATTCTCTTATTTATTTATTTTGTTTAAGGTTTTATGAAGCAACAATGATAAGATAGTGATTATATATGGATAATTAGAATTTACAAGAAATGCGGATCATGTTAACTGTGGGATTTTTATAGAAAAAAATTAAATTGTTATGTTCTTAATTATGAACAAAGTGTTGTTGTTGAGATTATCAAATATGAAAAAAAAAATTAAAACTGAAAGGTTATTAAAAAGATGTGGGTGTATGGCTCATATTAAGTTTCATATTGATGGAGGTATTTGGGAAATAATTGAATTCATGGATGTCCGTAATCATCATTTTGTAACGGATAGTCAGAAGCATTTGATTAGATCGTGTCGTAAGATTATAAAAACTAAGGGGAGTATTCTTAACACTATGGTAGAATCTAGGATAAAAGCTACAAAAGCTTATTCTTATTTGACGAATGAAGCATGAGGAGCACAAAATGTTGGTTTCACTCTTCAAGATTGTAAAAAAAATTTACAATCAAAGCGGATGAAATTAATAAGTGTAGGAGATTGCCAGAGCCTTTTAAAGCACTTACAATCTTTGCAAGCAAGTGGAAGTAATGTGTTCTACTCATTCCAAGTAGATGATCAAAATAGAATGACTAATTTTTTCTTGTGTGATGGTGGGGTGTGCAAAAAGTCCAAACCCTAAAACCCGGACCGACCCGACCTCAACCCGACCTTGACCCGAAAAAAAGCCGAGTTCGATCCGATCCGTTAAATTTAAGAGTTTCGGGTTTCGGGTTTTTTTTGGGTCAACATTTTTAACCAATTAATAAATAAAACCCGAAACCCGGACCGACCCGGCCTTGACCCGTTTTGACTTGACCTTGACCCAAAAAGTAATCGGGTTCAGTCCGGTCAAAAAATAAGCAAGGTATTGGGTTCGGGTTTTTTCGGGTTGGTCCGGGTTTGACCCGAACCCGACCCATGCACACCCCTAATGGTGGTTCTAGAATAGATTATAATTATTTCGGTGATGTTATTGTGTTTAACACCACATGTCGTACAAACAAGTATAACATGATATTTGCACATTTGTCAGGGTCAATAACCATTGGAGAAATATCTTATTTGGTTGTGCTTTCATGTTAAATGAGACAATAGCCTCTTTTGTTTGGGTGTTCGAGACATTCTTGGAAGCAACGGGAAACAAGGCACCTAAAACAATTTTTACCGATCAAGATAGTGCAATGGCCAATGCTATTGGTAAGATTTTTTCGAAAGCATTCATCGATTATGTGTTTGGCTTATCTCTAAAAATGCTACCCAACACATTTCCCATTTTCTTGCAAATTCTCAATTTAAGGCAAAGTTTAAAAAAAAAATTGTTTGAAGTTATAGGGATGAAATGGAGCAGCTTTTGAGAGATTTATGTGAAGAATGAAATGTGTCTGAAAATAAGTATTTGTCTAATTTGTACTTGCTTTGCCATAAATGGTGTCCAGCATTCAATTGTAATAGTTTTTCGGCTGGCATAAGATCTACATTAAGAAGTGAAAGCTCAAACAATATTTTCAAATATTTGTCTTATAAGGTAATGACATTAAGTGAGTTCGTCAATCACTTCTCAACTATGAGAAGTAAGTAGAAAAGATGCGTCACGATCAAGCAACAGATGATTTTGAAAGCACTCGAGGGTTGCCAAGAATTAGTGTAGATTATGGTACTTTGAGACAAGCTGCACAAGTATATACTCTTAAGGTATTTAAGAAATTTCAAGCGAAGTATTTTGAAGGCTTGTCATGACACGTGAATAATTCAAAGCATGAAGACACATTTCACAATTGTACCTTGAGAAAAGAATTTAGAAATTTGGAGCATTCCGTGAGTTTTAATTTAAATAATTATGCAACCTTATGCACATGCAAGTTATTTGATTTATTGGGTGGTTATGTTGTCATGCCTTAACGGTAATGAATAATCATCTCAATTTGACTACTATTCATGTGCAATACATATTGAAGAGATGGACAAAAAGTGCAAGATATGAAGTATGTAATGACAATGTTGGTTCGTGCTCCTCGGATTTGACAACATCAAGAACTTATCATTTGAAGGAGTTGATGCGCTAAGCTTTTGATGTCATTAGCTTTAGTGTACATGATGTTGAAACTGTTAAGATTGCAAAGAAGAAACTCCATGAGCTTGAAGTTGAAATTAGAAATCATACCTCCCGAGTTGGTAAGAGTGATAGCCATAATGCGGCAGTTGAGGATAATGATGTTCCTCAATATGGTACAACTCAAATTCTTGATCCTCTTAAAAGAAAATAAAAAATAGTGACAAACTCTCAAATGAAAAGTGGCGTAGAGAAGCACAAAAAAAATTAAAAAAAAAACAAAAAAACAAAAAACAAGAAAGTGAAAGATAAAAAGAAACCACGACAATTTCATGGCGTGAATCCCTTCAACCAAATATCAATGGGGAATACGAACTTTCATATGAATTCAAGCCACATTAATCTGGTATGTATGTCATTAAATTATTCTTATGAGCTTAAATGTTTATAAATAATTGAGTCGTTTAATTTGTTATATAATTTGGTAGGGTACACCATCTTATACATCGCCCATTCAATCTCTTTATACTCCAGACATTTCGTTTACTTCATTACTAAATAAGGTATAATTTTATATTTTATATTATCTTATGTTCTTAATATGATTTACTTCATCTATATATTGAGACACCTTTGTTTTATTTTTTAATTTATAGGCATGTCAAAGTATGACAACTGCAAGTGATCATCCCATCTTAAACTTATCTGAAGTTGGAAAAGACAATTTGAGTTAGAAAATGGAGAAAACATTTTGGAAGAGAAGCATTTTGGAAGAGATGTATTGTCTGTCATTTTTTAAGAAATGTATTGTCTGTTAAATGCCTTTGGGATTGCATTTTGGAAGAGATATATTGTCTATTAGATGCCTTTGTTTTTTCACCTCTATTGGAAAAAGAGCATTTTGAAAGCACACTTTTTTTTTTAATTTACTCTATAGATATGGTACCGCGTAATTGTATGATCTATAACATCTTTATGAAGATTTTAGAGAAAAATATGGGGAGAAACATGAGGAGAAGATGAAAAACTAGAAAATTGAATTGATTCTGCTCCTACACAAAATTTATTTATTTATTTATTGTTAAAATAGAAGTCACTAACACCGATTAACTTTCATCCATTGTTTGCAGTAATGCAAATTTAAATCCTTTTATTACAAAAAATGTCATTAATGAAATTTACAATTATTATTTACAATAATAATACCATTAATGAAATTTACATACCTTATTACAAAAATGTCATTAATGAAACTTACAATCCTTATTTACAATAATACCATTAATGAAATTTATATACCTTATTTACAAAAATGTCATTAATAAAACTTACTATCTTTATTTACAATAATGCCATTAATGGAACTTACATCTGTTATTTACAAAAACACCATTAGTGAATAAGCATGGGCTTCTTTGCTTGCATCTCAAGGAATTTCTAACCACAGTGCACTAGTCCTACTTTCATTCTTCATTAGTTCTGCATCAATTTATCATTACTCCATGTCTTCATCACCCGCAAAAATAACGGAGTAAATTTATTAAAACAACATTTATTGATGTCAAATATAGATAATAAGGAGTTTCTAAAAAAAAAAAAAAAAAAAGAAAGAAAGAAAGAATAAATTCAAGGAAAAACAATAATCTTTAAGTCATGGTCATTTTCTTCAAAGATAAATTTTAACATGTCATTGCGCTTAAGCAATTCCTACTCAAATCGTGTTAAAATAATCAAACAATATATGGAGTACTTACACATAATTAGAACTTCCAGTATCAATTTCAAAAGTTGATCATTCAAACTGCCAAGAAAAATACACTAAAAATAACTAAAAATTAAACTATTTCCTTTCCGATTCATAATCAATTTCAAATTAAAAAAAAGAATAGAAAGCAAAACTTACGGTTGGTGAAATCGTCCACTTATAGTGATCTAGATGCGAAAGCACGAAAAAAAAAATAGAGAAAAAAAAAACACATCAGTTATGTCATTATAAATGAATACTATAAAAACTTATTTGCAAAATATGAAGATATAGATATATATCATAAAACTAAAAGATAAATAAATATTTTGAATTTTGAAAATTTTGATTTTTTAAGATTTTTTTCAATTGAATATTCATTTTTATCTGTTTTTAAAGAGAGAGAATAAATAAAAGGCAGGCCACCGTTACTTTTCATTGAGTTAAATTGAATGTGCAGGAATGTGGGTCATACGATTTGTTAAATTTAATATGCAGTGATGGTGGTCATAGGATTACAAATGGAGTAATTTAAGTGGTGAGACACACCAAATCAGATTCCACAGTGGTAGTCCTGGACCACTGAATTTTTACTCGAGTGAATGGTGGTGGATAGGGGGCTAGTCGGCTGGCAGAGTGGAGGATGAAGAAAGAAAGTGAAATTGTGAAAAATGAGAAGAATAGGGTTTAGGTGTCATGACATGTGGACCCCACCACAAAATTGCCAGGTTTTAATTAGTTTTGGGTCTCTAAGGAGCCCAAGCCCAATTTAAAACCAATTCAATTTAATTTCCGTTCCACCACCACTGGTTTATCTCTCGGTTTTACGGTTTGGAAATTTTATTTTTCATTTCCTCACCTCCTTTCGATTTTAAAAATCTATTTTCAAAATAAAAACACATTTCGGAAATGAATTAAACTTTCCGGAAATAAAATCCCACTTTTTTTAAAAAATAATTTAATTTTTGATCATAAACGTTCATTTTTGTCAAGAATCAACGTTCAAAAATCACATGGCCCTAGAACTCATATTTTTTGTCCAAAAATAATATTTCGTGAAAGGCTCCCTAGATTAAAGGTCAACATTTTAGGTCAAACATGACATTTTGGTCAAATCAAGGTCTAAGGGTAAATTTACCAGTTCAATTGCTAAAATTTTCTTAGGAGCCTAGGCATGAATCTAATTGAAACTGAACAAATTTCAAAATATGTAATAATTTGTTGAAAATTACATAATCTTATAGATCATCAAAAATCACTGAGTAGTCATGTCAATATTAAATAAATAAGATTAAAAAATATTCAAGTCAAATTAAACTCAAAATGGTTCAAATCCTTATTGTTGCCCTAAAAAGTCGCATTAAACCGGACTTAAATATTGGACCGAAATTGCGGACGTTACATTCAAGAGCATCAGGAATAGGTATTGAAGAAGAGGGATGATCATTATAGCTATCTGATAAGTTTGAAGTTGTAAAGTAGGATAATGACAAGAGACATAGATGTAGATAAATGAGATTGATTAATGTTTTTACTATCATCCATTTAAAAATAGAAACATGGAAAATAGAGATATATGAATTTTCAGTAGGAATAAGTGACACATCTAGACAAATAATAGACATGTCACTATCTATATTGAATAATCAAGAGGATTTATCTTTATAAGGAAAATTTTCTTCATAGAATATCACATATCTGGACATTATAATGGTTTGAGATTCAAGATCATATGTCTTATAAGCTTTTTGGTTAGGTACATATCCTAAAAAGTACACTGAAAATCCCTTTTATAAAACTTAGATTTTTGTGGTTTTGTATTTGACACATAACATGCACTTGAAAGTTCTAGGAATTTGATAATTTGGTAGATGACCATGTAATCTTTGAAAAAGTGTTTCACATTCAATAGATGAAGATGATAATCTATTGATCAAATAAGTGGTTGTGAGCAAAGAATCTTCCCAAAATTTTAAAGGTAACCCAGCATGAAACAAAAGACATCTGGCAATGTTAAGTAACTTCCTGTGTTTCCTTTTAAAAATACCATTTTGTTGAGGTGTGTATGTGCAGGACCTTTGATGAATGATACCAAAAGCTTTAATAGAGATTGACAAGTAGCGGATAAGAATTCACTACCATTATAGGTTCTAATAGCAAGGTTGTTCACTGAATTGAGTTGGAAAGAATTGAAAACATTGTGTAAGGATTTTGATAGTTTGTGATTTATGGGACATGAAAAACGTCCAAGTGGTCCTTCTATAACCATATAGTATTGTAAGAAAATAAGGTGAACCATGTAAGGTGAATTGTTTATAGAGACCCTAGATATCAAGATGTAATAAAGTAAAACATTATGAAGAAATAGACTTGCTTCTGTTGAAAGATAATCTGTGTTGTTTACCAAAATGACAAGCATTACAAGGTTTTGTATTGTCTGTATCAAATAGATCAGATGGAATATAAGACAAATATTTTAGTAAAATATTTGACAAATGTTTTAGTACAATATTTGATACATGACCAAATCTTATGTTCATATAAACAAGTTTTATTTGAAGAAACTGAAGAATCAAAGTTTGAGATGATAAGAGTGTTTAAGGCAATAGATGATTCCTTAGAAGAAAATTTTCCATAGTTTGAATCTAACAAATACAAATTTTCAATGACTGTTCCAGAAGCACACACAAACTTTGTCTTAAGATCCTCCATCACAAAGGTTTTAGCACGGAAAGAACATGTAAGATTATTTTGTGTAGTAAGTTTATGTACTGAAATAAGGTTGAAATGAAAAGAAAGGATATAAAACAAATTATAGAGTATAATATGTGGATTCGATATGATAGTTCCTGCTTTAGTCACTTTCAAAGTAGTTCTATTTGGTAAAATCACCAAATTGTTATTGTTTAACCTATGAAATTCATCAAAGAGGGACTCATCACAACACATATGACTAGATGAACCAATATCCACAATCCAGAGACCACTATTAATATGTTCAAACATATGCAGTGCAAAATGTAAAGTATGTGTACCTGCACTTTCTTCAAGATTTACCATGTTAAGGTATTTTGTCCCAGCATTACAGATGTATTTTGCTATAACTTTCTCTATATAAGTTGACATGTGAGATGGTATGTCATATTCTTTTTGACTTTCTTTTCCTGCACTATCATTACTAGAGGTTGTTGCTACATTCATAAAACTTTTCAAACCTACAATTTTGTTTTCTTTCAGCTGCTTGTACCAATCTGGGTATCCAATCAACTTGAAATAATACTTTTTCAAGTGTCCTATAGCTACATAAGGTGGGCATTTTCTATCTGATTTCTTTCCATTCCTTTTCTTCCTCCAACAAGATGTATGTGCTGCATTGTGTTCAAAACCTCATTTTCCAGTTCATTCATTTTGACCATCAAAATATTCACTCCGGATTCAGTTTTGTACACAGCCTGTACGTCCATTTGTTTCTCCATGCGTAATAACATGGAGTATGCTCTATTAACTAATGGTAAGGGTTCCATTACTAAGATCTTGTTCCTCAAGTGATCAAACTTATCATTTAACCCCATAAGAAACTCTATCAACTGTCTAGAATACATGAATTTACAAAGATTATCATTTGTTCCATAAACACAATTAGGTACAGGGACTCAACATAACATCTCATCCCATAATCTCTTCAATTTAGTGTAATAGGTTGCAACATATATATTTCCCTAACTAATAGATCATATTTCATGTTTCGGTTGGTATAATAAGCGTCCATTAGATTCATCAAATCATTATTGAAGTTCCTTACAAATACCAGTAACAGAGGTAGTAAAAAGGAAAGCCTTAATGATCTCTTTTGAGATCGAATTCAATATCCATGAAATGACTATACAATCCACACGTTTCCACTGCTTTATCATCTAGATCATTCACCAATTTCTCACATGTTTCATCAATGATCCTATCTTTGATTTAGCTCCTAGTGCTAGTTTAACACCTCTACTCCATTATATAGTTCAAACCAATTAAAAGAACTGAGATAAGTGTCATACCGAGATTATCCAAATTCTATAGATGTAATGGATGTCTATTTCGATACACCTTTCCTTCGCTTCTTGCTCCAATTTCATTAGATCCAGAATTATTATTGTATCGATTGAAGATATTTGTAGAATCATTTTCTCTTGCCATTAATGGAGTATTTAAGTTTGATTAGTGAAAACTTAATCGCTCTTATACCATATGATTGAAGAGAAATCGAGAGAAGAAAACATAATCTGTTATTGATGTACATTGCCCTACCAAAACAGAATTATCTTGCATAATATATAAGTGACTCTAACTGCTATAACAACCTAATAAACAAAAATAAATATTTATCCCTCCTAATCTTTGTTAATCAATATATTACTCTTTCACACGGAAACTCACAAAACATATTCCCAATATATAAAAGTAGCTGCAACTATCTTCTATATACCAGCTTCATTCTTGCACAATACCTTTAACATATAAGTTGATTCACATAAAATGTTGTAGCAATAAAGTCTGTGTTTTCATTCTTTCAATTCTTTTGTTACCCAATTTCTTTAATTTCAACATATGCGACTTACATTCTTCTATAGTCAAACAAATAATAAAAGTGTTCAACAAAATTCTAAATAAAACAATCAATCAAAATATTTTATAAGATGAGACAACTTTCTTCTAACTCAAGTAACCAATTAAAATTACTTTTAAGATGGAATAGTTTTTTTTAATTAAACTATCAATTAGAATCTTTTTAAGTTGAAATGGCTTTATTCTAAATTCTCTTAAGTTTCATATCTAACTTTCTTTAATAACAAAATAGCCATTATATTTGAAATTCGTTAATGGTTACACAGTCCGATTACATGTTTGTTCCACATTAATATATACTATTTGAATTACTTACTTTTTGGGTGATAAAAAAGAGAAGTATAAATCATTTTAATTTAGTATTTTTATTTCTAAAAAAACTTTTGAGAAGTTAAAAACATTTTTGAACAAAAATTTTCAAAAGTCCAAAGTTGAAAACGAGTCTAATCAAATATGTGATTATAACTGATTGTAACATATGTTTATAATTTATTCCCAGATGTGTGCACGTACGGGACGTACTGAAATATCGAACCGATCCTGAAATTTCAGTACTCTACGCACCGAACTTTTTTAATATGGGTCTGTATCCGGTACGATCAAATTGGGATTCTGGGTATTTGGTACGGTACAGAATAGTCTTCTGTATTTCGGTACCGTCCCAAAATATTGAACCGATCCCGAAACATCAAACTGATCCCGAAACATTGAACCGATCCCAAAATTTTAGTACAGTATATACTGAACTTTTATAATACCGGTCGGTATTCAGTAAAATCAAATTGAAAATTTCGGTATTCATGACGGTGTTTGGTATTTCGGTAGCGTCCTAAAATACCAAATTTAACATATTATATATAACATAATTGAACATTTTAAATTTTTTATACACATCAACCCTAAATAATATTTTACATATAAATACAATCTAACACTAAATAAAAATTGATAACTAATTCAAATATAAAACTAATAAACAAATTCAAATAATAAATTGAAAAAATAAAATTATTTTTTTATTTTTAATTTTTTCTACTAATTCGATATTACAATATTATCCTATACCGAACTAAAATATTACGGTATGTCCCAAACCCGAAATTTTAATTTTCGGTATAGTATTCAGTACTTAAAATTCATACCAAATACCGAATATTCCAAAAATACAATACGGTACGAGACGTCCCGAATACACACTCTTTCTGATTCCACCATATAATTATAAGAGGACATAAAGGCTTTTCTCCAATGTAAATCCACTAGCTTGATTTCTGATTCAATTCAAAACTCTCTTAATTTCTTGATGGTGTTGTAAATGGAAACCACCAAATGGCTTCCACCAATATGCATGTATGTACGTGTCAAGTTTTATTTGTAAGTTAAATTTCACACGTCAAAACACGTGTCATTGTGCATGTTGTAGAACATGCCTATATAAAGGCATGCATCAAGTGAAATAAGATACATTCCCCTCTCTTGTGTATCATAAACTTCTTCATATTCCTATTAACAAAATCCAACCCATATTTTACTGTTATTCAAATCCATTTTGTCTAGCTTCTTCTATCCAATTCGTGTTCAAAAATATCAAGCTGAATCAGAAGGGTTATTCAAGTAAGTGTGTACTATACTATCAATTCAATTATTATTTCAACTATTTTCTTCTCTTCTACCCCTACTCTATTTTTATTTTTTACAACATGTTATCAGCACGAGCATGCTCTCCAGTTGTCGCTCTAACGGATCTTCTGGATCAGAAAGTGTTTGGTACCGTTATTTTTGGGTTATTGTTGATTGGGAAAAATTGTTGTGATATGAAAACCAGAAAAAATGTCGGATCTGAAAAAATTGGATTTCCATGCACTGGAACTATCTGGAAGTAATTACTTAGCATGGGTGATGGATTTGAAAATCCATTTACGAGCCAGAGATTTGCTGGATACTGTTGAGAAACAAAATCAAACTTCTGTAAAACAAAAATCTCAAGCTATGGAGATTATGATACACCACATAAACGAAAGTTTGAAATCTGAATATTTAAATATGGAAGATCCACTTGAGTTGTGAAACGCGTTGAAAAACAGATATGAATATAGAAGGGAGGTTGACCTTCCAAAAGCCCAATATGAATGGAATCAGTTGAGATTCCAAGATTTTAAATCTGTCCGTGAGTATAATTCTGAACTCCACCGAATAATAGCAATCAAAGAATCTTATGGAGAAAAAGTAACCGATAAAGAGAAAATTGAGAAAACTCTTTCCACTTTTCATGCCAATAAGGTGTTGCTATCGTCGAGTTTTCGACAACATGATTACAAAAGTTTGGGTGATCTAATTTTTAAGTTGACATTATTGGAACAATATGATCAACTATTGATGAGAAATCATGAATTACGACCACCTGGTACTGTGGCATCGCTAGAAGTAAACAATAATACATTTCGTGGTCGTGGGAACCCAAATCGTGGTCGAGGTCGTGGTTTTGGGCGTGGTCATGGTCGCAATAATAATAATATAGGCCGTGGACGAGGCCGAAATAATGGAAGAAGTGGAAATAGGTTTCATCCGTATAATCATGGAAACCTTGTTTGGACCAGAGATAAAACCCTGAACAGGAATGAAAATTCTGGGAATAGAAATAATAGTAATTCCCAAAATGTTTGTTACAAATTTGGAAGCAGTGATCATTTCCACCGTCAATGTCGAACCTCCCAACACCTTATAGATTTGTATTAAGCTTCCTTGAAAGGGAAGAATCCTGTAGAGGCAAATGTTGCCAATCTGGAAAGTGGAGAGGGAACCTCCCAGAAGAATGTTTCAAGTTTTCATTCCTCTTATTTCTTCGATGATCTGGATATCGAAAATTTTAAACTACACTGAAGATGAGAACGAAAACCAGAAGGCAACCTGAATTATATATCTGTAAATATGAATAGAAATGATGGAAATATTTCTTACTGAAATTTGTAATTTTGTTTATATATCTCTTTGTAATTAAAGTCAGAAATATTTGTGGATATGTTTTGTAATGTGAATATTAATGTAAATATTTTGTTTATGTGAATAGAATATGGAAATTTAAGGTGTTTGTTTAATTGATAGCGCAACCACCCATTCTATTCTCCGAGATAAGAAATATTTTCTAAATTTATCCAATTATAAGGCTCAAGTGAATACTATATCTGGTCCCGCTAATTTAATTGAAGGATATGGTAAAGCCATAATCCTATTGGAGAAGGGAACAAAAATCTGTATCCAGAATGCTTTATATTCAAGTAATTTCAAAAGGAATTTGTTGAGTTTCAAAGATATAAGAAACAATGGATATCATGTGGAAACAGTGAGTGAACAAAATGTGGAGTATCTATATATAACATCCATTGTTTTTGGACAAAAAGTCATTTTGGAAAAACTCCACACATTATCATCTGGTTTATATTATACAAAAATATCCCCCATTGAAACTTATGTAAATGTGAGCCAAAAGATATTGGATCTTAAAAGTTTTCAATTATGGCATGATAGACTTGGTCATCCTAGATCTACAATGATGCGTAGAATTATTGAAAACTCAAATGGACACCCATTAAAGGATAAAAAAATCCTGTTATCGAATGATTATTTTTGTACATCCTGTACATAAGAAAAGTTGGTAATTAAACCATCTCATGTTAAAGTGAATTTTGAATGTCCATCATTTTTGCACAGGATCCAATAGGATATATGTGGACCAATTAATCCACAAAGTGGGCCGTTTCGATATTTTATGGTGTTGATCGACGCATCTGCAAGATGGTTACATGTTTGTTTATTATCAACCGTAATTCAGCATTTGCTAAGCTGCTTGCCCAGATAATTAAATTGAGAGCACAGTTCCCAGATTATCAAATTAAATCCATTCGTTTGGATAATGCTGGGGATTTACATCAAGGGCATTTGATGACTATTGCATGTCAATTGGAATTAATGTTGAGCATCCAGTTCCGCACGTTCATACCCAGAATGGGTTGGCAGAAGCATTAATCAAAAGGCTTCAAATGATTGCTCGCACTTTGTTGTTACGAACCCAATTGCCAATTTCTGCTTGGGGACATGCAATATTACATGCAGCTGCGCTGATACGCCTTAGACCCACTAGAAATCACGAATATTCTCCATTAAAGTTAGTAACTGGACATAAACCAGATATCTCACATTTGAAAGTTTTTGGTCGTGCTGTATGTGTTCCCATATCACCTCCTCAAAGAACCAAAATGGGACCCCAATGTCGTTTGGGAATTTATGTGGGTTATGACCCACCATTGATAATTAGATATTTGGAACCCATGACTGGGGGTTTGTTTACTGCACATTTTGCGGATTGTCATTTTAATGAACAAGAATTTCCACGACTTGGTAAAAATGAGACTCCTATCAGAACAAATAATGAACTCATATGGAAAAATGAAAAGTTGTATTATCTGGATCCACGTACTGGTCAATGTGAAGGTGAAGTACGAAGGATTATTCATTTACAAATGGTTCCTGACCAATTACTAGATAATTTTACTGATACAACTAGAGTGACTAAATCTCATATCCATGCTCGAAATACACCCGCTCGACTGGTAGTTCCAATTGATAAATCTAGACAAATGATAGCAAACGAATCATCTGAAATCCAGAGAAAACGTGGTAGGCCCGTTGGGTCCAAAGATAATGTACCACGAAAACGAAAAGGTCCAAATGAGAATGTTATTAATGAAATTCCCCCGAAAGATACCACATCTCAAGATCTCCAAATTGTAGAAGTTGAAAATCCTAATCATGAAAGAACATCTGAATCCAGAAATGAGGAAGTGTCAATAAATTAAATGAAAGAAATCTGGAACCGTAAAGATATTGTGTTAGACGATATGTTTTCATATGCAGTAGCAACTGAAATAATATATGATGAATATGAACCCCAATCCATTAAAGAATGTAAAGAACAAAATGATTGGCCAAAATGGAAAAATGATATCCAGATTGAATTGGATTCATTGAATAAACGAAGTGTTTTTGGGCCCATAGTTAAAACACCCGAGGGTGTCCAACCAGTTGGTTATAAATGGATATTTGTTAGGAAACGAAATGAGAGAAATGAGATTGTTAGATATAAAGCCCGTTTGGTTGCTCAGGGTTTCTCTCAAAGGCCTGGGATTGATTTCGACGAAACGTATTCACCTGTAATGGATACGATAACTTTCCGATTTTTAATTGGTTTGGCCAAAGAACGAAATCTCGAAATGTGTTTAATGGATGTGGTTACTGCTTATCTGTATGGTTCCTTGGATACTGATATTTTCATGAAACTTCCAGAAGGATTAAAACTTCCTGAAATAAATAAAGATCGTAGTTTATATTTCGTGAAGTTACAAAGATCATTATATGGATTAAAATAATCCGGACGAATGTGGTATAATCGTCTGAGTGAGTATCTGATTAAAGAAGGGTACGTTAATGATGTTATATGCCCCATGTGTGTTCATTCAAAAATTAGGATCCAGTTTTGTAATTATAGCAGTTTATGTTGATGATATGAATTTAATCGAAACACAAGATGAAATTCAGAAAACTGCTTAATATTTGAAAAGGGAATTTGAAATGAAAGACCTGGGGAAAATGAAATATTGTCTTGGATTGGAAATAGAGCATAAATCTGATGGGATTTTGATCCATCAGAAAGCTTATACTGAGAAAATTCTGAAACATTTTAGTTTAGAAAAATGTCATCCATTAAGTACCCCAATGGTAGTTCGTTCCCTTGATCCTAAAAAGGATCCATTTCGACCCAAGGATAATGATGAAAATATTCTGGATTCTGGAACACCATATTAGAGTGCTATTAGTGCCATTCTATATCTAGCCCAATGTACGAGACCAGATATAACTTTTGCTGTTAACTTATTGGCTAGATATAGTTCCGCTCCGACCCGTCGTCACTGGAACGAAATCAAACATATTCTCAGATACCTTCGTGGAACTGTAGATTTGGGACTATCTTACTCAAATTCAGATAAACCTTCTGGTTTGATTGGTTATGCTGACGCTGGTTATCTCTCGGATCCGCATAAAGCTTGTTCTCAAACTGGGTATACTTTTACATACAATGGTATGACTATCTCGTGGAGATTCGTAAAACAAACTCTGGTTGCCACATCTTCAAATCACGCTGAAATATTGGCATTACATGTAACCAGTCGGGAATGTGTCTGATTGAGATCTGTCATAAGTCACATCCAGAGTTCATGTGGGATTCCCCATAATATGAATGGGCCCACAATAATTTTTGAGGATAATGCCGCCTGTATCGCCCAAGTGCGAGGTGGATATATCAAAGGGGATAGAACGAAGCACATCTCACCCAAGTTTTTCTACACCCACGAGCTTCAAGAGTCTCGACAAATCGATGTAAAGCAAATCCGGTCTTCAAGCAATCTAGCGGATTTATTAACGAAAACTTTACCGACGTTAACTTTCGAGAAATTAGTATACGGAATAGGAATGCAAAAACTTTCCAAATTAGTAGATTAGATTTCATAACTGTACTCTTTTTCCTTCGTCCCGTTTTTTTTTTCCCGTTGAATTTTTTTCTGGCAAGGTTTTAATGAGGCAGTCAATAGGTGAGGGAGTGTTGTAAATGGAAACCACCAGATGACTTCCACCAATATTCATGTATGTACGTGTCAAGTTTTTTTTAAGTTAAATTTCACACGTCAAAACACGTGTCATTGTGCATGTTATAGAACATGCCTATATAAAGGCATACATCAAGTGAAATAAGATACATTCTCTTCTCTTTGTGTATTATAAACTTCTTCCTATTCCTATTAACAAAATTCATCACATATTTTACTGTCATTCAAATCCATTTCGTCTGACTTCTTCTATCCAATTCGTGTCGAAGAATATCAAGTTAAATTAGAAGGATTATTCAAGTAAGTGTGTACTATACTATCGATTCAATTATTATTTCAATTATTTTTTTCTTTTCTACTCCGCCTCTATTTTTATTTTTTTAAAACAGATGCTTAATTTAATTCATTTTTAATTTTACATTAAAAGCCCAATTATACCATAAAGAAAGCATGTCTCCAACAATTTGAAAAACTTACCATATTCTCCACATAATTACATATTCCTCTTATTTTTGAACAATCATATCACTTTCCGCAACAATTTTAGTTTGTAAAAAAAGAAAAAAAAGAAAAAAAAAAGAGAGTCGTTTATGATGATATTCAAGGTCAGCATAACAATCTTTCTTCTCAAACATCATGGACCATATAAAGTGACACATGTCGCCACCACCACCATAACCATTGTCCCTAGTGGACCATGCCCTTTTTTTTACCTGACCAAACTACCCACTATCACTACTCAACCAGTCCACTACTTTGTACCTTTTTCAAATACATTTCAGTACACAAATATTTTTAAAAAACAAAACCCAACTTTCTCTCTATTCAACATATACAGCTGCAGTGTTCAACACATAAAAAGACGATAAATGATTTGCACTGTGCTCAGGCTTCATATACAGATTGTTATTTTGAATAGAGACAGATTTGTCTACAAAAGAGATATAGATCTTACAATCCTTGATATGTTTCCTAGCTGAATACATGATCTCCATTCAAGAAAGTGATATGTTTCCCAAACACAAACAACAAAAGCCTCATCTTTCACATATTTGTTATCCAAGAAATACAATATAATGTGAGGCGAGAGCACACATGTGTATGATGATTAGATTAGGTGAGGTGTGGGAAGGAACCACCAACCAAGAAATTGAAAATGTTATAATATTAATGTAACACTCTTTTTGAAAAATACCATGCCATTAAATATGGAACAATGTCAACTTCTGATGATTCTGAATTATTAAAATAGAGAGTGACATTGCATTGCAGGCCTTGCAGATTTCATACAACAGAGCAGAACTTTCCAGGAAATCATCTTTTCATATAAACAAATGCCTATCATTATGACAACACCCGCACTGTTCCTTTTGCCAACTATACAAAAACTTCGATATAATACTAGCAGCAGCGTCTCATGAATATTTTAAATAATTTATTTTCCCAGTAGTTTGAAACATACGTGCATTCCATTCCATGTATATATTCGTGCAATATTTTTATAATTAAATATAAAAAAACTAATTGAAATTAATATTAATTTTCCGTATACATAGAAAACACAAGCTACAGCTGTGAGTTGAAGTGTTCGAAGTTTACATTACTTGTACCGCTTTTCTTGTTAGCAGTATTAAATACGCAGACGGTACAGTATATAAATTCTATTATTAATAAAACAACAAAGATTCCCCAGGCGCGTGAGACACAATTAAATATCCCGTCATGGCCCATAAAAGTCAACTCACTTATGCGATAAAAGAAGGACATTTTCGTCAATTCACATTTTATAAATTTCAAAATTTTAACCACCTAGAAATATTTGAAGAAGAGCCACAATTTTCAAAACCACTATATTCTATTTAAAGAACAAAATTGAAAAGCAAAGACTTCGACCAGTCCAATTTGATTTGATGTTGTTTGTTGGACAAGGTTGTGGACGTTTGAAGAACAGAATAATAAAGAAATTTCTTTTTACCAGTCATTTTGCTTTATCTGCAAGCCAACAAGTTGTTCTTTATATTTAAAAGCTTCTGTTCTGTCTCTTCTTCTGTTCAGATTCGGCAGCAAGAGTTTATGTTTCTTTTTTATGTTCTGGAGTTTGTACTATAAGGTACTGTTAAGTAGATAAGTTATTTTGTTCTTTTTAAGTTATTATCATGTATTGGTTGTATATTGTTGTATATGGTTGGTGGTTGGTTAGTTTTCCTAATAAAGAAGTAAAAATGATAGTTGGAGTATTTGTTGGTGTTAATATGTTTTCTATTGTTAGTTTTTTCTTTTATGTATTGACTTCTTTTTTTTTGTTGAGAGACTGAATTTTCTTCTTGTGTTTGAAGTTGTGTTTCTGTAGGAATTTGAAGTGATTGGTGGTTAATTGAGTGATAATTAATGGAGGAAAAACCGTTTCCTGCGTGGGTATGGTCTGTAGAGCAGTGTTTGAAAGAGTATAATGTGAAATTAGACAAAGGGTTGAGTTCCTATGAAGTTGAGAAGCTGAGGGATAGATATGGGTGGAATGAGCTTGCCAAGGAGAAAGGGAAACCGCTGTGGCGGCTTGTGTTGGAGCAATTTGATGATACTCTTGTGAAGATACTACTTGTGGCTGCTTTTATTTCTTTTGTGTTGGCTTATTTGCATGGTAGTGGTGACTCAGGGGAGTCTGGTTTTGAGTCATATGTGGAACCATTTGTGATAGTTTTGATTTTGGTTCTCAATGCTATTGTTGGTGTGTGGCAAGAGAGCAATGCTGAGAAAGCACTAGAGGCTTTAAAGGAGATGCAATGTGAATCTGGGAAGGTTTTGAGAGATGGGTATTTTGTACCAGATTTGCCTGCTAGAGATCTTGTACCAGGGGATATAGTGGAGTTGCGAGTTGGGGATAAAGTCCCTGCTGATATGAGAGTTGCTACTTTGAAAACCTCGACTTTGAGAGTTGAGCAGAGTTCTTTAACTGGAGAGGCTATGCCTGTCCTGAAAGGCACTGCTCCCATATTCTTGGAGGACTGTGAGTTGCAGGCTAAAGAGAATATGGTTTTTGCGGGCACAACAGTTGTGAATGGGAACTGCATTTGCATTGTAATTAGCACTGGAATGAACACTGAGATTGGGAAGATACAGAAGCAAATTCATGAGGCATCCCTGGAGGAGAGTGATACTCCTTTGAAGAAAAAGTTGGATGAATTCGGAAACAGGCTTACTACTGCTATTGGTTTTGTTTGCCTTGTCGTGTGGGTTATTAATTACAAAAACTTCCTCTCATGGGATGTCATCGATGGATGGCCTGCAAATATAAAATTTTCATTTGAGAAGTGCACTTATTATTTCAAAATAGCTGTTGCACTTGCTGTTGCTGCGATTCCAGAAGGTCTTCCTGCCGTTATTACAACTTGCTTAGCTCTTGGTACCAGAAAAATGGCACAGAAGAATGCTATTGTAAGAAAGCTTCCTAGTGTTGAGACTTTAGGGTGCACTTCTGTGATATGTTCAGATAAAACCGGAACACTAACAACTAATCAGATGTCAGTGATGGAATTTTTCACACTTGGTGGGAAAACCACTTCTCCTAGGACTTTTCATGTAGAAGGAACAACTTATGATCCTAAGGATGGGGGAATTGTTGATTGGCCTTGCTACAATTTGGATGCTAACCTGCAGGCTATGGCAGAAATATGTGCTATTTGTAATGATGCTGGGATTTATTATGATGGACGTCTATTTCGAGCTACAGGTTTGCCCACTGAAGCTGCTTTGAAGGTTTTGGTTGAGAAAATGGGAGTCCCTGATGTTAAGGCCAAGAACAAGATTCGTGACTCTCAGCTTGCTGCTAACTATTTGATTGACAGCAACAATGTCAAATTAGGTGAGGGGAAACTTCTTGTCATTACTGCTGCATGAGGTTTACTAATAACAGCTCTCTTAATTCAATTCAATAATTTTCCTTGAATGTAGGCTGTTGTGAGTGGTGGACAAAAAGAGCAAAAAGGGTTGCTACTTTGGAGTTCGATCGCATCAGAAAATCCATGAGTGTTATTGTTCGAGAGCCTACTGGGGACAATAGATTACTTGTTAAGGTGATTGGAATTAGTTTAAGCTTTAATAAGTAGCTGCTTTATCAAGTAAATACATGAAAAATTTTATTTCTACACGAAAATGAAGCTACAGCTGCTATTTTAAGCTTTAACAGGGGAAACTAGAGCTGCTATATCAAGTCAATACATGAAAATTTTTATTTTTATTTCTAAACTTCGAGTTCTATAGCTGCTTGCAGAAAAATGTCAAAATCTTTCGTTACATTCGATTTTCTTTTCTTTTAAAAAAATTTGCAGGGTGCTGTTGAGAGTCTACTGGAGCGAAGTTCACATGTTCAGCTGGCTGATGGTTCTCTTATTCCAATAGACGAACCATGCAGGCAACTGTTGCTTTCAAAACTTCTGGAAATGAGTTCAAAGGGTTTGCGATGTTTAGGATTGGCATATAAAGATGATTTAGGCGAATTTTCAGACTATTATTCAGAGAGTCATCCTGCCCACAAGAAGTTGCATGATCCAGATTGCTACTCCTCTATTGAAAGTGATTTGGTTTTTGTAGGAGTTGTTGGCCTAAGGGTGAGCATATACTGTATACATATGCAGACATTAAGTGTCAATGCCTTAGTTATAAATTTCTGGTTAAACAAATTACTAACCAAACTCATCTGATCAGGACCCTCCTCGTGATGAAGTATACAAAGCCATTGAGGATTGTGGAGGTGCTGGAATCACAGTTATGGTGATAACTGGAGATAATAAATCCACTGCTGAGGCTATTTGTCGAGAGATTAAATTGTTCTCTGAAGATGAGGATCTTAATGGTAAAAGTTATACAGGTAAAGAGTTCATGTCTCTTTCCCCTTCAAGACAAATTGAAACTTTGTCAAAAACTGGAGGGAAGGTCTTTTCTCGTGCTGAGCCTCGCCACAAGCAGGAAATTGTGAGGATGCTGAAAGAGATGGGGAAGGTTGTTGCAATGACAGGTGACGGTGTGAATGATGCACCTGCACTGAAATTGGCAGACATTGGAATTGCTATGGGCATTACTGGTACTGAGGTAATACAGAACCTCTGCTTTTCTACTTTGCTGCATTGATGAGCCAAATATTTTCTTCAGTTGCTGTTGAAATGAAACTTTGAGTTGAGGAAATTTTCACTTGATTAGGGCTTAATTATTTATTTTTAATAATTAGGGTTGCACAATTATTGGATTCCTATTAGGATTTGTTTTTTAACTACTTTACTTTTATTAGTTTTCCTATTTTATTTATTTATTTATTTTTTTTTTATTTTTTTTTAATAATAACCCGTTGCTTGGGTTCAAGGAAAAGCTACCTACCTGAACTCTAAATTATCTATTTTGTTTTCTTGGCTAACTATTAAGTTTTTGGACTTGGGTGAAGGCTATTAACTTTAGAGAATTAATAAACCCTCTAGACGGGTTAATTCATGGTTGAAGTTAGATCAAATCTGAAATTATTTACTCTCTAAGTCAGAGAGGTATTTGCTTTACGTGTAGGCCAAGTAACTCAGCTTTAGGGCATGTTTAAAAATCTGAAATCAGTTATAAAGTTCCTAAAATTATAGTCAAGTAAAATAGAACACGGTTTAGGGCATGTTTCAAAGTAGATGCGTTCTAACCGTTCGAGATCCTGGCCTTCATAACATAAGAGCCCGTAAAGTCTTATGGTGATTGGACCCTTTCCTGTTATTCCGGACCCTTTCCTGTTATTCCGGACCCAACGTTAAAAGTGGATATTGCTAAGAGGGCTTGTGTTATCTAGGACTCAGTACTTAAACGTTTAGCGATCATGAGCATGCTCAACTCCAAGCTCAAATAGCATGCTCCTAATTATTTCACAGGAAATAGCATGCTCCCGAGAGACCTTACTTCTTCTCAAAGTTAATTTCTATAGTGCGTGATCCGTCATAGGCTCAAAGTCCAGTTGGGACAGATTACTACAAATCCTAGTAGGAATTTATTTGCTAAATAGTAATGGTGATCGAATTTAACATAATAAGAATAATCATGATAGGAAATAGTAGATACAAAAAGAAAAGATATTTTCCTCTAAGGAACCCTATAAATAAGGGTCTTCTATGACAAAGAATTCATTGAGAGAACTCCTTACATAATTGTTGCATAAATCAAACCTGAGCCATGGGATATCTCTCAGAGCTCTCAAAGGGTACTATGGGATGTCTATCAGAGCTTTCAAAGGGTATCCTGATGGTAGATTTTCTGGCATTTACAATCCTCAACAGAAGAAGCATTGTCTTGATTTCTTCTGAACCTTCTTGTCTGTGTTCCAGGTGGCGAAAGAAGCTGCAGATATGGTTCTGGCCGATGATGATTTCAGCACCATTGTTTCTGCTGTTGCTGAGGGTCGCTCAATCTACGATAACATGAAAGCTTTTATAAGGTAGACATTTATTCTACTTGTTCTAGCTTATTAAGTGGTGCACTGTGCACAGATACTTACATCTATTATTTAGGTATATGATATCTTCTAATGTTGGAGAAGTCATATCAATATTCTTGACTGCTGCTTTGGGGATACCGGAATGTATGATGCCTGTGCAACTTCTGTGGGTAAATTTGGTTACTGATGGCCCTCCTGCAACAGCTCTTGGCTTTAATCCTGCAGATGTTGATATCATGCATAAACCACCCCGTAAAAGTGATGATGCTCTAATAACTTCCTTGGTTATGCTACGTTATTTGGTTAGTATTTTGTTCGTTATCCTTTTTTAGAAGGCATGAAAAGTTGCAGAAAGAAAATGGATATTTATCCTTATCTGTTGAGTGAAACCACCAAGTGTTCAATTGGACTAACCTCCATGTGCATATTGAATTGCAGGTAATTGGTTCTTATGTGGGCCTTGCAACAGTTGGTGTTTTCATCTTGTGGTACACCCAACCGTCCTTTATGGGTATCAATCTTGTCAGTGATGGGCATACACTCGTTAAGCTATCTCAGCTTAGCAGATGGGATGAATGCTCGACTTGGTCGAATTTCACTGCAACACCATTCACAGTTGCTGGAGGGCGTGTGATTAATTTCTCAAACCCTTGTGACTATTTTACCATTGGAAAAGTTAAGGCCATGACTCTGTCACTTTCCGTGTTGGTAGCTATCGAGATGTTTAATTCCCTGAATGCTCTCTCTGAAGATAACAGCTTATTGACAATGCCACCTTGGAGAAACCCTTGGCTTCTAGTTGCGATGTCAATCTCATTCGGACTCCACTGCATTGTACTCTATGTGCCTTTCCTGTCGAACTTATTCAGTATTGTTCCTCTGAGTTTGAATGAATGGCTTCTGGTCATCCTGGTATCGGCACCTGTGATTCTTATTGATGAAGTCCTAAAATTTGTGGGAAGGAGGAGAAGACTTAGTATGAAGAAGAAAGAGAAGACAGCATAATATGCAGTGCCTTATTGATGAATATGTTGAAAGAAGTTTCAAAGGTGACAGTAACACTGACCAGATGAGAGAACGTCTTGGAAGAGCATTCTCTTCATTTATATTCTTTTACAAATTCATTTCATTTTTATCACAATGCTAATACATTCTTCAGCTCTGTAATCTATAGACTACACTAGTAAAAACGCTCACCAAACATCTTGTTCCCAGCTCAAGGCTGACTGCTGTACCATTTTATCATATCTATAAAACATCAATTTTCTTAATATTGAGAATTGCTATACAGAGTTTGGTTCTGAGCAAATTAATTGGTTCGAATTTGACAAATTATATATAACAACGTAGCACAAAAAATATCAAATTTACTCGATTATAAATAATTCTTCAAGTTGGTGTCTGGTGTCTGAACATGATTCACCTCTTTCTAGTTTCATATTCACTGAAATCTCATTCAATACTGCTTGTATCTCATCATATCTGGGATGTGATTTATCCTCGACCATAAACTTATGAATGTCACCTCCCTCTTCTATCAAACTATATCCAGCTGCCTTAGTTATCTCGCCATGTTTCATTACCTTCCTCAGCTTTGCGACCCCATCCCATCTTCCTGCTGAAGCATATATATTTGAAAGAATAACGTAGTTCCCTGGATTCCATGGCTCCAGTTTAAAGAGAGACTCGGCTGCTATTACGCCTAACTCGACATTAACATGAAAACTACAAGCTCCCAATAAAGCACCCCATATCACAGAGTCTGGTCTCATGGGCATAGTCTGTATCAACGCATAAGCTTCCTGTAATTTCCCTGCTCGTCCGAGGAGATCAACCATGCATCCATAGTGTTCCAATTTCGGAGATACTCCAAAATTTGTTGCCATTGATTCGAAAAGTTCTTTGCCCTTCTTTATCATGCCTCCATGAGTGCAGGCTAATAAAAGTCCCACAAATGTAACATCATCAGGTCTGATTCCTTCCATCTGCAAAATCCAGAAAAATGTCAGAAACATTAAGTTAATTTACTACAAGGATAGCAAACAAGAAGTCAATACCAGCATTTCCTCATAAAATTCGAGAGCCTCTTGGCATTTTCCATGCACAGCCAACCCTGTGATCATAGAATTCCAAGTGCACAGATTCCTCCTCTTACCAATCTCATAAAACACCTTTCTGGCCACATCAATTCTACCACACCTAGCATACATGTCCACTACAGCATTACTTACATATATATTATTGAACAAACCCTTCTCCCTAGCATATTTTTCAACCCTCTCACCGATTTCTAATGCTCCAAGATTTGAGCAAGCTGGCAACATGCTAGCTATAGTCACTTCATTAGGCTGAACACATTTGTCCATCCACATCTTCAAAAACATTGACAATGCCTCTTTGTACCGTCCATTTTGTGCATACCCAGATATAATTGCAGTCCAAGAAACCACATTCTTACTAGGCATCAAACCAAACAATTTCATTGCTCCTTCCATGTCACCACTTTTTGCATACCCAGTAATAATTGAATTCCAAGCGGGAACAACTCTGTTACGCATTTCATCGAACGCTTTTCCTGCTAATGATAAACGACCCAGCTTCGCATACATGTCAACCAAAGCAGTAGAGGCAACGACATCGCATTGAAACCCTGATTTAACGAATTGGGCGTGGAGAATTTGGGCGTGAAAGAGGGATCGAAGAGAAGTGAAGGCCGCAAAGAGGAAGATGAATGAGTGTACATTCAGAGGATAGTTTCTGAAGCGCATTTGATTGTACAGGGTGAGAGATTGTTGGGGTTGATTTTGAGAAGAATAAGCTTGAATGAGCTTGTTGTAGAGGAAGATACTTGGGTATGGAATTTGGTCGAACAAGTAGCGTGCATAGGGAATGTTGGGAATTTGAAGAAGCTGCAATATAAGGTCTCTGTTATGGTCTGTGAGACCATTTTTAATGGTGTAAGCTGGTATTTGCTTCAACTTGTTCATGAAATCAACAAGCTTTATCCTCTGGGGCACTAATCTAACACTACCAACATCACTATGTTAAACAATATTGAACTTCAATGGGAATGGAAACAAGACTGATACTTTGTGTGAAGTGTGATCTTGACATACACAAACAATATTACAAACCCCAATACAGCAGATAGAAATAAATATACAATGAATAACTAAGTCCCCTAGGAGTAGCTACACTGGTTTCTCTTGAAAGGCTTCATCTGAATAATCTTTACTGAGAAAAATGCAAAGCTAAGACTGTACAGCTGAACAAATCTTGTCGTGTTTAATATGAATAATGCTTGTACAACAATAAAAATGGGCGCCCAAGTTACCTGGGCACAAAATGATGTGCGACCAGCAGTCAAACTACTATGCCTGTGCCACCCCAAAGAGAATCTACATTCTAGTACTCTTGAGTGCTCTCTTCTGAGGTCAGCTCTTATCATACCCTTGGGTCATGGCGTTGCAGTTCAGGCAACAGTCAGAACAGAAGCAAATCTGTAAATTCTCAAATAGGTCAATGTGACAGCTTACTAAAAGTATGAAGATTGATCATGGAGAACGTTTAAGTGAGCGAGTATTCTGGCTGAAAGAGATTTCATGTTGCTGTTGCCTCGCTGAGTTAAATCAACTAAACGTATCTGAGCAGATTGTCCATACTTCTGTTTGAACTCTGGAAGTCGGAAAATCCTTTCCAGAGCCAGTAGAGCTTTCTCCTGAAGTTTGGGTGAAGGGGAACTAAGAAATCTTATAATGGGTTCTATGGCATTTGCGGCTTCAAGCTCCTTACAACCACTTTGCAATCTTTCTGCTTCAATTAAAGTCAGAAGTGCATCTAAAGCAGCCTCAGAAGCTTCAAGATCTGGTTCCTGTAGAACCCTCACAAGGGGTCCAACTGCTTCAGCCTCCAAAAGGCAAAATGAAGATTCAGTGGTACAGAGTCCTCTATGAATAGAGCAAGCTATTTCCGGTGTGGCGGCAAAACACCAGAACCCTGAGCGTTTTGGAATAGGTCGACTAAGCCTGAGTGAACTTTGTGAAAACCTAGCAAGAGAAACGGCTGCATATTTTTTGGTTAGGCTGGACCCATACTCCAGAGACTGAACCAACAGTGGAATGACCCCAGCTTCAGCTGCCCATTTCTGCCAATCAATGTTTAATGGATTAGCGAAACGCCGCATTGCCCCAACAGTGTTTTCAACTAACTGCCTTCTACTTGGATCACTTCTCCTGCTATTTTTCAGAAAACTTGTAATAGTGGGAAGTGCCTTGGCATCCAGAAGCCATTGTGTAAATTGCGGAACTTCTGGAAGGTTAGAAATAGTGCCCATGGCAGAGGCAACCTCTTCGTCATTGTTAGGTGTCTGCATGATCTTTACTAAGTTCTCAATACATTTCTGACCCATATGCTCTTGGATGATTGATTCATCACCATCGTCTACCAAGAAACACAACAACTTCACAGCATTTGGTCGGACAATTTGGTTCTCATTCTCACACAACTGCATTATTACTTGAATAGCTGAGCACTGTCATGTCAAGAACACAGTTATCATTGATTCAGGTATATCCAGCAGAATCTGATTGGTGTAAGAATAATAAGGATATGGTGTAGGTAGGTTAAAAAATAAAGATCAAAGGAGTACAGAGAATCATCACAAGGCATAATAGGTTGATATGTCCTAGAAGTCAAGTCAATAGTATGTCAATAATATGTTATTAATGGGTAAGTTGCATTAGTATTTATGATTCAAGTATCATAATTTTTTTTCATTAGTATTGCATAGGTTATTATAAAGACTAGGATATAAAAAGGCATATGAGTCTTTAATATAAATAGCAAAGACCTATGTAGGTGAGGGGTCTTTGGAAAGTAGAAACACAGTGAATCTTTTGAAGCCTAGAGCTAGAGGTAACAGGTTCCGTTTACCTATAAATAGCAAAGGCTTTCTTTTCTATTTCTAAGTGTTGGATCTATCACAGGGCTCCTGTATGCATCCCATTTTCATAGTCAAATAGTATTAGGAAAGAGAAGCAAGCTGACAAATGCATGATAGAAATAAAAATGTCCTAAGCCACTCACAGATCTGAAACTTGGACACCCAGACTACCCTAAAGTGAAAAATGGCATATTCCTTATGATCTATCATCTAATCAAGAAGAGAAACGAATATTTAAGTTAATGAATATGCGAGGGTCATTTCCAGAGAAACATAATGGCAATGCCAACACACAGGAAAACATTTTTTTCACAAAGAAGAAATACCTGTATTAACTTGGATTTGATATTTTTTGCAGATGGCGACTGACACAAGGCATTGAAGGTTTGGAGAATTCTTTGTTGCACATCTGGCCCTGTCAAGTTAATCAATGAGAAGAGCATAAAAATTTCTTCCTGTGACTCTAACAATGGGACTGGTGGTTGATCGGCTTCCTGAACCACTGTTGCTGAAGCAAGGTTCATTATAGTAGCAGCTGCCTGCTCACGAAGGGATGAGGATGATAAGCTTTGTCGAAGGAGGAGATCAAGTAATGGGTGTGCTGCTCCTTCTTTTATCATTTGCAATCCATTTTTTGGCACACTCGAGAGATTTCGAAGAGCTTTCACAGCCACATTTTTCATTGCAACATCACCATGAGATACCAAGTAAAGAAGTGGACCTAAGACACGTCCTTCCAGCAAAGATTCCTTGTGGTGGTCTGTTAACTCCATTTCAGCTAAAGTCGCTGCCATCATCATCTTAACATTTTCGGGTCCTGCAACAAATAAAATTACCAAATAAGTTTTTAAAAGTTCTGGAACATGACAATTATACTATAACATGGACAAAGAGAAGACACATGCTTCCTGAATTATGAGGCAATAACATAGAAAACAGATTAGAAGCTTCTGAAGGACCTAAGTTTGTAGGCAAAACCAAATTTAATTTGTTATAAACACAAGATTGAGATGGCTAATTCTTGAGGAGCTTGTCAAGGGAAAAGCTTCAGCAGCTAAACTATCTAATTTAATCAATTGCTCGACACTAGTAATTAATGAAAAGGAAATATCAACATTTTGTAAGGTAATAATATAGAAACCTGACCAATATTTAATTAGACATGAAACTTAATAAGAAGCATTATTGTCACGTGCAAGAAGACAACCTTCAGAGAGTCGCTGCAGCAAATATCTAAAATAGTTTGCCTTTGCCATCAGAACAACATTGTGGTCCGAGACAGAGAGATTATCTAATAGCTCTTGTGCCTTTCTTGCACCTTGGCTATCATCAGTACTTAACATTGTCACCAAATAGAAAATGCAACCTTGACTCTTCCCAATGCAATCCCGTAATAATTCATTCGTTGATAATTCTAACAATAAAGTAACTGCTAACTTCCTCTCCTCAACACGACGCCCAAGAAATTTAACAATAGATTCGATTCCCTCATTAACTTGTGAAAGTCTTTCCTGCAATACATTTACAATGAAACAAGATCCAGATATGTAGTCAGTATTTCACTTTCAGCAGGGGCAAATCAAGCTTATGCATATCAATAGTCAATCATCAGAGCCAACAAAATCACAGCAACCATGAAGACTGCTCAAAACCTAAAACACGTCATATGCTGGTCAATTTGATAAGATGCAGTAGATGCTATTAAAATTCACATGTCTTCTTGTTTATTTTCTATTTTGTACCTAACTCAATGAATTTTAAGCATTTCACAGTCACAAATCATAAACACTATTATTCTCAATAAACATATCAGCAGATCTAGAACCCTGTAAGGGTTCATGACTTGAAATAGAGAAGACTAAAGAATATAGTTTTGAGTACCTTTGCATCATCATTGTCCTTCACCAACATCTGAAGAATGACAAGAGCAAGATGTCTCACATCACGGTTCTTGAAACCCAACAAATGAATAAGAATTGGTATGTAGTCCTCTAATATCACCCATTCCCGGTGTTGGTCTCTACCTTGGCAGATATCCTGCAGCTGTTCCAGGGAACTAAACACTTCTTCCACATCTTCAAACTGAAGTTTTGATTTCAAGTTAGAAATCATAATCATGGTGTTTCTATCCTTCCACTCTTCAATCGATTGCCTCAATGTTTTGTTAGGTCGAAGAACTGATGTATCCAGTTCGATCATTGTTAGGGGACACAGATTATTTCCAGCTGCAAACCACTTTTCAATAGCGCTTCTTTCAAATGTTTGCCCTGAAGAAGTCTCCACAGGGTCCACCATAACTTCTCGTGTGATTGGGCAATAAAATGATTCAAGAGGATCTAGAGGCTGATTACCCAAAGACTTTCGCTTAGAGAAATACCGAGTTGCTCTCTCCCTCGGAGATGAAGCAGCATCAGCCCTTTCCAATAAAGCAATAATCTGCTCCATTTGTATAGCTTCAGCTTGATCTTTCCTCAACCTGGCATTTTCAATCTCACTTTTGAATTCATCAAACTCTTTCTTTAGTGCTCCTCTCTCAGCTGGGATACCAACAGCATCTGCTATAAGGGACAGTAAATTGTTTGCATACGCACGGTCAATGTTCCTCTCTTGTATTCCTGAATCCACTTTCTCCAAAATTTCTTCTTCAACTAATGCTGCCTTAAACTCAACTCTTCCCATGCTTTCACAAACCTCTCCAATCTCTTCACGTATATGCGTCGAAAGATCTAGAGAAGCCAATGGAATAAGACGTAGTGCACGACTAATTGCTGCAGTAATCTCCTCCAATCGCTTCACTATTCCTCGACTATTCATAAAAAGATATACTTTATTTCTCTTGCTGCATTCCATCATAAGTTGCTGTGCAGCTTTAACTTCTCGATTGAGAATCTCTATAGCACTGTTTAAACCCTCACCAACATCTCTCCTACTCAACTCTTTCAAGACTGGGACTATCCTTTCCAGATAAGCTGCAAGTACTTTAAAGCTTTCCTTCTTAACAAGGACGTTGTTAGCATTCTTAGCAATCTCAATAATTACCTCTACAACCTTCGAAAGGACTTCTCCAGCTGGAACACCAGCCAGACTAGTAACTGCATCCACAGTCATCATGCCCCCACCCAAAAGAGCTACAAAGCAATACCCTCCTTCTCTAAGCTCCAAACCGTCCGACTACAAATGACGGACATCCTTCTATTGCAAGGCAAACATCCCAAGCATTTTTATTCAAAAGCTCTAACACCAGAACATACTTCCAATTGTTTCAAGTCAATTGACAGCACCTAGTTAATAATTTAATCAATAAGTCAGCTCTTTGCTTAAAATACAAACTCCGTAAAACCATATTCAACATATAAATCACTTAATCACAAATTAAGTATAGAATCAAAACTCATAACAGTTTTCACTAAATTCCATATCAATATACATAATATAAAACAAATCCTACTGAACTGACTATTTCGAAACCACTTTACAAAATCTAAGAAGAATCTAACAACTAATTTGCCAATCTCTTTCCCAAAATTCTATACTGCCAGCTAAAACATGAACTTGGAATATACACTAACATATGCAACAAGCATAATAAATGTCAAATTGAGGTTAAATTCAATATAAAAAAAGAGATAAATACAACTTCAAAGAAGTCCCAAAGGCAAACTTCACTAAATTCAGAGGAAGACTCGAGAAGGACCCAAAGCAAAAGACTGTCTTACTTGGAATAACTTCTGGGAAACCTCGCTGTCCGATCTGTGTCAACCAGCAAAACTAAAAACACATTAAATAAAAAATTGAGGCACAAATATGAGAAAGAATATAATAAGAGAGAAAGACTGGTTTGAAAAGTATGTGGGATCCTCTCACCAGTAACATAGAGAGAGAAAACAAACAAGAGGTGAGTGATGACTCTGTCTTCTAAGTCTTCTTTCAATATCATTTTGACTCCCTCTCTCTGTCTCTGTAAAATTTTAGTAATAAAATGAATTGAGCAACAGACTTTAACTACCTCATCCTCAGCTATTTCACATACTTAGATTTTATTTTATTTTTTGAAAATTCATATTTTGTATATATTGATATTGTCCTTTTGTTTGTGATATAAATAATAATGATAAAATTTTAATGGCTTTTACAATTCCAACCACCAAATGCCATTTGCACAAACTTTATATGAAATGGACAAGTCACAGCTATGTACAATTTTGGAATGTGGAGATTGGCCAATTAATTTGGGTTTTCATTGATACTATTTTGTTACTATTTTAAACTAATCAAGAGGTATTTTCAAAGGTCAGCCATTCAAACGATTTTTTATTTCTCTATTAAATTTAAATCCTGGAATGTAATATTGACTCACAATCAATATCATTGATAAAAAAGGAAAAATAGTCGATATCAAATCAATAGCATTATTTCTGAGACTTTTCTCATTAAATTTCTCCGGAACAGCCAGCAAAGAATGGTGCATCAACAAGGCTTAAAAGCCAAGTAAGGTGTATTCACACGGTGAGAGAGAGAGACCATATTACACAGCCGAAATATATAACCATGGAAAACACATTTTTTACTACTTACAAGATAGCCCCGGTTTTGCTAAAGAAAATTCCACAACTGAAGTGACTAATTCTACGTGCCGATGTAGAAAATAAGTCCAGACTGACTTTTTAAACGCACAGCTGTAGACAAGGACAAGAGTCTTATTATTTTTCTTCAACAAAAGTTGGGAGCATGACTCGAGTTTTTGTTGTTATTCGTAAATTGTAACTCACACGACAGAAAGCAAACAAAATAAAATTATTACACACATGAATCATGAGTATGTTAAAATCCAGAAACAAAAGAATGTCAGAAGAAACCAGAGATGCTTTCACATGATTAAACAATCTAAACAACCAACAATGTGTAAAGTAAACAGCAACCTTTTGTCTCATAAACAAGTGCGAGGCTAATAGATACAAAATTAATTAGTGTTTATTGGCTATGGAACAAGTATACTTCGCCTCCTTCTTCCAAAGCTATATGTTGTTGAATATAGCAATTCCAAGTCTACAATGGTAATCATAAGAAAGGCACATCCTTTTTGACTATGTATGGACCAATGACTCACAATGTGAACATGTAGTGCCAAATCTCTTTTGCTCCTGCATGACCGATTTCTCCAACCAGGCACATGAATTTGGTTTCTAATAGACAATCCTTCTAGACCTTCTAGCTTCAACCGAACCATTCGGATCGCCAATTCAAAATGGATCTATTAAGCAGCACTCTCTGCCAGTAATCTATCAAGAGCGGTAACCCCACTATCTAGATCGTTAACAATCTTGGTCAAGAAACAATGCCAAGAATCATAATCAACACCTGCACTGGTCACTGCCATTTGAACAACCTTAGCTACATCTCTTCCGTTTCCTGATTCAATAAGCCCTTCCAACAGCAACATGTATGTCGACTTAATTGGTAAGCAACCTTTATTTAACATTTCTTCTAAAACCCTAATCCCCTCCTTTGCACTGCCAATCTTGCAAAACCCTTTAATCAACATGTTATAAGTAAACACATTAGGCTCATGTCCTTTCTCAACCATGTCATCCCACAGCCTTCCAGCCTTAGTCAGCTCCCCTCTTTCGCACATTCCTCCTATCAATGTATTATAAGTTAGCAAACTAGGAATATAACCTTTCTCGAACTCGTCAAACAGCTTCCTGGCTTCCGAAATCTTCCCTTCTTTACAGAGCCAGTGAATGAGTGTACTAGAAATAGCATCATCCGGCATACAATTCATTTTCAAAAGCCTCCTCCACAACACACAAGCATCATCTACCTTCCCCTCCTCACACAACACATCAATTACCTTACAACAAAGCGAAGAATTCGGAATATACTTCCTCTCAAGCATATCATCAAGCAAGTTACGTGCTTCACCCGACTTCTTCTCCTTACAAAAAGCCTCAATCATGACCCCATAAGTAACATCATTTGGCTCTACACCATTTTCCTCCATATCATCCATCACCTTCACAGCATCAATCAATCTCCCTTTCCTAATATAACCATCCATCAAAACAGTATAAGTAGTCGCATCAGGAACCCATCCACGGTCCAAAATCTCACCAAAAACTCTCTTTGCACTCTCAATATCTCCTCTCCAAACATAACCACCTAAAATAGTTGTATAAGTCACCAAATTAGGCACCATCCCCATCGACGGCATCTCCTCTAAGACCCTAATAGCACCTTCAACATCATTTTTCTTACAAAGAGCTTTAATCAAAATGTTACATGTAAACACATTCGGCACAACATTGAATTTCTCTTTACAATTCTTAAACAACAAATGAACCAAATCGTACCTCTTGTTCTGAACTAAAGCGTTCAACAGAGTGTTAAGCGACCTCACTGACCTCTGTAAGTTAAATTTCTCGAGCCGCACGAATGTCTTAACCGCTGATTCGGGTCGACCCGCCAACCCGTAGTTTCGAATAACGGTGATGAATAGATTCTCGCCGCATTTGATTTGCGTGCTACGTTTGAGCTCAGAGAGGAGAGATTCAACAGCGTCGAAGGCGCGTGCGCGGGAGAGCTTGTGGATGATGGAGTGGTAAGTTTCGTAGTTATGGTGAAAGTCGGGGTGGTATTTTCCGGCGTAATCGAAGATTTGGAGGGCGAGGTCGAGATTCTGTTGACGGTTGATCATGGAGACAAGGCGTTTGGGGTAGAGGCGCTGTGGCCATGGTTTGATTGGTGGAGTGACTGTGTAGTGTGAGATGAAACGGACGGTGGTGATTGGTTGGAATAGGAGGAGATAGGCGGTTGAAGAGAAGCTGAGGTGCCGGAGGCGCCACATCTCTCAGCTTCGTCTATGGACTCTGAAACTGTGTCGTTTCGGTAATCAGCTCTTGCCGCCACAATTTCTTTTTTAACTTTTAATCGATTTAAAAATAAATATATTAATTAATTATAAATTAACTCAAACAACTGTTCTTTTATTATTCATGAAATGAACAACTGAATTCCATTACACTGCAAATGATGGTTTTTGAACCTTCGAAGCTCCAATTCCACATAACTGATCGTAAATCCTCTCAAATTCATCCAAAACCTCGCTAACCATCCCCACCCTATTCCTCTCAATCATCAACTTCACTAAAGCCGCCAAATCCCTATTCCCTTTCCCAATCCGCACAACCGTTCTCACCACTTCTCCTTTCTCCATCTCCCCCACAACCGGGTCATTCAAAATAGCTTGAATCTGCTCCTTCTTCAACAACTTCGACACTCTCTTCACGTCCTTTCGAACCCGTTCAATAGAACCCTCGCAGGCAGATTTGTCCAACAGAGCGGCGGCGTAACCGGTGGCGGGTCTCCGGTGAAAAGTCGGTGGGGACGCTTGATTGGAGGAGAAGAGTAATTGAGGGTTGATATGCTTTGCGGAGACAGAGGAGGAGGAAGTTCTTTTGTTGGGTTTGGTGGTTGAGATTAGATTATGTGAGACGTATGGTTGAGATGATGTGTGTGGATGTGGGTATGGAGATTTGAAGTAGAAATTCTCACGAGGTGTTGAATGAAGAACTGCTGGGACGACTTTGAGAGATGAAACGGATGTTGAGAGCGTCTCCATGGAGAGGATAGGATAGGAGTAATGTTAGAGAAGCAGAGTTGAAATCTGTTCGTATATTAATTAAGTACATTATTTTTGTCTTATTGAGGGAAATGTGGTTTAACTTCAACCACTCACGCCTGTGATAGGAATGGTGAAATTTGGAACAAGCAGCCATCATTGTTACACGTAAATTAATTTGGCTCACCGACAACGTTGGACCTCCCTCAACTATTCTAAATCATAAATACATATGTATATTATTTATATAATTATATATTTATACTTTCTTTGTTTATAAAGCATGGAATTTTTATTATTATTATTTTTTCAACAACATCCACCTATATTTGAAAATTATAAATTTTATCCCCATATTAACTAATTTTATTAATTAAAGAAAATTTTAATATTAACTTAAAAGAAAATTTTGTATTTATTAAAGTACAATTTTATTTTATCATTATATATATTTTTGTTAAATAAATTATATTATTATTATTATTTAATTATTAATTAATCTTTTCCAATAACATATCAATTAAAATAGTTCCGTGGAGAATTTTTTTAAAAATTAATCTCCATTAAACCTATTTTGAATATTAAATTTACAGATACATTAATTATTAAAATAAATATTTTTATATTATTTTATTAATTAATTTTATTATTTTTTTACTATAAAAATTTAATTTAATAATTTTTGAAAAAAAATAATTTGATTAAATTAAAATTTTAATAATAATAATAATGATAATGATAATAATAATAATAATATGTATTGATGATTTTTTTTCAAACTTTTAATTTTAAGCACTGGTTTTGATAAGTTGATCAAAACTACACCTAGTTTAAAAACCACCCATGATTTTCGTTACTGAAAGCAGTTTGTCGTTGTAAAATTACAAAAGCTACACCTTCTTAACTTTTGCTGATTTTCTTGGCGGCTGCTATTATACTTGTATTTTCTTCTTTATTTAAGGGTTTTTAAATATTGAAATATTAAATAAATATCATAATAATGCTAGTAAACAAAGTCAAAAAAGTAAGCTAATAGTTGCCCGTGCCCGTACCCGTACCAGTGCGGGTATGGACTTTGTGCGGGCACGGACCTATAAAAGTCCATTTTTTAATGGGTACTATTTTGATGCTCGTGTCTGTCCGTGCGGGCTTGCGGGCGGGTACGGGCATGCCCTTATTTTTTTCGGTTGATGATTTTGGTAAGTTATAAGAATTACGAATGAACTTTTACACAACATATTATGTTCATTTTTTTACAAGTTAGTACAAATTTGATATTTTTGTTAGTAAAATTAATTCAAAACATGTCGTTGATATTAGTTCAATACTTTTTGCCTTTTCATTTCACGGCTAAGTAATTTAATTATATAGGATATCTGAAGCCGATTGTGTTGTGTCGAAAATACCGGAAGGATATAGAAATAGAACATGAAGTAAAAGATCTTAAAAACAAGTTCAAAGCTAACAACAACTCATTTTATAGAAAATGAAATCCAACTATACAAGCAGAAACTCATTAAGTTGCACAAACATACTAATGTATTTTAAAATGCTCAAACAAACATAAACATAATATTATAAATAAAGATTTCATCTCCACAATAAAAAATATTTAAAAAGTGAAGTAACTACCTACACACAAACAAAAATAAAAATAAGATCCAAATTAATATTTTTATACTTAAATGCGGGCATGCCCGCGGGTAGCTCATGCCCGGCCCGTGCGGGTACGGGCCCAAACGGGCCGAACTTCAAAAGCCCGCCCTCTAAACGGTCTTTTAATTTACATGCTCGTGCCCACAAAAAATGCGGGCGGGCACAGGTACCCGCGGGCATTAAGCCTATTTTGACAGTGCTATCAATAGATATTGAATTTTAAACATTATAGATATTGAATTTTAAACGTTATAGATATTGAATTTTAACTGTTGCTCAATGGTTATATTACTACGTTTTGAGATGAAAAATCCTTATATATACCAAGCACAAACCAGATAATAACAAATCAACTACACAAACATCTTAAGATCAACGATTCTATAATAAAAAAGAAATAGAAAATCAAATTGATGTTGCAGCAATCCATGGAAGCTATCAGCTGATTCTACACCATTATATGGAAGATATCAACTAATTCTACATCAACCCAGTTCAAGGTTCCAGAACAAGAATCAAGAAAAATATTCAGTCATGGAAGAAAGTAGCAAATTGTACACAAAACACAAATCAGCCTTGTTCAAATATAATTGTAGCAAAACAAAGGAAAATAAGAGCAGATAAGGTTAAGAGTTTGCGACCTCCAATTCTACCTATTCCTCTATTTTTTGTTTTTTACGGTGCAGAAGTATGCTGAGAAACAATTCAAATGGTGGGGTTATCAAGTTTAAGAATAGAAGATGTTACTATTAAAAGCGAGCTCAGATAAAAATTTCAGAGTTAATGAATAATCCAAACAAATTGTATTTTCACTGTCATGAATGCAACTACTATAGATGGTGGACACCATATGAGTCAGAAATTGACATGAATATTTAGAAAGATGTTTCATGACTGAAGAACAATGGTACAACAGAGATCATAGAACTACTAATGTATGTTGTGGAACCAAGAATGTATATGCCAGTGTAGTGTTGTTTATATGTATAGCATTGGTGTGGTTTTTAATCCATTAGCCTGTGACTATATATTAATTAAATTTATGTATGCAATAGATAACAAGAAAAAGAATATGAAGTATGAAAACATGTATGTCGTGGTTATGCATCATTCTATCAAAGCAATTGTAAGATTTTTCTACTTAACATCCTATAACCAAAAACCAATACACCCGCCTAACACAATATGAGATATAAGGCAAGATAAATCTGCATAGAGCACTATAAATATCCTATCCTAGTTATGTAGTTAATAAATCTAAAAATCTAACAGTGAATATGAAATATAACAATGAATACACAGCACAAGATATACATAGAGTGTATTAGTTGACATGTTTAGAAAAGTAAAACAAATCCAATAATGTATACCAAAAAAAAGTAAGATCAAGGGTGATGTCTAATATGTCATCTAAGTATATGTTTCAGCCTTAATTACATAGTAGTTAAAGTAAAAATCATCCAAAATATTCACAAATTCACAGGAACTAGAAGGTCAGCAGGAAACTTTATATATATATATATATATATATTAGCCTGCATTTTCATTATACTAGATTTAATTTAATCAAAATTAAGGTTGCAACCCAATATAGACATTATTTAGTGTTGCATTGGTGTGCAACCTTAACAAAAAAAAAATGCATTTTAGAACCTGTAAGTTGTTCCTAGCATCAAAAATCACTTAGTAATGGCTGTTAAATGGCTTAGTAGTAGCATATAACTTGAGTGTTGATCACAACTGGACTGTGATTTGAGATCCATCGATCTGCGAACATCCAACTTGTAGCGTCCGACCCCCACCCCCGGAGGACATGAGGCGTAGGAGACAGGAACGCCACCTCAACTAAAACACTTATACACAATCACATATACAATCAATTCTATACACACACAAGCATTTGGAAATTAAGAGATAATAGAGTACTTTGATTTGATAAACATTTAATAAGGTTTATATTTAAAATCAACAAATAACACCAAACTCGGATCAACATACGATACCGAGCTTAGTGTTCAACTCATCACTAAGATATGTGAACAAGTTGACAAAAGAATTATAAAGTAAGTTGTCTTTACAAAAACTTATACAAAATGAATGATATGAAATCAATGCTAAGTGATGAATGCTCCAAGTAGGGCTTCCAACCTGACCTTCAAATGCTAGCTCGATCCACCTGAACACATATTCATTTCAAAAATAAAACAAATAAGAAAAATGGATAAAGGAAAGGGTTAGGCTATCGATGCCTAGTTAACACATTCATACTCAAACAAACACATACAACATGCTTCTTTCATTAGCAAAGTGAGCACACAAATGCTACTTAACTTCTCAAACATCATCACATAACCAAAGTTATTCGAAAAGGATCAGAAAATAGAAAATTGGAGGCACTAGTCACCTTGACCAGGCCGCTAGCTTGCTGGCCAGACTGCAGAAAATAGCACCGTAGCCTCTTGGCGCCCTGGTCACCTTGACCAGGCCGCTGACCAAGCCTCCAAAATTGGTACCGTGACTGGCTTGACGCCTTGGTCTAAGTGATCAGACCGCCTGCCAGGCCGTAGAAAGTGGTACCGAATCCATCTTGACGCTCTGGTCTATATGACCAGGCCGCCAAAAGTGGTACCGTAACCACTTAGCATCCTGGTCGGCGCTCTAGCTCCTTTGTCAGGCCGTCAGCCAGGGCCGCGAAAATTGGTATCGAAGGAGATTGATGCCCTGGCTCTCACCCTTACTCCTTTGCCAGGCCGCCGACTAAGACGCCCAGGTGAGAAAAATAGGGGATTTTCCACATTTCTTCACTTTTTGAACTTTCCAATTTATCCGCATAGTTCATTTACTCCATTTAGTTACCGTCTAAGGTTTTTATGGTGAATATCATCCACATCAAATAATCATTTACCATCCATTAGGTATCATCATACCATTTAAAGCATACAAATCAAACAATTATCACATTTTAGTTCAATTTGCCCTTAAACTTAACTCTAATAGGGAAAATGGGACAGTTGGGGGCTAAAACCCCAGGGGATCCGAAGATCAATCATGTACATGGGGTTCAAAGACCAAACAGGGGATCCGAAGATTAAATAGGGGATCCATAAAGGACCGGGTTGATGCCGTCGCATCCAGGGAGGACCGTCGCCCTAAATAAGTGGCACTTCAAGCCAAGTTCACATTTTCATGTGTCGAAGTATACTTCTAATTCCCTATGGCATGCCAATACATTCACCTACATCAAGCTAAGAACAATGGCACTCTTTTTAAGTGATCAAACAAAATTTGTCACCTTTCCATTTTTCATAAAACCATCTAGTACCATTGTTATTTCTCCACAATGGCACCAAATACCATTTCTTTTCACATGGCCTCAAGGGCAAAACATAACCCTTTCCAATATGTTCAAAACATTTCCATTTACAAAACAAGTAAGGTGCATTGATCTTAAATACACCATTTACATTCAAAATCCATTGTTTAGCAATCATAGGCCTCCATGGACATCAAGAAACACACAATCAACCCAAAAATTCATCATATATACAAGCTCATCACCATTTCAAGTTCAATTCCATAAGCGTCTACATGACACTATCATCACATAATTTAACTCATCTATCAATTACCATGTAATTAGCATTATTAACATGTTATAATGCAATCAACATAATAACAACCATCATACAATCATAGAGCGTAAAAAGAAAGTGTTAACCTTTCCTCCGAAGACAACTAGCTAGTCTGTAACGGACCGTTTTTCGGGCTTAGTAGCCTGGGTCAGAAGTTAGGGGTTTTATTGATAATTGTTAGAAGTTCTGATATATATTTTGTCATATTTCCTTAGTCTAGGGGTTTTATTATTAGACATATCGTATAAGACTATTATTAAACCCTAGAGAGTCATTCCTGCCTCCTTCACGTTTTTAGAGTTGAGAGAACTATGAGAGTCAGAGCGACTGTTTGCTAGGATTTCCGCTGCAGTAGATTTCTGGTAAGTCTCTTACGATCGTATATTCCATTAACGTAATACTGCACGTGTTATAACTCAGATAATTTATTTCAACGCATAGGTTCCGTTCTGCGATCCTGTTTCCGATTAGGGTTCCGTTAGAGTTCCGTCGTGGTTCTGAATTCTGGTAAGACTGTTCTGTCTTTCTCTCGAATCTTGTGTTGTTATTCTATTCTTGATTGCTAATTCGGTGATTCCATCAGTTGGGGGTTTTCCGTCGGGATACTGTGCGGTAGGCATCGCGGATTGCGGTGACACTGTAGTCTTAGTCGTTTCAGTAAGTCTCGTACCTTTCAATCGGTTCCGTATCTTGGTAGTTTCTGTCTGGTTAAGTTAGGGTCTTGTTCTATTTGGTTCAGATTAAGTCGGAACCCTGTATTCCGCGATTAACATTACTGGTTCCGTTCTGCAGAGGGTCAGGATGAAGGAACTACTCGGGCTGAGGAGTAGGCGTCTCGCTGTTGGTTCTGCCGTTGTGGTTAGTAGTTCATTTTTGATCCGATATAATGTTTGATGTATGTGGATTATTATATGCAACTGTCGTGTATTGTTGAATTGTGAAACTGTCTCCTAAACTGCCCTATTTAACGATGTTAATAAATATGATAAACTGCCTGTTAAGTTAGTAAATTGACAAAATAAGACTTCACTGTACTCTGATTTAATAACACTCATACACTAAATCTAATAACCTGGTACTTAATTAATCTGGTTTAAATAGTAAAGAAACGAAACTGTGAGTTTTGCCCTTAGGCAGTCTACTAGTAGAATATATGGCATGCGTAGGGATAGAGGATCCTCACTACTAAAAATATTTGACTTGAAGTGCCTATATTGGTTGTAGTTGAAACTATTATACTTATACTATTTACTGGGCTTCGGCCACACTGTTACTGCTATTGTAATCCCGCTTCCCACTATTAGCTACTTTGGGCATAACTCTGGTAAATAACTGTTTAAACTGTTAACTAACGAAGACTCGGTTTCTGGTTGCTGGACTGTGTTAATGGACTGTTAATGGATGGTAAATAACTATGGCTGATGTATGAATCGGACTTAATTAAGTGATCACAAATTGCTTGATTTTTCTATCATATATAACTATAATTATACAAGTTAAATAACCGGACTTAATCTACTGGACACAGAATTTTAATGCTGGAACCTCCATTGAAAGCCTTAACTAAAAATCTAGCGGAACCCCGAAGACGTAATCCTAGCCCCCTATAAGAATATTAGGATCCTAGACCGTGAACTTTAGGAGCCTATTTTTAGGATGATAATTGAACTTGAATGAATATATAGATAACGAATAATTTGGTTTCGATTAAAGGAAGATAATCAATAAACTGCTGATTGGTAGGATGATTGGTGTGTTGACTGATATAGTGGACTCTAGGGAGTCTGTAGAGCCTTGCATTGTGTGCTCCCATGTTTAGAGTCGAGTCTAGGTCACTTTGTGTATGTGTTGGAATGTGAGCGCTAACTTAGACTAATTCATAGTCTAACGTCTCCTTTATTTCTTCCTATTCTGTAATCTGGGAGTAAAATCCCAGGTTGAGTGCATGTACTCTGATTGTTTAGGCGCTGTCTCATACTTGGATCACGACATACATCATCAACACGTTTATATATTTTTCATTTATTTTATCACCGACATTTGTTCTGGACTGTTTTGGGACTGTACTATTGATTTTGGTTTTATTTATACTTGTTGGACTTTGGCATTATTTTATTCTGGGATTTGGGACTGTATGACTGTTTTCCGGTTTATTGAAGATTTTTGGAATAAACGTTGGTATTATTATTTTTGGACTTTTCAACTATTATGTTTTTGTACTTGTTGTGTGGCGTCAGACTCTTAATCATGATTCTACCAGGGTGGGGGTTCGCCGTTACATAGTCTCCTCGGTTTGATGCTCTCAAACACTTTGGTTGCCTATTAGAACCAATCCAAGCAACACAAATCAATACTAGACACAATTTCATAAAAAAAATGACTCTACTAGCTCTAAGGGGTTTTTATCAAAAACACTAATAGAGTTCAAAATCAACAAGACCAACTATTTGGAAGTATTGTAGAGTTGCTAAGGATCCTATTCATGCTATCAATGTAAATTAAAAGCTTTGAAAATCAAAATCACCATTAATGATCTCTTAAACCTTACCAAGAGAATGAAGAGAGAAGAGAGCTTGAAAACATTTCTAATAGACTTAAATGAGGTAGATGATGGTGGTTCCAAGCTTTAATGAAGTGGGTCTTGGTGGATGGTTCAATTTAATGGAGTTAGGGTTTTTGAATAGTGAAGATAAGAGGGGGAACCTTTTTTTTTCTTTTTTTTTTTTGTTTCTTGAAAGGGGAATGAGAGTGATGAATGGAGATGGGAGGGGTGTTAGTGGTGGAGATGATGGACTTTGTTTGGGCTTAGTTCACCAAATTAGGCCCAATAACCTCCAAGCCCTCTCATAACCATCCGAACCAACCCGAAACTCTACTCCGCTCTCAGTTTTGTTTTCGAAAATATTTTTCGACTCTAAAAATGTACTTGTACCACCAAAACCATGTTTAAATCCAAAGTCACATTTGAAATCAATAAAAATCTATTTCCGAAATTGGCCCGGTTTTACGAAAATCATTTCGAAATTATTTTCAAATATCAAAATTGACTCTACACTTCCGAATTTGGTCTCTAATTTACAACTTTACACTTAGAGCGGATTTTTGATTTATTCTGATATGGAACTTTCGAAAATCAATTTTATAAAACCCAATATTTTAAATAATAAAATATTCAAAAACAAATTAGGCCCTACTTGTGGACGTTACACAACTTGGTAATTCTTATTCTGCAGGTTCATGAATAAGTATAGCAGTATTAATGGTTGTATATCAAAATTTAATAACTAAATAATTCTAAGTTTGTCACGTCCGTAATTTGGGGCTATTCGTCTGCTTATTTTGAAATTTTATTTAATTTTTGGTCTATTTATCGTTTAAGGGTAAAATGGGCATTTATGTAAAATGTTGACTTTTTCGGTTTGACCAAATGATTTGACTAAGTTGACTTTTGGGTTGGTTTTGAAAACAATTTGATATTTGAGTTATATTTGTAATAATTTTACAAATGGGGTTATTTTTAATTAATTTGAAAACTTATGGGTTGGTAGAGATATTTACCACCCATATAAATATGAAAAGAAGGGTTTTTGATTCATTTGACACACAAACCTAGGAAATTGATTTTCACGTTAACATCTTTTCTCTCAAATCAAGAACCCACGCCCAGTACATATTTCTAGACTTCTTGTGTGGATTTCACTTGGGATTTGGTGTTGATCTCAATTTCTCCATCTAGGTAATGATTTCTACCTCTCTTTTGTTTTAAATCATATTTAAATTGATTTTATTATATTTGGGGATTTTATCTATACTTAGGGTTTGATGATTTTGGGAATTGATTTCACGAATTGATTTTGGGGTTTTGCTTTATATGGTTTGGGTTTTGAAACCCTCGGTTTAATTTCACTATTTTGGGTTTTAATTGAATCTCAATTGATTTTAATTGTTCTTTAGATATAAACCCTAATTTGTTCAATTTGGGGATTTATGATTTATTCTTGATTTGGTGTAGACCAAGTTGAGGATCGTCGACCGGAGTAGACTCGATTGATTTGGATTAGCGAATAAGGTTAGTAGCCGTGTTTATGCCCTCACTATTGATTGCCATTGTCTGTTTGATTGTTTGCGAATTGGTTAAATTAATACAAGCTGAAATCTGTGATTGATTAGCTTAAATCTGCTGCATTGAATATAAACTGCTTGGGTATATTGCTGCCATTTTATCTGTACATATTGGACATGTGATTTGGTGTCCTTATCTGTCTGATATCTGTCTGTAATCTGAATTCTGTAATATGCTAAAGTCCTGTCCTAAGGTTACTACGATAAGACCAGCATGCTGTTAGGGAAAACTAGATGTATACATCGATGCGTGAAAGCGTATATGACCTTGATTGCCAACTACTTTCTGGATGCAACGACATCACTTCTGGAGCTTTGCTCACTGTCTGGATGCGACGGCATCACTTCTGGGATCTTTGATCCATCTCTGAGGGTTAACCCTATCTGTCTGTTTCTGTTCCCGATTTTGTTATTAGACTAAGGACAAGCCTGGTAAGTTAAACACCTAAATAAGTGGGTAATCTGAAACTCTGTGATAATGATATGTTTCTGCTTCTGGCTATGTGTTGGATATGTTTTGGTTTGATTCTTGCTGATACTAGATGTTTTCTTTTGGGTTCTAACTTTGGGTAGTGTTAATTGTGACTACTAACTGGCTATAAGTGCTAGGAATAGACCCAATTGGATAGCTAGACTTTGTTTGACGATCGACATAATTGGAATTAGGCTAAATATGTGCCCAGTGTCTGTAACCGGACTGTATATCGGATTAGATACAGGATCGTCACTTAAAATTGGAAAACTGGACGTAGGATGGTCTCTGGCCGAACTCCTTATCGAGCTGGTTACCGAAATACAATTCGGTCAGCTTTGAGATCATTAGATTCCCTCTCTGGACGAATTACTTACCGAACTAGCTATCGAACTGTAGTTCGGTATGGGCCTCAGAAGACTGTTCAACCTCTCTGACCGAGCTCTTCACCGAGCTAAGTACCGAATTACAATTCGACATATCTGAGAGACTTGAAACTCTCTGACCGAGCTTCATACCGGATTAAGAACCGAACTGTCACTTAAACCTTCCTTATATTCGTATAACTGCTCTCTGACCGAATAGCTTACCGGAATGTCAACCGAATTACGATTCGGTAAGTCTGGTAATGCTCTCTGACCGAATAGCCTACCGGACTGTATACCAAACTCCTAATTCGGTATTAGTCTTCCTTTTGAAAAGAATTTGACAACTATTAAGCCTTTTTCAGTCGGTAATTGAAATAATCTGTAATCACTTATCCTAGATCACTTAAAGGGGTTTGTATTTGGGATAACTTGATTTAATAATCAACTTGTTTGCTTCTGTTTGTACCCTTTGGTTGTTAACTAACCTGCATTTGTGTGACATATTATTCTGTTTAATAAGACGCATCTGTATGTGTTTGTTGGGCATTGGCTTACTAACCAGACATCGGTAGTCTGACCCTTCGTTGTTTTCCTTTTTGTTTTGTATATTTTGAACCCTTTTTGGTTTGCTGAGTTCAGACGGTCAGGTGGGATAGCAGGACATCACGAGCATCAAGCATTCACATGGCATCCTCTTCGGACTTGGATTGTATTTTTGTTTCATTGTTGCTAGACTTATTTTGTATTTGAACCTGTTGTACTATGTTTTGGATTGATTTTCAGATTAAGTACTTTTGGGATATTTTTTTGTGATTTTTCCTTTCATTGAGAACTTGTAGTCGAACTACTACTTGATGTTGGATTTGTTTTGAACTATTTGAATTTGGATTTACAAGAACTGTCTTTCAGGTTTGAGTATAATTTGTATGTCTGTTTAATTGTTATCTGTATGTTTGCACCTGTCTCCACATGTGACATCCGGTCTTCGCGTTCCCTTTCTGTCGGGGCGGGGTTCGGGTGTTACAAAGTTAATTGATTTACATAAATGATGCCATGGATTTACCAATGAAATGTTGCTTTTCGGTCCATCATTATCATCTATCTTGGATTTCTTTTCCTTTGATGTTGAGCATGATCATTTGGATGTTTTTTTCTTTCCCTGTGGCATATTTAAAGATAGTAAATTGAAATTAAAATTTAATGAAATTGGAGCCTTATTTTCAATACCAAAAATCTATATGTTCTTTATAAATCTAACTTATTTTTTTCATTGATTTTATTTTGTTTGCATTAGCACTGTTTTTACTTGCTTGCTTCTTCCTTTTGTCATGCAGTTTAGATTTTTGTAAAATTGACATCTTTTAGATACTGATGGAATGTAAAATCAGGGCAGACTAAAGTAACTTAAATTACCTTCATGTTGCTGCTCTTTTTCTTCTGAACTAAGGTAGATGTTGTCCCTCCCTCCCGAGCTTCCTTCTGAATTAGGTAATTTTGGCATGATTATGTGTGATGAATACAATTAAGTAGAAAGTTATTACTGTACATATAACCTAAATTGTATACATTACCTGTCTATTCGTGGCTCCTGAAGACTCTCCCATTGTTGTAGTTGATGCAACATTAGATATATTCTTCGAACATGTTCTTTTATTGTGACCCATAGTGTTACACAATCTACATGTAACAGGACCATTATGTTGTAGTTTTTTAGGTTGGAAAATCTAAGAACTCCTTCAGATTGTTGAGAAAGCATGTCCAGCTTTCATCAGACTCTCCTTTACATAGACCGACAACAATTAGAAAGAGACCTTTATTAGCATCCAATGTAACAGCTGTTAGCAAGCAACCTTTGAAGGGACTCTTCAACTAAGTTCCATCTATTCTAATGAAAGGTCGACAACCTAAACGAAATCCCATTCATTATGCCTCAAAGCAAACAAACATCTTGTCGAATGTCATGGATGGCTCAATGGTTGAGATTATAGCATGTGATCCAGGGTTGGTTAGCAGTATCATCATTGCATACGTTCTCATGATACGAAAGCGTTTACCATGCTCCTTCTGAAGTTTCTCGACAGCTTTCTGTTTAGCTTTGTACAATCTGAATTCTTCTATAACGGACCGTTTTCGGGCTTAGTACCTGGTGTCATAATTTAAGGGTTTTATTGTGATTTGTCAAAGTTATAATTTAAATTTACAATTCTTCCTGAGTCTGGGGGGGTTAATGTTAGTTACTCTGTAAGACTCTTAAGCTAACCCTAGTTTCTCATTCGTGCCTCCTTTCACGAATTAGATACAAGAGAAAGTGTTGAGAGCCAGAGAGAACGTTCGATCGTGCCCCTGCCGCATTTAGGTTCTGGCGAGTCTCTTTAGATTATGTTCCGTTACTGTATTCTAGTTCGTGTTCTAACATCGGTACTCTATATCTACGCGTAGAATTATGTTCTTCTATTCCATATTTTGTTAGGGTTCCGATCGGATTCCGTTGAGGTCTTGAATTCTGGTAAGTCCATTATGTTATACTCTCGTATTCTGGGTTTATTATACTGATCTCGGTCATTGATATTGTAATCTTAATTTTGTCAGTTGGGTTTTCCGTCAAGGTTCTGTTCGGTAGGCGTCGCGGATTGCGGTGACTCTGCGGTCCGAGTCGTTTTGTAAGTTTCGTCGCTCTGTAGAATCGGTTTGTAGGTTTGTAAGGGGCTGTCCGATTCTGTTAGGGTTTAATTCTGTTTGTAAGGGGCTGTCCGATTCTGTTAGGGTTTAATTCTGTTGAGTTCAGTTTCGGTTGGAATCCCGTATTTTGTATGTGAATAACACTTTTGGTATCGTTCTGCAGAGGGTCAGGAGGAAGAAACTGCTCGGGTTGAGTAGTCGTCTATTATTCGCGTTGTCATTGGTTTCGCCGTTGTTGGTTAGTAGTTCGTTTTTGGCCAATACGATGTTTGATGTATGTCGTTTGTTTTATGCATGTGTCGTGAATTGATGTATTGTGAAACTATTTCCCAATCTGCCTTGTTTAATGATAATAATTAAATACAATAAACTGTCTGTTAATAATAATAATAAATTGATAAAATAAAACTTTAACTGTCCTCTGAATTTGTAACGCTCATACACTAAAACTAATATTCTGGTACTTAAATAATCCGGTTAAAACAGTAAACAACAGAACTCTGAGTTTTGCCCTTAGTCAGTCTACTAGTAGAATAAATGGCATGCCTAGGGATACAGGATCCTCACTACTGAAATAATTGGCTTGAAGTGCCTTTACTGATTGTAGCTGAAACTACTATATTGATACTGTTTACTGGGCTTCGGCCATACTGTTTACTGCTGCTGTAATCCCATTTTCCACTGTTAGCAGCTTTGGGCATCATTTTGTAATTTAACTGGTTAAACTGTTAATAAACAAAATCTTGTTTCTGGTTGCTGGATTGTGAATGGACTATTAACGGATGGTAAATGATTGTGATTGATGTTTGAACCGGACTTAATTAAGAGGTCACCAGCTATTTGATTTTCCTATCATTTGTAAATAACGGATGGTAAATAACCGAACTTAAACTGCTAGAAGACGTAATCCTAGCGCCCTGTAAATTAATAGGACCTTAAAACGTAAACTTTAGGAGCCTATTTTTAGTTTGATAATTGAATGTGTAGGAACATATAGATAACAAATGATTGAGTTCTGATTAAAGGAAGATAATTAATGAACTATTGATTGATAGGATGATTAGTGTGTTGACTGATATAGTGGACTCTAGGGAGTCTGTAGAGCCTTGCATTGTGTGCTCCCATGATTAGAGCCGAGTCTAGGTCGTTCTGTATGTGTGTGTTGGAACGTGAGCGCTAACTTAGACTAATTCATAGTCTAACGTCTCCTTTATTTCTTCCTATTATGTAATCTGGGAATAAAACCCCAGGTTGAGTGTAGGTACCCTTATTGTTTAGGCGCTTCTCATATTTGGATCACGACATACATCATCAGCACGTTCATATAGTTTTGTTATTTTATCTCTGGACATTGTACTGGACTATTTTGGGATTGTACTATTGGTTTTATTTTTACACATACTGGACATTGGCTTTATTTTGTTCTCCGGATTTTTGGACTGTATGACTATTTTATGGGTTATTGAAGACTTTGGAATAAAATTTGGGATTTCGGATTATTCAACTGTTATGTTTTCTGCACTTGTTGTGTGGCGTCAGACTCCTAATCATGGTTCTACCAGGGTGGGGGTTTGTCGTTACATCTTCAACCTGAACTCTTTATCTTTCCTACAACAAGTGACGTAAGACCCCTACCTTTATATTAGGATTCTTCATAATCAAACTTTCAATTTTTTTTGCAGATCCAAGAAGCCTTTGCTTCATTTGACTTAGTGGACTTGTGAAATTTGTGAATACCTTCATACTTTCTCATTTTCATTGTTTTCCCCCCTTTCAAAGAACTTGCATGGATTGCCCAAGGGCATTTTATAGCTGCACACCTACATAATATTCTATTAGGCTGATTCTTATCCTTTTTTAAAGTAATTCCAGCTTGTATTACGTAGTCAACTAGTGCGTGTCTCAGAGTATACACAGTATCATGTGTTTCACCCACTCTAAATCTTATTATACCATCTAGTTCTACATGGTACGGTGCCTCATTCATCAGGTTGTCAACCTCTTCACTTATGTCAGGATCAATGTTTACTGGAAATGGTAAGTTTTCTTCATCACCACTTTCATATTCCTCTAAAGCACTAAAATTATTTGCACTTCCAATTAACTCATCTTCAATCCCTAGCATATTTGCTTGTTCGCTGTCAACACCCAAAGGTTCACTTTCTTTGCTGTCATTACCCATATCTCCAGTGTAGTTATCGTTCCCATCATATTCAGAATCATGCTCACTACTGTCTCCATCAGGCTGCCCATAATTAAAGATTGCCTCCTCTAATAAATGTTCTGTAGGGTAAAGTGGTTGGATTTCTTCTTCAATATCTTCAAAATCGTCTTCAATGACTGGCTGTTGTTAAGTTAACACCCATTCATTAGCTTCAGGATTCCCTTTATCAACATTCTCCTCATCTTATATATGTGGGTAAGCAGGTACGCTGCCACCGGGTGTAACAATAACCACCATCCTTCTTAGTCTATTTTGCTGGAACAAATCAGCTGCAACCGACAGCTCTCTGTCTGATGTAATACGCCTCATACTTCTATCAATAGGGAACTCAAGAAACAAGGAATAATCATCTGGAATTTCTAAAAGTCCTTCAGGTAATAAGCCTTGTTGTTGTAGAGCTCCAACAATAACCACCAGAGATATTGTATCATTGTCTAATCTACCTAATTGAACTAAAGCAGACCCTGCCCTAGTGTATATGTTGAAATAGTGATCCATATAAAGTCAAGTTTAGCAGACAACAAACTTGTTGAATGTAACTCCACTAGTGCAACAGCAGACACCATTTTAACATTCATATAGAATCAGTAAAAAAAAATCCAACACTTACTTAAACAAAACACTACTGAAACATTAAAGAACAATATTAATACATAATTGGCTAGAAAAATAAAACCAAAATAACCCTAATATTACACAAAGTTTAACACAGTCGAATGAAAAATGACACACTAATTCTAAACATGACATAAATACACAGGTAACTACAAAAATAAGATATAGATAACAACACTTTTGTGGTGTAAACAGATGAAATCGAATAGGTGTTTGCTGTGAAAACACAAGAACATTAGAGAGATTTGGATAATAAAGCAACAACAAAACAGAAAGGATGAAAAATCTCAAGTCGAAGGAAAAAATGGTTCGAAGAGAAAGACATTAGTAGAATGCCATGAAGTATAGAAAAAAAAATGAAGAAGAAAAGTTAATATTGTTGACCTCAGCTCTGTCGAATGTTTCTCCGATGTTTTATCTACGTCGACCGGTAGTGATGCGAGGTGAACGAACAATCATCAAAAGATGGAAGGGTTAACATAGGTACCTTGTCTTTCTCTCTCTTGATGGGTGAGTTTGGCTCGAGATGAAGGAGAGAGAAGCATTCGATTGCATGTGTCAGAGAACTTTCTGCTAACTCTACTTTTTCAAAAAGTTTAGACACGTGTCTTCTCCATATTCAACCACGACATTAAATTGATAAAGTTTCTTCAATACGCTTGGGCTAATTACATAGTTAGTCCCTTATCTTTTCAAATAATTAAAAAATAAATTATGAAAAAATTACAAATAAACCCCCGTAATAAATGTCAACTAAACGATTACTGTTTAAATACCAGAAATATTTAAACTGGGTGTAGTTTTGATCAACTTAATCAAAACCGGGTGCTTAAAGTTAAAAGTTTGAAAAATTCGGGTGTTTTAGAAAATTACCCTTTAAATATTAATATTCAGTCACACCTAGGGATGAACAAAATTATTCGGATCATTAGATAATACGGATAATTCGCCTATGTCGGATAATTGAGTTCGGTCAAAAAATATTAATTGAATAATTCGGGTAAGGGTTATTAAAATTTTGGATAATTCAGATAAATTAGGGTAAGATAAATTTGGATCGAATTAACCTAATTACCCCAAATATAAAACAATATTATTTTTTATTTTCAATTCTTCCTTTTATTTTCATATCTCATAAAAAAAATACTTAAACCTAATATTTTCTCTCTTTTCTCTTCTTTGTTTTCTCTCAACTTTATATCTTCTTTCTTTTCTCTTCTTTGCTTTTCTCTCAACCTCCGACCTTGTTCGTCGCTATCTAACCATTACAATTATATAATTCAGTTAAATTCGGTGAAAATTTTTATAAATCGGATAATTTAGTTAATTTGAAAACCATTATATAATTCAATTAAATCAGTTAATCGAGTAAAGATAAATTTCGCATAATTGCTGTAAAGGAAAAAAAAAACAAAAGTTATAAATACCGCAAATAAATTGATTAATACCGCATTTATTTTTCAGTTATGCCCGTAACATAATTTAAAATAAAAAAAATAAATAGTTTTTTTTTTAAAATTTGAATGAAACTATTTATTTCATTCTCTCACCTGATAATATAATTATGAAAAAAAAAAATTGAATGAAAGTATTTATTTCATTCTCTACACTGATTCAAATTGTTTTATTTTCATCATCTCAATTCGTTACTTTTTCTAAAAAAAAAATTATACAATCATTGAAGACATGGATGAAATTTTTGTTTGAAAAAAAAAAGTTTTTTAGTTTGAATGAATCTCTTATTTCATTCTCTCATCTAATAACATAATTTAAAAATTAAAAAAAAAAAAATTAGTTTGAATGGAACTCTTAATTTCATTCTCTCAGCTGATAACATAATTAAAAACTAAAAATATAGTTTTTAATTTGAATGAAACTCTTTATTTCATTCTTTCAACTTATTCAAACTATTTTCAACTTATACAATCATGAAAGACATTGATGGAAGTAATTTTTGTTTTGAATTTAAATGAACCCTAATCCAAAATACGAATTAGTGTTGTTCTGCGTCTTTATCTTATATTTTGGGCTTGGGAAGAAAATTGGAGATAGGGTTATGGAGAAAAAGCATTTGATGAAATTCTCTCATGAACAAGTAAAATTGGATGTAAAATTGGAATAATAGATGCTTTGTTGCTGTATTTAACAATAATAAAAATAAAAATAAAAAAATCTCAGCCCTTTGAATGTTCAAGATGATGTCCGAAAATTTCATTTATTTATTCTACTTTTTTTATGCTACAACTAAATATGACAGGAGTAAAAGTACCTTAAACACAAGGGGGATTCAATGTACAAACACCACAGATGTACACAACAGAACTGAGCTAGGTTACAGGTCCAGGGATTGATAACAGTGATCTATACACGTATATAACCTTTGTTTGTACAGTGGGGGTGAAAGGTCAACTCCTACATTAGCTTTACTCTCCTATCGTACAAAACTTGCCTCCGTTTCCCCATTTCACTTGCCTCTAGTTCTGAATATACAAAATATTCCATATTATATATCCATTGCTCTCCCCTTTCTCCTACGCTTCTCAATATACATTCTACCCCACCATAGTCAAATTTAGAGGGTAGACAATGCATAACAAACCCATGCAAAGGTTTCAGCACATAGCATGATAGATCACTCAATACTTCTCTCAAATTTTTTCTGTACATGAGATTGTCTGGGGTATAGAATAATAGCCAATAACAAAGCAAATGCAAAACCAGTCACTCCACCAAAAGGTTGGAATGGCCGACGCCCAGTTATCCAAACTGGAAAATTATGCTTGTAGGTTATGAAGCCACTTGCCTGCAAAAAATAGCTTGAAGCCATGATTCCAGCATGTAAACCAATTGGGCCAATGAGGCTACCTCCACTTCTTTGGCGAAGTCCTGCCAGAGCCAAAGAAAATAGCCACAGTCCAGGTATTGCTTCTGGACTCCTGAAAATTCCAACACCAAGGAAAAATTACAGATGAGGGGAAAATCAGTACTATAAGAAATCAGACAATTTTCCTACTTATGTAAAACAGATTTTTATTTTCATTGGTTCAACCCTTCACTGATTCTTCTTGACAAACATTTAATGGAATGAAGGTAATGACAGAAACATAAACGAAAACCGTGCATTCAAAACAAAGATAATGCCAGATAAGTCTTCTGATAATGTCAACTCTAGTTGTATCAGTACTCTGCTAATAAGAATACGAGATAATAAGATCAATTCTGGTAAAACCTTTATTAACACCCTACAGATCATAAGATCTAGTTATATCTCCTCCTTTAACTATATTAATAAAAAAAAGTAAGAGCATTAACCAATATTCTGACCAGTTTGATAGATAGCAAATGAGAGGCATACCCCTGGAATAAGGCAAATGCAAGTCCAGAGATTATAATTCCACGATGATAACAAAGATCCGCACCAATTTCTTCAGGCAACCATGACCTAAAAAGCAATTCTTCGACAAGAACAATAGCAGTTGCGGTTAACATTCCCCGACAGGCCAGAAGAAGTAGTTTTCCATAAACTTTGAGCCACATCAAAGCATTTACAGTTGAAGGGAGACTGGAAGGCCAACTATAAGTTGCAAAACCAAGTAAAAAATTGACCGATTGTATTAACACAACAAGCATGACTCCCCCAACCAAACCTTTCAAGAATTGGACCTGAAATCAGACAGCACAGCATTAACACAGACATCCAAAATAAAAGCAAACACCAGAGAGTGTACACCACCAAATTTGAAAGCATTTGCTGATTTTTTCATTAGATATAAAGGATTGATCTTTCCCTATACTGTAAAGAGAAATATTAACATTCACCTAAGCCACATGCACATTGGCATCAAGGAAGGAAAAAAAAGGAAAAAGGAAGGTACATCTTATTTTGATAGGCAGTTGAAGACAAAAGAACTTAAAGAACCTCAATATAAAACCCAGAGACTGTTCCATCATCCTATATCTCTGGCATTACTTATTTTATTTTATTTTAATATATAATTTAACTTACTACTTGATTCTTCAAAAAATGTCAACCGGTTGATAGAATTAGATATTAGATATTCAATGCTGATAACGAGATCAATGAGAATCAATGCATTGTCAGCTTTGACAGCACAAAAATATTCTACATCAACATTATATCATATAAGAAAGATGATGTCTAGAGTTATCAGGCAAATAATTATCACTACCATACCTTGGAAGATGATGTCAAATCCAGTCCGTACTGCTCTAATGCATTTTCATATCCACAAATTCTTTTTCCCCATAATACAATTAATATCATAACAGCAATATACAGGCCACCTATGCAAACAATAACTGATAATGTTGAGGGGTTGTTTGCAGTCCAGCTCTGCACAAGCGATGGAAACAGAGGAACAACCACCGGTGACCATAGAACAAGAACCATACCAACAAAGCCGAGAATCCTTGGGGAGGAAGAAGAAATATTAAAAGCAAAAAAGAATCAGTATCCACAGCTCATTCAGAATCCAAACTTGATAAAATAATAAATTAAGAATTTTGACGGCATCGAATATACAAACCATGGCACCTCAAACAAAAAATGGAAGGCAAGTTAATACATGTTCCTATGTAATAATATAAGATAGAAATAAGAATAATAATAATAATAATAATAATAATAATAATAATAATAATAATAATAATAATAATAAACAGTAAATATAATAAGAAATATGTTAGCAGCAGAATAAGATACCAGTTCGGATCACCTTTGGAATAATGGACGTTCAGCAATGCGAAGAAATGAGATAAGCTTGCCAGTCAGACTCATTGCACCCCGAATACCACCCCAGAGCAAAGCAATTTTTCCAACTAGTTTCAACAGGCCACCCTTTTGTCCTAACTCTGCTAACATTGAGACTAACCTATTGCCATAACAAGTAAAACATCTTTACAAAAATACGAAACATATATCTTCCTTTTCAAAATCACAATTAATTAACATGCCATAACCTTTTTTCATCCACTTCACCATCTTCCTTTGTCGGCATTACTGGACCAGCAACCAACATGGCTTTTTCAGCAAGGCTTGTGACAATATTAGTTGGATTTTTGTCATCCATTGTGTCCTCAACCTTGCTAGACCCTCTATGAAGTATGTCTTTCTCATTGAAAGACTTGAATGAATTTTCACTAGCTCCCTTGTTATCTGAAACCTATAAGCAGTTGCACAGACCACAAGTAGCATTCAATCACCCGACAGAAAAGCCGAAAATAGGGATAATAAAACGAGAGGGGACCAAATCAACTGTCAAACATACATAATACACCATATAGAAGGAAACTATGCTTATTACAAATAATTCTTAATATAGTAGCAAAGAAAGAAAAATTTACTAACATAAAGGGCCAATAGCAAAAAACTGAAGAAAGTAAGTAAAAAAAATAAAAATCATATGATTTCTTCTCTTTTATTCAATATTAATCTGGTATAATTTTTTTTTTTTTAAAGAAACTCCCAAGGTAATTATCTAAATAATCTGCATCACATTATTCCCTAATAAAATAATTTGTCTACAAATAACAAACTGTTGTACAAAGTAAAACCAAGTTTACATGAGAAAGTTAAGGTCTAAACAAAATTAAATCTGACATCCATGTGGGCAACTTTTACAACTACAATTTATAAGGATAGCCTGTAGCCTAAATGTACAGAAACAAATAACTGTTTACCTGCTGTTTAGCTAGTAAAGCTGATGCTCCTATTGCAGCTGTAACAGCACCTACCATGACATTATCATTGTTAAGGCTTTTTACTCTCTCTTCAATCCCTTTTCTACTAGTCAGATCATTCAAATTATTATTTCTGTATTCAGGGATTCTTCTAATCTCAGTGGTTCTGGATTCTTGTGTTCTTTTTCCTGCAGATATCTTTCTTTCATCAAAGACCAATGCATCTTTTTTATTATCTTCATGCGCAATACATACATCAAAATACTTTCTTAGTGCAGCTAAACTAGATCCCACAATGAGACCAACTGGGAGCACTCTTCTTAGATGATTTGTTCGCTGAACAGCAGAAGAGATCGCCCTAATAGCACTCTCCCCATGGAAAGCGCCTACTTTCTGTGAAGGGTAGCCAACATTGAAATATTTACTATCCAAACACCAGCTATGTTCCCCATCACGTCGAACAGCCAAAGCAACAGAAGTTGCCACTTCTGCCATTTCTCTGGCAATATCAGGTTCCATCTTCTTTCGATCAGATGAACTTAGCCGGCGATCAACTTCAACCTTCAAGGAACCCAATATGATATTTTTCACAAATTCCATCAACTGCTTTGACCTATCTTCACCTCTTTCAACAATTTCATTTGTACCAACTGTCAATTCAGATTTTTCAAGAGATTCATCATGTTTATTCGAGTCTAACAATACAGATGGTGATTCAATAACTTCATCCGTATCATCATCTTTTTCATATGGATAGACCTGTACTTCTCTGCCATCATCCTTGTAAGCTGTTAAATCATCTATGGTATCTCCGTCATTTCCTGATTGGTCCAAAAGCTTCCATTGGCCTTCTTCTGGAATATAGTCGAGTAATAATGCAGTAGTTTCGTCCACATCTAGCTGTTTGGTATTTGGAATTTTTGTAAGAAGATATCTGTGCAACCCCTCATTTTGAAGGGAATATTCATACATGTTAACAGGTATATTTAACGGAAATTTATTCATATATCTGAATTTATCTGAATAATCAGCCAAATGCTGGGTGCCCATCAATTCTTTTTGCTCTGAATCTAAACTTCTGGCTTTGCTGTTTCCCTGAGAATTATTATTTGCATTCCCACTAACATCAATATGTTTTTCAAAGGATTCTTCCCCTGGTGATTCAGTTACGGAGTCCGGCTGAGATTTTATACTATCTTCAGCAAATGTAGGAGCATCAGACAAAGCATGAAAATGTGAATTCAACTCATTCCCGTTCTCTTCTTTCTTTTTGAATGAGTGATCATTAACCCTGTTTTGATCTTTGGACACGGATTTTGTTTTCTCTTCTTCAACCTCGCCCCCATATTTGGCATCATCTTTTGCCTCTAACTGAGATATCATATTTTCTATCACACCAAAAACACTGTTAACAGCCATTTGAGTGGAATCGTCCATTCCTGTGAGGGCATCCAACGCTTGAGAAACGCTGAAGCTGGGGGGATTGGAATCAGCAGTGGTGGACTTATTCTGATCAACCTCAGGTTGAGAATTTTGGTTTTGGCTATTCACATTATTGTTTCCATCTCTCTCTGTTGGCTGAGCCTCGGTTGAGGATCCAAGAGGTTCAACTGTATCCTCAGTCACATTGACAGACGTCTTCTTATTTCGATTAGACGAAGAATCAAGTATTTTCTCACTACTGTCCGCAGCTTTTGATTCTTCTTGGGTTGCCCCCACATCCTTGTCCACCTTGTGTTCATGAACTACTGCATCTGTGCATTCTGCCTTAGTAGGCTGATCAGTATGACTAGGCTTATCACTTGTTTCTGATCCCTTATCACTGGCTTCAGAATGGGAAACAACATTTTCTTGACTGGAAAAATCATTGTCATCACTGTTTCCTAACTCAGCAAACCCTTTCTTGCTTGAACTAGATATATCACCTTGATGGCTGCTCACTGATTCCACCTCTCCTGCATCAACAGATTTTTCCAAATTTTCTGAAGGATGAAGCTCTAATTCCCGTCTGTCGGCTGTTTTTTTTGTCCCAGGTTGATTGTTGTCAGTATTATCATCTAACTCAACAATCTGTCTCACCTGATCATCAGGGTGAGAATCTTTCTGCACACTTCTGTCATTTGAAGTTCGGACCCTTGACTTGAACTCTGGTACATTACGAATCTTACCAATATCCAAAAGTTTATCAAACTTTAAGTTTGTACCTTCAGCATGTAAAATCTCAGATACTGAAGCAGTAAGCTTTTCCCGCACATCCTCAGGTACAGCATCTTGTAGAGCTTTCACAAGGGTCTCACCTTGACCAACTGCTGTCAAGACCTGGACATAAAGACTATATAGTTACTAAAAAAAAAACTAGTAGTACAGAGAAGTACAGTGCAACAATATCCTAAAACTTGTACTTTGTCAATTATAACTTGAACAAGTATTCCTAGAGTGCAAATAAGCAACACACTGCAAAAATAAACTGTTAGTAAAAAATTCTTGCTCTTGTTGTACTGATCAACTGCTAGACAGCATAATATCATTGTCTATATATATATACATATGTGTGTGTGTATTTCACAAGTTGCTTACAAGGAATGAAGTGATTGATAACTGCATACAATTCATGCATACTATAGGTAGAAAACTGAAAAAAAAAAATTGTAGATACTTAAATAAATAAATAAATATATATTTATATATATATATATATATATATATATATATACACACACACACACACACACACACAAAACAAGACCTTTCAAGGTCTACATTGAGTTTGTCTATACTACCTCAATCATCCTTCATGCGCCTTCTCCTTCATTGGTGCTACACCTATTCTATGACAAATAGTTTCTTTCATAAACGGTTCATCCTTGTATGACTACTCATCCACCTTAACATACACATCTCTATTACACTTGCAATGGTTATCTTTTAACAGCGCAACACTCATTAGCATACAAAAAAGTGGGACAAAATGCAATCCTATATAATTTTCCTATTCATCTAATAAACATTTTATCCCACCAAAAAAAAAAAGAGAAAAAAAAAAAAAAGAAGAGAATTCCTAAGGTATTTTTCTACTCAAGCCACCCTACTTTGATCCTACAATTAACATCCTCACTATAATACCCTTCATGCACTAGCAATCCAAAGTATCTAAATTTCCTAGAAGCTCCTATTTCTATACCATCTAAGCAAACCTTATAACTTGAATCTCTCAAGTTACTGAACTTACAACACATGTACTTGGGTCTTTCAAGTTACTAAACTTATAACACATGTACTAGATCTTTATTCTACTTATCTTAAGACCTTCAATGTGAAGCTAACTCAATCTAAATCATGAAAATACAAAGGGAAACAAATAATGTGATACTGCTGGCTGATTTCAAGTGATCCAGTCCAAGTGACCTTTAGTTTTGTGTCAAAATATATGGAAACTATTTCTTCAAACTCCAAAAATTCTACACTACAACTAAGTCAGAGACATGAGATCATCCCCAAGAATAACCATTAAGGGCCCAGAGTTATCATATAGATTATTATCAAATAATAAAAAGTAATTTTCATGCATTACCTTGTTCTTCTCCTCGTCTTTTAGAACACCAGGCATAGTTATATCAAGCATATTCATAACCACTTGTGTAGTCTGTAGTGCCTGACCTCTATCGTTATCCACTGGATCAGTTCCCTTGCTGATCAATTCTGCATCAGTAGAACTAAATTTCTGCAATGCATCATTGTTTGCTTCAAATTTCTTGCTGTCAAGATCCAAATTTTCCTGTACTTGCCTGGATCTTACAAGAATAGGAGCAGCAGCAATACTTTCATCAGTTATGTTCTTTACAGAACCAATGGATTGCCTATTTGATGAATTAGCCTTGATAAGATCCAAGAACTTCTTAACATTCATCCCTGTATCAGTTGTGCTGCTTTCCATGATAGCTAAGCCTTCTGAAGGGTTGATGGTTACTTCTACATCTTTCAAAAGAGGATGACGACCCTTCAGCAGTGCCAACTCCACTGCTATCAGCCACTTCATGAACAACAATTATAAACTGGTAAGAACATCAGCAGTTATCTAGTGCTAGCTCGCACATCTTTGATTCAACATGGATCAGAGTAAGTACTGGTCACAAGAATGCAAGTAACATATGAATAGACTAAAATAACAAAAACAGTCCATAACACAAAATGTTCATTCAGACAGTTCATTGTGCTTCACATTATTAGCAACAACAGAGATAAGAATATTGTTCAAGAACAAGATTTGTGCAATAAACATCATTAACATTATGCTAATATGGGAAATAATAAATTACTGAAACCATTATCAATATGATAAACTGCATCAAATAAACTGAGAAAAGAAAGAAAGGGAAAAAAAAAACTATTTAACTAGAAATAACAGACATACCTCAATGCTAAGATGCCGGCACCATAATTCAGCAGCCCCAACCCTTTCTATAAACTGTGATGGTGAGCAAGAACACAAGAGAAGGCTTGTGAATGGGTTTTCTGCAATCAAACTACGTGGAATAGAGAAAGGTGGTACTGATCCATTATCATTCTGGCAAGAAAACAAGGTTTTAATTTATGAGATTCTCTAAAGGAAAGTTAAATTACATCAAATTATTCACCTAAAAACATACCTAATGAACTCCTGACTACAAATAATATATGCATCTCATGCATTGAACTACTTTGTATTGAAATTTAAGACAATGTTCGCCACACAGAAATTCCGATAGAGGCATGATTGTGTATTAGCGCATTAAAAAGAAGTTCGTATCCGAAGACAAAACACATAAACAGAAACTCAAACTGACTTGTGATCACACTATCATGACTACATATAATACCTCAACAGGAAAAACTACACACGAGCTTGTTTTGAAGAAACATGTAATTATATGTCATTGGGGTTTTCAGTGCACATGTGAATTATTCTATTACATTCACTGTGTAAGTGTGTTGCATACAATTTTATAGTATGGCAATATCCATAATAATCTGACCCTCACCAATTTTGGGAAATCACATCTTGCAATTGGTCACAGTTGAGTTTGATAATGTTAAGCCTATAATAACTTATTCAGAAAAATGAAAAATTTTAAACATGGGGATAATAAGCAAAGTTAGTTATGTCATGGTAATCACCATATCAATTACGTGTGTCAGTTATGCGAGTTTGGGGATTATTTTAGCAGCTATATCTAAGGGTTTGATTTATTTACCTAGAGGACATTCTTTGTAAGTGTGATTTATTTATCTAGGGGATATATTTTTGGGATCTTGTTGGTGTATTCCATGGAACATTGAGCCATGAACGTAGGGATTCAGACTTCTCAAACAGTATGAAATAGTACTATTGTACCTTGTTGATATGAAATAAATATATTCTGCAAGATAAGACAGAATAATTAAAAGGAATCTCAGATCATAACAAATAATTAGTACAATTCGATGTCTATTAGTTTACAAAATTCACTCCTCAGCAACCTATCTGCAATTGATTGATGCAAAGTATAATTTAATCGGGAAGCATCCAACAATAGCAAATACTAAGCACTATTCTAGCACTGATCCTAATGTGTAAGACATGCATGGAATTATCAAACTAATTTGCGAGGAGGAGGGGAAAAAAGCTAGCAAATGCTGATCTTGTGCAAAATAAAAGGCAAGTTTCAGCTGAAATACTAGTACCTGTATAAAAAGAACAGGAATCTTCACATTTCCAACCACAGCTCGTGTGCTAGATTCTGAATAGAAATCTTCTATAGACTCAAAACCATAAGAAACCATAGATATTGCTTTATCAAAATCACGAAGAGATTTTGATGATAGAGCCTTCTCAACATCAAAACCTTTAACTCTGCCTTGAAATAATTCCTGGATAATAATTAGATTAACATAAGTGAAGAAGAAAAAGGGATGCAATTAAACTCAAAGGCCCATTGTAGTGAAATAAACCACATATATATTCTAATCATTCAGAAGGTATTAACATTCTCACTGGCAAAATAATAGCTAGTCTACCTTGTTTGATTGCAAGATGTCTATTAGTCCATTAGCATGTTTCTGATCCAAAGCAATGTGATGAAGATAGGATCTCGAGGCTTCCTCTAAGTCAAAAGGATTGTCGATGCATGTAGCAGCTGTAAGAGGTGTTCTCTCTCCAACTTCTGCCAGGTATTTTGTTAGCATGTTTGCACCGAAGCCCCAGCCAACACCCATCAATGTTGTCCAAGGCCTGGCCTTATTAATGAACTGTATAGCAGTGCAGACATCATCGCTATCAGCAGCAGTAAATAACCTACATGAACAAAGTGATTAAAGAGCTCTACCATCAAATTATTTCCACCAGAAGAATTGGATCATATCTAAACTAGACCACGAGCACAGAACTGTCTAATTCTAACACAGATATAACCATTTATATAATATATTTAAGTCTACTCTTATAAGAAACGCGCTTTAACTCAACACAGAGAAAACAATTCGGCAATGCTCTGTCGTTATGCTGCAAAAAATCAAATTCACTACTCTAACAGACGCAATCAAAAAGTATAGTTGGCCTAACAATGCTTAGCATAACATTCCAAAAGATAGAAAAAACCTAATAGCATCCACATTACAGCACAAAATCAGAGTATTAATCAGTTGTTACCGAGCAGAGGTCAAGGGAGAGCCGCCACAACCTCTAGGATTCATGACAACAGGAAAAAGCCCATGCTTGAGTGCTTCACAAACAAACAACCTAATATTCTTCTCGGAGCTGCCCTCCGCAGTTCCAGGAACCAACAGCAGAGTCGTGTCCAATCCATGTTCCTCCTCCAAGACCAAATTCGCCGGCCAATCCAGCGAAATAACGCCGCCATCTTCCGTACCGACGCACCGTCTCTGGTACTCCAAGTTTCTTTCCGACTCACTATCAGTCTCATCCCTGTTAACCAAAATCCTACCGCTGTCTAACCTCACAAAGTGCCTATCTTCCTTGACGAGTTTCTCGCTTACATTTTCCAACAAATCGCCTTCCTGAAAGGAAATAGAGGGGCATCTCAGCACCACGAAGCGGTTGAAAGGCGTGGGAGAGGTGAAGAGGATCCAATTCCCAACGCAAGACGTCGACGAACTTTTATCCGGATTGAATTGAGAAAAAAATAGCGCGAGGCCGGAGAAGAGGCCGAGAGCGGGAGCTAGCAAATCGATGGAGGCTGGGGTGGGAAATTGAAAGAACAAGTCATTGAAGAGATTGTTAAAGTTCAAGCTACAGTGAACAGTTACTAGTTTCTTGAAACTTCTTCGCTTTCGGTAAACAGCCGATCGGCGGAGGTTGATTGGAGGAGTTCTGTTGGGAAGGAAGAAATTAGTGGCGCGAAGAGGTTTAAGAGGGAAACTGGGAGAAGAGAGGTTCATTTCAGGTTTCCAAGTGTAATGGCACATGAAATGATGTATAGAATCTGATGAGGGGCTGAATGAAGAATCGAGAGTTCCAGAGAATCCATCAGCGGAGACAGAAATTCAACGCTGGTTACGAATTCCAGAACTTCTGTCTGCTTCTGAGAAGGTATGTGGTTTGAAACCGCTCGCGTCGATGATCGGTGATTTTTTATTATGTAAATCATAATTAGTTAAAAAAGTCAAAAATTAATTATTATATTTAGTTAAGCCCAAGCCCAACAACGACATTTTTCCCGCTTAATAATTGTCATTGGTGCATTTACTCGGCTTATTATGCTCTTGCTTGTACTGAACAAAAGGAAATTCGAAAGGAACAAACCCTAACTCTGTCGCGTCATTTCCAACTCTCCGCTCACAGTCACTATCCCTCGGCCCCTACAGCTGCTGCCGTGACCACCGTCTTCGAAATTCCTCCGCATCTGTTTAGCCTGCCGACATTTTGAGGTTCTTCTTCTATTTCTTTCTTTAAATATTTTATTTTTCATAATAATACTATCGTCTAGCTGCTGCCTCCGCTTGCTAACCTATCTACCGCAGTAATTAAGGTAGTTTCGTTTTGTGAATTTTGTTGAATTACTCATTATTGAGTATGTGCAATTTGGATCGAGAATGGATAGATCTCTCTGATGATGGTGCATTGTTTTTATTTATGATTCATGGACGGCATTATCATATTGTGTCTGCGTTGATTGCTTTATTTTGTAGTATATTTCAATTGCTATATACGAATAGCATGGGTTTTCTTGAAATTAAACACTTTAGTCCAATATTTGTTGAACGCAAACTTGTGATTATATTTGAACTTTTACTGAATCAATGTTGCAGGTTTGAGTAGCAATAAGCGGTTTAAATGTTATCGAAAGGGCGGAGAGTTTCCGGCAGGGGAGAAACAGCGCCGGTAAACTATGCCTTTGGCCCGCATGAAGATGATATAATCATAAAGCACAGGCTTCTAACTCGTACCACCACAACAAGGGGTGAACCGCCTTTGAAGAAGCTTCAGAAAAAGTTCACATCATTTTTTCTCGAGATTGAGAAAGATGATGATAATTATAATGACTCTGCAAAGCTTTCAAAAGCCTTCTTACAGGAGCTGTCAACTTTTGAAATTCCACTGCTCAAGAGCAAGGCTGTTATTGATGCAAATCTGAGAGAGAAGGAGAATTTCAATGAATTGAAAGAAGAGATCAATAGGCAGATATTGCAAGCACAAGCTGACATAGAAGATCTCAAGAAACAACTTGAGGAGAGTAAGATTGAAAGACAGCACAAGGAGGAGTGTGAGGCAATCAGGAAATTGATTGCTCAGCAGCCACCAAGGTCAGAGACACAGAAGATCATCACGGACCTGGAGAAAGAGATTGCAGCTTTGGAGGCGGAGAATACAGCTGGTTCAAGGTTGCTGGAGCTTCGCAAGAAACAGTTTGCTCTTTTACTGCATGTGGTATGTCTATGGTGTTCGATTCATTATATTTAATCAGTGCTTTTAGTTTTGCTTTTTCACTTGTGTTGGTAGCAACTGCATAGCCTAAGGCTTGGTATGCATTTAATTTATTGAACCTAGCTAATACACCTAACTGCCAGCTTCTGATTGTGTGGGAGATGATAAAATGTGAGTGAGCTGCTCGATTTGATAATGTATATTGGGTCTAGTCTATGTTAGGTATTTGGAAACCCTTGATAGTATTTCATAGTGTGTGGAATTATCAAATTGAAAAAATGGCTTGCAACCAAGCAATAGAGGATTAGGTTGTTTTAGTTTCAACCAATGAATCTCAAGCATAATCATACTGCATCAGAGTAGTACTGGAGTCTTTCCTTTTTGCTTCAAAAACCCAAAAGAAGCTTCAGTAAGTTTTTGTTTTGGCTCCAGCTGTTGGAGTAACTGTAGCTATTGGATTGGATTAAGTCTTTGGTATTTGCTGTTGTTGTTCCTAGATTTGAATTTAATACAGTTATATTGTTCTTTTAGGTAACTTTGGTTGCTAAATGGTGATTATGAAATTACCATATTCTTTTGAGCAGCATTTTAGTTGAAAAAGTCACTTGAAGCAGCTTTTTCAAAAAGCTAGAGCAACATTTGAAAGATGCTAGCATCAAACACACAAATCTCAAAAGTTATTCTAAAAGTTATATGCTACTTTAAAAGTTATTTGAAAAGTTATGTTACACATAGGATAATGTGTTTGATAGTGTACACTTTCAACTAGAACTTATCGTAACATGTTTATAGAGCTGACCTGAGTCAATAGAGAGAATTGTGTAATTTGCAGCCAAAGAAAGCAGGGTTTGCTGGTAGGTTCCTTAAATCCTTTATGTTGACATGTAAATACAGACCTTCTAAGAAATCCATTTCGAAAGCAATGTAACATTTTTGTTTTCGGCATATACTGCTTGTTAGAATAATGGAATGGTTTTAAGGCCATCAATCCATCTACTACCAAGGGAGGTTGCAGGTGTGGTGCCTGAAGTTCTCCTGTATAATTGTAGCATCTATAGTCCTCTATTTATGAGAGCCAGGATCTGGATAGTAGTTTAAGGTCCATCCATACTAAAAATAATTAATTGATGTATGTGACAGGTTTTTGGATAGAATAAGCCTGGTTTTGATTGAATTCTAATTTCATTGGTCTTAGTCATGTTTCTCTATAGTGCCATCAGGTTGTTATTTAATTCTGAGGATCCACATTTTTCAAATACATTTACAAATTCCTGCTGTGGAAGCTGGAATCAGTGCTTTGATTAACAGTGGCACATGGTCTCTTGTACTGAGACAAGGCCTGAATGTTGTACATGTTTTGGTATTGATTACCACTCTGATGAGTCTGAAGATATAGTATAAGCCACACTGGTGGCAACTGAAGTTCACGAACTAAAGCAAGTTGATTGGCTTAATTCAGAGACACATTGGGTGGAAAAAAGAGGTGTTACATTAGCAATTCATTCACTCATCATGCTTATTGTTAATATTATAAGAGCCTGAATTATTTTTTCCAGATGACAGTGAATAGTAGCATCTCTAGTCGGTTGTATTGTACCTATATAATTTATAGTCTTTATTTTATTCACCAGTATCATCTCAACTTGTACACAGGTGGATGAGCTTCAGAATACAATAGAGGAAGAACAGAAGAGTTTGATTGAGGAGATGAAAATGGCAGAGGAGCAGAAAAACGGACTGGAAGATGGTAGTGGGGTTCCAGAAGCAATGGCTATAGATTAGATCAAAGCGGCATCTCAATCTATCAGTTGTAAGTTCGCAACACAGAGTTGTTCTGAACTTTTTTTTCATCTGAGTAGCCCTCTAATGTTGTAGTGATATATGGCAACATGTTGCAACAGTATGATGTCTTGCATATATAGGTAGTGTGATTAAAACATTGTTTAAACAAATCTTTGACTTGTTGCATTACATCGGCCTCTTAACTCACTCAAAACATGTGATAGTTTTTCCATTCTGCTGGATGTGATCAGGAAGAGAACCCATGAATCCTGATCAAGATTTTGCTGGGCCAGAAAACCTGAATTGCTCTGTCAATTGGTGGTTGATCATGAATTGATTCTAGTAGCACATGAGAGTAGTTGGGGTTATGCCTGCATTCATTACTTCGCTCAGTGGCCCCTAGTTTGATCACACAACATCATTCATTCTCGTATTAGTATTATATTTTTTGCTGTGCTTGGTCCTATTTATTTCTCTCAACTGTGTATGGCCGAAAATTGCTATAATGCCACTCTTGAATTAAATGAGTGTATCTATCATTTACTACTATAGGCTACAAGACCTCTGAAATATGTCATACGCCCTCCGTTCCACTGAAAGTATCATATTTCAATTTTCCATACAATATTAATTACTTTTTTTCAATATTATCCACTTAATTAATGGATGATTTCAAATATTTCAATAATTATCTAATCATTTATTAAGAATATAAAAATGTATTTATATCAAATAAATGATTTTCTTAATTTACTTGAAAAAGTTTTTTCATTTATATCCTCGTAATTTTATTCATGAACTGCGTTTATGATTTGTCTATAATTAATGGGTATTATATGTTTTCGTGTTCAGGGGACCAATACCAAATTATTGGAGCTTTTATTCGAATTGTATTGAACTGAACACACTGTATATTAATGACCCAAATTGAATCATAGGTAAAAGAGTGAGGTTATGGTTCGTGTATTATAAAGGATGGTTCCCTACATCGACTGTTCATAGTGCCAAAACTTGTCGGTGCTACCTCTAGGAGGCCCACTTCCCTCTTCTCTCAGAACACAATCCAAAAAGTTTTTGAAAGTAGCAAAACATTATTTATGGGTCAGTATCTCAGACTTGATGGTTTTATTTATTTTTCTATTTATTTATATTCGAATAGCTTTATTTGCACAAGGATACAAAAAATGGTAACCCGGGCCCTACTATCCGGAATGGTCATCCGTCACACATTAAGCAAGCTAGGATAATAAAGCAATTTGAGATTTTGATTTAAAAACACTTACTTTCCATGGCCTCATTTTCAATTTAATTTCAATATGCTGTTATAAAACAGTTATAACTTATAATACCAAATAGAGTAACACTGCAGTACAGTTTCTATATCCGGTATAATTGGAAATCAAAGAAGTAGCATTACCTGATGTATGGTTCCTAATTTAATAGTTATCATCAGTTTCCAATTACTATATTAATATTTTACCTACACTTTCGTAGTACACACCTTGATTCAGTTCATTTTCATGGCATGGCATTATACAGGTAAGGTGACGGGTCCCACTACTTTAGCCAACTTTTGAAACTCACTTTTAACCTATAGAACTTAAAAAGCCCTTAAATCATGCCATAAATTAAGTCACTATTGGTGTTCGGTTTAGTTACTTTACTACACAATAAAATAACAAATCCAAATGTAATTCCACTTTGAATTATTATTGGATCATTCAAATTAAAATAAATATAAAAACCTCCCTTGTACGTCCATCATAAAAATGCATTATAAGACGACAAACGACCAGTCAGTCCTTATGTCTATTCACGTTTTTTCTTTCATTTTCCACCAGTTCATCACTTACTACTGACTCCAATCACACACTCGTCGTCTCATCTTGTTCAATCTTTCTTTCTTTCTACACAAAAACATGAATGCAGAGATGAACGGTGATCATGAAGTGACAGTGAATAAGCAAAATCATCACAACATTCAAGAGAATGTTCCAGAGAGCAGAATCGACTATGTCTACAAAGTGGTTGTAATCGGTGACTCAGCAGTAGGCAAGACACAGATTCTATCTCGGTTTACAAAGAACGAGTTCTGTCTCGACTCGAAATCAACAATCGGTGTTGAATTCCAAACCAGAACAGTCTCCATTAAAGGCAAAGTCATCAAAGCTCAGATCTGGGACACTGCTGGTCAAGAAAGGTAACATCTTTATCACAAATTCTCCACCTTTCTTTCTCACTCTCTTCATTCATTTGACTGTTCTTTTTCTGTAGATACAGAGCAGTTACGAGTGCTTACTACAGAGGAGCATTAGGAGCTATGCTTGTCTACGACATCACGAAACGACAAACATTCGATCACGTGGCCAGATGGGTCGAGGAGCTTCGAGCACATGCTGATAATTCAATCGTGATTATCCTGATAGGTAACAAAGCAGATCTAGTGGACAAGAGAGCCGTTCCGACAGAAGATGCTGTTGAGTTCGCTGAGGATCAAGGTTTGTTTTTCTCGGAGACATCTGCTCTTAATGGAGATAATGTCGAGTCTGCTTTCTTTAGGTTGCTGGAAGAGATTTTCAGTGTTGTGTCCAAAAAGGAACTGGAGTGTAGTGTTGGCTTGAAATCCAACGGTGGAGATTCACTTAAAGGATCCAAGATTGATGTTATAGCTGGGAATGATTTGGAGATCAGCGAAATGAAGAAACTGTCTACTTGTTCTTGTGGTTTTTAGGTTTTTTTTTTTTTTAATTGAATTGATGGTGATTCATTATTTTGGAATTATATGATGTGTTATGCTGTCTTATTGTTAGACGTATATGATATTGGTGACGAGTTTTTATCCCATTTATAATACTGATCTGGATTTGTAAGACTGCCTGTAGCTATCTGGATCGTGACACGGAATATGATATTAAACCCAAGTTTATGTTAGTCCGGCCCAATTTAATGATTATTATACTAAGCCCAAATCTTCGCTAGTATGGCCCAATTCAACGATTAGGCCTCAAGCCTGGCTGTTCACACTTTTATAACTTTTAGAATTTTAATTAAAATATAATATTTGTGTTTAATTATTAAAATTTAAATTTTCAAATTTTATTTTGATTTTTTTTTTTAAAAAAAAAATTGATTTATGTGATTAAATCAGATTTTTGTTCATGATAATTAAATTTTCATGAAAAAATAATAAATTGATCAATTTCTTAAATATTTGGCATGAAATTTAATTTGAAATTTTAAAAAATATATAGGAATTTCGAAAAATAAAAATTTAAATATCTAATTTAAAAAATATATTTACTATTTAATTTAAAATAAAAATTAACTACTAAATGTACAACCAAATGAATCTTTGTACCTTTACTTATTCGAAATAAAATCTCTCTTGAAAAATCTACTTAAACATGACTTTTGGATCTCTACATCATCTCACATTTTCAAAGTTCACTTTCTGATTTTCACCTCACAATAGCAACAAATTGACAGAATTCCTGCCAAGAAATCAATACTAGAAAAAAGAAAAAATCACATCCATCATTTGAGTGCCTTCTAATGGAACCCCATGCAATCATTACTTATTTAGAAATGATTTCATTAGCCTTAATTAATTCTTCCTTCATGCACCTGTAACGTTACCATAAAACAACCCACCTACTTCTTCTCAGTTTGAAGAATATACCCAATTCAAATCTAACTTTTTTTTCCTCCTTTTCTGTAGTTGAACTGGTCTTCTTCTGTTATCATCTTTCAAACTCAACATCAACTAAGATTTTGTGTTAGGTTAGGTATGACAGCTAACGAGTCAAATCTCTATCTATACACACACAACTTCATATACATCAAAACGTACAACTCAGATTTTCTAGCTAAAACATCAATGTACTGCTCTACTCTATAGCCAAAAGTAACAGCAACCGCACATCACATGTTCGCATGTGATGCCAAATTTTGAGACAGAATCATTTAATTTAACCAACTAGGATTTGGCCGTGCGGTTGTTTAGTTTATAAATAATGCATGTGTTAATTAATCTAATTAGGTTTTTATTCTGTCATTATGATCTCCACCAAGTCATGAACAATCTGTCTCACAATTATTTGTTTAATACAACTCTTTTATTAATCCCCAGAAAAGCTTCATGATTATCCTGCTAATCTGGATTAGTTTAAAGGGTTGGCGCAGCTGCTGTGTTAGTAGGAGTCATTATGAGTAGTAATAAGCATCAAGAAAGTGTTTTGGTAGAGTTGGTGGGGGCACAATTCATAAACATTAGGCTGAGAATATGGTCCTGGTTTTCCACAAGCCCATTTTGAAATTTTCGAACATTCTTTTGTTCTCAGCTGGACCAGCTGGCTTCTCTCAACTCTCTACTGTATTCAGATTCCATGTCTTACTTTTAATTCTATAAGCCAACTGGTTTCATTTATGGTTCATGTTAAACGAGTTCCTGTCTTGTTAAAAACCCAGATCCAGAATTTAATGTAATTGAGTGTTTTGGGGTGAGATGGGGGCAACAAAGCACATTACATGGTGATGCCAAAACGCATTAAAGACAGGACACAAAGTGACAACACCAATGATTAGAAATGGAAAATGTTAGAGCCATCTTTAAAATTGTTAACAGAGCAACAACTATTCAAATTGGAAACAAACAACAGCAATTCGCATGACTGACTTTTGTATCACAGATTGGTTTTTAGTTTGCTGTGTCTCTAGCTGAAGCCAAAAAGTGACCATTTTGATCTCTGTTTTCAGTTCAATCATGTATATCTAACTGCAGAAACCAAAACCTGTCTTGTATCGAATCTCTTCACGCCAATCATATTCCATAATAGTTGAAGATTCTAATTCTGTTAAACTACTGGTATTATCCAAATCGAACAAAATTGAATAAAGAATAATCATATTCTAAAATTGGATATATCAACAATCCATTTGCAGAAACATTAAAATAAGATAAATTTAGGAATCAGATTTCACATTCTTCTTCGCCTCTGAGAAATCTACCATGAAACAAAAATGATTAATTAATTGATTAATTAATCAAACTACTAATCACTCACTCCATGTCATGATTTACAAACTGATGATGATCATTGTATTTTTGCTTTTTACATGCACCCACCACGTGACCTCCACCTTACCGCATCGAATGTGAAGCTCGAGATGAGTAGCGAATCAGTCAGTCCTCGGAAACAAAATTCAACGGTGGAGATTTGTTGTTGTTGTTGCTGTTATGCCCGGAAGCCAAATCGTACGGTGTAGATTTTCTATTACTCTTGAGTCTCAACAGCCCGTACAATTTTCTAAACTCTTTGACGGTATTGTCCCTGGAGAAAACCCCGCTCGATTCGCTGAACTCGTCGATTGATTTCCTCCGTCCAGCGCCGGAGCCACGCCCGTCTCCGTCCGTCTGTAAAGCGGTGATGACGGATTTCAAAGCTCGGCTCGGCGAGTTCCGGTTGGCGATCAAGAGTTCGCTGATCTCCGCCGGACTCAGACTCGCTCCGGATTGAAAAATCTCTTCGACTTGTGGAAACAGCTTGTGGTCTTTGAGACCTAAGCAATTGCTCGCTAGCGACTTGAAAGCGGTGAAATCACAGAGAGGGAAATGAATGTGGACGTCGATACGTCCAGGCCTGAGTACATCAGGGTCAATATTGTCTTTTCCATTCATCGTGAACACCATTACCCTCTCTTCCAAATTCAAAATCCCATCCATGAAATTCAATACACCGGACATGCTCACACCCTTCGACGACGACGATTTCATCATCAGAAACCGATCGAGATCCTCAATCACAATCAGCGATTTACTCGTCGTCTGCAACATTAACATTTTAAGATCCGAATCACTCGAAACCCTAAAAAGATCCAAATCGTAAACATCGTAACAAAGAAAATTCGCCATAGCAGCAACGAAACTCGATTTTCCTGTACCGGAAGGACCGTAAAGAAGATAGCTCCGTTTCCAAACTCGACCCAATCGGTTGTAATACTGTTTCGCTTTCACAAAGGACTCCAGATCAGCTTTGACTCTGTTTTTCAGATCGGTTTCCATCGCAATTGTCTCGAAACTCGAAGTGTGCGAAAACGAAACCGATCTCCACCGTCCGATTCTAATCCTATCGCTGTTGTCTTTCTGATTGTAACAATCGTCGTCGTCGTCGTCTTCCACGTGGATTTCTCTGACATTGATGTTGAGTCTCAAATCTTTTCGTTTCTGTTCGATTTCGTCGAAAACAGAGTGAATGTGTTGAAGATAAGGACGGAGGATTCGTCGCTTATCCGATTTCCTCAGTTTCAAAACCAAAGTGTTTCTGTTGAGAGATTTTCTCTCGTTGATCCAACAAACTCTGGCGCCAAGAAAATCGTCGTCGATCACTTGATTCGGGTCTAAACCCAGAACAATATCGTTCGATTTTTTACCGGTGAACAAATTGGTAAAATCGGAGTCTTCAATCGAAGTGAGAGAATTTAGATAAACAGAAACCATACGATAAAGCTGATTATGTTGCGTACCATCACCGAATTCCGGAACCTTGAAGAACTGATAAACATGAAAACAATCCTCCAGTTTTCGCCACCATTTAGTCGTTATGTGTATCAACCCTGTTTTGAACAAAACCACTCGAATTATAAACAATAAAACTATAACCAGTAAAAGAAGAGTTATCAGATTCCATAGAATCGCCATCGGAGAAACGCGGTTAATAAAAATAAACAAATGAAAACTTTAGCGGGACGGTTTTCTAAGTTTAGAAGAAAGAATCATGTTTTGACAAAGAGAGGGTTTTAATGGAGAAAATAAAATATTAAAATCAAAGAGACGGCTGTTTGCCGGCAAGTTTGATGGGTCAAAGAGGAGGAGGAGGAAATAGATTAGAAGAAGGAGAGTGATGAGGTTTGCATTTATATATTTCAGATTACGATTATAAATGACAATTTTATATCTTTGGAAGGCTTTTATTATGTGGATTTTTTTCTTTTTCTTTTTAATAAGGGAAATTGTAAAATGTTTATTTGCTTACGTCAGTTTTAATTATTTTTTATTTTAATTTTTTATGTTGGTTTGTGCTCTGACACGGTTTGGCCACGAAGAGTCGTAAATACTCGTATCATTTTCAAGTATATTCATTTTTTAATCTTTCTTGTTTAACTAATGTATCTGTATTTACTTTCTAAAATGATTTATTTATCTATTATAATTTAAGTGTAACAATGTTAATTGTTTGGATTGGGATGGTATTTTAATACATTTGATAATGCAGTATATAATATGGCAATTTATTAATTTGGTGGATTACCAAATCAATCCAATTTTGCCATTTGATTCGTCTTTTAATTTTATTTATTGATTTTATAAAATTGGTATTATTTTTATTAGTTACTCAACCCACAATTATTCTATTTTATTTTTTTCATTCCTAGTTTAGAATCAAATTTATGAAAAATTATTATAATTTTAAATACAATTTTAAAATAATAATATAATTAATTATTAATAAAATAAATAATAATAATTTATCAATTTTTAAAAATTTTAATTTAAATATTAACTAAGAATAAATTTGAAATAATATTACATTTTTTCTATAATATTTTAAATTTTTTTATTTCTTTTAATATCAAAAAGAATATTCAAAAAATTTACAGCAATCTCACCCCTCCTTACCAATCAAACATGCTACTTTAAAATAAAGATGAGAAGAATGATTATATGCTCATTTTCAAATATAATATTAACCAGTTAAAATAATAATAAAAATAATTTTAAAATTTAAAAATCATTTTATTTAAATATAAATTTAATATTATTTATTTTTTAAAAGAAAATAATATAAATTTTAAATATTAACTACAAAATTTTAATTCGAATTCTAATTGATAAAGTATAAAATTTTGTTAAATAATAATAGTAACAACATTTTTTTAAAATAATAATGATCATAAATATTAAACAGGTTTAATGACTTCAATCTATATAATAATATGTATGTAATTAATTTTTTAATATTATAATAACTAACTTATAATTATTTAATTTACACCACACAATATTAATAAAATATATTTATTATATATTTTAGACTCATTTCAGAAAAGGTGTCCATTGAAGGTGGTATTAATGTCATTGAGTGGTTTTAATGTCTAGGTTTATAGCATTTAAGTAGTGATTTATTAATATGAAAGGTTATTTATTGCTGCTGAGGTCGTCTCGTCCTTAATAATTTAAGAACGAAGAGACATCTTCTATACAACCACCCTCCCTATCCTTAATTAATGCAATATTAAAATTAATTAAAAATCGCAGTAGTATATATCAATTTTAATTAAAATTTATTACAACCCACCACAAATCATGCTAATTGTTGGATATTATTAATGGCTTTCGACCAAGTAATTATACATTGAAATATGTCTCAATTATTTCTCAAGACGTTGTGTAACTAATTTCAAACGTGATTTGTTTTAATTGAAACTATATTGTAAAAGTTTATTATTATTATTATTATTATTATTATTATTATTATTATTATTATTATTATTATTATTATTATTATTATTATTATTATTATTACTAGGGCTGTATGGAAATTTGGAAAAGGATTAAAATAATAATAATAATTAAAAAAATCAAATTTATATGTTGTATTATACGTTTTAAAATTATCCAAAATACCTTCTTAACATTATAAAATTAACTGAAAAACTTCCAAATGGATGGAAACCATTATTCTAAACGGTTGAGTAGTTTGATTATAGAAGTAGTTTAATAATTTTAAATAATAAAAAATTATATTAAAAAACTATCTTAAATTTTGATTATTTCACTACCTATATTTGAAAAATACATTTTTTACTTTATTAACATTTTAAAATTAATTTAAAAAATATACATATATATTATTAAATGAAATTAACCATTACTTTAAATAGATGTTGTCAGAGTTCGGACTGACAATTTATTTTTTAAAATAAAATAGTTTTATATGTTTGCGATATGATGCATATTAAATAAACAAGTATTATATAAAATTAGATTTAATCATTTAATTTTTTACGCCTCATAATTTTAATTATATTCATACAATTAAATTATATAATATTAATTTTACTGCATAATTAAATTCAATCAATATAATAAGTAAATATATGCAACTGTTTGTATTTTAGTTAGGAAAAAAAAAACTTGCACAGTGGCTTCCCGGTCTTAACACCTAGGAAGAAGTTTAAAAATCATTTTGCTTCCCGGTCATACATATCGGGAAGCAGATTGTCTGCTTCTTGGTGTAGAGCACTGGGAAGCAGAGTAGTTTTTAACTGTTTCCAGAGTATCGGGACCGGGAAGCACCTATAATTTTTTTTTTTCTGTTTTCTAATTAAAAAATTCAAAGTTTGCATCCATTCTATAAAAAATTGGTTTGAAATATTAACTTATCTATATAGATGGATCCAAAACTACAAAAAATACATATATTCTATAAATTTAATGTCCCTACACAACACAAAACAATCTCTATCATGCCCAAAACCCTAATAACATAGAAAATATATATTTTACGAGCAATTAAAGAAAAGTTTTGAGTTATTTGGTGGAATGAAGTTTGTAGATATGATGTCTTGAAAATGAATAAATTTCAAGAGGTTATGTTTCGTAGGTTTTGGGTTTCATGAAGTTAGGTTAATTCAATTTGGAGATTTTTTTTTAAAAAAAAAATTTACTTTGACGGGGACCTTTTTTTAATTTGATGGGGTCATTTTGTAAATATAATACTTGAATTCAAATATTTAAATAGAAGGCATGTATGACTTTGCACACAATTTAAAATGTTTGAAAATTATTTTAATTTTTTTTTAATAAGAAAGGGCACTAATGACTTTTTGGTCTACTAAATGCAAAAATTTATGAAATTTGTTTAGTTCCGTAGAAAATATAATATTGGGCTAAAACTTTAAGGAATATAACTAAAAGCCCACAAATCACCCTAAAATATCAAGATAGTAAATTAATATCGAGATATTACAAATTTCATGTAAAAGTTACTATTTTATATTCATTTAATTAAAAATTAATACTGCAAATGTAGAATCGTTAAAAGTTTACTTTTTAATTTTTAAATAAATTAACATTTTACCTGAAAAATTATAAATGGATTGAAATAATAAAAAGTAGAAGTTTATAAATATTTGGGATATTTATATTATTTATTTAAATATTTTGTGATGCAGAAGTAAAGCTAGTAAATGGGCTCAAGGCCCGCGAGTTGGCCCGTTTAACCTGCAAATGAGACAGTTAGGATCAATCAAAACGTCATATAAATGGATCTGTTTAATCCGGTTCGTTTGGCCCGCAGATTTAGATAGGCTGGGCCGGATTAACCGCGTGCTAACTCGCAATCCTATAGGAAAAAAAAAAAAAAAAAAACTCAACTACCAGTGGTGAGTCTTCTCAACTTCAATTCTATTTTTTAAATTCTTCTAATCCTAACTCCGTGCAACCCACTCAACCTTCTGTCCATGACTACTTGATATTCTATATTAACGTGATCTCTTCTTTACTGGTTAGTTCTCTATTTGATTGATTATGTGAGTTATTATTATATTTTTTTTTGAAATCGTAGTTAATTTATCGATATTATAATTTTAATTTTATAATCTTTTATTTTAGAATTTCAATTTCAATTTGAGTACTATAAAAAAGAGTCAAAATTATAAATTTTAATAAATCTATTTTTATTTTGATTTGTTGGTTTCTTCCCTGCTTATCAAATAATCTTTTCATCTTAGATATTAAAGGATTAATAGCTTTCTTTATTGATACAATGCTTTATTTTCTTATCTTTGTTTCTTTAAAAATTTGTATCCGTATTATTAGAAAAATTACATACATAAAATATTTAAAATATTTTTTTTATTTGATAACGGATTAACGGGCTAGCAACGTTTAATCCGTAATCGGTGCGAGTGGGATTAAAATTGGTATAAAACTAGCACATATAATAAAATATATATATATATATATATGTACGCATTAATCCGTAATTCGTTGGGTTGGGCCAATCCATTTACCAACTTTGTGCGGAAGTGAGGTCAAAAATTAAAAATATTAAAATAATACCCCAAATATGCCAAATCGAAATCGAAATGAGAAATTAGGTTAGATCAAAGATTATGAGATTGAAACTATGACGTGTCATGTTTTCTATCTCCAAAACTTACTTCGACTTCTAACTTGTAAGGCTGCAACAGTTATACTACAGACAGACACTTAGTGCACCAATAAAAGACTAACACACAATCTTTAATTATTTAATACAAACAATATAGTTTCAGTCACGGCAACCCATCTTATCCATTACTATTACGGCTCTTCGCATAAATAAGTCTTAAATTAAACTTTTTAAATTTTTAGTTTTATATTAAATTTTATTTAAAAATAAACAAATCACCAAAATTTTTACACCCAATAGACCAAATTGGCAATAATGCCATTTCTTTTTAAAAAATACATTGAAATAATTTTATTAATTCTTAATAAGGTGTAAAGTCTCATATATCCTTATGTTTAAATTTTTGAATTCAAATAATATATTCACACAATAACCCCGTCAAATTAAAAAAATAGTCACCACCAATGTAAACAATTAAAAAACAAAATTATTCCCAAATTGAAAAAACCCTAACTTTGCATGCAACTCAAAAAAGCTACCAATCGTGAATTCCTTTCACCCAATTCAATGAATCCTAATCATAATTGCACAATTCCTTCCAGCAAATAAGTCAATAATTTTCTCCAATTGCTCTTAAAAGGTATGTTTCTTAAGTTTCTAGGGTTTTAGACATACTAGAGATTGTATTTTGTTGTGTAACACATTTAATTGCATACTATATGCATGGTTTTTATTAGTTTAGGATCCCTATGTATAGAATAGTTGTTATTTGGAACACAATTTGTATGTACGTGGATTTGCGAATTGTGGGATTTGCGAATTTTTTTTTTTTACAGGTGTTTCCCGGTCCCGACACCGGGAAACTGTACAGCAACTAGTCGGTTTCCTGGTCCTGAACACCGGGAAACATTATGTTGTTTCCTAGTTTTTTTGGATCGGGAAGAAGACTGGTTTTTGTACTGCTTCTAGGTGTACTGTACAGGGAAACCATTTTTCGTGCTTAACAGGTGTTTCCAGGTTCTTACACTGGGAAACCGTTGAAATACTATTACGTTTCCCAGTCCAGTACACCAGGAAACAATATTATGCTTCCTGGTTTATCTTAACCGGGAAGCAAACAAGTTTTTGTACTGTTTCCCGGTGTAATAGACCGGGAAAGCACTGGGGAGTCTTTGCTTCCCGGTTTTGAGGACCGGGAAACACTATAAAATTTGGCTTGTTTCCTGGTAATTTTAACCGGGAAGCAGAGTGTTTTCCATGCTTCCCGATTTTAGCTCCGGAAAACCAATCCAAATTAAAACGGTTTCCCGGTCTTCATTACCGGGAAGCTACCCTTTTTTTTTTTATAAATTTCGATTTACTATTTTATTGAATACTTTTAATGTTTGCTTTATTTTTTCAGGCATGACAATTAAAAAAACCCTTATGAAGTTCAAGGCAGAATGGATTGATGGTGAATATAAGAGTGGTGAAACGTTCGTTTTGCTACTTGATACAGATATTGCATATTCTCAATTAGTACAAAAACTATATGCAAAATTGAAGATACAATCTACTTTAGATTTGACCATACATGCGTTGTCATCAGATTCTACGAGACAACGATATCAAGTTACAGACGATGAAGATTTTAATTTTGTGAAGGAGGATCATGGAGATCACATGTATCTATTTGTTGATACCATCGCAAAAGGCATGGAACATAATGAACAAGTCAATGGGAGCACTGGTCATATAGACAGTGACACACATAATAGGGATATTATTACTACAACGGAAAATCATCGACCTTTTTTTTATCTTAATGAACCCACTGCAAATGATGTGTTTGAAGAGTTGGAGAATATTAGTGATGGTGCAAATGGAGGGCAGAATGAACCAATGCAAGTTGATGATTTGGATGATTTAGAAGAGTGTCCGGATGTTTCCTCGCAAAGTGATGAAGAAGAACCAGTTAGAGCCGTTATGCTAGATTATCCGACTTGGGTATTGCCCAATGCTAGTTGTTATTCATTCACACAAGATGTCGTATATGCACTTTCTGCTCCAGTTCGGAGAAATCCACTCGAAAAAGGTGAGAGATTTAAGAAGAAGAAGGAAATGAAGATTGTAGTTGGGAAGTATGCTCTGGAGAATAAGTTCACGACCAAAATTATCCGGTCTAACAAAATTCGTTTTGAAGTGGAATGCTCAGACGAGACATGCTCTTTCGCATTTCGTGCCAGGCGAGGGTCAGGTTCTTCAATGTGGCACGTTACAGAGTTTAACTCGAAACATTCATGCATACCAGATACACACACTTCATACCATCGACCTGTGAAGTCCGATCTACTTGGTAATTTATACTCTACACATGTCACTCTAGCCGACTATCGTGCTAAACATGTGCAAAATGAGGTAGAGGATCGTTATCAAGTTAAGATTGAGTATAGCAAGGCATAGAGAGCCATTCAATATGCTCTAAGGTTTGCTTACGGTGATAGGATTGAATCTTATCAAATCCTTCCTGCTTACTTCAAACAGCTGAGAGCTTCTAACCCGGGCACCATTACTTCGATACACACTAGGCCTGACAATACTTTCTTATACTCATTCTTCGCTCTTGGTTCATCAATTCGTGGATTTCTATCACATGTTTGTCCTGTAGTCGCCGTCGATGCAACACATACGAAAGGTGAGTATAAAGGAATAATTATTACTGCACTTGCGCAAGATGGTAACGGTGGCATATACCCTATCGCCTTTGGGTTTGCAGATGTCGAGGATAATGCTTCATGGTGTTAGTTCTTCACGAAGCTGAGAAAAGTAATTGGAAACCCCGTTAACCTAGTCATTGTTTCAGATAGACATAAAAGTATATTTGCTGCTACAAGAAGAGTTTACCCAGGTGTTCCACATGTTATATGTTACTACCATTTGTCAAATAACATGAAGTCATTTGGCGGCAAGCGTGGAAACACAGGACATCTACTGAAGGCTGCTTGTTATGCTCATACGATAGAAGAATGTGATTTGCTATTGGACGATATACGTGTTGTCAGTCCAAAAATGTATGCTGAGTTAATAAAGATTGGTAAGAAAAGGTGGGCGCGGTCATATTGTGAGGAAAGGAGGTATGCTATGTTGACTTCTAATATTGCAGAATCGACTAACGCAGCCATCAAGAAAGCTCGACGACTACCTATAATAGCTGCAAATGAGTTTCTAAGATCAATGGTGCAATGTTGGTTTTGTGATAGGCGCGAAGCGGCCCAAAAATTGACTACATCAGTACGCCCGGGGCTGTATCACACATAAATGAACTTGAAAACGATGTCAATGGTAGCAATGCAGTTCCTATTCTTGAAGGTAGGCGCTATCAAGTGACACATGGAGAGGATGTTCACGTGGTTGATTTTGAATCAAATGAATGTACTTGTAAGGCTTGGCAACTTGATCGTCTTCCTTGCTTACATGTTGTTGCTGCAGCTAGGTATTTTACTACACCTTTCTTTTATTTTATCGATTCATATAATTTCTCATATTTTTGACTATTGGTAATTTGACATAGGTTGATGAGAGTTCACCCACATACATTATGCCATGAGTATTATAGCAAAGAGTGGTAGAGAACATCATATGAACATCCAATCAATCCCATTCCTCACAAAAGAACATGGCCGCCATCTAGAAGATTGGTCCTACCGCCTATAGAGAAGCGACAGCCGGGCCGTCCAAAGGATAAAAGGATTCCCTCCAAAGGAGAACACATTAGAACTAAAACATGCGGGAGGTGTGGTGATAAGGGTCACACAAGACTCACGTGTAAGAATCCTATCAAGCGAAAAAGTGGCAATAATGCAACGTCTACAACGGGTGTAGAAGGTAATACGGATGCTTCCATTGCGGAAGGTGCTACACCAGCTAAGAAGCGATGTCGACCAGTACATTGTGGATTTTGTAAGGAAGAAGGTCATACCATTCGTAAGTGTCCTAACAAAGTTGTGCAAGAGCATGATACAGAGCAAGCATCAAATGGCACCGGATTGAGCCCAGACATGACACAAGGAGAGGATCACACAGATGACTCTTCGTCCGAAGAAGTACCTTCAGATCCTAAAGCGTTATCCAATTCTTCAGATAATTTCTAGTCAAATACATTTAGTAGTTGTTTTATTTTGTTTGACGAATCGTATTTACCTTTATTTTAACGAAGTATTACATTTTGGAAGAACAAAATAGTATTGTAAATATATTGGCAAATGGGTTAGTCTATTACAAGAATTGAGGTTGTTGATTTAAATTTAAGCATTTTAAGGTATAATGAGATATTGATTTAAAATTTCTTTTAAGCCTTTTAGGTATGATTTGATCTTGATCTCAATTTTTTTAAGTATTTCATTTTTTTTTAAACAGGTGTTTCCCGGTGTCTTACACCGGGAAACACTTTAAATTTCAGTTAGCTTCCTGGTCTTGCATACCGGGAAGCAGTTTTTATCTACTGGTTCCAGGTTTGGAGGACCGGAAAGATGTTGAAATTCAATATTGCTTCCCGGTGTTCATGACCTGGAAGCGTAAGTGAGAAAACTTATGCTTCCAGGTCATGAACACCGGGAAGCAAAATTTAATTTCAATAGTTTCCCGGTGTTGCAAACCTGGAACCAGTAGATTAAAAATGCTTCCCGGTCATTCACACTTGGAAACCGGAGGCCATTTTTGCCTATTTCCAGGTGTTCAACACCGGAAAGCGGTATAGACAAGCTTCCCGGTAATAAACACCTGGAAACAGGCAAAAATGGCCTCCGGTTTCCAGGTGTGGAGGACCGGGAAGCATGTTTTCGTCCACAAAAAAATTGTATTTACTATTTTTAACATTGGGGAATAATTAATGGGATCTATTAATCATTATGGGTCTGATTTACCAATCTCTTTTAACGATTGAACGATCCACTATATGAAATCGTATCAAAAATGTGCTCCGATATAGGGACGGAGGTCGATTAAGAGTTGCGAAAACCATCCATTTAACATGTTTGCAACATTAGGAACAGTAATATGCAACATTTTAATCGCATATTGAAAATCGATCAACATTTTGTTTTCTAGTCTTACGTAGGAATGTAGTTTCTGGGATAAGTAACCAATCCAATCACAACGTTATCACATAACTTATTTATTGAACCTAAATGATTAGGGGAGACTAAAAACTTATTTTATGCTTTTTGGAAGTGAATTTGCAATTTTTTGTTGAACGGAGACAGGCTTCCCGGTCATTCATACCTGAAAACCGGAGGCCATTTTTGCCTGTTTCCAGGTGTTCAACACCGGGAAGCTGTATAGACTAGCTTTTCGGTGATGAACACCTAGAAACAGGCAAAAATGGCCTCTGGTTTCCAGGTGTGGAGGACCGGGAAGCCTGTTTTCGTCCACGAAAAAATTGTATTTACTAGTTTTAACATTGGGAAATAATTAATGGGATCTATTAATCATTATGGGTCTGATTTACCAGTCTCTTTTAACGATTGAACGATCCACTATATGAAATCGTATAAAAAATGTGCTCCGATATAGGGACGGAGGTCGATTAAGAGTTGCGAAAACCATCCATTTAACATGATTGCAACATTGGGAACAGTAATTTGCAACATTTTAATCGCATATTGAAAATCGATCAACATTTTGTTTTCTAGTCTTACATAGGAGTGTAGTTTCTAGGATAAGTAACCAATCCAATCACAACGTTATCACATAACTTATTTATTGAACCTAAATGATCAAGGGAGACTAAAAACTTATTTTATGCTTTTTGGAAGTGAATTTGCAATTTTTTGTTGGACAGAGACAGGCTTCCCGGTCCTTCACACCTGGAAACCGGAGGCCATTTTTGCCTGTTTCCAGGTGTTCAACACCGGGAAGCTGTATAGACTAGCTTTTCGGTGATGAACACCTAGAAACAGGCAAAAATGGCCTCTGGTTTCCAGGTGTGGAGGACCGGGAAGCCTGTTTTCGTCCACGAAAAAATTGTATTTACTAGTTTTAACATTGGGAAATAATTAATGGGATCTATTAATCATTATGGGTCTGATTTACCAGTCTCTTTTAACGATTGAACGATCCACTATATGAAATCGTATAAAAAATGTGCTCCGATATAGGGACGGAGGTCGATTAAGAGTTGCGAAAACCATCCATTTAACATGATTGCAACATTGGGAACAGTAATTTGCAACATTTTAATCGCATATTGAAAATCGATCAACATTTTGTTTTCTAGTCTTACATAGGAGTGTAGTTTCTAGGATAAGTAACCAATCCAATCACAACGTTATCACATAACTTATTTATTGAACCTAAATGATCAAGGGAGACTAAAAACTTATTTTATGCTTTTTGGAAGTGAATTTGCAATTTTTTGTTGGACAGAGACAGGCTTCCCGGTCCTTCACACCTGGAAACCGGATGCCATTTTTGCCTGTTTCCAGGTGTTCAACACCGGGAAGCGGTATAGACTAGCTTCCCAGTGATGAAAACCTGGAAACAGGCAAAAATTGCCTCCGGTTTCCAGGTGTGGAGGACCGGGAAGCCCGTTTCCATACAATATCACCGGGAAACTCGAAGGCATTTTTGCCTATTTCCAGGTGTTCAACACCTGGAAGCTGGTTTCCTGTGAATATTTAACTTGTTATACATTTATCTTATATCTATGCATATATATAATTATTAATAATCAAGATATCAATCTATAATATAAAATTCCATTAAAAAATGAATATACTGTAGGCAATTTATATCTATGCATATATTTAACTTGTCATCATTTTAAAACTACACTTGGCTATTCAGTAGCCGGATCGCTCTCAACCGAATGCTCATATATAGTGTAGGCAATTTTCTTTTGTATCAAATGTGCATCTTCGACCGTTTTTCCAAATGTCCATGCAGCTTGCCTAGTCCAAAGGTCGTGTATGTACATACATACATAGGCACCACAAGAAGTTCTGGAGAACAAAAGAAAAAAAATCAACCATAAAACTATATACGAAAGAGCCATAATGTTGTACAAAGGGACTTAGGAGGTGTTCAACTAACCCATCAGGTTGAATCGGCAATCCTAGGGCTTCTCCAACCACCAGCACCTTCCATTCACCTTCATGTATATGCATAGTCACTTCTGCGCTTAGCTTCTTCACCATCCTATCCAAGAAGGTTACAAACTCCCTCAAGTGACGCATGACTGTATTGGCCTTAGAAGCGAGAGAGTCAAGAACTAGTATCTCTTTTCGCTTTATGGATACTACACATACAATCCAGTGGTTTCCATGAATATGGCTTGGGAAGATAACCTGATTATGAAACACATTTATGCAGTTATCTTTCAAATAGTTCTCAAAAAAATACAACTATAATTTTAAAAGGTCTGCAGTTAGCTTTCCATGTGAACTTACATGATCAACCTCACTCCAAGCAGCATTCAGCTCATTCTCCGATAAACCTCTAGCAACATCCATAAAGAACGGTCTAATGTCTTCCTCATCGTTGTTCCTTTGCTCTTGAATCATTAAAGTCTGAAAATAAGAACGAAATATACAATTATGGAAAACCATTTTAACCATCGATAAAAGTTTCTTATTAAAAATAGCTGTTAAGTTACAAAAATGGTGCATTTCATTACTGTCATGTCTTTCCTCTTGCCATGTAGGTGTTCGTACATGTAACTGATCCATTGATTGATTCCATTGGTTCTAAACCAACAACCCGGATCTAGTATCGTTCTGAGGTAGGTGGGCCATACTGTTCCTCCTTCGGGTATCATGTCTCTCCTGAAAAAGAAAATACAAAAATATATTAAAATTAAATATGTTTTAACCACTAACTTCCTAGTCTATAAGACCTTGAAACAATTATAATTAAAACTCGTTTCCAAGTCATTTAAACACCTGGAAACGAGTTTTAATTATAACTATTTCCCGGTCCATAAGACCTGGAAACAAGTATAATTAATCCTCGTTCCAGGTGTTTAAATGACCTGGAAACGAGTTTTAATTAATCCTCTTTTTCCTTTACTCTTTTTCCAGGTCATGAACACCGGGAAGCAACATTGAATTTCAACAGGTTCCCGGTCTTACAAACCCTGAACCAGTAGATTAAACATGCTTCCCGGTCTTCCAGACCGGGAAGCTAACTGAAAATTGAAGTGTTTCCCGGTGTGTGAGACCGGAAAACACCTGTTTTAAAAAAAACACTAAAATGTTTACTAAATCTAAATTAATATAGCATAATACCTAAAAATGCTAAAATAAAATAAAATATTTATAGAATAATACCTTTTTTTTTTTGTGAAGCGCTTTTTTCACCAACGCTTCCAACCTTCCAATTCTTGTACTATTGTCCTCGACTTTGGCAAGGATTTTGGTCAGCAAGATAATGATGTTTTTATCTTCACCAACACCTCTAACATCATGTTCTTCATTTTTGACATCACGCTGACGACCAACATCTGCCATTTGATCTTCCTCAACTACCTGCACATTCAACAACATTGATTAATTCTTAAACAACAAATTAACTTTTACACCCTAATAAACACAAAAACTGATAAAAACTAACCACATCTTCAGCGTTCAGATGTCTAGGAAATTGGCCATCATCAATCTCCTGATCGTCGACTCCTAATGTAGCAGGATCAACTGATTTTGCTCCCAATTCAGTTTCAAGTGCTAAAATTTAATACGACCTCTTCTTCTCTTCAAGCGTGGGCTTAAGTTTTCCCTTCCCGAGGTCAATTACCTACAACATTAGAAATACCAATACAATAAATAAACGTATATGAATGGTATTTAAACTAAATTAATCTTACACACATTATTGAGGAAGTCATTTGAATCTTTGCTTGAATAATCCCTGATTCTCCACTTGAGACATCTAGGACTCTTCGGGACTTTCTTATCCAGTTGAGCTTTCAAGAACTCCTTCATATTTGGTGATAACTCCAACAGCCACCACTACATGTTAATATGAAATCAAGTTATATTATTATTTATCCAAAAATAATCAAATAAAAAATAGAAATGCTTACCGCTATTGTCCAAGGACAACCGTAAAAGTTGAAGGTCTTCACGGCATCTGGCTTGCCTTGAAGACAATTCCTAAGCCCATGTATGGTGTAGGAATAAGAGAATGTCCCCCAAGAAAACCGGTAAAACCGTTCCAGATCCTCCACCATATGCCATAGTAGCTTCTTCATGGGCCTTTTCCCTTCCGGACCCATCAAGAACTTCTCCACGAATATTGCATAGCATATCTTCAATGCATCCACTCTATTCATATCTTCTGCATGTTGCATCCTAAACTAGGACATTATCTCTGCTACATGTTGATTTGGCTGACGATGAATGAACCGATTGTAAACCGAATTCAAGTCTTCGGGTCCTCTATTTATTTTCATTAACCTCTTCGATATCTGCCCGAACTTTAACCCGGTAATCAAAGCAAAATCTTCTTTGCCAAACCGGACTGCCTTGTTGCGTATTCCAAACCACAGCTCTTCAGGTTTGCAATTTTCCCCTCCAACTCTTTAGAAATAACTCGAAGGATGAAATTGCCTGGATAAGCACCATTTCTCTGATGAATATGAAGGAACTGACTGAATGGTCCTTTTTTCCATTCATCCACTATATTGAATTCCCCCAACTTAGATTCAATAAGGTCCATTACAGATGGCTGCCCATATGTGTTGAGCTTTGCCTCTGAGAAGTCCCTATCTGGGTACTTAAAATACCTCCCTTCTTTGAAATGAACTTTTTTTGGACCATCCTGAAAAACAAAACATAACAAAATATTTACAATTAAACCAAATACATCATATAACTTCCATAAATATGTCTATATAAATACTTAAGAATGACCGCAAAGAACAATTATAAACAAGCTTTCCGGTGTCCCACACCGGCAAACTGTATAAATATGGTGAATGCTTCCCGGTTTACAACACCGGGAAGCTATATTTCAAGTCCGCTTCCCGGTTGTAGGACTGGGAAGCCGTTGAATCTAAAGCATGCTTCCCGGTGTTTGAAACCTGGAAGCACCTGTGAAGGCTCGTCCATGTTTCAAACACCGGGAAGCATGCTTTAGATTCAACGGCCGGGAAGGCGTTGAATCTGAAACATGCTTCCCGGTATTTATAAATTTATTATTTATTTTATTTTATATATTATTTTAATAATTTGGATAGTATAGTAATTTTGGTCTATTAACTGTAAAAAACTTTATCAATTGTTTCTTTTTGTACTAAATTTAATGTTGGACTAGAAGTAATCTTTTACAAAATTTTTGGCCCAATAGTGGGAATTATCACTTATTATTATTATTATAAAACCTTTTCACCACCATACGTCCAATTCTAGAATTGCCAAACAATCAGGAACATCTATATTTTCAATTCAATTTCGAGATTCTAAAGCAATTCATGTCTATTTGTTGGTCAAGTCCTATATAGAAACATTAGACATTTCACATTATTGCGAGAATTCTCTCTCTATATATATTTCAAAATATTACTATTATTATACTTTTCTTTCACACAAGTTATGATACATTGAATAGACATACCAGTCTAAAAGCAAATTAACTACTACCAACTAATTCCACAGTCAAAATTTCCAATAACTAACGCTTTAAATAATTAAATAACGATAATTAATTACAATCTATATATCTATATAAAGTAGCAACTCTCAGCGGATCCACCAAACTGACGTGGAGTGCTGAGAGTTGAGCTTTTAGTGGAAAATCAACGAAAATTGAAAGTTTTGAAATTTGAAGATATTGTACCAATAATATCATTACACGTGTCTTTGGCTTAAAAAAATGTGAAATTAATATTTTAAGATTTTGTAATACACATCGTAAAATATATATAAAAAATACTTTTAAAAATAAATAAAATCATTACAGTTAAGTTTTATGCATTAAATTAATATTAAGTATTAAATAGATCTTTTCATATATCGAGATATTTAGATATATTTATTATTGACCTTTTTGTTTTATGCATTAAATTAATATTAAAGATTAAATACATCTTTTTATATATCGAGATATTTAAATATATTTAATATTGATTTTTTCGGTTTATTGTGTATGTTATGAAAAACCTCTCTCTATATATTCTATTGTATTTTTTTAACAGTTTCTCATAATTAATTCATATATTTCAAATTAAAATATTATATGTGTTTAATTATTTTTTTAATTAATTTTTGACTTCTCATTTTGTCTTATTCTATTCATTTTTCTCGCAATTAATTCATATATTTCAAATTAAAATATTACACGTGTTTGATTATCTTTCCAATTAATTCAAGACTTCTTATTTTGTCTTATTATATTCATCTTTCTTTACCCGTTGTCATTTTTATTTCCAATTTTTTAATTTTAAATTGAAAATTAATGAAAAGTAAAAATAGCATTTAAAAGAATTTTCTGTTGCTCACTCTTAATCTTCTATTCTGACATATTTCTCTCCATTATATTTTTCTCGATTTCGAAGATATAGAGATATAGACTGAGAGAAGACTTTGTGCTTCTAGAGCCTCAAAATGTTCACATGACGGTGGGTATTTGCACTTCGATGGTTTTCACTTTTGTTACACAATTTTTATTTTAAGGAAAATTTCAATTAGTTTGGATTGGTGTTGTTTTATAGTCGTTTTACTGATTACCATGGTAAAGCAATTATTTGATTTGACATGTCGTTCATGGCGATACTATCTATTTCTCCCTTCAACTTTAAATTTGGTTTGATTTTTCTATTTGTATCTCGGTTAAATTTCAATATTTGATTTTCGATTCGGCAACCTCTTTTGGTGCGAGATTATATTTTTACTTATGAAATAGCGAAAGCTCATGATGTGAGTTTTTGTTTGCGAAATTCTTCATATCTGTGTTTGGCTTTGATTTTGATACAGGATGTTTGGATTTGATTATCTTTTGATATATATTTTTAAAATATTGTAGTCGTGGATGTCAAACTTTGCCCACACCAGAGGCTTCATTGATATAAGCAGAAGGTATGTACTTGTGGCTGCTTTAGTTTTGACGTTGATTAGGTTATTTTAATGAATAGATTTTGACTCTATTATATAACCTCCCTGATCAAAGCAGGATGCATTACAAGTCATTTACGACTTGATTAATGCTAAGAGACATAGAGCGTGTCATTAGCCTGAAATGGATTCAAAAGCCGATTATGCTCATCTTCTTGAAAACGCTTTTGGTATCATAGTAAACTCTCCGACCAACACTAGGTTTGTTGAGAGGTATGTATGGTGTACAAATGCAAATGTAAGCATGCCATTTTGTTATTTAATTAATTAATATTGCTATTGACATCAAAAGGACCTCGCCATCTGGTGAGATTTTGTGAAGAAATGCAACCTATTTGATCTTTTTGTACATGTTAATGAATCATGTGTACTTATTATGTGATCAATTGATATTGGTGGAATTAGTGTATATAGTCACTGGTTAAGCTTGATTCTGAATACATTAATATATGGTTGTGGTTGTAAATATAGAAAATGTTATAGAAAATGTAATATGAGAGGTTCAACTTGTATGTACTACAGTGTTTAGGACTGAAATATGGTCTGTTGCTGAATAGGGAAGGAAAAATGTACACGATCCGCTGGAGAATCGGTCCCTTGGAGAGAGATACAGCTAATTTACCATTTTATAGTCTGATAGATATGATTTTTTTTACGTAATTGTATAAAATATTTTTTTTATTAATGAAATATTTATATGTAAATTTATTTATAATCATTTTTGTTTTTATATTTATAATATTTTAATATATAAATTAAATTTTGTATAACATGATGGTATGGTGGATGCTGATATCAAAATGTTGATCTAGAAAATTATACACTGATTTAGTGAGTTGGAATTTAGTATTTGAAAAAAAAATTATTATTTGAGTGAAGAGAAATATAGAAATTTAGAGGAGTGGAATATTTGCTTTTTTTTTTAAAAATAAATTATATTATAAATTTGAACCATTTATTTGATAGATAGTTTAATTAATTGCTATTGAGTGATAATTTGTTAAGATATTAAAGTCAGAAAAATCGTCAAATTTAAAATTTTGGTAAAATTTTTGAAATGAATTAATATGTAATTGAAGGAAATATAAAGAAGTTTTATCTATCTAGAAATTTAATTACATAAATTTATGATAAAATAAATTTTTAAAATTAAAAACTAAATAGTAAAATTTCTCCACTAATATACATCAATTTCAACCCACCAATCTAATCAATTAAAATTAATTTTGTTTATGTCTTATCCCATCTTTTCCAATAAAAAGTTAGTATATATAACTTTTTTTAGGTATATAATTAATAGAATTTTAAAAAGCTTATAATAGTTATTAGGATGAGTAACGATGACATAATACATATTAAATATCTATATATTTACGTGGTGCCAAACAAACCACAGCTAAATATTAGGTTAAGATTACTTGAATGCAGTAGCTAAACAGCTTACAGATATGGTTTCACAGAGTTTGGTTCTAATGGGTAAAAAAAAAATCGGATCCCTTTACAATCATCCCTACCCCCTATTTATAGGAGGTATTTGGGTTCTATTTCTATTTGGATTGAGACTCCTTGTTCTCCTTGAATTCGGTCTCCTTTTTGGGCTCAATCACCTTCTTGGACTTGGTCTCTTTCTTGGGCTTGGTCTCCTTCTTGGACTTGGTCTCTTTCTTGGGCTTGGTCTCCTTCTTGGACTTGGTTTCTTTCTTTCAATGAGGAAGGTCCTCCTTTATCTATTGGGCTTTAGGAGTCCTTGATCCAGTGAGATAGGTTTTCATCTGTCAATCAGGTTTCTGGAATCTGTGTTTGGTTTGGTCGCAGTTCGTTGGATTGGTATACTTTGGTTTGGGCTTTGCTGGGCTAGGCCGAGTTCGGCCGTCTATGGGTCTTTGGCCATCTCGACCGAGCTTGTTCTCCGGGTGCTATTCATGTCTTTAACCCTTTCGGCCGAGTAGAGCGATCGGGTCCATCTTTGGTCGAGCTTGGTTATGGGCTCTGATTTCCTTTGTTTATTTTGACCTTCACCTATGACACCTTGTGGTTATTTTCCCACCACAATTTATATAAAAGAGTTACAAAATACGCCTACGTGGCATGCTTCAAATTGTTCCATTCCACTTTATAAATTAGGTTCATTCTTCCAATTATTTACTCAAATGCCATTATAATAGCATATTATAAATAAGGTTCATTTTTCAAGTTATTTACTTATATGTCACTAATTAGTATATTATCATTCATTAATGTATTAATTAAAGATGTCTTCTTTTATTACATCTCTTCAAATATCTTATTATTATTTAATATATTTAAATATATTATTATTTAAAAAACAATTCGATAAGATCAGTAATTCTCCAAGTACATTTTGAATATAGTTTCATGTAGAAACTATATTAAGATCATAGGTACAACACACGGAATATCGAACATTAGACACGTACCGTCCTAAATAATCTCTTCACCAAAAGCAATGGTCACTATTACAGCAGCAAGTATTACCTCTGTACAGGTAAATACATTGAGATGAATGCAGGACCTCCCTTATCAATTATCGATATCTATACAAAGATTAAATAAAAATAAAGTATTATACATATTTTGAATTAAAATTATAAAATTTAATACTATATATATATATATATATATATTTATATAGGGATAATCCCAAAAACCCCATGAACCTTTTCATTTATCGCCATTTCACCAAGTCAGTTCTGATTTTCGCCAAAAAACCACTTCTCCATCATGCACTGTCAATTTTACTGTACATTTTCTGTTAACTATTAGGAAGGTTAGTACTAGTGAGGGTAAATAGGTAGTTTTAGTTGAGATTTTCTAAAATAATATTTAGAAAAACAAAAGGTGAGAAAATATAATAAATTGAAAGGAGAGGGTTGTGCTAGTCACACAATTCAAAAAGTTAAACAACCATTTGACCTTTCGAAAGTGGTCCGGGCTCCAAAGGGTCTCTTCTTTCTTGTTTCCCTCCAAAAACCCTTCGTTGGTAAACTTAGTTAGCGAATTAGTGAGGTGACAATACTCACTTCGGTATAGCCAGTTCCTGATAAACCCAGTTGAGACAGTCACAAAGGTTCACAGAGGTTCACGAAGGTTCACGGAGGTTCACGAAGGTGTTATTTTAGTTAGGCGCACGATTTTGGAGTCCACAGGAAGCAAATTGCGTTTTATTGGCTCATTTTTAAAAAAAGGTACTTTCATTCTCAATATATCTCGATTTGTAATGGTCTGTTCGAATTCAATTAGATTTTCATAATTTGTTTGATTATAGCTTACATTCCTTAAGGTTTTGATTTAAGGTTTTTCATTTATTTCCGACTAGTATGTGTTAGATTTTTAATGGTATGTTTGACTGTACTATCATAGTTTTGTTTGGTTATTGCTTATATTCCTTAGAGTTTTAGTTTAGGGTTTTTCTTTTGTTTGTGACTGGTATGTGTTTTGTTTATGAAGTGGCCCAACAGGAAAGTCAAAATACACCTCCTGATATTATGTCTGACACACCTTTTCACAACAAGTGTACTCCACCGCTTATTGAGGCCAACTGTGCACCAATAACCATTCCACCTTATTCAACACATACAGGTTTGTCACCTGTTACTGAACATGTGTCCCCAGCACGAGAGGCAGGATATGTGACACCGAGCCCATTTATTCAGACGTGCATTGACTCAGTTGGAGATTGGAATGCATACCAAGCTGCAGCATGGGCTCGTCAACAATCTCTAATTCAAGAGGATCATGTGCAAGACCGTGATGGACAGTGTCATGGAGCTGGTTCTAAGACCGATGATTATCTAGATGAGGACTTTGAAGATGGGATTTTCGGTCTTGATGATTTCCAACCTGAAACGATTCCAAACACCCAATATTCCAACTCTGAGAGTGAGGATGAAGATGCTGTTGAGCAAAACAATGATATAAACTGGAAAGTGCTGGACCAGTTCGAAGAAGGCCAATCAGATGATGAATATAGTGATGATTCAGGAGATGAGAATGCTGTGTTAGAGAAAAAATTAAACAAGCTCATGCATGGTGACCCATTTTGTGTTCAACCAGGCCAACCCATAGAGTTCAAAGAAGGTCAATTGGTTGATTCTATAATCCTACTGAGAGGTTGGTTAAAAGAGTATGCCATCGAAAAAGGGATCGAGCTTTTGAGGGTGATAAATGATGGTGACAGGATTCTTTACAAATGTAAAGGCGATGGATGCAAGTGGATAATAAAGGCAAGGGAGACCATTGAAGGCAAGATGATGAGGATTTATGAGTACCAACCTGAGCATACTTGTCACAGATTAAACAATAATCCGGAAGCTAGGGTTAAATAGATTGTGAAAAAATTTCATGATTTGATCAAGTCGTGTCCTTCAATAGATATTGACACGCTTGATCACTTGTTGTAGAGGGACTACAAGATTGTGGTGAATAGAAAAAAGCTATACAAGGTCAAGCAAAGAGTTAGGTAGAAATTAATGAAGGAGCACGGAGAATGTTTCAAGTACCTGAAGAAGTATTGTGCTATGGTCATAAGGTATAATCCTGGCTCCACAGCGGTTGTAAGAGTAGACAATCCAGATCCTGTCTTTGTTCGTATGTTTATGAGTTTTACTGCCCAGAATAAAGCCTTTAGCCATTGTAGACCCTTTATTGGTCTAGATGGATGTCATCTAAAGGGACCATTTGAAGGGGTTCTTTTAACTGCAGTAACACTGGATGCGAATAGCGGGGTTCTACCGTTAGCTGCCTGTGTAGTTGATCTAAAAAAGAAAGAAACTTGGCAGTGGTTCTTACAACTTCTCAAGAGCAACTTGAAGTTAACTGGCCATGACAAAATCTGTTTTATGAGTGACAGACAGAAGGGAATTATCCCAGCTTTACAAAGGGTTTTCCCAAGCTTCCTGCACAGGTATTTTAATTTTCCTGATTATTGTTCCAGCAGAAGGGAATTTATGTTAATTTTTAATTATTTCATATATGTAACTAATACTTTGGTAAAATTGTTAGGAGTTGCGTTAGACATTTGGACGCAAACATGAGGAAACTCTACAGAGGACAATGACTTAAAAATAAGTTATGGGCAGCAGTAAAGGCTTTCACTAGAGAGGATCATATGGCAGTCATGCAAGAAATCAAAGAGGTAAACAAAGATGCTTATCTATGGATAGGGAGATTAGAATATGATGACTGGTGTAGATATAAATTTGATGAGTTTGTTAGGTGCGATCATGTTACAAACAATTGTAGTGAAAGCTATAATAGGATGTTGAGACCACTTAGGTGCGAGTCATATTTAGATTGCTTTGAGTTCATTAGGAGACAAACTATGAATATGATTCAGAAGCGTCTTAGGGATTCTAGTTCTTGGGATGGAAACTTGACGCCTTATGTGAAGGATAGGATATTAAGAGCTGGAGATGATTCTAGAAAGTTTACAGTATGAAATATGAAGTGTCTGGATATGCTAGAAATTGGACTGTCAACCTGAAAAATAAGGTGTGTGACTGCCGAGAGTGGCAAATTTCTGGAATTCCATGTTCACATGCTGTCATATGTATACAACATTATGCAGCTCAAAGGCATCTAACACTAGACTATGCTGAGTACGTGTATCCATTAATGTCAAAAGAGAACTATATCAAGACATACTCCACCATGATACACCCTATCCCCCACCGAGTCACTTGGGATAATGTCCCTGGAGATTCTGTCCTCCCTCCAAACTATACTAAGAAAGCAGGAAGACCTAAAAAGACTAGGGTTAGAGAAGAGGGAGAAGCACAAGCTGACACTAGGAAGTGGACTGTGAAATGCAAGAAATGTGGACGCCCAGGACATAATAAGAGAACCTGCAAGAACCCTGCTGCTCAAAAGCCAAAAAAGTAAGTAAATGTATTGCTATTAAGATGTAATGTGTCAAAAGTATTCTAATATTTATAGTTATTAAAATATTGTATTATTTCCATTCAGAAACAGAGGAAGGACCCTGTTGCATCTAACGTTGAAACCAGTGGCATAAGGATACATGAGCCCACTGCACATAAGCAAACATCACATGCTGGATCTTTAACAATTTCAGAAGTTAGTAAAAAGGGTAAAGAGAAGGTAAAATCGGCCAGGGATATTTGTTTTACTATTATATGGATTTTATTTATTATCTTTATTATGAACACACTTTAATTTTGTATTAACAGGCAATGCCAAAATTTAAGAACCAAAAGAAACAATCCAGATTGAATGGACAGACTTCAGGAGCAAATGACAATGGTAGCCAATTCGGTGGAACACAAGCTTCTGTTGTGTGTGCTTAACAAAATCTAGAATCCCAGTAAGGTTCAAGTGAATGTGGTTATCCGTTTATGATTTGTGAAGATTGCTTTTGTAGTTATGGTGAATGGTACATTTATATGACTGATCGAAGTAAGCTGATAGTACTTTTTTTTTATAGCCTAGTATTTTTGTGTGCAGCCTAGTAGAAAAGTGACTAGAGATTCAGTGGAATTATTTATGCAGGAAACTTGGATTGTGTTTTTATTATGTAGGAAACTTGCATTGGTATGAGAAGCTACTATTGTTAATTTTCGTATGAAATGTTTACTTCTACTTCTACTGTCTGAAGTTAACCATGACGCCATCTTTCTCTGTTTTAAGTAAGAGGTTTGATGATAAGTTAGAAATGGTTATTTTTGGAGTGGATTTATAGAAGGTTAAAGTTGCAATTAATTTATTTGAACACAGAATAGTTGTTATGTGAGTGTGTTTATACTAGGTTGAAGCTGCAATGGATTTGTTTGAGTACAGATTTTGTTGTATGAGATTGTATTTATAGCAGGTTGAAGCTATAATAGTTTAGTTTTAGTACAAAATAGTTGTAATGGGAGCGTAATTGCAGCAGGTTGAAGCTGCAATAATTTTGTTTGATCCTAAAATAATTATATGTGATGTATATTTATAGCAGGTTTATTAGGCAACAACCATTAAAATTATTGATCAAAACTGTTTGATTGGTAGAACACCATTAAAATAAATTTTCAAACATGCTGACTGTTGATTTTTTTTTCTTTTAAAATTACCCCAATACATTTGTATACTAATGGTTGTCACACGAGGGTGAAATGGTATTTTTATTGTCTTGCATAAACAATGATTATAATAGGTAAAAAATGTAAAAGTAAAATAAAAAATAAAATATTCAATTTCATCTTAATTTAAGGGCCAGTTTGCAAATTTTCCACACTAATTAACTATAAAAATAGAAAGAAAGGTAAAATAGTAAATAAATACTATAACTGACAGCTAATAGAAAGTTTATAGTAAAATTGACAGCACGTGACGGAAAAGTGGTTTTTTTTTGGCAAAAATCAAAACTGATTTGGTAAAATGGCCATAAATGAAAAGGCTCATGGGGTTTTTGGGATTATCGCATATATATATATATATATATATAAATTAACAAATAAAATAATTGTAAAATTAAAAAGTATTATAATATTTTATCAATTAAAATTTATATGTACTCAATTTAATATAAATTAATATATTAAAATTTTAATTGTTATTTTATAAAATAATATATTTTTAATTATTTAAAAAATTGAGTATAATTTATATTAATATTATTAAAAAAATAATAAATTAATAAAAAAAATATTTTTGCACAATATACGGGCAATTTTACTAGTTTAAAATATAAAATATAAGACCTAAAACGAACACAAGTGGCAGACTAATTGTGGCTTTTGATGACGAACCTCTTTTGGGTCGTGGAAAGGAGCATTTTTTACGTAGAGGACTTTACAGAAAGTCAATAGTAAAAAGATGAGGATAATAAGCCCAAAAGTGCTTTTTACAAAAGTTAAAAGCTTTGGATAAAAATAGTGATGAAGCATTAAATGGAATTTTTGGTTGCCATTCAATATCGAACTCTTTTATTCCCACGGCATTAATATGAATATATTCTAATTGCAAATTGTGACGTGTCAATTTCAGCTATATGCAACTTTGCCCACTTGAGTTTTTGCAAGTAGTTAGTGCTACAATAATATAGTATGGTCAACTGTTTATGTATAGGAGGAGCATCTATAGGTTTTTAAAAATTCTTTTTTGGCTTCACGAATCATCGATTCCCATAACGTACGACTATATTACATGGTTAATATATTATATATCTTCTCTGCATATTTATATATTTTTCACAAATTCAATTATCTTGTTATAAATGGAATAATGAAATAGAATATATTGAAATACTGAAGCACCACTATTTATTTTTATATTGTAGGGTTTGTAGATACAAAGTTGTTGTAGTGTCCAATTGGATGTATAGATAAATACAGTTGAGAATAATATGATGTATAAAGCAAAAATAAGATTGGTAAAGTATATGCGACAATGTAAAGTACATACGATATCTCTACGCCATGTAAAAGAACATAACACTTCTGGTTTCAAATACTCATGCAACCTTTATTCTTCATTTTAATTCAGCTTGGGATTGGTGGCTTTCGATATTAGCATTTTAGGAGCATATTCGTGGTAGTAAAAGTTGATAGGGCTCCATTAATGGTGATGTCATCCTTTCAAGGTGCGATGGAGATTTATTATTAACGTAGAATGAAAGTTATAAAGAAAATTGTTTAAATTTATTATGATTTTTTTAATTAGATTTGGATAAATTTTAATTTAAGAAAATTAAAAAATTGACTTTCAAATGGAGAGAAAGTTATAATATTTTTGCTTTCAAAATATTTAGAATAATATAAGATGTTTTAATAGCGCAAAAGAAATTTAAAAAAAAAAAAATTGCTAGAAAAAAAATTTTAAATTTGAGAAAAGAATATAAAAGTCAAATTTGACCTCTAAAACACCTGAAAATTGTCCGGTTTGCAATTTTCTTTCTAGAAAGTTATTGAATGCCCCAATTAAACTCCAAACGAATATTTTAGGCCTATCTCAAGTTACCTTAAATCAATCCAGACTCTCTATGTAGTCTAATGCAATCCGATCCATATCATTCCCCTCCACTTGAAAAAACAAAAACTTGATCTCGAGTTGTCATCAGAAGGGTAGTAAGGAAAAAGGTCTACCACGTTAAATATTTTGAATATCTCCATATGGTCAAACAGGTCTAAAACATACACATTGTCATTGATCTTCTAGATTATATGAAATAATGAAAATGACCAATCTTCCTGGGGAAGTCAAACTTGTGTTGGCCACCACCACGCTCCTTACGCATATACATCATCACTTGATCACCAACATTAAAAAGACTTAGAACATTGGTGCTCATCAACAGCAATTTTATACTTCAAATTTGCTTTTGCAATATATTATTATACCCGTTGAAAGAAATCAACCTGCTGAGACGCCAGGTTCTTAGCAACAATACTTTTTGTAAATTTTACAGACAAATCAATAAAATCGACAGTTTGAGTAGACAGATTTCTGTAGACTACTGCCAATGGAGCCATCTTAGTAGAACTATTGATGGAACTATCATAGGCGAATTCTGCATGCGCTAAAGCAAGGTCTTAAACTGTCTTCTTGTCACCATAAATACAAAAAGTAGATTCCTAGTGAGCGATTCACCACCGTATTTATCTACCAGTTTGAGGATGAGCAACATTGTTATACTGAAGCTTTGTTCCGAAAAGTGTCCACAAAACCACAAAAAAACTGAGCTAGGAACTTGACATATCTATCCAAAGTAATAGTTTTCGATATGCCATAAAGTCGGAAAATTTTCTAAAAAAAATAATCGGGCAATATGAGATGCATCATTCATCTTCTTGTAATGGATTAAGTGAGCCATCTTCGAAACCTCATCAACCACAACAAAAATAGAGTTAGAGCTATATTGAGTACGTGGAAATCCAAGGAAAAAATCCATAGACAAATCTTCCCAAGGCTGTTCTGGAATCGGCAAAGGAGTATATAGTCCTATATTCTATGCATGTCCCTTCAAGACCTGACGAATCAAACACTTTTGCACCATCCGTTCAGATTCTCTTTTTAACTGTGGCTAATAAAACAGAGCTTCCAAACCAATAATACTTTTGTCCCTCTCAAGATGTCCTAAACTCCCCTATGAATCTCTCTTATCAGCTTCTCCCTAAGAAATGAGTGGAAATGCATAATCTATTTTCCTTAAAAATACCCATCATGGATCACAAAACCCTATGTTGGCTTATTAGATTGATCACACACTTCAGCCAAATCCTCATATTCCCTATACAGGTCTCACAACAACTCAAAACCCCAAACTTCTTAACTAATAGTAACCAATAACGTAGCCCTTATATTTAATGCATCTGCTACCATGTTGCTAGAGTTAATTTTGTATTTAAGCACGTATTAAATGCCCCAAAATATGTTGCCCATCATACATGCATCTTATTGAAATTTTGTTGGCTTTTAAAACGAACTAAGGTTTGATGATTAGAATGTATAATGAACTCCCACCCTATAAATAATGCTCTTAAGTCTTACAAGTTCTAAATACAATATATAATTCTTACTCATAAGTAGACAACTTCTGCCTAACATCATTCAAATTTGTACTAAACTATGCTATTAGCCTACCAGCTGGAGATAATATACTCTTAATTCCAACACCACATGCATCACAATTAATCTTAAATAGATTATTGAAATCAGGAAAAGCAAGTATAGAATCAGAATTAAGCTTATATTTTATTTAAATGGAACTTTTGTTGGCTGCTATGGTCCAAGTGAATTTCTGTACTGATTCCTTCTTCCACGCACTATAATGATAGTAATATTCCTGATAAAATGCCTATATAATTTGATTCCGATTACCAAATAAAATTCAAATACAGTTAATTTGATTTTCTTAAAAATCAATAAAAGTCTAGAGGAGAGAAAAGAAGCAATTAATTGTGTGTTTGTCAGTTGACAATAACTTACACAACTGATGTCATAAATATCAAAGGAGTGGAAAGCCACGTGTCTTTCTATCATTTTTACTGTATTTTACCAATTCGAAATGTCTGGTTAAAAGAAATTTTAACTTAACAAGAATTTTTAATTTATATCTGCAATTTCCCTCTAAATATCAACCTACCTACCCATATCAAATCGCAATTGTAGAAAAGATAATTAATCAACAGAACACAATTTTCACTTTCGGTAACATAGCTGTTTCGTCACCATTTGCTAATCGAATAACAAAAGGAAGAAAAAAAGAGGGAGAAAAATGACATTACACCATAGAAAAAAGATCAGCACCTGTATCTGTATGGAATGTGAACTCTCCTCTGCTGTAATTTGGCAGCAAGTAAGATTGATAGTGAAATCTGAGAGAAAGGAAACCAGTACACAAATGTTAGTTGTGGCTACAAATCACCAAAACAATCCATCAATTTAGGTACTTCTAGACAAACACAACAAAAGCTAAAATCAAATCAATTGAATTGAATTGATGACGACCATTATGCACTAGTACTACTGTAAAACCGATACGTTGTTTTCTGTCTTAGAAGCCACACTTGCATATCTGAATATCTTGCCCAACTCTCCACACATGATTTTTGTTGTTGTTCATATCATATTAATCATTATTCTATAGACCCAGTTGGCAACATTAGAATCACATAAAACCCTTTTAATGAGAAAAAGAAACGTGATGTGGTGGCACAAAAGCCACCTGCAATTCTCTGTCATTGACATGTCATTGCATTGCACATTTTCAATTTTGATCTGCTATGGAGCTGACTCTGTGAAATTTGATTGACGACTAGTCACTGTATTGGACTTATCTGACTCATTGTTGGACTGAGTAATGAAGCCCACTTTGTTTGATCAGATCTACTGACTATTGAAGTGGAATTCTGATTCAGATTACCAAATTCTTCAATCTAGTTATGTTAGGCTTTATGTTGTTGGTCATCTACTTTATCTGGTGTTTGAATATGAGATTTTGTTGGGCTGAGGCCCACATAGCTTGACAATCCGATGGGCTTTGATGATTGTTTTGTAATGATCTAGGCCCATATTAACGAATCCTACCTTGTCGGTCAGAGAACAGAACTCAAGTGTTTGGATACTTGACAAGATTCGCTAGCGAGTTCTAGTTCTAGGTGGGGTCCAGTACAATAGGCCCCATTTTGCATGCAAAAGCGAACCAATCAAAAGCTTAGCAAATCAGTGTCTGACACAACGGTTTTTCTTATCTTCTACTTGTGCCGTTATCAACCACCACTTTCAATCTATAATGTAAAAACTCAGTTAAAGCCAAAACAATTGAAAAGAAAAAGCATGGCGACCACACTCAGTCTTCTCAAACTTCCTGCAATATGTCAATTGCCTCAACATCGATCCAAATTGCCAATTCTTTCCACTAGTGTCCACCATGAATCCAAAAGCCAACAGCTACTCTTCAACCGAACTTTTGATAATCTGAAATCTGTTGCTCTTCCACTTACAACAGTCACATTGCCCTTCCTTGTAGACGTCAAGGTAAATTGCCATATTTTGTTTTTTGTTGGGATTTTGGATATTGGAACTGTTTTTAGGAATGTTGTTGCATTGCAGGATGCATTGGCTGTAAATGGGGAATTGGGGATTTTGGAGGGGAGGAGCTTTGCATTGGTACACCCACTTGTTATGAGTGGTTTGTTTGTGTATACATTGTGGGCCGGGTATTTGGGTTGGCAGTGGAGGCGGGTTCGGACTATCCAGAATGAGATTAATGAGTTGAAGAAGCAAGTGAAGCCTGCTGCTGTTACTCCTGATGGCAAACCTGTAGAAGCACCTCCATCTCCTGTTGAACTCCAAATCCAGCAACTCACTGAGGTATAAGAGCATGTTTGCTGAATTCAATTATTTGTTTTTACTGCCATGGAAATTGTTAGTATTAGATGAGAAACAATGGTTAGTTTAGCTTATTATTTTAAATGGTTAGAGCATAGTTACCTAGATTAGTTTGCTTCAGATTTGAGTCTTCATTATGTTCAGATCTGTTGTTGTTTTGATAAGGGTAAATTGCCCCGTGGTAAAAGTGAGTTTTCTTTTATAATTTCACTTTTATCTCTTTTACACGTACCATTATCGGATTTTCAGAAAATTCACGTAAATTAAAAAGGTTTATTTAAAGTACTAATAAATTAGTCCTATGAATAAAAGAATACTATGACGCGGATATTGCAGTAAAAATATTATCCAAGTCGGACCTACCATGGAGATTGAATTAAAAATGAAATTTGTGGTGGAGTTGGACCCACTATAGAAATCGAGTAAAAAATGGAACTTGCATATTGTATTGGTATTCTTCGCTTCTTCACTCATCACCTTAGGGCTAAATTAGCTTGACTCGATATCCGATACTCAATTCTCCACCGCCAACGGAGTCCAAAAGTCTTGGATGTAATGTTTATACTAATGGTTTATAAATTTAATTAGTACTTTTACTATAATACCCCTTAATAAACCATTTAAGTTTATACGTCATCGCCACCGATAATAACGAAAACCAATTAACGGTGTAAAGTTGAATGTTAAAATTTTAAAATGTTGCTGGTGTTATGGGTATAAAAAGACATAAACTGATATTTAGGTGAAATTATCGGAAAACTCGGTATATTTGAGTGCAATTTACCCTTTCAATAAAAAAGGTTTGTTTAGCATCCAAGAGAACTATGTTTCTGTAGACAAGAAGCAGTATTGTTGACAGAATATGGTTTGGTTAACATGAAAATACAAGATGATTAAAGTGAAGCAAAGTGAATCCTCTGATTCTGATTATATCATATTTTTGCATTTGTGTCCATAAATGATTAAAAGATTGTCTGATGATGTTCATAGTCTGTGTGATGGAACACTAGACATTATGATCACATTGTGCACATGTGCAAAGCTCGATTCATGGTTATCTGATAATGCTGAGGTATTTGCATTTTGTGTAAACTTCAGGAAAGGAAGGAGTTATTAAAAGGGTCATTCAGGGATAGACACTTCAATGCAGGATCAATATTGCTAGGCTTTGGAGTCTTTGAGTCTATTGCTGGTGGAGTCAACACATGGTTTCGAACCGGAAAGCTATTCCCAGGACCACATTTATTCGCAGGAGCAGGTACTTTTCAACATTTGAATCTCTAACTGTATCATCCGAATGGTTCAATTGTTACATTATCTTATTGGTTTTACATATTTTGGCCCCAGGCATCACCGTTTTATGGGCAGCTGCAGCTGCTCTAGTGCCTGCAATGCAAAAAGGGAATGAGACAGCAAGAAACCTTCACATAGCATTGAATGCTTTAAATGTTTTGCTATTTATATGGCAAATTCCCACAGGAATTGATATAGTTTTCAAAGTGTTTGAATTCACCAAATGGCCCTGAATTTACATTCACACTATATATGAACCTGATAGAATTGCACTGCGTTCTGTGCCACTACTCTCTGTCTCTTCTATATGCAAGAACATAAATTGTGTAAATAAGCACGTGACTTGTATGTGAATACAGAGTTATTTGTTCCGGAATAACCCAGCTCATATCTTCGTGTAGAATCAGAACTTAGCATATATTATATTTACTGTAAATAGAGTGGTCTGCCAGCTGACTTAATGGACTAACTGATCTCGAATGGTTGACTTCTGATCATTAAAATAAGTAATACAACGTGTGCATTTCACATGTTCTGCTTCTTCCTCAAATTACATGTATGATTAACGAATTTGCTTTGTCGCTTTTGTTAACGTTTTATCTGAGAAATGTTTCAAGTTTGAATAGTTCTGACCACTGATTATAAATCAATATTAGCCTCTCAACCTCTCTTTATTCGAAAGCAACAAAAGATTAAAAAACACAATTGATAAATTCTTTTCTTGCAAAACTTAGCTACCAATGAACTACACTTTGAATCTTTTACCACAAATTGACAGTGACCAACACCTCTCTCGACGTACGTTTTCAGGTCTCTGTTGATAGATATATATCCTGACCTGAAAGGGAAAAGCACATAAAAGTAAAGAAGATATATAAATAGCAAAAGAGAAAGTAGCAGACAGCTAGCATCACAAACTCAACAAGCAAAGTCAGCAGGACGACTATGACAGCTACGGCCTTCAGTAACCTGCTTGTTTTTCAGGAATCGTACAACAGTAAATTTCATGATATTCCTGATGCTTATTATACCAATCAATTATCCGAGCCTGATAGCCGTTATATGAATAGATTCTCGGATTTTTAAGGTCCGAGAGTTTTGACGAATTGAAGGTCTGACGACGGTAGAATATGCCGCCACATAGAAGACATTTTATTAGTTGCAAGAAAATCAAATTTTATGTAAATAATTAACCTGTGTTATGTCCAACAAATGTCACGTCCAATGAAAGTGAAATTCTATAGAAAAAAAAAAAGTAAGATCACAAACAGTTATAGTGAAGATTGTTGAGGACAGACACAGTTGCAGGTCTTTAGCAAGTTGAGTACTCCTCTTATATTTCATGTATTGAATTTCAATCTTGGAGATGACTCTGTCTTCAGTTGAAGCAAACTTTTGACAAGCTGTATGTGCTTAATGCATCCGATGCTTTACCTTATTCTGTCTACGTATATTTCGCTTTACAATTCCTATAAATTAAACCCAATAAGGCATTGTTTTAAACACTTGCACTTGTGCTTCATTTGCTAAGACTAATACAAAAATTCATAAAAGGGTGTGAATTATTTACTCGAAATGGCATCCCAGCAACCACAACCCCAACCCCGTCCTTGGTTCCGTCTCGCTTCACTAGCTGGTCGTCCACCACCACAACAGCCCACTGCAGTTCCTGAGTCACAGGCTAATCAACCACGTCCACGGCCACCATTTAGGCCACTTGGTCAGACCCAGACTCTAGACGGAACAGGTGTTTCCTCTGTTCCAACTTCTCCAGTTCGGAGGACTTCTGTCCCGACTTCTCCTGTTCAACGAACCAATTCTCCTCCTAGACCACAAATCACTGCTCCTCCTGCTCCTACCGCTTCACTTCAAACGTCTCCAGTTCGTAGACCGCTTTTTCCAACTGTTTCTGTCAGAACATCTCCTGTCAGATCGACTGCCCAGCCCACTGTTTCTGTCCGAACATCTCCTGTCAGGCCAGCACCTTATATTGGTTCTGTGACGACCTCTCCTGTCAGAGTTGCTCCTCCAGTGAGGGAAACTTCTCCGCCGAAACCAGCGCCGTTTACTGCTCCGGTTGAATACAAACCGGCACCAAGTACATTCTCTGTTCCGACTTCACCGGCAATTAGACACAGAGAGAGTGTAAGTCCGAAACATCCTCAAAAAGTCCCCACTCCTGTTCCATCGCCACCTAGGCAGCAGCACCAGACTCATCAAGTTCCGCCACTGTCTCCTTTAAGCCTCCCACCTCCACAGCTGCATTCCAGAACAGAGCATGAACCCAAATACCCGACTGAGAAAGGAGTATTGGTCGAACGAACCATCGAAAAGCCCAGATCTTGGCCCGTTTCTGGCCCAGAACCACGAAAGGAGTTTGAAGGCAGGCCCCACCACAAGAAGAGTATAACGAAATCTCCTGATCATGATGAGATTACCGGGATGAGGATGATAACATTAGCTGGTGAAAACAGAGGTGCTTTTATGGAAGTGATCAAATCTCCTGCAAAACCAAACAATAAGAGTGGTTACGCTACTAAACCGGAGAGTGACCGTTCTGGTTGGAAAAGCTCTAGTAGCAGTGACGAAGAAGGCAAATCGAAGAAGAAAGACAAGGGCAAATTTGGAAATTCGATGCTTTCTTCACCTCAATTGGGGGCGTTTATGAACAGCAATGTTCAAGGAGTCAATAACTCGCTCGTTTTCAACTCTTCATGTTCTCATCACGACCCTGGTGTCCATCTCTCCTTCTCTAGAACGCCATCTACTCATGGATTTCAAGTCACGGACGATGCTCATCATCACGACCTCCATTGAGTGAAGCTCTATTCGGGAAACAAATATATCACCTCTATTTTATTTTATATTTTGTTTTGTTGGATTTAATTAAGTTATATTTGTGTTACGAATATGTAATAAGATAATGGACGAGAGTGATTTGAGAGAAGATACATATTACGAAGAGATGGTGATGTGGGTTCTGATTCTTCTCGGTTATGTTCCACTAGAGATGTGGATTGCGATTGATGAAGACAGAAGTCTCCATGCACTTATATGTTCTGTTTTAATGATGTGAGTGAGAATTACATGCACTATTGATGAGGAGGATATGTAATAAAGTCGTCATTTCAGTTTCTATGCTATATAAGTATTCTGTTTGATTGCCCAATACATATATAGAAATAGAAATGTCGTTTGGTTGTATTTTTTGAAGTGATGGCGTTTATATGTAGCGCATTATGTAGGCCAAATATTCCATTATAAAGAGTAGATTAAACTCTAGTACGATAATTAGAACATTAATACCTGCACTATCCGGAACCTTTCGGACAGCTGAACCAGGCCCAAGTCCAGCCGGAACAAGATTCAGACCCGTCGGAGTAATCTACGAGGCTCATCTTCCATATGAAGTGTCACAACTGGCGTGCCGATTTACATTTAGTGTGTTTGTTACTTATTTAATAATTTAATAATTTAAAGGTGGTCGAGGTGTTTGGGTATATTGGGAAAAAACGGATTTTTTTAATAATTTATTTTTAAAATAATTTAATTTTAAAAAGTGAAAATTCTCATTTTTAGATAAAAATTAAAATAAAAATTTGTTTTGGTCCATGAGTACACTGAAACCCCTTTATAACGACACCGTTTGTCTAACAATTTTTTGGCTGTTGTAGTGAATGGTTGTTATTCACATATAACGGCCATATAAAGGTCATAGATCTCACTGACTGTTATCAATTTATGGTTTTTTTTTTTGAAAAAAATAAACACTAAATAAAATATACATAAGTTAGAACATTTTTAAAGTTAAATTTATTCAAATATGATGTTAATAAAAGTCTACGATAGTAGCTTGTTTAGAAGATTTTAATCTATTGTAATATAACGCTTGAATTAATGAAATTTTGGTCCAAGCTTTCAATAAGAGGTAGTCAATTGGCTTCCTTTGAAGGCAATTCAATGCGGAGAGACCATGCATAGTCTCTTTTGTTAGATATTTTGAACGTAAATTTAAATATTTAATTTTCAGCCAAATGCCTTTGCGGGAGCGATGACTGATTTATTATCCATCATTATCTTGATGGGTTCACTTTCTTCGAAATAGAGTTCCTTCAATAATATTTTCAACCAAATAGCATGACATGCACAAGCGATAGCAGCAATATATTCAGCTTCACAGGTTAAAAGGGTAACTATCGGTTGCTTCTTTGAACACCAGGAAATTGCATTATTTCCTAAGAAGAATATGAATCCGGTAGTACTTTTCCTATCATCAATGTCTCCACTGTAGTCGCTATCACAATATCCCATCAACTTGAATTCTTCTGAAGCTGAATAAAATATGCCATAATCAGTAGTACTTTTAAGATATTGTAGAATCCTCTTAGCTGCTTTCATGTGTTTCCGATGGATTCTCCATAAAACGACTCAAACCAACCGAAAATAAAATGTCAGGTCTAGTACATATTAGATATCTTAAACTTCCAATAAGACTTTTAAATAATGTTGGATTAAACTTTCGTTGTCCTTCTTCTTTCTTCGAAAGTTTTACCCCACATTCCACTAAAGTACTGATAGAATTACAATCCAACATACCAAACTTCTCTAATAAACTCTTTATATATACTTCTTGAGAGATAAATATTCCATCATCTCTCTGTTTAACCTCAATTCCAAGATAATAGTACATAAGTCCCATATCACTCATCTCGAATTCCCCAGCTATAACCTTCTTGAAATTATCAAACATTATTTGATTATTCCCTGTGAATATAAGATCATCCACATAGATACAAACAAATAAAATATCTCTATTTTCCTTTTTCACATAGAGTGCATATTCATGATTGCACCTAGTGAAATTATTTTTTTGTAATATTGATCAAGACGAGTATTCCAAGCTCTTGGGGCTTGCTTTAATCCGTATAAAGCCTTCTTCAATCTCAACACCATGCTTTCATGATTTTCTATTATGAACCCCTTAGGTTGTTCAATATAGACTTCTTCTTCAAGATATCCATTCAGAAAAGCAAATTTCATATCCATCTGATGGATTTTCCACCTATTTTGAGCTGCTATTGATAACAACAAAAGGATTGTTTCTAGACGAGAAACAGAAGCAAATACCTGTTCATAATCAATGCCCTGTTTTTGCTTGTATTCTTTTGCAACAAGTCTTGCCTTATATCTTTCTACTTCACCTTTAGAGTTCCTTTTAACCTTATACACCCATTTCACCCCAATTGCACTATTACCACTTGGTAATGGTGTAAGCTCCCATGTATTATTTTTCACAATAGCACGAATTTCTTCCTCCATAGCTTATACCCATCTATGATTTTTCACGACTTCATGAAAACTTGATGGCTCGTCATTTGAGAATAAACATAATAAATTCTCATTTTCTAAGAGTTGAGTTTCTTCATAAAGATCAGCAAGACTCCAAAAATTTTGACGCCTTTCACTTGTACTGGAGGAAGCCGATGTATGGGTAGAACTCAGTGGAGAAGGTATCGGTGTGGCTAGAGATACAGGTTCATTTTGATCTCTATGCACATGTATTTCTTCTTCATCAAAGTAAGGAAGAAATTCATATGCGCCTTCGTTTTGACCACTCCAATTCCAGATTGAATCTTCTGCAAATTCAACATCTCTACTAATCACCAATTTTCTGTTGCTTGGATCAAATAACTTGTAGCCTTTGGAATTTTCATCATACCCAATAAAAACAAATTTTCTACTTCTGTCATCAAGTTTGGACCTCTCCTGTTCTGGAACTTGAGCAAAAGTAATAGATCCAAAAACTCATAAATGTGACACATCTGGCTTTATTCCACTCCATGCTTCCTGAGGTGTTACGTCCCTCAAACTTTTAGCTGGTGACCGATTAAAGAGATAAACTGCACATGCAACAACTTCAGCCCACAATTCTTTAGGCATTGATTTTCTTTTCAACATGGTTCTTGCCATATTGAGGATAGTTCTATTCCCTCCACGACTCCATTGTGTTGTGGTGATCTCGGAACTATCATAAGATGTCGAATTTCATACGTGTCACAAAATGCTTTGAATTCATTAGATGTGAATTCTCCACCTCTATCTGTTTTCAAAGACTTAATTTCATGATTGCTCCCCTTTTCAACACGAGCCTTGAACTTTTTGATACACCGGAGGGGACTTCTGTTGTTGCGGTACAACTATGCAAGGGTCTACTTCATCAACTTCAATTTTTTCATCAACTCTAGTTTTGGTGAGCCCTTCAAAGGAAAGTGAAGGTGTTGCAGATTTATCACCCAATTGCTGAGAACCGGTTGATGTCCCTTTCCGCATCTTTACAGAACCCTTTTTTACATGCTTTCTTCTTTCATACACCGGAGGGGACTTCTGTTGTTGAGGTACAGCTATGCAAGGGTCTACTTCATCAACTCTAGTTTTGGTGAGCCCTTCAAAGGAAAGTGGAGGTGTTGCAGATTTATCACCCAATTGCTGAAAACTGGTTGATGTCCCTTTCCGCTTCTTTACAGAACCCCTTTTTACATGCTTTCTTCTTTGATACACCGGAGGGGACTTCTGTTGTTGAGGTACAGCTATGCAAGGGTCTACTTCATCAACTCTAGTTTTGGTGAGCCCTTCTAAGGAAAGTGGAGGTGTTGCAGATTTATCACCCAATTGCTGAGAACTGGTTGATGTCCCTTTTCGCTTCTTTACAGAATCCCCTTTTTACATGCTTTCTTCTTTGATACACCAAAGGGGACTTCTGTTGTTGAGGTACAGCTATGCAAAGGTCTACTTCATCAACTTCAGTTTCTTCATCAACTCTAGTTTTGGTGAGCCCTTCTAAGGAAAGTGGAGGTATTGCAGATTTATCACCCAATTGCTGAGAACTGGTTGATGTCCATTTTCGCTTCTTTACTGAATCCCCTTTTTACATGCTTTCTTCTTTGATACACCAGAGGGGACTTCTGTTGTTGAGGTACAGCTATGCAAAGGTCTACTTCATCAACTCTAGTTTTGGTGAGCCCTTCTAAGGAAAGTGGAGGTGTCGCAGATTTATCACCCAATTGTTGAGAACTGGTTAATGTCCCTTTCCGCTTCTTTACAGAACCCCTTTTTACATGCTTTCTTCTTTGATACACCTGAGGGGACTTTTGTTGTTGAGGTACAGATATGCAAGGGTCTACTTCATCAACTTCAGTTTCTTCATCAGATGGCAGGGCAGTAGGTCTCCTTTTCTTACTTATTGCGGAATGTACCTTTAGAGTAGACACATAAACAAGGAAATTGATGAAGTCCCTTAACTGCAAGAAAAATTTAGAGAGATACCTAATAGGAACAGCTAAAGCAGTAGACCTATCCCAGGGATAGTGATAGTGAGATTTCGATCACAAATCTTCAATCCTGCTAATTCTTCAGCTGTCAATTTCCTCTGGACATTTTCCTTCTTGGCAGCTGCATCAGAAGCTACAAATGTTGCTTCTGCATTGCTACTTCCCATATGTTCCAGAACATCCAAACTCATAGCCCGCCTTCTTGATTTTTCATCCTGCAAGATACCATAAGAAGTTATTTCATCAAGAAAGTTATTAGAATCACTGTTGTAGACTCCAAATTTTCGTGCCCATTCTTCACTATCTTCTTCACTAGATTCTTCAGAGTTGATTGAACATGGAACTTGACTCAAAAGTTCAGGCTGTGAATAAGGAACAATTGCCCAAGCATCTTCAGTGCTTCTAGTCAATTTACACCAAAAAAGTATCCCTAGAAAATCACCAACTCTTGTTTGGCTGAGGAACTGCTGAACTACGGGTTCCAAAATATGAAGTCTTGGAGTAAATTCCTCATTTGCAACATCTAGAACAGTTGTAGAACACTTGACAGGTCCAAAGGCATCTGCTACCTGACAAGTAAAAAGCATACTCACATTTGTAACATCTTCTGGTTCTTCATTGAGAAAATCATTGTTGTCATTTAACTGCAGCTCACTGCCAGAAAAATCAATTGATCCTTCCCCAATTTCCTGAGTGGAAACTGGTTTATCAGCTGCTTGAGCATAATAAGCCAATAATCTGCTTTGCTCTTCAACTACAACAATCTCCCATCATAAGATGAAGTGTCAGAGTCTCCTACTTCATCCACTTCTTGTTCTACTGCAGCTTCCTTTCCCTTTTTAAATTGTTGCTCCTCTGTATCCATTAAAGGTTCTTTATCTTTGTGATTAGGAGTCTCAGTATCACCATCTCTGCGTTGTGCTCCATGCTGACAATTTGAATATTTCGCATTAATCTCTATCAATTGCATGGTTATCTTAGATATTTCATCTAAAATCAATCCTTGCACACACAATAACTAATTGATTTTCTTCTCACAGCCGCATCCCTATAAATTTTTAGATTATAAGGATTAAATTAAGGAATTTATATAACATTCTCAGTAAACATAAAATTTTGAAATGAACATACTGATGGTGTGCAGTGTTGCTGACTAGCACCCTCGGACTCAAATGGTGGTGATCTCACTTGCTGCTCCTCTGTGGAGTGAATTGGTGTCATATCCCTACCTGTCTCTACTGGTGTTGATTTTTTTGGCAACTCCAGTGGCGCTTGAGGAGATATTCTAGACCTCTGCTTCAAGGCAGGCCTTTTTCTTCGCCTTTGTCTCAATATTTCCTCTTTAATGGCTTCGTTATCTGACAATGAATCATCTTCACAAGACTCCGGAATCCATTCAGGCTCCCAAAAGTTTTGCTTGGATGCTTTTTAAATGGAGGTATATTGTTAGGCAGACTGGCACCTTATAAAATGGCGGGAATAATGATGTCCCGATCAAATGGTTTCCAATACAACAATTGCTCCTCATGCTTATCCGGTACCAAGAATGGACAATATATTTTAACCTATAATGCACATAAGTTAGACAATAACATGTGTAAAAATTTAAATGTAAATTGTCAACTTACATTATCCAAACATTCAGGCCAAATCGATGATGAAAAGGCACGAAAAGAAAGATATCGTAAACATCTTGGATACTGGAGATGTAACGCAGTACCAACATTTTCTTTTCCCACAATATCCAATCGAATAGTAGGAAAATGATCTGCAGCCCACCACTGGAAACAAAACATTACATTAACAAATTTAATTCTAATGATATATATAGAGAGATATATAGACAATAATATTACCACATACCAATAATGACCAACACATTCTGTACATGTGTCCTTTCGAAGCCTCTGGAATCTCTTTCACCACTCTAGGAAACGAAAGTAATACAAAGGAGTATGCTAAGGTCCCCACGGAAACTCGTGAAATGCGACTCTATCCTCTACTAGTGACCATATCCAATTAGGAATTATAGCTTTGTCGTCTCGACCTAAAAGCCAGCCAGACACTAAGGCTGCAAATGCCATTGTGAGCACATCATCTATAGCTAACTGAACTCCTTCCCGACTCATCAGATCCATAACTTGTTTAGTCGTACATTAAAATATTTGGGGAATAAACGATGAAGTACCGATGTCTCTGGCAATTGTCCTCTCGGGATACTATTGCTCCGGATACTCCCAAACTTAAGACCTGTTAAAAGACAGAATTCTTGCGCACTAAACCTATGGAGACGCCCTCCTATCTTGAACCACATCTCGTCAGGACATTGACGGTTGATCTTTACCTCCCGCTGAAGAATGTGAAGAGAAACTCTTGCCTGAAATGAAAATTTTTCCCTAGGAAGATGTTGGAGGAAACCAAATGGACTCTCCAAAAATCTATCAAGTGCCCCAAAATGTTTCACTTTCTCAATAATTGACGATACAGTTGCATATCGGCAATGTGTATTTAGAGAATACCCAGGTGGGATCGTGGGCACCTCATGTTTACTGTGGACTTCACAATTATCCGGGGTATTCATACCTGTCGTACAAAATTCTAACGTATGATTTAACAATTACCATGTAAAATTACCAATAACAATAAAATGGCTAAACTCAAAAAGTAAAGAAACTCAAAACAGCATTCAGATTTTAGAATTCAAAAGAACAAGTTTTGATTTTAATGTATATGTGTATAAGAAAAGAAGTACAGTACACTTACTAAAATATCAATGAACTTATCTAATCAAGCTATTGAATATAGGGTGAGCAAATAGAGATGAAATATATTTTTCTATTGATATGTCTAGTACACCTATCATATTTATGTTGGGAAGAATCTAAAAAATAAGGAATTAATTTAGGGAATTATACAATTAAATAATTTATGACCTAATTTTTTTTCTATCATTGACCATGACCATTGACTATTATCATTGGCCAAGACGAAGTAAATCTCATTAATTCTAACACAAGTCAATTGATTCAAGTCGAATACATTTTCATTTTACCAGAAAGTTGTGCTTGAAATATCACAAACTTAATGTGGTAGCGACAAGAACTTAAAACCATCATCATCACCAACTCATTGGTTTAAAAAACAAATTCAGCATAGGGGCATGAGCATAGCTGAAACATTCCAAAATCAACATTCTTAAACCCAATTCAGCAGCAGCAGGCACCCAAAAACATCAAAATCATCACATCATAATTATCACTATCTTGCAAAGTGAAGTAGTGAATCAATAATGTACTAACTCCAAAGTAACCTAGAGCACATCATAACAAAACAAATATTCAAGCAAAACTAGAGCAGCAGCAGCATCCTATTTCTCACAGCATATATCAATAGTGCAAACTACACTAAATGAAGCCTCAAATTCACAATGTAGGGCAAAGAAACACTATCAGAATCATCAAATGACCATAATAAAACTCAAATTTGTACAAAATCACATAAACCCTACACTGGAGAGAGCTTACCTCGAACAATGGAGGGAGAGAGCTTACCTTGAACAATGAGATGAGCGAGGAGGATGAAAAAGGTGGATTGAGAGTCTAAAAACCTTAATACTCTTGAATCACTAAGAGCATGTACAATGGGGGGTATTTGTTGGGATTTTTGCTTGGGTGGATGAAAGAGAAGACAAATAAACTTGGAAAGAGAAGAGAGAAGGATCAAGACCTTGATCCCTTATTTTAAGGGGATATTTGATGAGGTGTAAGTAGGAGAAAGAGAGTTAGGTGAGAGATAATGTAAAAATTATTATTTTAATAATAATATATTAAAAAATTTAAAAGTTAAATAAAAGAATAAAATATATATATAAATAATATTAAATATTTTACAAAAATCCCACCCCATTGTGCCATCTCTTCACAAATATACCAAATAAAATATTATTTTTTATACCAAAAATCCCAACTAAAAATACCCACATTGTACATGCTCTAATGTACAATGTTGTATAATTAGTTGGTATATTTGCTGATGTGGCTGTCCAGACAGGAAAGAGGAATTAAAAAACTGAGGAGAGATAAACGGTTGGTGTAAACACCTTAATCCCGTTTAATTGAATTTTGTCTTCACTCATATGGGCAGCACGTACACGTACACACTGAAGTAAAGTTAAAAGCTGGTAAAGGTAAGTACATGCTTCACTTTGCGTGTTGAATTTGCATCTGAATTTGTTTTTTCTACTGACACTTATCTGCACGTTTTTTTTATGTTTGTTTTTTAATTTTTTTTCATTCGCATTTTGTCTTTTTCTAAATTTTTATTTTAAATAATATAAAAATATTTATTATATAAATTAAATCTATACTATAAATTATTAAAGAATTGTGTTATATGTATTAACCGTTTAATATTTAATATAAATAAATAATTAATTAATTAATATATTTTTCCCTATAAAAATCGATTGAACTATTTGTTTTTTATACTACACCTCACTTTCACTTTCAACTTCATTTTCTCTCCACCTCTCCATTTGGATATCATATTCCATTTGTTAATTTTTATAAAGCTAGCAAATGGACTCTAACACCCCAAATCATGGTAATAAATCTCAATTCAATAACCATCCTCAACAAAACCTACAAAACTCAAACTCTCCAAATTTTCCATTGTTGATTCACCCAAATTTGAATTCTCAATCCACACAAAATCCACATTTTATACAAGATCCTAACTATCAATATCAAGGATATTTCAACCATAATGCTGGTAACATGGCACCTATACTCTACCCATATCCATCTCCATTGGTTATGAATAATTCCCCTGATGCTTATAGGCATTATCAAAATTATACGGGAGCAGTAGGCTCGGTTGGCAACAATTCTCAATCTTCATCTGGTCGCTCTCCTAGTACCCCGATCAATACTACATTTCAATATCAAGGGTTAAATGCTGCTAATAAAGAAGATAATGAAGAAGATGGGAATAAAGAAAAAACATATGTCAGATGGAGCACAAAAGAGAATGAGAATTTGATTCATTGTTGGTTAAATGTGAGTAAAGATCCAATCATTGGGATAGATCAAAAGGCTAGACAATTTTGGGAGCGCATTGCAGATGAGTATAATAAAAATGACAAGAGCGGAAAATATAGAGATGCGGGCAAACTAAAATCTCATTGGAATGCAATGAGTAAACTCATTGGGAAGTTTGCAGCATGCTACAATCAAATTAAACAACGTCAAGAAAGTGGTACTAGAGAGGATGATGTCATCAGAAATGCCCACATTCTATACGAATCTGAAGCACTACAAAACAAGACAAAAAATAAAAATGTTTCTTTCAAGTATATGAATAAATGGGAAATACTAAGGAAGGAACCAAGATGGCTCAGCAAGTGGGACGCTGATTTTGGAGGCGGTAGTTCAAAACGCTCTAGAGTCAACATATCTGGTGAGTATATCTCTTCTGAAACTTCAAATTCACCTGGTATTAACACTGAGGAACTTGATATGCCTGTGCGTCCATCTGGAATAAAAGCTGCTAAAAGAAAAGGGAAACAATTGTCATCCACATCCGAAGCAAGTGTAAAATCAAATGAATTGCTTTCTAGTCATTGGAAATCATTTAACCAGCACCAAACCGAAAAGATTGACTTGGTAAAAAAAATGATGGATAGAATGGAAAAAAAAGATAAAATGAAAGAGGATATTGTGAACATTGAAAGAGAAAAGGCACAGAAAATGATTCAAAATGATTTGGATATTAAGCTGCTTGAGATGAACATCTCTCATTTGCCTCCGGAAGAACAGGAAATTGCTGAAATAAAAAAACGTTCGCTTTTTCGGAAATTGTTTAAGTAGGTGTATTATCTATTGTATTAAATTAAAAAATGTAGTTGTTTAATATTTTCTACTTTATGTAATTTAAATTGTTAATGTAATGTAACTTAAATTATGGTTTTCATTTTCTATCCCACCATATTTATAATTTTAAATATTGACTTAAATTTATCTTTTTTTACAATAATTAAAATATAATTATAATTGCAATCTTAATTACTTAATTGTTTCTACTTAAAGTAATCTAAATTCTTAATTTTAATATAATTTAAATTCTTTATTCCATTTTCAATCCCATATTTATTTATATATGAAATTTTAAATTAAATTTAATTTTTGGACAATAATTAAAATACAAGTGTAATTTCAATCTTAATTAGTTAATTGTTATCTCTTTTCTACTATCCAAAACTCCATACATGTAATTTAGTTTTATAATTAATATATATATAAATAAATAAATAAAAGGAAATAAATGATCACATGGTGGACCATAAAGAGGTAAAAAGTACTCCTACTAAATGATGTCATGATGGACCAATTTTGCACATGATGAAATGACTACTCCTACTCATACGTCGTAGTGAAGATAATATGTTGCACTTGTACATCTATTTAAAAGCCAATACTCATTGCATGGACATCTCATTTCTTTGAATCTCACCTACCTTTATTTTTATTTGTTACTTCCTCTGCTATGTCTCAAAATTCAGATTCATCAACTTATAATTCTGAAACTTCAGATGACATTGTCACGACAATTATGGTAGATATGTTAACCGATGACTCAGATGAACAAGCATTTCAACTGCTCAATCAGTGGGAGACTTCATTATCACTTGATGATGAGCATGGTTCTTCTTCAAAAGCATCTAGAAACACTTCATTATCTAGAAGAGTAACTATTCAACGGGATCGTGATCAAGGTCACATGAGACTATTCAATGACTACTTCGCACCAGAGCCGGTGTATCCACCTGACACATTTCGACGAAGATTCAGAATGCGCCGACATGTGTTCAACCGCATTGTTGAAGCACTTGGAAGACAAAATGAGTACTTCACACAACGATTTGATGCTGTTGGTAGGCGAGGATTATCACCATTACAAAAATGCACTGCATTAATTCGATTACTAGCTTATGGGATGACATATGATTCTGTGGATGAGTATGTTCGTATTGGAGTTACAACCGCGAGAGATTACTTACAAGAATTTGTTCACGGTATTATTAATGTGTTTGGTCCACAATACTTAAGAAGGCCAAATAGAATTGATGTGCAAAGACTCCTTGCTGTAGGGGAACAACGTGGATTTCCTGGTATGTTAGGTAGTATTGATTGTATGCACTGGGATTGGAAAAATTGTCCGACAGCATGGAAAGGTCAGTTTTGTCGTGGAGATCATCAATATCCAACAATTATACTCGAAGCTGTTGCTTCGTATGATACTTGGATATGGCATATGTTTTTTGGTGTGTCAGGTACAAATAACGATCGAAATGTATTAGATCGATCACCCGTTTTCAATGACATATTAGAAGGGAGAGCTCCTGCGGTGGAATTTACCATTGGTTCAAATACTTATAACTTGGGATATTATCTAACCGATGGAATATATCCAGAATGGGCTACATTTATGAAGTCTATCACACTCCCACAAGATCCGAAGTCAGCTAATTTTGCAAGACACCAGGAGTCTGTTAGAAAGGATGTTGAGCGAGCATTTGGTATCCTTCAAGCACGCTTTGGAATCATTAAACAACCAGCACAATTATGGAGCATAAAAGCTCTAGGAGAAATAATGAAAGCTTGTATCATATTACACAATATGATTATTGAAGATGAAAGAGATGATTACACGATTAGGTGTGATCCAAATTATTACCACCAACAAAGTCATGAGCATTTGATTCCACCACGTTTGCAACCATCATTTGTCTCTCTTGAAGGTTATATTGAAAATAATGCTAGAATCCGTGATTCAAGAAGACATCAACAATTGAAAGCAGATTTGGTTGAACATTTATGGGAGTATTTTCCACAAAATTTAAATAACGAGTAAATGACATATTATTAATGTAATATATCTCGTGATTGTATTATATATTAACTCTAATAGAGTGTATCTTAATTTCAAAATAATTTAAATTTTATTATTATTTTTACGTTTTCTAAAATTATATAATCTAATTATTATTAATATATCTTAAAATAATAAGCTATCTATTTTTATAATATAATATTTAATTATATTATGTTCATATTTTAATTATTATTAAAATATAATTATAATTAATAATATAAACTAAATAGAAATTAATATACATTTAATATCATAAAACTTTTATTTAAAATTTTATGATTTAAAAGGTATAATTAAAATAAATAAATAAATGAAGTGGGGTCACAATAACCTTATAAATATCTTTTGCATTGTTTGGCTCTTAACAAAAACATTCTTACGTGGCTAACAAAAATCCCTAATAAATATCCTCACATTATAATTGCCCTAAATGAGGAGTTGTGTGTCCGCAGGAACCGTGTGTGTTTTTTTCGATTTTTGACACCTAATGATCACTCGTCAGAGAGAGGTGCCAGTCACTACTTATGTGGTTTTGTACCCTTCTTTTTTCTTTTTAAAATTTTTTTTATTGCTATTTCCCACGGTAATTTTTTTAATATAACATAAAATTAGATTGAAAATTTTAAAATATTTTTTAAATTTTAAATTAATTAATAATTATTTTGTAATAATATTATGGTTTTAATTTATTATTTGAATAATTATTATTTAAATTTTATTATAATAATTATTATTTTCATATATTTTTTTATATTATTTAATTTCAATTTTATTATTTTAGTAATAATAATGAATTATTGTTTTCATATTTTTCTGTTTTTTATTTTATTTAATGTATTACATTTTTAAATTAATTTCACGAGTTCTCCTAATGGTTTGGAATATAAATTTAAACTAGTAAGTTGGCGCGTGCGGGAACTATATTTAAGAAAATTAATTTATATATAAATATTTTATTTGATAATTATATATACTATGCAATAAAATCTATAAATATAATTATATTTATTTTTAAATAAAATATAAAATACATATCACATAAAGCGAGGATTCATGCTATGAAATAAGTTCAATGTCGTGAAGTGTGTGTATTTCATTTATTTGTTCCCATACGTTTGTGATATATATATATATATGCATAATATAAAATATAATAAATTTGTTTATTGATGACACTATTTATATTTTAAAATAAATAGAAAGTCCAAAATTTTTGGAATGTTAAATTAATTTATTCAAAATATTTAAATTCTTAACTTTAAATCCAAATAACAATTTTTTATGATAATTTAAAGATTTATTTTTAAAATTTGTATTCACTAATAATATATATATATATATATCAATAATTACAAATAATTTTGAATATAAATTCACGAGTATAATCAATTTTATAACTCAAAATTTCTAAATAAAAGTAATTTAAAGATTTTTAAATTTGAATATATAGCGCAGATTTCTAAACTTGAATATAAAGTCACCACTATAAACTTGAATTTCAATAATCAATCATTATTTTATAAATATTTAAAAAATTATTAAGTTTTGTAAAAGTAGTAAATTTGAAACTTTTAAAAGTAGTGACAAATATAATAATTGACTCTCGGAAAAATACAAACAATCACGAATTATGAATTTGGTTTTTAAGAATATTGGTAATGAAATAAATAATTGTCTTTTGTTTTATTTATTTAACTTTTTTAAAAACTATATATATACATATAATATTTTATTTGTTTGTATATTTAAAAGTGATGAAATTAATTTAAATTTTGAAATTAAAGTCATCATTAAATCTATTTATAAAACAATAATTATTTATAGCAATGGATATAACGTACATCAATTGATAAAACTAAATTAGTACTTAATTATAATAACTATAATTTACAAGAAATGAAAAGTTATCCAGTTTAAAATAATTACTGCATTGATATCATTCATTAAAACTAAAACTAATACAATAATAACAATAAATAAAGTTTTTAAATATCTAATAAAATTTTAAAAAATAAAATGTTATACTTAAAAATAATATCTATGTTTGTTAATATTCCTTTTATTTATTTGTTTTAATACAACATAAAATATATATATATATATATATATATATATATTACTTAATTAGCTAACATAAACTAATAAATTGAGAAAACATCCCAAACCAATATTTCAAATTTGAAGAAAAGTTTTAACATTAATGAATATTATATTAATTTATAAAAAAATAACAGTTAACTACAATATTTTCTTCACTCACAGTTAAAAGAGTGATTGTATCTCAATTTTTTCTTCTCCATTTTTTTTAAAAGTTCTTGTTTTCTTCTATTTGAAATATCTGTAAAAAAGAAATAACTAGACAATAAAATCAAAAGAAAATAAAACATATTAAAAATATTAATTGCCATATTTTTATATATAAGTGAAAAAAAACTATTAAATTAGCAAATGGAAAACATCAAAGATTTTTAAATTCTATTATTAATTTAATTGACATTAAAAAAAATAATTTTCATTTTAATATTTTTTTTCAAGTTTCATATTTTTTTAAATATTTATCTACATTACAAAATAATAAAAAAAAAAATTAAAAAAATAATTTATTTGCCTATAGAAAACTGATTAAAAATTTAAACTCCATAAATATTATTACAGAATTAAAAAATAAAATAATGTTGAAAAATATATCAAAGAGAACTACATGACAACTCACCAGTTTTTAAACTTAGCAATCAACATATTTGCTACATGTGAAACTAAAAAAAAAACAAAAGAGTGTCAAGAATATATATATATATATATAATAAACAAATCATTGAAAAGTACAAACAATAATCTATATATCAACCACACAAGATTAAAACTAATATAAAATTATATTGCAATTGGTTGGTTTTCATAGGAAGAAAAGACAAAATAAAAATACAAACATTTGCCTAGAAAAATGAGAGGAAGAGAATTACCAATTTTCACAACTGATTGCAATTTCATTTTGTTATTTGGTTGAGGGTGAACAAAGTATAAATAGAGAGATGATCATGAATAATAAACAGATAAAAATATGACAAGTCGTTATAATGTATCAAAGACATGTAATTAATATAAATTTAATAATTTTAAACATCTTTTTAAAATATTCTTATAATATGCTTTTTAATTTAGAATGAGAAAAGAATTGAGATTAAAACAAAAACTTGTTATTAAAGGTGGAAAACGAAATGAAGAGTTTCAAAATTTAATAGAAGAGTAAAGTTAAAAAAAGAAAAAAAAAAAGGAAATACACATGTCATCATTTGATTCGCTAAAAGTCTTCAAATATCAAAACATCTCATTTTTTATGTTTTTCTACCCAACGAAGAACTCTCAAGACTACCATATCATTTTGTGGGGTCCGCTCAAAGTTCTCCTTTATATATATAGATGGTAGATCTAAATTTAAAAAGTCGTGTGAAGGTCAGAAATCACTTATAACTACAATAACTCCACACAGGAGGTAGTTGGAATAGGTATTTACCAGTTGAAATCGGTTGAGGAGGTCTCGTTAGACCAAAATGGTCTGATGTCATACCAAAAGGGCCTGACATCAGACCGAACTGATCTGATGATCTTTGAACTCAACTTTAGGCATTACGCGTCTAGAAGCGTGCTAAGAAAATAGTCATCTAATAGTTCATCTAGTGGTCTCGAACGTAAATTTAAATAGTTAAAATTTTGTCCATATCTGAGACATAAAATCAAATTGCCAAAATAGCTAGTGAGTAGGAAGAGGACTAGTGATATAAAGTTGAAAGACTTGATATAAATAACCGATATACTTTGGAATGTAAAGGGTTTTAATATCATTTTAATTTAATTAGTATTATAGGGAATATGAAGGGTTTTAATAATTGTATTTTAATTTAATTAGTATTATAAAGTTGAAACTGTGTTCTTTTACTTTGTTTATGCACATTATTTACCATATTTCATATACCAAGTATATGCATGTCAAGATTTGTCTGTACCTACATATGAGCGCATTCAAAATTATAGCAAGTTTTTTTAGTATAAGATGTATGGTGATTACATTCGAGTGAACAGTCATGGAAGTTGATTTTGATACGCTTACAGCTCATTCACTTGTTACAGGTTCAACCAACATGTCTCCTTACTCAATGACGTTGTTCAGTGGAATCCTCGTCGTGGTTACTATCAATGTGGTTATGGCGCTATACATTTATATGGCCATAAAGGAAACCTTCGTACAAATGTGAACCTGATCCCACATTCCTGTAAAGCCGCCTATCGAAATATCTGAGATGTTAAAGTTTGTATAATAATTTCGTGGGCTATTAATTTTTGTGTAAGGCAGGTTATAGGCTGTTATTTGTTTGGTTCCGGATTTTGGACTCTGGGCTCAGGGTACATAGATTAAGGTGCAGTTGGTGTATAGATGTTGAACTTAGAATGTTCCATAAGTCCTGTTTTTATTTGATTATTTGATTAGTCTCTCATCCAAATTAATTAATTTTTTCGATATTTTGTGCAACCCAATTTGTTCTAAAAAAGAAATTATCTAATGAAAAAACTGTAGTTTACATCAATCACATAATAGTACTTTAGCATAAACTAATGAAATCATATAATTGTACAAAACTGTGTTCATATTCATTGAACATGTTCGTAAGTAATAAAGACATCACATAATTGTGTTCATAATCATTGAACATGTTTATAAGTAAAACAACCAATGTTCTCAATCTATTATTTCAAAACATAGGCCGGCCTCATCCCAAATATCATTAAACAGTCGTCTATGTAGAAAAATTCATATTCAGGTTAACAGAACAAATGAGATGATAGGTAAAAGCCCAGGAAATCAACGCCTTCGACGAGCCACCTTACAAATGGAATTCTGGGTATTACAAAATTCAGGTGGGACTAGAAATATTTAATATCATTAAACAGTCGTCTATGTAGAAAAATTAACAAAACAAATGAGATGAGATGTGTTTGAACAATTTATAGGTAAAAAGCTCAAGTAATCAAGGCCTTCCACAAGCCATCTTACAAATGGAATTCTGGGGTATTACAAAATTCAGATAGGACCGGAACTATGTAATATTGACCAACATTCATTTGACGGAGGAGAAGAGAAATGAGAAGGAGCAGAAGAGAAATGAGAAGGAGGTGGCACTTGAAGATCTCCTAATGATAAGTCAGCATGCGTAAAACTATGTGGTGGCACTGGAAGAGATTCAAGGCTTCCTTCCAACATCTCTAACACTTCAGCCATACATGGTCTTGCCTCTGGGTTAGTCTGAATGCACCATATCCCCACCATTGACAACTTTTTTATTATTTGGCTGTCAACGGTCGTCATTCCATCATATATTTCTTGTCCTTTTCGGAGTCGTCGATATACCCATCGTGGAAAATACTCGGTATTACCTTCTACTCTCCATCTTTCACCAACCATTGCCAAAACTATTTTTCCAAAACCGTACACATCCGATTCCTGAGTTGCTTGCCGATAATTCACAAGTTCCGGTGACCTAAATCCATAGGTACCCCTCGGACATGGCACTGAAAGATGACTGGCATTTGCTGGCAATAATTCAGCAAGTCCAAAATCAGCAATTTTTGGAGAGAAATGCTCATCTATCAAGATACTCTCTGGTTTAAGATCAAAGTGCAGAAATTTTCGATTCAAGCCCTCGTGCAAATATAGCATCCCTTTTGCTATTCCTATGGCAATTCATTGAAAAATTTCCCATACATGTATATTAGTGTTATACAGAATGATTTTTTTTAAAGAACCGTGAGCCATATACTCATAGATGAGAGATTTATTTTTTTCCAAACAAAATCCCAACGTTAACATAGTTAGTCTTGCAAATTATGTCTACCTCTTTTATGAAATCTTCTTCATTTCCTTTGGGCTTACGGAGGACCTTCACTGCTACAAGTCTTCCGTCTTGCAGCTTTCCTTTATATACTGTTCCAAAACCACCTTTACCAATTTGTTCTCCAAAATATTTGTGATTTCTTTTAAGCTGGAGTAAGTATAACGCTTGGGCCCTAGATTACAATCTCTTATCAATTTCTCCGGCTTTTTGTAAGTTTTCCTTTTCAGCCAAATCCAAAGAATTGCACCACCAAGTGATATGGCTGAAATTGCCATAACAGATCCTAAAAAAGTAACAGTGGAACAAGTTAAAACAAATTCATTACTTGTATTTATACACATTTAAAAAAAATAAAAAAATTATTTTTTAATTGATTTACAAGTAGGGGATTTTTTTTAAACATCCATGAAACAACAAGCAAGTATTTTTTAACTAGTTCACAATATTTTTTTTTCAATTTAACTAGCCATGAACAACGGATTACCTATGGTTACCTTCATCATTCTTTTGTTTATTATTTTCCTTCCTGCATCATTAAAAATAAAACATGAAATAGAATTAAGCAAATATAACTTAAGAAAATAATAAAACTAACCGTATGTACAAGTAAGATTAGCATGGGTATGGCTAGGACAGAAGCACCAAAATTGCTGCTCCAATAAGCCTTCACCTGAACCACATACTCCTCCACTGGATTTACAATTGGAGCACAAGTTGTTGTTCACATCATAAACAGCTTTAAATCCTTTTCTCAGTAGTTGTGTCAACACCTTTTTTCCTGTAGTTTGAAGTTCATATACAAGAGCTTTTGGGAAAGGAATCTTAATAACATATTTACATGTCATATTCATAAAATTAATATTAGAAAAAGCAGGTGTTTCCAACTGATAAAACACCGTAACATTCTTATCATCCAGAGAACATTCAAAACAGAATGAATCATCGGGGGAGAGAGGAACATTGCAATCGTGGTAAAAATTCAGATCGAAGACATTTCTTCCACTGGTGCCAAAATGAATGTCCATAAAAGTTTGCTTGGAAAGTACTGCGGGACAAATGTCATCCCACGTATCATCCCTAGCAATTCTGAGCGAGTGATTTTCATTCAGGTTCATATCCAAAACTCTGAATGTTTCACCACTAAACCTTATTAGACTGAGGTTTCTCTCACACTCTATTTTAAAGGTTTTACCACCTTCGCAATATATTGGCCTGTAAGCCCCCCAAAATGGATATTCCAATTGGAACATGTTCGGCCCACACTCAAAAAAATATGTCTGAGCACAAGTTAAGAATTTGTTTTCATCAGTTGCAGAAGAAACTTTTATAAGCAGAATGATTAAAATGAAAACAAAGTGGCTCATGGTGTGTATTTGTTATGCAGTAGAATAAAAATGCAGATTGAGAAGTATGATAATGAAAGAATTTAAGCTCTGCATTATAAATGCAGAGCATTTGAAGTTACTAAGGGGTGGGGTGTGCAAAGTTTTGGTAACAATCGTTTTCGTGTTTCTATTTTGCGAATTTGCTTATACTTCTCCTCACTTGCTGTTAATGGAAAAAGCAGACTGAAGATAATAGGAAGCAGGATATTTACAGCTGAAATCGGTCTGATATCCATCAAAAGGGTCCAATGTCAGACCGAAAAGAGCTGACGTCAGACCGAAAAGATCTGATGTCAGACCTAACTGGTCGGGGATATTTGAATTAAACTTTGGGCATTACAGGCCTAGACGCGCACTAAGAAAACAGACATCTAGTAGTTCATCTGGTTGTCTGGAACATAAATTTAAATATTCAAAATTTTGGGCGGCTAGTTAGACGTCTAGAAATCCTCTTCTAAGCGTCCATCTAATGGTTTGAGACATAAAATCAAATTGCTAAAATAGCCAACGAGTCGGAAGACGACTAGGAAGCCTTCAACTAAACATCCTTCTAGTTGTCTGAGATTCAAATTTTCAAAATTGAATGTAAAACCATTTTCCTGATTTGCATGATTGGCATTAATTAATGCGCTTTTAATTATTTCTACGGTTAGACAAAAGGACTAGATTAGTTTTGCTTAGATCTATATTGAAGAAACTAAAATGTCACATCAAATCTTTATTGTAGTTATAAGTCAACGGTAGTGATTTCTATCATACTTGGAAATCTACTTGTTTTGCTCCAGCAAATCCTATTTCTTTATTTGATTCACATTTGGAATATTATTTATTTTAGTGAACAATTTTGAGGAATGACAACATCAACATTTAAATCTAACCAAACACCATAAATATATTCATTTAATTTTTTTTTTCTAGTTATAGGGATTGTAGGGCCGGATCTCTAATAGTTTGTAAATTTCCTGGTAGTTGGTGAACTTCTTTCGCTCTAGTAGTTTCCTGGAAGTTCAGAATTTAGTGCAGAATTTCTAACGTAACAAGACATTGGATCAACACATCCTTTCATCTCTCTATTTTTCACTATTACTAAGCCTATATATATATAGTTGCTACATCATTTTCTCTTATTTTCTCCCCTTACTTTGTTAATTCAAAAAAAAAAACTCTCATATTCATCTTATTCTATTTACCTTATCTTTACTTATCTCAACTAAATTCACCAGTGGGGCAATGCAGAACTTCCCATGGTCAGAGTTAAAAAAATTCATTAGCTACAGACTGGGTGATAATATTTCTGGTATACCCAATATCAAGAGGTATATGTATAAATTTGGCTATATGGATCTGGTTACAAGTTTTGGTTACCCACGTGATAAGGTGCAATTGGATGATGTTTTCATGAAAATCTCAAATCTGTCGTCAAACTTTATCAGAAGACTTTCAATATAGAAGAAACGGGTGAACTCAATAAAAAAAAAAAGCTATTCATCAGATGCTACAAGATGCGGCAATCGGGATCATTTCGACACTTCACCTTCCTTCTTACCTCAGTTGTCCAAAAACAGAAGAGAATTAACTTACGCCTACTTAACCCATAATAATCTTACTCACGAAGAGAAGACTCCTTTCAGAAGAGCTTTTGACAAGTGGTCGAAGGTTATTCGATTTAAATTCACCGAGATTGAGTCGTACAAAGCCTTGGACATTGCAATATTCTTGATGAAATTAGGTTACTCGGGAGAATCGCCATTTGGCGGAAAGTTGGGGATCATGACTCAAGTGTTTATGAGGCAGAATAATTCGAACGGATTGATGTCTGGATTTTTAGTGTTGGATACCGATTAAGATTGGATTACCGACACGGGTAAGCATAAGATGTTCAGCCATATAACTCATGTTTACAAGGATCATTGGGTGGATGTTGAGACGGCCGCCTTACATGGAATAGGTAATTTGTTAGGACTTCAACACTCATTTTCCGTGGATTCTATTATGTTTCCAGTGATTCCGCTGAACAAAACGAAATTGAAATTTCAGGAGGAGGATATCGAGAGTGTCCAGAAGTTAAATGGCGCCAATCCGTATTTTAAAGACTATGTGCATGAACATGCACCGCATTCAGGAGCTGGTACCTTGCTTTGGAAGCCTCAAATTTTTCTTTACGTAATTCTGTGGTTTAAATTTGTTTTATAATATAAGTTTGTAAAAATATTTTTTATTTTTAATATATTTAATAAATTGAGAATAATTTATAAGTAATTTAAATTTTTTTAAATCGTGAAAGAGGGAGGAGTGTTTAACTTTGTCTGAGTGTTTTTCTAATATGTTTGGCCCACACTCAAAGAAATATGTCTGAGCACAAGTTGAGAATTTATTTTTATTAGTTGCGAAGAAATTTTTATAAGCAGAATGATTAAAATGAAAACAAAGTGGCTCATGGTGTGTATTTGTTATGCAGTAAAATAAAAATGCAGATTGAGAAGTATGATAACGTAAGAATTTAAGTTCTCTGTTTATGATGCATGCATTTGAAGTTACTAAGGGGTGGGGTGTGCAAAGTTTTGGTAGCGATCGTTTTCGTGTTTTTATTTTGTAAATTTTCTTGTACTTCTCCTCACTTGCTGTTAAGGGAAAAAGCAGACTGGAGATAATAGGAAACATGATATTTACAGCTGAAACCGGTCTGATGTCCATCAAAAGGGTCCAATGTCAGACCGAAAAGAGCCGACGTCAGACCGAAAGGGTCTGACGCCAGACCGAACAGGTCGAGTGATCTTTTGACTTTGGGCATCGCCTAAGTGCGCGCTAAGAGAACAGTCATCTACATCTATTGGTTTGGAACGTAAATTTAAATATTCAAAATTTTGGGCGGCTAGTTAGACGTCTAGAAATCCTCTCCTAAGCGTCCATCTAGTGGTCTGAGACATAAAATCAAATTGCCAAAATAGCCAACGAGTAGGAAGACGACTAGGAAGCCTTCAACTAAACGTCCTTCTAGTTGTCTGAGACTAAAATTTTCAAAATTGAATGTAAAATCATTTTCCTGATTTGCATGATTGGCATTAATTAATACGCTTTTAATTGTTTCTACGGTTAGACAAAAGGACTAGATTAGTTTTGCTTAGATCTATATTGAAGAAACTAAAATTTCACATTAAATCTTTATTGTAGTTATAAGTCAACGGTAGTGATTTCTATCCTACTTGGAAATCTACTTGTTTTGCTTTAGGAATTCATATTTATCTATTTGGTTCACATTTAGAATATTATTTATTTTAGTGATCAATTTTGAGGAATGACAACATCAATATGTAAATCTAATCAAACAACATAAATACATTCATTTAATTTTTCTTCTAGTTAAAAGGTTGTAGTGCAGAATCTCTAATAGTTTGTCAATTACCCGGTAGTTTGTGAAATATATTCATTTAATTTTTTTTTGGAAATATATAATAACATATATTGCCAATTAATTTTTGAAAACATAAGAAGTAAAAGCAGCTTCTATTTTGTTTTTAATTCGATGTTAAAATAAAATGGATTTCATGCGAAGGATTAAATAAAAGCATAGTCCAACCATTAATTATTATTACTATCAACATCTTTGAAAATTATCTTTAATTCAATAAAATCAATATCATATCAAGTTTAGTATAGAAAAACAGCTAGACGTATAGTAGCATGATTGCTTCTGGTCATTCAAAAACAATTTATATGGTAGGGAAATGTCAAAACATTAAAAATTAACTTTCATGTATTCTTCAAATTTGTTACTTTACAAAAGTGAAAATCTATACGTGATTATGTAATAATCACAAGCCGCCCAAAGAAAACGGGATATTATTCTTTCATAAGGTTTGGTAGAGAGCCTGATCAAGCCGATGCTATACTACACTTTTTATAATCAGCTCCTCCAACAATTGCTAGTAAAGAATTCCTGAATTCCCATTGTCAACATATTTTCCAATTACAAAGATAGTATCAAACATACTCACATTTATCAATACGATATCTGTGATCGCGCCAGAGCAAATAGAGAGCTTTGCTTTTTAAATGCAGTGTCATTCTGAAAAGATGAAATTCTTGAGTATTATAAATTATGTACAAATTATGATTCGACTAAGAGAGAGGAGACTTTATAAAAAGTCCATATATGTTGCTCCAAAATTTAGATGTTTCAATATGATGATAATAAATAATTAACTATATCCTAGTTAGGCTAAGATTTGTTTTATACTACACATTGTATAACTAAATCTTATTAACATTGACGATGACAATGCACGAAAAAAATTGAGAGACAAACTGGTGGTAAGAAAACTGTGGGAGTTCTACTAATGGTGTGGAAAATAAATTTAAATATTAGATTATGGACTAGATAGGTTTGATCAAATCTAAATTTAAAAGTCGTGTGTGTTAGAATTTACGAGTTAAAACACGAAGAAATAAATTGAGAATGAAGTAAGAATAAATCTTTGAATAAATATAAAATGGTTTTTATTCTTTTCTTCTGATTTTTACATAGGATTACAAGCTCAATTTATAATAAATTTCTATGCTAAATTTAGTAACATATAAATATAACCAATGGTTTAAATTAAATATAAAATATAAATCATTCAAATAAATTACTAAATATATAAAGATTAATTAAAATTAACACTCCCCCTTAATCTTTATTTTTCTTCGCACCGATCAATGTTCGCATCTTCTGAAAAACATCATATGTTAGAGGCTTTGTGAAAATATCAGCAGCTTGATCAAGTGACTTCACATATTCAACCTCTATATGCATGTTCTCAAAGCATTGATGAATAAAATGACACTTTGTCTCAATATGTTTGCTTCGATCATGAAACACAGGATTCTTTGCGAGAGCGATGACTAATTTATTATCCATCCTTATCTTGATGGGTTCACTTTCTTCGAAATAGAGTTCCTTCAATAATATTTTCAGCCAAATAGCATCACATGCACAAGCAGTAGCAGCAATATACTCAGCTTCACAAGTTGAAAGGGTAACTATCGGTTGCTTCATTGAACACCAGGAAATTGCATTGTTTCCTAAGAAGAATATGAATCCGGTAGTACTTTTCCTATCATCAATCTCTCCACCGTAGTCGCTATCACAATATCCCATCAACTTTAATTCTTCTTAAAAAGTTTAAAATGTAGAAACTTAAAAAGTTTATGCTATAAGTTGGATTTTGAAAAGTTAGAGGGTTTTATTGTAGTTGTGCATGCTATATAAGGTATCTTGAATCTTTTCCTCCTGCCAAAACACACACACCCTGTTTTTCATTTCATAACTGACCTTCTCTCTTACCTTCTCTCCTCCGTATCTTTCAATCCCTCTATCCAATTTGAGTGATTTTTATTCTGTTGGATTTGTCTCGTTGAGAACATAAAAAAGTGTATGACCGTTGCAGCTGACGTCACGTCAACACATATGATACCTGTTACTTCTTTATAGTTTTCTGGTTGTTTTCGATCTCATTTTAAGAAACGGTCACCGCCGTTGGAATCAGGAGGTTGAGAACTTCTTAAATCATCCTTTTGTTTGTTCTATCGCTATTATTGATTTTCAGTTGTCTGAAAATCCAAATTCCTTGAATAGATCATAATAGTCTCCTGAGCTTATCCACACGTCGGAATTCAAGTAAGTTCTCTTGTTCCTATCTTGATTGAATGGTTTATGAAAAATAAAATATTTAAATATCGTTGATTAGGAAATAGTTTTGATAAATTCTGGAGTTTTGATTTGTTGATACTTATATGATGAATTTAATATAATTATAGAAATATTTTATTTAAATGTTATAGAATCTGCAGAAAATGTTGTCTGGATAAATATTATGGTTAGATATGGATATGCATTATTGTTATGTTATGTGGTTTTGTGATATATCCCTATGTGGATATGGTGGTGTGGTGAGCGCGTGACACGAGTGGGATGGTGGACACTGCCTCCTTGGGTGCGAGTCCCTAAACTTGTGCAGGGTTATGTCATGTATGGTTTACAGACACCAGTGGTAATTTGGATTATGTGAATTTTGTATCATTATTGATATTCTGATTATATTATTGATTATGACATATTATTCTGTTTTGGGCTATGAAATTTTATTATATTATTTTGAAAGTTGAAATTGAAAATTGTGAAATAGGTTTATTTGAAATGGGTGAATTTTAAAAAGGTATCTTGATAAACTGTTACATTGATTTTGAAATTTGTTTTGTGAAAAACATTTGGGAAAGATTAATTCTGCAGGTTTTGTTTTACTCTGGATTTTTGATTAAGTTAGGAACAGAAAATTGGAACCTACTGGCTGAGTAGCTCACGCCTACTCAATTATCATTTTCAGGTTTAGCATCTTTGGCTCAGCTGCGTGGAGTATTTTACGCTCCCGGATGAAGTTATGTCTCCGGAATTTATGTATTACAGGCTATATTTATTTTATTGAAAATTTAAGTTAGTGGTGATGTAATTTGATGTTTATACCTGGATGTTGGAGACCAGGTTGGTTTGTTTTATTTATTTGGTCTTTTTAACTAAAAATTGTATAGTTCCGTGACATTTGGTCAATTTTTTTTATTAGTTCAGAAATATTTTATATTACTTTATTTCTTTGACTTTTCAAAAAGTTACGATTCTAAATCAGGTCGTGACAGTTCACGAGACTCATTTTCCATACCAAATGTCTCAACTGTAAAATACACATTCAGAGTAGATTTTGAATTCAACAGAGATTTTTTCTGAAGTATTTGAAGATTTTTGACAAATGATTATTCCGAGTCTTATAAATAGGAATCTCACGCTGTGGTGGGAAAACAACTTGCAATCTCAGAAAGGTACGACCCTCAACAAATTGGAAAACAGCACAACCAAAGCCTTCGGCCGAAGAAGACCAATGTCCCTTCGGCCGAAATGGGCTTATTGAACCTGCGGCCGAACACACCCAGACAACCCCTGCGGCCGAAGAACTCGACACAGACCCGGATAGCACTAACAAGCCCAAGCCCAGAGAGGAAGTCCAGTCCAAGGAGGAAACCGAATCTAAGAAGGAAACCAAGTCCTAAAAGGAAACTAAGCCCTAGAAGGAGATCAAGTCTAAAAAGGGAGTCAAGCCTAATGAAAGACCAAGTCCGAAAAGGAGACCGAATCAAGGGAGAATAAGGAATCCCAATCCAAATAGAAATAGGACCCAAACACCTCCTATAAATAGGGGGTAGGGATGAGTAGAAAGGGATCCAATTTTTTATTCATTAGAGCTAAACTCTGTGAGATTATCTCTGTAAGCTTTTTAGCTATTTTTTCAAGTAATCTTAACCTAATATTTAGCTGTGGTTTATTAGGCACCACAGTTTGGCGCCCACCGTGGGGCTATGGAACCTCACACAAGGCTGAGATCTGAGAGAAATAACAAAATCCAATTCCCGATTATCCCTACTCCGTTCCATCCTCGTCAGACATGGCACCAGCAAATCCTAAAACCGTCATCGTAGAAGACCAGACTCCAAAGACGCCAAAAGAGCAACTCGCTATAATGACGGAGATGCTCAAGAAAGTAGAGGAAGAAAAAGAACTATGGAAAAAGAAGCAGAATCCAGAAAAGCCTCCTCTAAGGGAAGAACAAAACGATCAAGCCGGAGATATTCACCCCTCCGGAAGAAGAGACTCAACTTTGAGGAAGTCTCCAACAATGGGTCTGAAGAAAGCGACGGGTCAACAGAAAGTCGCAAAACTCTAGATCTGAACAGCTCAAGCAGTTCTGATGATGAACAGACGAAGCCAACGTCGTCCAAAAGAAGTCGTGAAAAGCGCTGTGATCGTGAAATCAGAGAACTCAAGGACCTGGTACAACGAACCTCAGGAAGAAGAATAACGATGCGCTCTTCAACTACGCGCTATTCCGACACACCATTCACGTCCTGGATCCTGGACACCAGAATGCCTAAGAGGTTCTCCACTCCTAACATGAAGCCCTACGAAGGAACCACGGACCCTGAGGACCACATCGCTGAATACAAGACTCGCATGGGGACGTGCAACATCCCAAAAGAAGATATGGAGGCCATAATGTGTAAAGCCTTTGGTTTCACTTTAACTGGAACCGCCCAGAGATGGTATTCTTCCCTCCCCGGGAAAAGCATCAGATCATTCTCCTCACTAGCCACGAAGTTCGTCAACCACTTCTCCGATAGCCGGAAAAAAGAGAAAGATGTGGATGATCTTTATGACCTAAGACCATGGGTCAATGAAAGCCTCAGGCAATATGTGAAAAAGTTCAAAGAAACCAAGATGGCCATCCCGGGTTGCAGGGATAAAAACGCCATCAAGGCCTTCATAAAGGGGCTCGTAAAAACGTCAAAATTTTACGAAAGCCTCAAACTGATAAAACTAAGGACCTTCGAAGACGTCCTAGAAAGAGCAGAGGATGCGATGGAGTACAAAGAAGAATTCCAACCTCGGAATACTAGGGGGCCGCAAAACACCTCGAATCAACGAGGACGAAACGACCGTAGTAGCAGTGGACGGAGCGAGGATTATAGAAGAAACCAGAGAGACTCCGATCGCAGCGGTCCCTCCAGGCCAAGTTACACCGGCCCCGATCCTATACGCAGGGAGAAAGAACTGTTTCCGTACCCCCTCACCATACCCAAGAGGGAGGCCCTGACAGTACTCAAAACCTTAGGGGACAGAGTCAGGTGGCCCGAGAAATCTAAAAACCCCTCTGCGAGGAAAGATATGTCCCGGTACTGTCAATTCCACGGAGACCATAGCCACAACACCGACGAATGCTGGACCCTAAAAAGAGAGGTGGCAGAGCTTATTAAAACAGGACACCTATGAGAATACTTAACCGAGAAAGGGAGAGAAATTGCGGCTGAAGCCGAAAAAAACCGACAGCGGATGAACCCAACCCCAGTAGCAAATGCAGAAGAAATGGTGATTAACATGATAGCTGGGGGATCCGATATATGCGGACTGATAAGCTCGGCCGCGAAGAGAAAGCTCAGAGAAAATCAGAGCATATACAGCATCAGGAGTGAGAACACGAACAACCATTACTCCATCACTTTCACCGAAGGAGAAGCCGTAGAAATAAACGCACCTCACCACGACGCTTTGGTGATCAAAATCTCCATAGCGAACCTGACGGTAAAGAGGGTACTAGTCGACAACGGCAGCTCAGCCAATATCCTATTCCTAGAGACGTTCAAAAACATGCAACTGGACGAAAGGATGATGCGTAGGAAGGCTATCTCCCTCGTAGGCTTCGACGGAAAAGCCACCTCTACCATTGGAGAAATCGAGTTACCGGTATACGCAGAAGGAATAAACCTCCACACCACCTTCCTGGTAATAAGTTCCAATTCTACTTATAACGTGATTTTAGGATGACCATGGATTCACGGGATGAAAGCCATACCCTCAACATATCATCAGCTAATTAAATTCCCGACTCCACACGGGATTAAGCAGATAAGAAGAGAACAAAATGCATCTAAAGAATGCTACGCCAATTGCCTAAAGCAAAAGGCGGCAGAAGTATAGCAATCACAGACGCGGCCGGAGGCACCCCTTGAGCTGGCCGATCACGAAGTGGACGAAATATCACTGGACAAGGGGAAAATAGTGAAAATCGGGGCCATGCTAAAGAGAAGAGAGAAGGAAGAACTAATAGACTTCCTTAGGGACAGCCAAGATTGCTTCGCCTGGTAACACACAGATATGACTAGAATCGACGCGGCAGTCATTACCCACAAACTGAATGTGAAAGAGGGGACGAAACCAGTGAGACAAAAACGCAGAAGGTTTGCCCAAGAGCGGAATGAGATCATCAATGAAGAAGTGGAGAAACTCCTTGCAAATTGGTCAATCAGGGAGGTCCAATACCCCGAATGGCTCGCGAACGTGGTGGTCGTGAAAAAGAAGAATGGGAAATGGAGGGTGTGCATCGACTTTACCGATCTAAATAAAGCGTGCCCGAAAGATCCGTTCCCGCTGCCGCATATAGATCTCACCATTGATGCGACCGCAGGATACGAGATGCTAAGCTTCATGGACGCTTACTCTGGGTACAATCAGATACTAATGTACCCCGGCGACCAAGAAAAAACCACTTTCATCACAGAACAGGGCATCTATTGCTACAAAGTAATGCCTTTCGGGCTAAAGAATGCGGGCTCCACCTATCAAAGACTCATGAACAAAATGTTCGCTGATAAACTGGGGAAGACCATGGAGGTGTACATTGACGATATGTTAGTGAAGTCAGAACAAACGAGCCAGCACGTTCACCATCTAAGTCAAGCATTTGAAACCCTCCGAAAATACAACATGAAGTTGAACCCCACCAAATGCCAATTCGGGGTCAAAGCGGGAAAATTCTTGGGGTACTTAGTTACGAAGAAAAGGATTGAGGCCAACCCGGACCAAATCAAGCCGATCCGAAACATAGCGGAGCCTCAAAACAAGAAAGACGTGCAAAATCTCACTGGAAGATTGGCGGCCCTGACCAGGTTCATCCCGAAGGCATCGAAAAAGTTTTAGCCGTTTTTTGAGGCTCTTAAAAAGTCCAAAGAATTTGAAGTGGGCCCTAGAACTCAGCGAACACGACATCTCGTTCGAAGGGAAAAAGGCCATCAAATCCCAAGCCCTCGCAGATTTTTTAGCAGACTTCAAAGAAAACCCGTCCACTGAAATAACAGAGGTCGAAGTAAATCAGCTAGTAACTTCTGCAATCGAAGAATGTGTACTAGAAATGGACGGAGCCTGCAGACAAAGCGGCAGCGGCCTGGGCGTATGTCTCCGGCCCCCAAATCTGCCCCCAATACTCTAAGCAATCTGATGCGAATTCCCAGCCACCAACAATGAGGCTGAATACAAAGCCCTGATTTCAAGGTTAAGGGTGGCAAAAGAAAGTGGAGCGCACAATTTAACGATCAAATGCGACTCCCAGTCGGTGGTGAATCAAATAAACGGCGCATACTAGGCCCGAAACGAAAAGATGGCCAAATACTTGAAGATAGCCAAAGATCTCATGAAGCGCTTCCAAAGGGCCGCAATAAAGTAGATCCCAAGGGAAGAAAATGAAAGGGTCGATGCTATGGAAAACCTTGGGGCCTCAATGCAAAAAGACGAGCTAACGGGGCCAATTGTATATGCCTTCCTTTCCAAAGCAGCCATCGAGTATGAAGAAACCTTGTCCATAGAACAGAGCGACTGGAGAGCCCCCATCATCAGATACATCAACCATGGTCAAGTGCTTGAAGACAAGGCAGAGGCGAGAAAACTACGAGCCCAGGCTTCCAGATTTTGCATCATCGGAGGGATACTTTTCAAAAGATCCATAGGCGGCCCCTTCCTAAACTGCATCTCCCTCTCTGAGGCCGAGCTGGTGTTGAAAGAACTCCATGAAGGATCAGCCGGGAACCATTCCGGAGGCAGAAGCCTGGCATTCAGAGCGCATAGAGCCGGATACTACTGGCCAACCATGAAGACAGATGCAGCCGAACTTGTAAAGAAATAAGATAAATGCCAAAGGCACGCCAACTACTCCAACCTCCCCGCCGAAAACCTACACTGCATCACCTCTCCATGGCCGTTTGACAAATGGGGGATGGACATCATCGGGCCTTTCCCAATATCCTCACATGGTCGAAAAAGATATATACTGATGGTAACTGACTACTTCACGAAATGGATAGAAGCTGAAGCGTTAGAAAGAGTCAGAGAGCAAGAAGTGCAGAAATTTATCTGGAAACACATCATCTGTAGATTCGGCATACCACGAGAAATAATCACTGACAACGGCCCCCAATTCATAGCGCAAACTCTGAAAGACTTCTGCAACCAGTTGAACATAAAACTCACATACTCAACCCCGAGATACCCCAAAGCCAATGGACAAGCCAAAGCATCCAACAAGACGGTGGTAGACTCCCTCAAGAAAAAACTGGAGGGGGCAAAAGGATTCTGGCCCGAAGCCCTTCCCGAAGTTCTCTAGGCGTTCAGAACCACCCCCAGAACCTCAACACTACAAACCCCCTTCTCGATGGTCTACGGAACGGAAGCAGTACTCCCGACAGAGATCCTATCACCTTAAGAAAGGCTAAATGGAAAAGCTAACGAACATGTCCTAGCCTTCGAAAGAGATACCTCGGATGAAAAAAGGGAGAACGCACAATGAAGAATAGCCGAATACTAAATGGGGATAGCAAGGCAGTACAACAAAAAAGTCAAGGCCCGAGCCTTCCAACCTGGAGATTGGGTACTCAGAAGGGTATTCCAAAGCACAAGAAATCAAGCTCATGGAAAACTGGCCAAAAGCTGGGAAGTACCGTACCAAGTGGAACGAGCATCCGGGAAAGGGTCCTATAAGCTGCTTACGAAAGAAAGGAATGAGATAGAGCATAGCTGGAACATACATCACCTCAAAAGGTACCAATTTTGAATATAGCATTAACTATAATAACGGGCACTCTTTTCCCCAAGAAGGGTTTTTAACGAGGCCCCACCTTAAAGCAATAAAACAAAGCTTTTCATCTTACCCCTTACTCTCCTTTATATCTTGCACATTGCCAAAGGGCAACCCGAAAAAATTGCCAAAGGACAAGCCTCTGGTAAATCTAGAAGGTCTCGAGCGAAGACACATTGCGAAAGGGCAACCCGAAAAAATTGCCAAAGGGCAAGCCTCTAGTAAATCCAGAAGGTCTCGGGCAAAGACACATTGCCAAAGGGCAACCCAAAAAAATTGCCAAAGGGCAACCCGAAAAAATTGCCAAAGGGCAAGCCTCTGGTAAATCCAGAAGGTCTCGGGCGAAGACACATTGCCAAAGGGCAACCCGAAAAAATTGCCAAAGGGCAAGCCTCTGGTAAATCCAGAAGGTCTCATGCGAAGACACATTGCCAAAGGGCAACCCGAAAAAATTGCCAAAGGGCAAGCCTCTAGTAAATCCAGAAGGTCTCGGGCAAAGACACATTGCCAAAGGGCAACCCGAAAAAATTGCCAAAGGGCAAAAGCCTCTGGTAAATCCAGAAGGTCTCGGGCGAAGACACATTGCCAAAGGGCAACCCGAAAAAATTGTCAAAGGGCAAGCCTCTGGTAAATCCAGAAGGTCTCGGGCGAAGACACATTACCAAAGGGCAACCCGAAAAAATTGCCAAAGGGCAAGCCTCTGGTAAATCCAGAAGGTCTCGGGCGAAGACACATTGCCAAAGGGCAACCCGAAAAAATTGCCAAAGGGCAAGCCTCTAGTAAATCCAGAAGGTCTCGGGCAAAGACACATTACCAAAGGGCAATCCGAAAAAATTGCCAAAGGGCAAGCCTCTGGTAAATCCAGAAGGTCTCGAGCGAAGACACATTGCCAAAGGGCAACCCGAAAAAATTGTCAAAGGGCAAGCCTCTAGTAAATCCAGAAGGTCTCGGGCGAAGACACATTGCCAAAGGGCAACCCAAAAAAATTTCCAAAGGGCAAGCCTTTGGTAAATCCAGAAGGTCTCGGGCAAAGACACATTGCCAAAGGGCAACCCGAAAAAATTGCCAAAGGGCAAGCCTTTGGTAAATCCAGAAGGTCTCGGGCGAAGACACATTGCCAAAGGGCAACCCGAAAAATTTGCCAAAGGGCAAGCCTCTGGTAAATCCAGAAGGTCTCGGGCGAAGACACATTGCCAAAGGGCAACCCGAAAAAATTGCCAAAGGGCAAGCCTCTGATAAATCCAGAAGGTCTCGGGCGAAAACACATTGCCAAAGGGCAACCCAAAAGACACCAGGGAGCAAGCCTCTGGTAAATCCAGAGGGTCTCGAGCGAAATCACTTCGCCGAAGAACGAAAAGTCAAACATAAAACGGGGGATTGGTTCCCCGATCGAAAAGAAAAAGTAATAGAAAACACGGGGAAAATTGCAACAAAATATCTTTTCATTATTCAATAAAGATTACATTTGGGAAAAGCATTACAAAAAATGAAAAGAAAAATCATAAACCGGTGCCCTCTCGCAACGCGGCTCTAGTATCAAGCTCAGTCGTCGCTGATTCCGAAGTCAATGACCCCCTAAAGACTTGCTCGAGGGCATAGGTTCTAGTGGTGACCTCGGCCTTGGCAGCCTCCTCAGTCAAGACCTCCACTTGACCCTCCAAATCTTTTATCTTCCCTTCGGCCGCAGACTTGAAAGCTTTCAACTCTTCAATTTCCTTGGCCTGCCTATTAAGCTCAGCATCTTCATCTGGCACGAGGATTCGAGACCCAAGTTATGGGCCTGCAGCGCCTCAGAGCTTCTAACGGCTTCAACACACTGAGTCATTACCTTCCCCAAGTCCTCTTGGGCAGCTTTAAGTTCGGCCGAAGCCTTACTAACACTTGCCTCTATCTCTCCCCAATCGCGCATAACGGCCGAAAAATGGCGACGCATCCCCACCGCACCTTGAAGTGCCTGAAAGAATATCAAACAATCAAAAAACAAGTTGACAAAAGAAATCAATACAAGGTGAAGTTTCAGGAACCTACCCTGTATAATCCACCAACGGCCATCTCGTTGAACTGGGTGAAGGACAGAGAGTTCTACCATTCCTCATCCTAAGGAAAGAAAAAACCATCTGCAGCCTTCACCATCCTGGTCGTAACCCTTCGAGTGGAAGAATCGCCGGGAAATTCGAGGAAGAGGCCGCTCCCCCCAGAAGAGGGCTTCCTACCAGTGTGCTTAACCCGCCTCTACGGGCGTACAAGCTCCTCCTCTTCCTCTTCCTCTTCCTCCCTCGACCTCTTTTCCTTGTCGATAGGAGCAACGGGACTCCTATCTTCTTCGACCGGAAGCTGCTGCTCCTCAGTCATAGCCGCCCCCTCGACTTCATGAGGACCCTCTCGATCAGATGGCGCCCGAATTGAGCGAGCGTTGTCGGCCGACGACCCCTGCCTCTCTTCGGTCGAAATACTTCCTTGACCAAAGGCAAAGGCCTTTTCTTGCTCCGCCTGAATTTGACGCATGATAGCGCGCATGGCGAGCGCCCGCTAACCCGACGGCTTCAACATCACGTAATCAGCGATCTCTACAAGTCCAAAATAAGTTAATTCGACCACACGAAAATACTTAGAAAACTAGTAAAGAAAATCAAAATCCACCTACTTGTCCTGGTGAATGCCCAAAAACGGCTGGCGCAAAGCTCGTGCAACAACCTCTTATGACCGCGTTTCTTATCAAGAAGTGCAATAATAGCCTCGCTCCTTGCACGCGCCCGAGGAGACGACTTGCAATTTTTGGCACCGTGTTTAGCTGCAACCATAACGAAAACCAGTCAATACAAACGGCCGAACAAGAACCTTCAAAATGTAAGACAAGTCACAAGAGGACTACGTGAATCCTTCCAACACAACGGATAGTCGGGCCCTTGCCCAAGCGAGTGATGCCCCTGACAAAGAAGTACTTGTCATTCCACCGGCGTTCGTTAGACTTGAAACCCAAAATTAGTATCTTTCCATGAGGCCGAGCGTTCAAGACATATCTACCAGTATCCGGTTTTTCGCGTTTAATAAAGTAAGAGTAGAAGAAGTCTTCGGCCGAAAACAACAAATTATACTTCTCTTTCAAGCGATCCACGCTCAACAAAATACGAATAGCGAACGGAGTCAACTGGCTGGGATGGATCTGGCACCAAGTACATAACTCATCAACTAGACCCATTATGGGAAACCTGAGGCCAATCTCGAAATGCCTAAGGTAATAAGACTCCCATCCTTCGGCCAAAACATCGTCAACCTTCTCATTATCATTGGGAAGCCTAGTCTCGACCCAATCAGGAAACTTGCAGCTAAAGCGCATAGCCTCCAACTCACCCCTCGTCATAGTGCTTCGCACGTTAAGCCAAGGAGGGAGAATACCTTGCGGCCTAGTTTCGGCCGGAGGATTGCGAGCAGACGAGCACTCGGCACCATCTTCTTCGGCCGAAAAATCACAGGTGAGACCAGCAAAAGTGGACGTATCCAAGGAGTTAGAAGACGACATCTACACTCGACCAAAAAAAGCAGGTTAATGGTCTTCGACCGAAGTTAGAGCAACACAGCAAACACCGATATACACAAAAGGTAGCACTATGGGACCATTTACACGTGTACATATGGAAAATAAAATAAATAAAGGAAAAAGCAGCAAGAATACGAGAAGACAAAATCAAAACCCAGTCAGCAGGAGAAAACCATCAACTGAAAACCTAACCCTCAACCAAACTCAATCGGAAGTCTACCGGAAAACCAAGGCAAACCCAATGGCGAAATAAAGGAAACCCACAGAACAGACGACAACAGGACCAAAACCGACGATAACTAAAGCAGCGAAACGACTGGAAAACTAAAGAAATGAAGCAGCAGAAGCTAACCTTGAGAATACAGAGAAGAAGAGCTGGAATAGGAACCAAAAGTTTCACCAGAAGAGACAATGGCGATTAAGTTTCATCCTAGAGAGAGAAGCTCTGAGATGTGAATTTGAAAAGATGAGTATAGAGAGAGGAAGAGAAACCAACATTTAAATAATAAGGTAATGATCACACTTTTAGGGCACAACAGTCTAGGAGCCGTCAAATTAAAAAATATTTGATACGCAAACGCTGACGTGGAAAGCAAAAAGAGTAATTGACCAAATAGTGGAATCCTAGCTGGAAACATGCCCCATGTAAAATGCAACCTTACGGCCGAAAGGACAGGGAGGCTCCTTTGATCGAAATGAGCCACCAACTTATTGCCACACTTGAAAGAGCCAAGCGATGGCAATAGGGGGATTACTGTGGTGTGAAAACAACTTGCAATCTCAGAAAGGTACGACCCTCAACAAATTGGAAAACAGCACAACCAAAGCCTTCGGCCGAAGAAGACTAATGTCCCTTCGGCCGAAATGGGCTTATTGAACCTGCGGCCGAACACACTTAGACAACCCCTGCGGCCAAAGAACTCGACACAGACCCGGATAGCACTAACAAGCCCACGCCCAGAGAGGAAGTCCAGTCCAAGGAGGAAACCGAATCTAAGAAAGAAACCAAGTCCTAAAGGAAACCAAGCCCTAGAAGGAGATCAAGCCCAAAAAGGGAGTCAAGCTAAATGAAAGACCAAGTCCGAAAAAGAGACCGAATCAAGGGAGAATAAGGAATCCCAATCCAAATAGAAATAGGACTCAAACACCTCCTATAAATAGGGGTAGGGATGATTAGAAAGGGATCCGATTTTTTATTCATTAGAGCTAAACTCTGTGAGATTATCTCTGTAAGCTTTTTAACTATTTTCTCAAGCAATCTTAGCCTAATATTTGGCTGTGGTTTATTTGGCACCACACACGCTTTCTACTATAATTGATATAATCATTGATCTACTGAGAAAATATTCATTTGACCGTTCCCATTTTTTTATTATTGTATTTTGAGCATTTTTCGATCAAAAGTTCGATTCTAATTTTGTAGATCCTTGACCCTTTTTAGTATTGTCTAGTTCATTCTACATGCTTCCGAACGGAAGATAGAAAATTTTTACCTCATTCTTTTACTGATCTTATCGTGTTAAAGTTTACATCTGAATTAAGTGTATCTCACATTGGTGTTCTAAGGGTTTGCTTAGACATCTCTTTCATTTTGTAAGTTACTTTAGTTTGAACTAGTTCCACTGTTCACATAATCAATCTGGTTCGATACACTGGTTCAGACCTATAATATCTAATTGTGTTATAAATATATAATTATAGTCATATGGAACTACAGTCGAGTTCAACCTCAGACTGATTGAATCGCTAAAGAAGGACTAGAGGCTACTAAAGGATAAAGATCTTGCAAGAGACAACGAAGTAAGGTTCGTAACCTTAGAATGCACCGATGTAATGTTTATCGTAGCACTTCGATGTTCAAGTCAACTTTATCCTTATAGGAAAAAGAGGAGATTGATTGGAAATAAAATACTCTTAACATTGGTTCCGCTCGGATGGAGCTAGAGGGTTGGATTATTGATGATCTTGAGAGTTGCTTAATAAAGTGTGAATATTCAGTTTGCTTGACTGGTGCTAAATTTTTTGCCTTTTCGGTGGTTTTTCATTATCAAGGAATCGACCCTTTAGAATTGCTTAGAGTGAGCTTTTTATAGTCAACTTAATGAGAAGGACGCAATCCCTTGATTCTGGTAGCCTGATCTTCCATAAAATTTGGAATTCAATGAAGACTAGATTAAATACTAATTGATTGCGTCTTCGCGGACGATTGAGTTTAAACTTGTTGATTGATTTTGGATTGAAAAGTCATATGAACCAGTGAGCTTGATGAGCTTGATTGGATCGTGTGACTTACTTTTATTTTTAGATTTTAAGCCTTTTCTTATATAATAAGGATCGGTGTGCAATCATTTTTGTTAGTAGGGTATAGTTAGAGGTGACAATTTGGGACACAATATGAATTTATTTATTGTGGATTTGGATTGAGTTTAAATGGGTTTGTTTATTGCGGATTTGGATTGAGTTTAAATGGGTTGGATCGACACGACATAAACCTGCCAACACATTTAAATTTATTTTATTTTTATTATTTATAATATCATTTATTTTTAATTATATATAATTTGTTGTTAAATACATCATAATTAGATGTAATAATGTAATAAAATATATATAAAAAAATTTAATTATAATTATATAATTTATAATATAAAATTTTGTTATTTAAAAAATGGGTCAATCCCAAAAAACCCACATAGCTTTGCCAAATTCACTAAAAAAACATGTCAATTATATTTTTCACTAAAAACCCACTTTTCCATTTCTCACTGTTCATTTACTGTACAATTTTCATCTATTAGTTTCCTTCCATTTTCTAAAAGGGTATTTTAGAGTTTTCACAATTAATTTTTAATTTTAAAAATTTTAAAAAGTTGATTTTTGGTTTTCTTTCTCAATTTAAAATATGTTATCTTTTTTTCCTAATTTTTTAAAATTATTTTATTTTTAATTAATTTATTTATAAACTAACTTTTAAAAGAAATTATATTGGGAATCGTCTTCTTCTTCTGCTAGAGAACCCTAGCCGCCGTCATATCCTCTACAATCCTGCTGCTTCACGCTCACGATCAGCGTCGTCAGGTCTAGCTCGTCCATGCCATGACTTGCGCCCGAAGCAGGTGTTGGTGTCAATAACATCTCTCAAGTTCTCTTTCCTCCAACCCACGACTACCATCTCCATCAAAACCCACTTATTCTCTTCTTTACAAATAAAGAATGCCCAAATACCCACACAGCAGGTGTTGGTTTCATGAAAAAAAAAAAAGCTATGTATGATACTCTTCAAAACCCTAAAACACAAGATTTGGTTTAGATTCTTGATTGACAAGAAAATAAAATTCTATTTCTACGCTTCCATACCAAATTAACTCCTCTATCAGTGACTTTGCATCCACTGCTATGAGGTCCTTGTCCACCTCCTCATTTTAAATAAAAAACATCTATTGTTTGTTGTTAATTCTCCCATAGATTTACCATGTGTTTGTTGTTCATTCTCTTGAAAATTTGCCATTGAAAAGTTAAATTCTGCTTTGGAGAAATTTGAAAATAGAGAGCAAAAAGATTTCTCATGGTTAGAGAAATTAAAACAGTGAAGAAGAAGAATGAATCTTTCAACCAAGAAGAAGAGAAGCACCGTGCTCGTGTATATCATCATACATGTGGTTAATTGTGGGCCTTTTATTTTTTTAATTTTTAATCAAAAATAAAAATAGTATAAAAACACTTTTACCTTTCAGAATCAAATGATATCTAACTGCCGACAGAATGAAATAGTCAAATAGATAGCTGGTAACGATAAAATGGAATTTTGGTGAAAAATAAAATTGACGTGGTTTTTTGGTGAATTTGACAAAGGTACATGGGGTTTTGGGATTAACCCTTAAAAAATTATATTTAATTTTTTAAAACAAACGGGTTAAAGGGATGGCAACCCGAATGCCCAGTATATGACGGTGGGTGGGGTAGTTTGGATGCTGGGCTCTGTACACCTAATCTTGAGTCATTTCGACTAGGCTTCTGTTGGTCTGGGTTTAGATCTATTATTCGGGTTCAGCCCATTATATCCAACAATAATATTTCTTTTCTTTTTTTTTAAATAAAAAATAAAAAAAATAAATCAGACCATGACCAGGCCCACGAGATGTTAAATGCACATTCTCTAAGCTAGTTATTAGTGGGCCAAGCTCAAAAGCAATAAGAGCTCATTGGGCTCAATACAATTTAAAAAACCGGCCTTCTTTCACTTTCCTCCATCCAAATCAATCACTTTCCAATCTCCAAAACACTTCCATCTACTATGAAATGAATAAACACACATACATACATCTAAAATAAATCAATTCACTATTCTAACAACAAAATACACTAAATAAAAATTATTCTATAAATTCTTCATTTGACTCATTGACCTTCAAAGAAAGAAAATGTGGATCCCACAAGATTCTCCAAGCAGAAATGAGCCAATAAGATGATGCTTCTTTTCCCTACCCATCAACAAGCTTATACAATAAGTGGGTCTTTGATGTCAACTTTGCTTTGCATTCATGTTCAGTGGATACCAATATAAAATATTATATATGTATATGTATATACATATACATCCACATGAGGATACTCATTTATCAACTAGGCTGGAACTCCTACAACTTATGGTTCTGGTTGATTCACAGTTATGTTGGTCACCTATTATTATACAGATAAAGATTTTTTGCCCCCTACAGCTCTTGTTCATAACGTGAGATGTTCATTTGTACAATTTGATTCGCTTCATCTTTGAATATAAATCATTGGTTTTACATTCCGAAGCTTTGCTATCTCCATGAACGACCAATTTTAATAATTTAATGATAATATATTATATAGTTTTATACGTCTATTTTTAAAAACTTTCATGAACTTAAATGGTTATAATGATCAAGTCTATTATCATGAGGGTTCACTTACTTCCATACCAAGAAAAAATCTTTTGAAGTGAATAATTGCCAAAAAGCTGCTCTTCATTAGTTCCACAGCATATGTGATATAAACTTGTGGCGTATAACTTAAAGATAACTACTTGGACGTAATGCATCACAAGGCCACAACCACAAAAAATACATATTTATTAGGACGATACAAATATATAGTGCAGTAGATCAGATTTATTATGATGGTAGGGATCGATTCCTAATGAAATTTTTTTTATAAAAGAATAAGTGAATGTCCAAAATATTCTTGGAACACCGGAGTGATATTTATCGTAGATACTCCCGAGGATTCAAGTTAGCTCAAAGATTAAATACCGAAATAAAATTAAATAACAGAAGAAAAAAAAAAAAAACTTTCTGATTATAATTGTCCCATCAGAATGATGGGATTAGGGAGAAAACGGATGAGTACGATGATATGGGACTCGTGAACTAAGCACCGGAATATTATCGGAGATGATAATAGTTGGATAAAAAATTTTAGTAGTTTTGATAAGTAGCAGGTGGTCCCATCGAAAAAGTTTATGCTCCTATTTATAGGAGTTTGGAAAGTCATCGACGGATCTTACTGAGATACCTACGGGAGAATTTTTTCAAAATTCGAAATCTTCCTAACTGTATATCTAGATGTTTGGAAAGTCTCAAAAAGAACATAGACTTTTCGGAACAATTAGAAAATTAGGACCTTAATCTGTCCGACACTGTGCTCGGAACTTGATTCCGAATCCGGCTTAAATGTTTTAACCTCTATATATATATATATACAAATATTTATTTGATTAAATTTAAGTGCTAAAATATTGATAGGCAAATTTGAATACGGGGGTCAGGAAACTCGAAATAGCAAAAGCCGAAAGATGGTCTACAAATAAAAAGGTAAAATAAAAGCACTTTAGGACCATGTAATTATTATCTAATTTTTTCCGACCATGAAAAAAATGAAAATTGTACTAGCTCTATCAATGCAATAGTTTCGATCACTTTATTATTATTATTTTTTCTTCTTTTCAATTCCGTAGTATTAATTATTAATACTAAATTGTTTTCGCCTTTCTATCCCTTCACTTTCTATTTGTTGCAACATTGATTGTTACAAGGAGGGACCAAAGCTGACCCACAATTTAAATAGTGGTTAGCTTTAAGCAGAATCCAAAGCGAAAGATAGAGATGATATGTTAATATTAGCCGTGAAAAAGCTACAGTCTACACTTATCAAGTGATTGGTGTTAGGCCTTTAGACTATTTGGTGTACATATATAGACAAATTGCTAAATGTTAAATATAGAAGCATCATCAATAATAAACACATGACCAGGTCTTTTTGATATAATATTTGACTATGCAATTAATTTCGCTTTCAAATGAAATTATAGTTCAAATTCAGGCCTTTTGAATCATAATAATGAGTCTTGTTAAAAGCTAAACAAATTTAATTTATGTGGTGGTTGATGATGGGACTGGTAGTGTACCTGGTTGATCCTAGAATGGGGCAGCAGAGTGAAGAGAAGATAACAATTTATGGTTTGGAGATGAGAAGAGTGTGTGTGTTGCGTTCTTGGTGGATATATGAACTGGCAATAAACAATGATCACATGAAGTTTCATCTGCAATCAGGTCTTGTAATCACTTTTTCTATAGATATAGCTTTTTGTCCCAACAATGGACAAAGTTATGTTCGGTTAAACGACAAGAGAAATTGGTACGAATCTATCTGTATATCTATCTCACTGGTCTTGTAAAAATCTGTGGTTTATATGAACATATATAGTATGTTTTTGCAGATATTAAGCATGATTTGAGATGCTGGAATAGGGTTTTGTTGGCTTCTTTTTCTTTTTTTTCTTTTATTATTAATTATTATAGTGATTATTATTGTTGACTACTGTATTTTAGAATAAGAAATAGTATTATATATAATAACATGCCATTTTGCCATTTTAGAATAAGAAGGGACCATCAAATGAGCTTTTCTTTTTAATTGGTTATGTACAATGTATAAACCTATTTGATTTGTTAAATCACATCAATCATTTGTCTGTTAATTGATTCCAAACTCCAAAATTTTCGCAAATAAAAACTAACCAGTCTTTTCCTAACTTCTTCCTCTTTGGGGTATAATCTTTATAATTTTAACATTTAGATAATTAATATGCATTACTCAAGTCTATATATGGTGAACAAATTATCTAAGTTATTATCATTTTCCTTCATAAAATGGACGAATCGTGTTCTCCAAGTTCATGAGAAGTTTTCATGTTTCATATATATATTTATTTATTTATTATTATTATTATTTATGTATTTAACATCGAAAATTGGTACGTAAATAAATGAATTTACCGAAAGTTGGTACGTAGATAAATGAATTTTATAATATTTTTTCATTTTTGAAATAGAATAATGGAAATATATATATATTATATTATAATGTAAGGTGGTAAGTAATGGGATGCCAAATCCAATACCTTAATAATATAAGAGAATGAGGTTTTTGGTCAAATTCAAAAATAAATCTGTATAGATTTGATTTTGATTTAAAACGAATAATATTATACTAATATTATACTAACGTGGAAGTGGAAGGAAACCGCAAGAACCGCAAACATTGTGATTAAAGGATAAGTATCCTATGTTATCTATCGATCACATCAAAATGGATAACCAAACCAATGTATTAATTTTACAACCAAAGAAATACTAATCAATAGATAAGGTGGTATGGAATGGATGAACATGAGTGGAGGAGTTAGGTGAAAGAATTTGTCATTGATTCACTGCATTTAAGTCGTAAACCAAACCAAAGTATAGAATAGAATCTACAAAAACTAGCAGTAGTAGCTAAAGGGAGAGCAAATTCATATATCATTTGGAGAATTTCGACACATCGATCATGCCAGACAGACCCAACATGCCACGCACCCACATAACATTGTAGGTCCCATCTTCTATTTTCTTTCCGTGACACGTGTCCTCTCCTGAATCATTTACCTCTTACGTCCCTCCTTCTCTGCTTCTTATTCTCTCCTCTCCTTCCCTCATATTCTTCCAATTCTACTTCTACACTTCACCAATTCTCTTTTGCCTTGCTTCCCAAGACATGAAGGTTCATCATTTCATTTCATTAATCGTAACATTCGTTAGTTATATCATATATAACACTCTTATTAACCATTTTTTATCTATGCATGTGTTGGAATTAGATCTTCAATTGGGTGCATCGGAAGTTTAATCATAACCTTATCAAAGGTAAAAGCTAATTATTTGATTTTTTTTTTTTTAACTTTAAAATATAAAATTGAGATTTTGATTTTTCTTTTTTTTTTTTTTCAGATGGGTTTGCACGGAATGTGAAGAAAACGGAGTCGATAGCGATAGACACGAACACGAAGGCTTTACTTGAACAGGTGGCGTTGGTGGATGTGCTTGATGGTTGGAGAGATGGAATTCTAACAATTGGCACATTTGGATTCGATCCACTAAAGTCGTTGGACCAACAGCCCAAAGAGTATTTCATTTTCGAAAGCGACGAAGAACAAGGACATGAACATGATCGTGATGGTGATGGTTCAGTCATCATTGATGAAGACAACAACAACATTGGTGAAGATGATGAAGAAGTGAATCCATTAATGTTCACGACATTTGAACATAACTTGGCAGCTACGACTAATAATGCTAGTCGTAGTAAAAATGACGTGTTACTTACTCTTGATGGTGTCCCATTGAATCCCACTGAGCTCGGTTACGAAATCTCATCGGAGAGTGATCAGGGTAAGATTAAAAGAAGAACAACACTTGCTGATTTGTTCTCCGAGGATTCCGATATCTACTACAAGAAGAAGCCAAATCCCAATGAATTTGAAAACAAGAAACAATCTCTTCGTTCCAAAAACGGTCTCTCTTTTGCTAAGAAACTTATTCCTCATGTCAAAGAAGACGCTCGTCCCATTAAGAAGTTGAATCAAGTAAGTCAAATTTTATTTAATTTTGATTTTTAATTTTAAAAAAAATACAATTCATTTATTTATAATGGGGTAGATGATGAAGAGAATGTTGAAGAGGAAGATCCATCCGGAGCTAGAATGCAAAGTTGTTCCAAAATCATCAGAAGCTCAAACCAAGGCCACCATTCTTGCTGAATCTGTTTCTCTACTTCCTATTCCAGGTATGTATTTACTTAATTATATACATTTTGACTAACAAACAGTAAATTAATTATCACTTTATGGGACCCACTGTTTGACTGTAAAAAGAAAACAACAAAAGTGATGACCCTTCAAATAAAGGAACAGGTAAAAAAAAATATATCTATTTTTTGATAAAATGATCCATGTCAAAAATGAATGTGTTTTTGGAATAGTTATTAAATTATTAATTTTGTTATAATTGAACGACAAAAGAAATTCTCTTCTTTCTTATGGTATTATTTGTAACCTAATCTTTTGAAACAGGTCACTATTCTATCTAGTCGTACGTAATGTTTTGCATGGTATGGTTGGGTGGATAGGATGACATATCGTAAGAATAGTTGAATCTGTTTTCTCTTTCATTCATGGATACTACTTGGTGACCATCTAGTGATAAGTGGGTCCCACTCTTAGATAATAACTCTAAGAATAAATACAATTTCTCACCTGTCAATTTATCTACACTACCTGATCTTCTGGACCCACACACATACTTAAACCTAATGTTTTAATTAATTAATTGTTAATCAGTTTGCTTGCTCTTTTGATGATATTGCAGATACTACTCAAATTTGATAAAGGGCTTTGAAGGTATGCTGATGGATGGTCTAGTTAATTTAATTTTCTAGAATATATTTTTTTCTTCCCTGGTGATGTTTTGTTAAACAATGTACTTTTGTTGTTGTTATTGCTGTTTTTATTTTATTTATTTTTTTTTAATTTCGGCCGACGATGTTAATTATTAGGATGGTTTTGGTCACGTTTGTGGCACATGGACAATGTGATCCTGCTTTGTAATTCTATTTCTTTCTTCTTTCTTTTGGGTTCTGTATATAAGTACTATTTTGGTATTTGATGCATCTCTTTGGATATAAACCCATTGATGTGATGATTCAATGGCAGTAGAAATCAAATCACATCATCAAAAGTTGGGCCTGTGTTATGAATAGTACATAATTTTATACATATGGCTCATGTCACTCCTCCGCTTTTCACGTCTGCTCTCTTCAATTGTTTTCAATTCACGTGACTTGATATGTGAAGCACTATTTGCTACTTTGTTCGAGTAATTGTAGTTGGAAATAAAAAATTAATATAGATTCCTTGAAGTGACCATTAATATTAAAACTTAGATGGATCATGAAACTTGTGTAATTTTTTTTATAGTTGTATTAGAGAAACAACATGAATTAAACACATAAGATGCCGGGTCGTGTGCCCCGTGAGTAGGAGTCTGATCCACGAGTCAAAAATGTGATATATACTTAATTAGGACAGGTAATATATTATATTCCACCCTAAGGATGTGTTTACTTCACGTCCAATTAGAGGAGACAGAGAACTATATCTGTGTTTCCGGATGTGTTTCCGGATGTGTTTGCTATCCGTTTCAATTTTATTTTGTTTTCGTCTTCGGTGTATAAGACACAAAATTTTTATACTTCTTCAAATTGAGGTACAATATCTTGGAGACAGAGACAGAAACTGAAAAGACAAAAATACCCCATTATCTTCATCAATTCTGTATGTGCAACAAGAAGAAAATCACATTGCATCACCAATGCTGGGTGTATATTAAAACTTGGGGTAATTTGGTCTCTTTAACACTTTTTTTCAATTTTGTCCCCATAACCAACCACTGTTATATTCTGGAGACGGATACAAACTTTTAATTTTGTCCACTGCAACCAAACACTCTACTGTCCCCAATTTTCTATATTGTCTTGTCTCCAAATTTCTGTATTGTCTTCCATCTCCAGCAGGATCACTGGAACCAAACGCAACGACAAAGTAGATTGGGAAGACCGATTCCAGCAAAAAGTATCGGTAAAATAAAATGAGAAGCTTTTGAATGGATTTTTTCCGTAAGCACTTTAACGCTCAAATGAGTTTTAAATATAAATAACGAAAATAAATTGAAAATAAAATAATTTTATACTATTTTTCTTTTAGAAAATGAAAAATAATGACATCAAATGTTTATATCCTGACTCATCAATCGAAGTTATTGTCGAGATTAAAAATGCACAAAAATATGGATAGAAATTTGAAAGCACACAAAAACGTGGATAGAAACGTGGATAAAGTTTTCTTTAATCTATAAACAAAGAAGGATGTTAAATGAAAAAAGTCAAATTCCTACTTATAAAAAGATGAAGTGATGTTTGGTCGGATTTACTAAAATGATTGTAAAATGTGGGATTCAAAATTTTCTCTAACTACTTATCTAGTGATTAAGGAGTTTTTATTAATATTCTAAATTGAATTTTTTCTTTCCCTTTTCAATTCGAATTTATATTCGAATTTGATTAGATCTATTAGAATTCTCCGATGCAGGTTAAGTTTATATTAATTTTTTTTCATTCAAGCTCCAAAAATTTAACTCCTCTTACAATTTTTTATTTTTTATTTTTCTTTTTTGTGAAAATTTTGGGCGCAAAGGTAAAGTGCTATATTACAATACACTTGACTTTGTGCTCGCTTTCGAAGCTGCTCAATCTCCATCTCGATCAGCTCCAACCTGAAACTCCAGATTTTTTCTTCTCAAACAGACAAGGATGCTAAACAAGGTAGCAGTTCCTGTAAGGATGAATGGGCCTAACTCTGAACATGATTCCTCGTGACCTGGTTTGATTCGGCTGAATCAGGTTTGTCCCATTATTATCTCTATATATATATGATATGCAATTGATAGAAGTTACGAGATAGTAGGAGTTGAACAAGTCAATAACAGAGGTTACATCAATGATCTGTAGGTTCCAATATCAGCTCCTGATAACTAGAGTGAATAAGTTAGTTTCTAATTTTAGGTTTTTCAAATTATATTGTTTGCTTTGTTATTTGTGAACATCAGTTACTATAAATACTGATGAAGTTAAGAAATAAAATCATCAAATCATTCAGAACCTTTCCTACTTTCTGCTTTCTACTTCAAAATTCCCTTATCAGTGGTATTAGCCAGGTTGGCTCTATGACTACTCGTAATCAATCCAACGCCGAGTTTCGAGTTCAGACTCAAGAAAGACTTAGCCGTCATGAGTCCAGTATCAATCAATTCTATTCTATGTTCGAAAACATCCTTACCAAACTCCATCTTCAAACTACCTTATCACCACCAGAAATAACACCCGATGAAAACATTTTTGCGACGGAAAGTTCAAACAAGTCATCCCAACCTCAACAGTTTAACCCAAATGTGTCAGAGAATTAACAATTTTCCACCAAACTTACAATTCACTTTACCAACCAAACACACAACCCACCTTCAATTCTCAAAATACATCACAGATATCCACCACTACTCAAAATACCCATCAACAATGAAGCTTCAATTTCCAAAATTTGATAGGACTGATGCGTAAGGATTATGTTATAAAGATGAACAATACTTTGCGTATAAGGAAATATGTCATGATGATCGAGTTCATCTTGCCTCCTTTCATTTGGAAGGGATTGCTCTATAGTGGCATCAATGGTCTGCTAAAATCACTAGACATGTGTCATAGGATGAGTTTGCTCGAGTAGTTATATGAAGATTTGGACCAACCAAGTATCATGATCCCGATGAAGCACTTACTCACCTGTGATAGACGACAATGGTGGTTGAATATCAAGAGACTTTTGAACAATTATCGCATCACGTTGATGGCTTACCTGAAAGCTTTTTTGGTAAGCACCTTTGTTGCTGGGCTTATGGACGATATTCGCCTAAAAGTGAAACTCAGGCAGCCATGTTCTCTGACCAGTGCAATTGGCATGACAAGGGTGGTGGAAGAGAAACATAGTTTACAAAAGCGGATCCATTCCAATACAAAGTCTACCTGGACTAGTAAAGGCAACCCAAGTTCAAGTATTCTAGGGACCGCTCTAGGCCCGAAACCGGATAACATTAACAACACGCCTTCTTTTTGCCGACTTACAAGTCGAGAAGTGAAGGAACAAATAAACAAAAGCCTCTGTTACTACTGCGATGAGAAATACACACCGGGACATAGATTTATCAAGCCCTAGCTGTTTGCCATTGAAGTTGTGGTGGTGAAGGATTGTGACACCGAGTCAGATACTAATAAAGATATTCCAGAGGTTTCACTGCAAGCTATTGCAGGAATGAACCATCCGCAAACTATTCAGTTGTCTGGGAAAATGAAAGGGGAAGATGTTACCATTTTGATTGATAGTGACAGCACTCTCAACTTTTTAGATCACAACCTAACAAAGCAGTGTGGTTTTATTATCACCAAGGATTAGTTGTTAAAATTGATGGTTGCAAATTGGGAGCTAGTCACGTGTAAAGTGATATGTAAGGAGGTATGTTTCTTTGTACAAAATTATCAAAGTGAGGTTAATTTCTACATTCTTCCCATAGCGACATGTCCTGTGGTTTTGGGGCTTCAATGGATGGCGACTGTTGGTCCTATTGAAACAGATTACCAGAAACTCATTATGGTGATACAAAGCAGCGACCGGTAACTTTACAGGGAATCAAAAATACTAAAGTTGAACCTCTATCTCATAAAGAGTGTTATTTCATGTTGGATTCTAGTTAGTTGTTGCAGGTTATTGATCTAGAGCAACGGAGCTTCGATATCTCACGAAATACCACCATTTTCAAACACCATTCCATGCATCTTCAAACCTTGTTGAAGAAATATCAACATGTGTTTGCAAAACCTACCCACATACCACCTCCACGCAGCCATGACCATCAAATTTCACTTCTTCCCAACTATAAACCTATATCGGTTAGACCTTATCAATACCCTTTTTATCAGAAAACATAAATAGAGAACTTATTCAGGAACTCTTCGCTACAAGATTGATTTGACCCAGCCGAAGCCCCTTCTCTTCCCCAGTTCTCCTTGTTAAAATATCAGATGAAAGTTAGAGATTCTGTATTGACTACCATGCTCTCAATGAGATCACTATCAAGGATAAATTTCCAATACCGGTAATTGATGAGCTATTGGATGAGCTTCATGGGTCCAAATTCTACTCAAAGCTTGATTTAAAATTAAGATACCACAAAATCCAAGTCCATAAGGATGACATCCAAAAAACTGCATTTCATACCCATGAAGGACATTACAAATTTATCGTGATGCCATTTGAACTCACTAATGCTCCAGCAACCTTTCAAGCCCTAATAAATAAAGTATTTTGTCCTTATTTATGGAAGTTTATTCTTGTGTTATTTGATGATATTCTTATTTACAGCAGGACTTGGACCTTTCATTTGGAGCACCTAGAGATTGTCTTGCAATAATTGGAGCAGCATCAATTATTTTGTAAGGAGAGTAGGTGTTAATTTGGAGTTACAAAAGTTGATTACTTGGGCCATGTGACATCAGAAAAAGGCTTGGCAGTGGATCCTAAGAAGATTCAAACAATGTTATAGTGGCCGACACCGACGACTGAACGAGAGGTCGGGGGTTTCTAGGCCTTGCAAGATACTACCACAATATCATTCAACAATTCAGAGGTATAATTTTTCCTCTCACTCAATTATTGACTAAAGCAGGCTTTCATTGGAATACAGAGGCGGCATAAACATTCTCCCAACTTAAGACTGCCTTGTCTACACCACCAATTTTGGCTCTTGTAGACTTTTCAAAATATTGTGTTCGAAAGTGATGCAAGCGGAAATGGGATTGGTGCTATTTTATCATAGGAAGAATGACCGATTGCTTATTATAGTGAATCTTTGAAAGGATCGATGTTGTACCTCTCAACTTATGAGAAGGAGATGCTAGCAATAGTGAAAGCTATTCGAAAGTGGCGACCTTACCTATTCGGTCGGCCGTTTATTGTTCGAACTGATCAACGAAGCTTGAAGTTTCTTTCGGAGCAACATGTTACAACACCGGCGCAGGCCAGATGGTTACCAAAGTTGGTGGGTTATGACTATAGAATTGAGTATAGATGAGGGAAGAAGAATGTAGGAGCGAATGCATTGCCCAGAAGGGGTGAATGTCAAGTATCCATATTATCTTTTCCTACGGTAGATTGGTGGATTAAATTACAAAAGGAGGTTACGAATGATCTTTTTTACGAGCAAATTGAACGGGAGGATAAAAATGGCCAAAGATTTCCTTGGAAGGATGGTGTACTGTAATCAAAAGGTAAGATTTATTTAAATTCTAGCTGTTCACTCGTTCCATTTTTGTTAGTTGAATCTCATTCAACTGCAACTAGGAGACACTTTAGGTATCAAAAGACTCTGTCACGGCTCAAAAATGATTTTTTTTGTGGGCTAGAATGCATAAATCTGTGAAGCAGTTCATCCGTACTTGCACTGTTTGTCAATGCAACAAGTATAAAACTACCAAGCCAGATGGACTCCTTCAACCTCTTCCAATTCCAGAGCGTATTAGGTCTGAAGTTTCTACAGACTTCATTGAAGGCTTACCTCCCTCAAATGAATACACTATGATTCTCGTGGTAGTTGACAGGTTATCTAAATACTATTATCTTATTCCTATTAAACATCCATTTAATTCAATTTTTGTGGTGAAGGTATTTTTTTTTTAGAAATTGTTCGTTTACATGGAATTTCAGAATCCATTGTTAGTGATAGGGATAAGATATTCACTAGCACATTTTGGAAAGTATTGTTTGATTTAAAGAGGACTAAATTATTGATGAGCTCCAGTTATCACCCCCAGAAAGATGGTCAAATCGAAGTATTCAATCATATTATGGAGCAGTACCTACGTTGTTTTACTAATGATCAGCCAAAGAAGTGGTTTGATTGGCTTCCATGGGCAGAGTTCAGCTACAGTACCGGCCTCCATTCTGCAACTAAAGTCACACCATTTGAAGTAATATATGGGAGACCTCCTCCATTATTAACTTCTTATGTTCTTGACATTACTAATGTCGAAGTTGTTGATGAATTATTGGCCACTTTTGAGACTGTTCTCCGTGATTTCAAGCAGAATATCAAGGTAGCTCAAAAGCGAATGAAGATTTAATCAGATAGAGGTAGGCGTGAGGTTTAATTTGATGTTGGTGATTTTATATATTTAAAGTTGCAACCTTACAAGCAATTTACTGTGGCGTTTCAAAGTTCACTTAAGTTGTCATCTTGCTTCTACGAACCCTTTGAAGTCTTGGCCAGGATTGGTCCAGTTGCATATCAACTACGTTTGCCTCCTGATGCTTTAATACATGACATATTTCATGTCAGTCTCTTGTGGAAGCATTTATGCGATAGGTCGACTCCACTAGACAATCTGCCTCCAGTCAATCTTGATGGGGTGTGTATTACCAACTCCTGCTGTAATATTGAACAAGCAAACTGTTCAGAAATGGCATTATCAACCATATATTGAGGTTTTGGTTCACTAGAAGGAAATAGTTAAGGCTGACACTACTTGGGAAAATTATCGTCGGTTTGCTTGCTTTCATCCTGATTTTGTCCTTGCTGATAAGGATATTCTCAGGCGGATGGAATGATGAGAGTTACAAGATTGTAGGAGTTGAACAAGTCAATAACAGAGATGATATCAAGGATCTGTAGGTGCCTATATTAGCTCCTGATATCTAGAGTGAATAAGTTAATTTCTAATTTTGTGGTTTTTCAAAATATATTATTTTCTTTGTTATTTGTGAAGATTTGTTACTATAAATATTGACGAAGCTGAAAAATAAAATCATCAAATCTTCAGAACCTTTCCTACTTTCTATTCTTCTAGTCAAAATTCCCTTATCAACAATTTTGTAAATAAATAAATAAATGCAAAATTTGTACTTTCTACTTTCTGCTCTTGTTAAAAATTCCCTTATCAGCAATTTCATAAATAAATAAATAAATCCAAAATTTGTATATTACTAGCCGGTTTAATAGAAAATACGGAAATGTTAAAAATTAAATTTGTTTGGATAACCTATTAAGAGTCTTTCCAATGATTTAGTGGATTTAGACATATGTGGCATGAGAAATAGAGTGTGTAGATAATGATGTGTGAAAAATAGTATTTTTGGAGAAAAAAAATTAAAAACAGCCCACAATGGTTTCTGTCTATTCGGATTTCCTTAATTTATAACTCATTAGAATTAAACTTTAATTTCTTTTTAATTTATAATTTACATAGAAATATGGTAATTATAATTTAAAAATATTAAAATTACCGATTGACACTGTCAACTAGGATGTGGAAAATAGAAGCTCTACTTCACACCCTCTATTTTTTTTTTTTCCACGTCACTAAGATATTGTGAATTCACATTGCCATTGAAGTGAATTTTTTAAATAAAAAATCCAGAATGTCCATATGGACATGCAAAACCAATAGATTCACATCCCTCTGGAGATGCTGTAACATCATAATAATCCATTCAAATTTTCTGTGATTCACTTTTAAGAGCATCTCCAATAGAACGGGACGTGAGATGATGTGGTCATGGAAAGTATAGGACGTGAATAATGACGTGGTTGAATATTTAGAAATACACCACGTCTATTTAAAATAGTTATATAATAGTCATCGTCTAATATATTTTTCTATTTTTATAATTATAAGAATTTTTATTAAATTAAATCCCTCCACAAATAGCAGTTGAAGTTCACCGTGTGAATAGTAAAATATATCACTTCAATTTTAAATCGAAAATAGAATCAACCGGTGAAGGTCAATTTTGAAAAAAAATTCTCTACAGATGTGGCCGTGGAGAAATTTTTAATTCATATTTTACAGAGATGCTCACCCTATACATAACTTTTAATTAAAAAATTAAGGTATTAAATGGGCGTGACAATCAGTTACTTCTAATCTAGGTTATTTATAGGACGAATATCAAAGCACATGCAACCCACTCCTTGAATAATTATATTCACCAGATCCAGAAACAAATAAAAAATTGCATTACAATCTATAAGTAAGCACGAATGAGCAATGTAATTATCAGTTCCAACTCAGAGAACTAAGTTCCCCAGTTAATCTAACAACATGTCCGGAGCTATCGATGTTGCAGAAGTTAAAAATCACAATCAAAAGAACGATTGTTGGGTCATAATCCATGACAAGGTCAGTTCACTTGCTTTTCTTCCAAATCATAACCCGTCAGTTTAATTAAATTATAACCTGATCAGGTATACGATGTGACCAAATTTCTTGATGATCATCCTGGAGGAGATGATGTAATACTAAAATTTTCGGGTATATATCGTTTTCTTCATCTTCATATATGTCTTATTTATCAAATCTAATTTATAATTTTTGTACATATTTTGTAGGCAGAGATGCAACCGAAGATTTCGATGATATAGGACACAGTCGATCTGCAATAGATATGATGCATCAATATTATGTTGGTGTTGTAGATAGCTCCACTGTTTCAACTAATAAAATCGACAGTGTTACACCTGCATCCTTTGCTACCAAACCTGAGAATGGTCCTGGTTCCGGAGCAAAATTGTTGCAGGTCCTGGTTCCTTTATTGATTTTGACCATAGGTTTGGCTTACCGGTATCTGTTCAAGAAACAAGACTAGATAAAGATATCTGTTGTATTGTATTGTTCCTCTGTTTTATTTTTGTAATAAATATTAATATTATAAATAAGACGAATATAGACGTAATGTATGACGTACCAATCACTTTGGCTTTCGAAATGCAATACGTAATCAGTTGTCTCAAGGCGAGGTTTTTAGTGGTCCTTGTAGTCGGTAGATTGTGAAAGTTTGTGATAATATTTAATTGAAGCACGGCAAGAGAATGCAGCGGCGTTTAAAATTCGTCTTTATCTGCTCTGCATCTGCCATCTCCAGGGGATATAAATAAATTACAAGAAGGAATCTTTCCATTTCAAGCGTGCAAATTCAAATTGACTCCATGGAGACAATTCACGACTTTGAACAAGTGAAAAAGCACAATCACAGGGATGATTGCTGGCTTATAATCCACGGCAAGGTTACTTTACTTAATCTCTTCTCAATTATGCGATTGAATCTGATGATAGCTTGAGAGAGCAGAATTTCTGATCTATTGGGGATACGGTTTGTGGTTTTTGATAAGCTGTTTGTTGAAATGATTTAGGTTTTGAATTGATAGAAATGATATGAATTAGGGATTTAGTCGGTGGTTTTGATCGAATTTCTCATAGAACAAGCAATTTGGTGTTTTGGAAATGAAATCAATCGAGGTTCTCAACCATGAATGGTGAGATTGATTGATTGTGTAATCTGTTGCAGAATTTTAACAGATAAAATTTGCTGGCTGTTGATGAAATTAGAAGAGAAATGATATATCTGTATATTTTCATATGTTATTGATCTTGCTAAACAATCTCAACATAGAGTATATATTTCACAACTGACTGACTTATATGAGTTTCTTTCTTTGAGCATGTTTTAGTATGTCAGAATTGAATTTTGATAGACTGAATCAGGTTTATAATGTGACTGAATTTCTTGAGGAACATCCTGGAGGTGACGAAATCTTGCTAGCTGCTACTGGTATACTTTCTGCTTCATTAATGCTTGGACTGGATTCACTTTAACATACCATTTATACTGGTGAATTCATTCTTGTATGTTTAAACTTTCAGAAAAGGATGCAACAGAAGATTTTGATGAAATTGGTCACAGTGACTCCGCCAAAGACATGATGGAGAAATACTACATTGGCGATTTTAACAAGGGCACCATTCCGGTAATTAAGTCCACCCCGCCTCCAAGAGCAAGAGCGGCGCGGAGACAAGCAGACACTGGAGCTGCAGCTGGAACTAGTAGTAAGATCATACAATTCCTGATTCCTCTGTTGATCTTGGCCTTAGGATTTGCTTTCCGTTACTTCAAGAAAGAAGACTAGTTCATTTGTGTTGTGGAGTTATATGAAATTCTGTTATTTGAATCATCTATAGTGTTGTGAGCTTCAAAATAAAACAATGATTGTATTACATCTGGATTTTACTTGATAATTGAATTGGAAGTAGCACCTCCCTCTGTGTCTATGAATCAACATCGAGGTGCTAATATTGGGCAGAATGGAATGGTATTGCCTTCTGGTGATGAGTACTGCATTACAAGCTCTACTTGCAGTCACAGGAGGGTTTATAGTAAATATTTTAAGCATTTACAGATGAGCTGGCTTAATCGTCCGTCCTAACTGTTTCGGACCACGGTTTGTTTTAAGTGTGGTCCTACATGTTGATTTTGCCTGGTCTATATAACTTGTTAGTTACGGTTGAACTGGATTGGTTCACGTACCCATCTTCTAATGGGAATCTTTTATCCTACCAAGTTATTAAAAATTTAAATGTTATTGAACCTTTATCATTTTCCTACCAAACCATTTCTTCTTAGTTTTACTCACTGTTATCAAGCGTATGATATGGACGTATCAGTGTATGAATGTATCAGTGTATTTTTTTAATTTCCATTTTGTATAAACGGACGTATTAGTAAAGGCTTTTTCTTAAATTTATATATTTTTTTTTATTATAAAATATTTTAATTGACTTTTTTTTTTTTACTGATATTTAAACTTTTTATTTAACATATCCATATTTAGTACTGTCAGAACGGACAGTCTGGTCTGCTCCGGAGGGGATATGTCTGTTTTCTAAAACAGATTTATTTCTCAAGTCTGGGTCCGCCCGCGGATCCGGACATGTCTGTTAATTTTTAACTTTTTTTTATTAATGCATCTTATTGAAGAGTGTATATTTTTTATGACCTTTATTACTCAATTTTTAAGCTATTTTATATCCATCCATCACATATTGATTTAACTACCACAATAATAAAGAATCAAGCATAATAAAAAAGATTAAAACTAAAACACTGTAAGAAGTATATATGTCACATGAAATAAACGACATAGTTATGGTCTAAAAGTTTGTAACTTGCACAATCTCAAAAGACTATCACAAAATATAAAAATAACAGCTATTAAATATTTCGAAAAAAAGCACTCTAAAGCGGACTGGAGTATATTGACACCAGTTTTCTAAGTCCATATCCGTACACTAGTTATTAACTGTGGGTGTCTAAGAGAGGTGGATATCGACACTGTGAAGTTTAGAGTTTATTAGTTGTGAATCTTGATGTTTTTTTATTAAAGTAGAGCAAGTTAGAAAGTTTTAATTTTTTAAAAAAAAATGTATTTAAAATAGCGGATATCCGCGGATATCTCCGCTCCAGTCCGCTAAAGTCCGTTATCCATAAAAAAGCCCGCGATCAAAATGGACACTAGTTTTCTAAGTCCATATCCGTACCTGGATAGTCCGTGGACATTGAGTTCGTTTTGACAGTACTATCCGTATTAACGTATCATGTACTAAAAAGTCACCGTACATATTTCGTAGCACATATTTTAAAACATCGGTATTAAATCAAGTGAAAGGGTCCAACCCATTTCATTATTTAGTATTTAAAAAGTTTGAAAATTAAATATTTTTAATATTTATTTTAGGAAAAATTATAAAATATGAGCTTTCTAAATTTAACTTTAAATAAATAAATCATCCAAACTTTATTTAAGTTTATAAACTTTTGGAAGTTTGAAATTTCAAAAATGAACCAAATTGACTAATATACCCTTAAAAATGTGTTTTACAGCATCACCAGTTTGTAAAGTGTGCTTCACCAGTTTTAATTAGTTGGTGATGCGCGCTTCACCGACTGTTGATGTCGTGAAGCGCGTCTATAAGGACATGTGGGTTAATTTGGTTTATTTTTTAAGTTTCAAGCTTTCAAAAGTTTAAAAACTTGAAATAAAATTTGAATGGTCTATTAACTTAATTTAAAATTTGAAATTGCTAAAAATAAATCATCCATTTATTTAATGTTATCTAAATTTCAAATTATTCTACAGGAAAATTGTGTAAACTAAACCATTCAAAGTTCAAATTAAATAATTAGGCCTTAAAAGTTTGTTTAAGTTTTTGATTCAATTGAAAGTTTTGTTTTATGTAATGAGCCAATATTCCAAAATTGCCCCTAATGTTTAATTATATTTACCATTTTATTTAATAAATTGAAATAAAGACAATTTTGAAATGAAAAGACAAAAATGACCCAAGCATTCTTTTCAGTTTGCAACGTTAGAAACACATCACAATAAATCACGGTAGCATCACATTCATCCTTCACAGTCGTCGATCGAGTTACAGTGGAACGTCGCAGACAGTTGCTACCTGACATTGAAGCCCGTCGACTAATTGAAGACCGTCGTCAAGAAATCGGCAAAGAATCATATTCACTTTTTACAAATATCGATTCAGAAACCAGTGACCTTTGAAGACAATTAGTGGTTGCTAGTGAAACCTAGTAGTCGATTAGTTATAGACCGACGATATTGAGTACTCATGTACGTACTGGATTCTGTATTTTGATGCTAATTATTTTAGGGTTTTCATAGATTTTGCAGAACATTTATAATTACTCTCAGTTTTAAACATTGTGGAGAAGAAACTATATCGTAATAGCATAAATTTTGGGTTTTATGAATGTTTTGTTGTTAGAAATTATGTTTTGTAGTAACACAAGTAATATCGATGTATTATTGTTGTCTGATTTATTATTAGTTGTGTAGGTGTTTTTATGGTCGTTGTATGATTAACGAGGTGTTGTCTGATTGTTCTATTTGTTAAATTCTTACTCCCTATTTATTTGGTATTTCTTTGTCTGTTTTGACTGGTTGGAATGACATATTTGCTTTTACACGTTTCATGTGGCCACCGTATTGTTAAGGTCACATGATACGTGTATGTTGGTGCTGTGAAGAATGTCATTCATTTGGACACTGTATTGTTAAAGCCATTTGAATGGAGTATTTCTAAGATCTTCAATGGCCACCATTTAGTTAATGCAACCTGAAAGGCATATTATTTGATGTTTCAGAGAAGATTAATATATTAATCGTCTTTGTGTGCAGGTATAATCAATACATAAAGGCTTAACTCGGGTATAAGCCGAGTAAAGCCATACTAAGCCTATTGATCACCATCTTCGGCTGAAGAAAAGCGCAATAAGCACAGCAACCCTCTCCAGACGGTATCAGTGAATCTAAAGCCCATCAGGCTTATCTCGGCCGAATCTGACCAAAGCTCAGCAGGCCTCTTTCGGCCGAATCTGACGAGGCAAGACGGCCCGGGCCCATCAAACTCAATCTAAGCTCAGTTTCCCGAAAATAGGCAGATAAGAGAAACCTAGTTCGATTATAATAAGGAGACTAAATCCAATAAAGATAAGGAGATCCCGTCCTTGTAGAAATAGAATACTATGAACCCTATAAATAGAGGTCAAAAGTGATGTAAAATGATCTGATTTTCATTAAAGCAAAATTCTGTTAAATTGTTCTCGTAAGCTTTTAGCTATGTTTAAGTAATTTTAGTCTCGATATTTGGTTGTGGTTTATTTGAAACCACAATAGATTAGATAAAAAAAATAAAAAAAAATAAAAACAAAAACAATATATATATATATACTTTCGAAATCTAAATTCATGTCATTAATTAAATAAATTTAATATATAATTATATAAATTTTTTAAAATAATATACTTAAAAATTAATATATATTTTAAAATTAAATTTTATATAATTTATTTTTAAAAAATTATATTAATTATTTATATTTAAAAATATAAACATGGAATTCTAATCAATGACCAACTCCATGTTTACCTTATTTTACAATTTTTAAATCCACCACCGAATATGCGTTCATGCCACCGTTACAATCGGTGCAGACTGCAGTTGTGTAACCAGTTTCGTCAAACATGGATAACTTTATCCAAATGGGCCTTTTAGGTTGTTATATCATCCCTCCCCGCTTCCCAAACAATAGACATTTCATTTTGAGAGTAAGATTGTACTCTTGATAAAAATTTGAACAAGAATGTTTTTATTGGGCCAAAATGACTATGACAGACTTTGGGCCGGGATTTCAGTAATGAAAATTGGCCCAATAGCACCATGTGAGACTGAAATGGGCTTTTGTATAATTATGATGGCCCAATTGTGCCCGTTTATAGCAACATTTTGAAAACACATTATCAAGTCACAGTCAAAAGAAAACATATACAATTCGAGAATGAATTGATTAACCTAGGCATTTATCTTCATGTTCATACAATCAATCAACAATAATATGAATCTGTAACATTATCAAAATTGACATGTGGTCTTTAATGATTACATGTAGTGCAGATTGTGTTACCAGAAACACTTATATATGTTGGGGCCCAAAGCAGAAAGCACATGTTATGTAAATAATAATAACTAGTCGAACGTGGTGGGGGTTGCTTGAAGACTTAAATAGCGAAACATGGAGTGTCTTTTAGGTCAAAATATTATGAGCAATGACACAGCCCAGCCACATTAAAAGAATCAGATTGACGAGGAAACATTATAAATACAAGTTGATGTTGTGCGAGATTTTTGGGATGTGCTGAATTGGTGATTGAGAACCAAATTTCACCAACCATTGTCCTTTTCACTGATGCTAATATTATATTATTAATATAACATCCTTATCTGCTAAACCATCATTAGTAGATGAATGAAGGAATGACATGATCTCATTCGTACTCTTTTCATTAATCATTGTTTACTTATTTCGGCTATACCCCAATTCAAGTTAACTGCTCGTTTTTATGCTACGTGGCTGGCTGGAGATTACTAGGTTCTTGATAGAATTACATTTATTCAAATATCTTAGGATGGGATGATAAATAAAGATGGATTTCCAAATCAATAGGATAAAGTTAACCATTAAAGTAATGGACATGAATAATTAGCATTTAGTAATAAAATAATCATTATATGTATTAAAAAGAAAAAAGTAAAACACAAATTATAAATTATGTAGAGATTTAATAGTTGCAGTATTAATAAAATATTATAGAAAAAATAAATTAGCAATATTTTAACAATTCCTTTAAATAGTAGTTTTAAAATTATTAATTAAAATTTTAATTTTTATTGTAAAAATTATAATAAAAAAAAGTTTAATTATTAAATTAAAAACTCTTGTGAAACAGTCCGACCAAATTTAGAAAAAACTAACAATTTTAAACTTTATTTTATTTTTTAACAATTTAATTTAAAATTTCAGGTAAAAGTTCAATTAGTCCCTAGTTTACCATTTTTGATATATTTAACTTTATTATTTCTTTTTAGAAAAATTATATATTTTTTTTTCAAATTTTGAATTTAAGTAAATAAACCATTCAAATTTTATTTAAATTTATAAAATTTTAAAAGTTAAATTAAAATAAATAAACCAATTTGACAATACACTTTTAAAAGACGCTTTACTACATCACCAACTTGCAAAGTGCGCTTCTCCGGTCTTAAGTTAGCAGGTGAACCGTGTTTCATAGGTTAATAAAGTCGTGAAGTATGTTTTTAAAGTATGTGGGTTAATTTAGTTCTTTTTTAATTTTCAAACTTTCAAAGATTCAAATTTTAAAGTAAATTTTGAATAGGTTATTAATTTAATTTAAAGTTTTAAATAGTTAGAAATGAAATTATTTTAAAATTTTTTTTATTTTTAAATCTATTTGTTTAATTGAATCAATTTTTTTATTATTAATCAATAAATTAAATTCAAAATTAATGTTGGCACCGAATTTTGAAGCAAGTTTTAGCATCACTAATAAAATAATATAAAGTTTAATAAAAGTTGTGATTTAAATGGTTTGAGATTTATTTTTCAATTAAATTAATATTATTATATTAATATGCATAAAAATTCAATATGTTAATTTGGTATATAATTAAATTACATATATATATATAATTGAGTTTAATATTTTAAAAAAAAAACTTTTCACGTAAAATAATTTTTTTATCTAATAAATTTAATTTAAATTAACTTATTTATATAGCAGAAAAAATTATTTGTTGAAACTTATTTTTAAATTAAAAAAAAGGGGTTGATTTTTTTATATATAATTCTAGCATTGTAAATGAAATTTATATTTTTAAATAATATATAATTGTAGGGATGATAATTAAACCCACAAACTCGAAACATCGCAGATGTCATTCATAATAAATGGATGTAAATTTAATTAAGGGTGATTTCCAAAAAACCACCGCTAGTTTAATCTGTTGGTCAAAAAACCTCACTTTTTTTTTATTTTTGGCCAAAAAACCTCTTTTGGATGGAATCTGTTAGATTTACTGTTCATTCGTTAGTGGATGAACAGTAACCGAGCGGTATTTTTATAATTTTTCCATTTTAATATATTTTTTTTAAAAAATAAAAATAAATTTAAATTTTTTTCCTCTTCCTTTTTTTTCTTTTTTTTTTTTTTTTCTTTTTTCTTCTTCTTCCCCTACATCAAACTCTCTTCCCTCTCTCTTCCCCATTAAATCTCTCTCTCCCCCACCAAAAATTAAAATATTGAAAATAAAAAATAATCTCAGGTTATTATTATTATTATTATTTAATATTGAAGTGAAGAAGAAGAAGTGGAAAAAAAGAAAAAAGAAGAAAAAAAAAAGAAAGGAAGAAAGGGGGAAAAAGAAAAGAAAAAAAAAAGAAAGAAGAAAACAAATGGAAAGAAAAAGAATATAAAGTTTTTTTTCCAAATAAAAATATTTTTTAATTTAAAAAAAAAAACCACTTTTTTCTTTCCATTTTTTTCTTCTTTCTTTCTTTTTTTTTTTTCCTTCTTTATTTCTTTTTTTTTCCTCTTCTTCTTCACTTCAATGTTAAATAATAATAATAAAAAACCTAAGATTATTTTTTATTTTTAATATTTTAATTTTTGGTGGGGGAGGGAGAGATTTGGTGGGGAAGAGTGAGGGGGGAGAGTTTGATGTAGGGGAAGAAGAAAAAAATGAAAAAAAAAAAGGAAAAATAAAAAATAAAAAAAGAAAGAAAGAAATTTTTAATTTTTTTAAAAAATAAATAAATATGGAGAAATTACGAAAATGTCCCTCTGTTACAATTCATCCACTAACGGATGAACCGTAAATCTAACAAATTCCATAAAAAAAAAAGTTTTTTTGGCCAAAAATAAAAAAAGATAAGATTTTTTGGCCAATAAGTCAAACTAGCGGTGGTTTTAAATCACCCTTTAATTAAATAAATTTATGGACAAATATGAATTTGAAAATCAAATTTGCAGACGGTTCGTGGGTGAGTATGGACATAGAGAATAATCTACCTAATCCATAATGTAGTGTATATATTTTATGTTATATATTAAATTATTTTTATTTTGACAATACGTTTACTTTATTTTTTCATAAGTAATGATTAGTGTTTGGACATTATAAGTTGTGTTTTGTTTTACATATTTTCGAATTTATTTTTATGTAATGACTCAGACATATTTGTTTTAAATTTTAGTAGTTGTATTTTAGTAAAAATATTAAATTAATTTTTCAGCATTTAAATAAGTTATATTTTTATTTGAGTTAATTTTAAAAGTCATCTAATTTTTAAAACTATTTACTTCTGATAACTAATTTTACAAATTTTACAAACTTGTACTCAACTACCCAAAACCACTCCAAACTAAAATTACTAGTGGTTTGGGTGATGTGCGAGCGATTTTTATATTGTTAGTGGTTTCTCTAATTATTTAATTTTAATAATTTTTAAATTTTTGGCTTAGTAATTTTACTAAGTTTTAAATATTTTATTAAATAATTTAAATATTTTTTATTTTTGAAAATATTTAATTTCAAATTTTTCTAATCGAAATAAAAATAAATTATTATAAAGTTTATTATTTTTTAAATGTTTGGTTTAATAATTTTTAATGTATTTTATTTTTAAAAATAACTTAATTAAAAAAATTATTTTATAGATTTAACAATTTCTATATGTGTGGTTAAATAATTTTTGTTTTAGTTTTTATTTTTTAATTTGCTAAAACCTACGACAAAAGATTTTTTTAATTATATGTATACTTGAAAATTTCTTTTAAAAAGTTATATTATTGTATTATAATTTTATAGTTTTTTAAAATAAATATTTATAAATAAAAAAATTTTAATTGAAAAATAATAAAAATAATATTGACATCTTTAGTAATTATTATGTTTTTAGAAAAATAAAAATGAAGCTAAATTTTAATAAAAACTATTTTAATTACATAATCTTTAGTTTTATATAATAAAATAAAAATTAAAGGATAAAAAAATTATTAAAAGTATTCAAATAATTAAATTAAAAAATTAAAAATTCTTTAAAGTTATTGGCATTAGGTGTATTTTAGTAAAATTAAAAAATAAAACTAAGAAGTTATTAATTTCTTTTAAAAAAATATTAAACTTAAAACTAAAAAATATTTTAAAAATAATTTATTTAGTTTAGTAAAATTAAAACTAAGCAATTCATACTACAAATTGCTAAAATTATTAAATTAAAAATTGATAATTTCTAAAACTATAAAAAAAAAAATTAGTTAATATAAAATTAAAAATATAAAAATATATATTTAAATTTAGTAAAAATATTAAACCAAAAATTTTTAATTTATTAAACTAAATAATTACCCAAACCACCTACAAATACAAAAATCACTGACACACCATCAAAACCTTGAGTATATTTGGTTTTATTGGTTTTAGGTAATTTAGTAGAAATTTATTAAATTAGATGCCAAAACTAATATATTTAAAAAATATGTGATATTTATTTGAATAAGGCCGGTTAGTGTATAATATGTGAATGGACCTATATCTTTGAATTAAAATTTACCTCCACTTCTCTAAATTTCAGATGATGTGAATAAATATTTAATTTTTCTTTTAATAAGGGCACGGATATCATCAAATCTATACCCCGCACCATTCTCATCATTATATCATGTTTTTATAATTTAATATTATAAAATAATTTTTTTAAAATATATATTTTTTTATTTTTATAAATAATTTAATTTCAAACATTACAAATAAAATTTTTCAAGCATCTTTAAGAGTACTAGAAGAATCAAATATCAATACTATAAAATGAAAACAACAAACAAGGTTTAAATATTTTATGTAGCATATGTCCATATAACCAAACAAATGTAAACTTCATTTAGTAAATAATTAATATAAAACTCGAGCTACATAGTTTCTTATCCAAATCAAAACATTTATAATTTAGTTTTAGGAGAATGAAGTCATGAGGTTTTGTTTGTTGTGTGTAGACTTATTTAGAGGTCACAGTTCATGTCTACAGATCCTCACAAGTTTGTGCGGCTGCCCTTCATTTTCTATCGAAACTATAATAACAGCTACCAATCTATCACTCTCATAAATATATATTTTAAAATTATAAAATTGAACTTTCTTTCTTGATTTAAGTGGTTGATATTAGAATAAAATTGATATTTGATTGCACTAAAATACTACAATAGTTTATTACTGTGAAATTTCTGGTTCCTAATTTATACATAATGATTGAGGTAATCTTTACTTCTTAAATACTCTTTTGAGGTGAGTTAGATTTAGAGATGGTAATTTTTACCTAATTGTGGACCTGCTCTGCCCAAAGTGTCCTGATCTGACCCGATTTATTCCGTACATGAAATGAGTCAAATATAGACCGTTCCGTTCTGCTCCGCATGTAAGGCAGTGTAAGTCTAAATCCGGTTGGTGCCCTCCTTTGCCCGTCCTGTCCCGTGCTTGCCCTGTCATAATAATTAGTTTTTTTAAAATTTTTTTATTTAAATAATTTATTTTAATATCTAATTTTAATTTACTATTGGTATTAGACACAATATTAATAGCTAAACAAATTTAATTTTTGTAGCATATATCGTATTAAAAATTAATTATTTTCATTAACATTGATAATATTTATATAAATTTTTATATAAAAAATTAGTTGAATATCAAATAATATAATAAATTAATAATTTTTATTAAATTATTTATTTTAAATTCAATATCATTGTAAATTTAAAAATATAATTTTTGACAAAAGTATAAAGTAATATAAAAAAAATGCAATTTGAATACAATTTTTCAGGTAAAATAGAGTAAATCAAGTCCATGCAGGGCAAACAGGTCACAGGTCCAAATCTTTTGCTCCGCACCACAAGACATGGCGGGGACAGGTACCTATATTTAGATTTCATACCATGGTATTAGAATTAGTTTGAACGTGTGTGGAATCCGTCGACATATGTAAGGTTAATGATCTAATCAATTAATATTTTTTGTTTTTTTACAAAATTAGTTTTACCGATAATTTTTTTTTTTTTTTTTTTTACGAAATCTAAATCAACTTAATTTGTTTATATTTTGCATCTAAAATGATTCCAAGTAAAAGAGATAGTTAAGTAAAGAAAAAAATATATTGGAATGAGGTAATGATAAAATTAAATTTAGAATAGGTGGATGGTCTTAATCAAGGTAATTAAGAGAGGGTGTTAGTGTGTTATCAAGGGCTCCATGTGTTTCTCTCCTTCGTCTTAATTGCACGACCCAAATAACACGTAACATCTTCATCTCTTCTCTTCGTGTTGTCGGTGTCTTCTTCATTTTAAGTGTTAATGTTTTTACATGGATCCAATAGTACTTATCTTCTCTGTTTAGTAGACAATAATTAGGTTACTTTCAACATTTATTTTAAATTAAAAGAAAATGACAATAATGAATAAGTGGTGTTGTTGGAGGAGAAGTGATGCTTTTTGGGTAGATTACAATTGAGATGGGAACAAGAAAGATGATGGGATAGAGGGAGGTGTTTAATGGAATTAGGGGTGCTTTAAAGTCTTCCCTTTTGTTGTGTTACAATTTGGTAATGTTTTTACATCAAATCAATTATATAAATGGAAATAAAATCGATTTAAGTTTATCTCCTCTGTTCAATGTATACATCCAAAGAGTGAATTAATATGAATTATTATTTTATTTTAATAGGTCAATTTTGGATAAGATATTTTTAGAAATAACTTTATGGTGAGGATGGCTTATTAGTAAAATAATAATAATAATAATAATAATAATAATTATTATTATTATATTACAAAATTGTAGTGATAATAATTTTTTTTCAAATTTTTTTATCATATTTTTTATTTTAGATATATATAACATATTTTTTGTATTATTATTTACTTAAAATTTTAATATATATATATATATATTTTAAAAGATGTATTATTATTCTATATTTATAATTTTGTTGGATAGTTGAATTTTAATTAGATTGTAATAAAAAATATTAAAAGTAAATAAAAATAGTAATAAATAATAATCCATTACATGTTAATCAATAACTTGCTTAGTTATTTATTTTATTTTTTTATAATGAATTTTTTCCCACAAATTTGTTTAAACATCTAAATTAAATTTCGATTTTATTATATTTTTTGTTTAAAAAAGACAACAAAACAAAACTTTCACAAAAAATATTAAAAAAGAAAAATCATTCATTAATCCACCTTTATTAAATAAAATGGGATGTCTAACTTGGTCCAAACACTTCCATGACTGATGGGAGCTTATAAGTTTATATGATAACCCCTATTTCCATGATTTAAATAGTATGATGATTTTCAATATATTACTAATCCAAAATTTTAACTTTAGAATATGTCAGCATGATGATGATATAATTTTTAAGTTACACGTCGGAATTGATCACTAACAAATTATTAGAAAATTCAACCCCCTAAATATACTAGGATATTTCGTATATGATTACTAACTAATCCACGAATGATTAATATATTAGTGGATTATTGGGGGATAGATTCTAAGCATAGGACATAATATATATATATATATATATATATATATTAATTAGTTTAAAAATTGTCTTTTTTTTTCTTAAATTATACTCCAATTTGTAAAAATGTACGACTATTGTCCAACTCAAAAAGCATATTAAATTTAAATATATTCATATTAAGACAAAATAATCGATTCAGACATTATCAAGACTTTTTTTTTTTCCATGTCTACTTCGACGTCTCTTGTAGTTTCCATAAAAGAAGGAACATGATATTTAGTAGTTTTTGTATTTTAATTAAAGACAATCAACTTTAATTAGTTAATGCATTATTTATCATTTATTTTATTTTTTAAAATGAATAGAATAAATAAGAAATAATCATTTGATTGGTCCAAACTATTAAATGAAAATTAAAATAAAGCTCATTCTGATGACAAGACAATACCAATAATTAACGGTACTTTGTCTTTTATGAAATCAAAACTAGTTGTTAATTGTGATATTAGCATTGTAATTAACGCCATGCAGTGATGGGCTTCTGCTGGAGTTAATTAACTGATTATGAAATGTAAACATCATTAATGTAATAGTATAATATTAGCTTAGTATGCCAATTTTCGATTGTGATGTTTTGAAGATAATGTCATATCTATCAATGTCCTTATTATAAGTAAGCTTAAGCTTTAACTATCTGTTGAGTTTATTTTAATTATCTTTCAACTATATGGATGGACAACTACAACTTTGCAGTTAAAACTTTATACACCCTTCAATTCAATAAATTTAAATAATACTATCTCCGTCGGAGAAAATACAGGATTTAAAAAAATTAATTATTAATATTGTATTGGTTCGGAACTACAGTTGATCCGGACTGACGGACCGGATGGTTCAGAGCTTGTTTGGGACCGATTCCAGAAATCAAGGTATCCTGCAACATGATAGCAAACGTCCGAGCGGACATTGGGATACCGGTGTGGTGTCTGCTGTAGGCACTCCGACGCTCAAGTCAGTTCTGTACTGAGAATAGATTAAGGACAAAATAAATGAGGGAAAGAGTTAACTTCCTGTATTCAATGATTGCTCTCGGAAGCACTGCCTCGGAAGGATGTTGACAGACCCCTGAGTGAGCTCTAAGCTCAATTGGCTGTGATCGAATGTGTGACCTGAGTCACCCGATGTTCACCGGAAAGTAGTCGGAGACGATAGCAATTCGAGTGATAAATTGGGAAGGGTTTCAGTAAGCAATCGTGTGTCCCCCTTTATGAAATTTGGGCTTCTATTTATAGAAGTCAGGGAGTCCGTTGCTTGATCCTAGCAAGATTCGCGCGGAACGATCTCCGCAGAATCCGGGATCTCACAACAACTTACTTGGTCAGCAGGTTTCCCTCGGAAGGAACATGGGCCTCGGAGTTGCAGGGCCTGAGCCTCTCAGAATTAACGGGCCTGGGCTTAGTTTTTGCTTTCGAACCGGGTTCGGATTTTCAACCCACTACAGATTCCCCCATCCATCCGTACGGGAGGTTCCAAGCGGATGGATGAATGCGAAACAGTTGGAAAGGCCACTTGTCTGCTCCAGCTGTCAAAGTATGTCACATCAAGGAAAACTCTCCATTGGGAGAGCGACACGTGTGGTAGCTTCCCCGAGAAGTTTCGCCCTTTTCACCTACCTCCGCGCCTATAAATAGGTCTGGACCCCTCCTTTTTCCCATTTTTACTCTCCAGTCTTCTCTCTCGTGAACACTCGCAACCTCCGGCAAGCAAAGGCGTCGTGAAATCTGACCTGCCCTGCTTTCATTTGACTAAGGTAATTGATTTCTCACCCTTTTCTCTTGTTCTTGCTAATGCTTGCTTTGTGTTTTGTGTTCGTCGGAGAAGACGAAGTGTCTTGGTAACCCGACAATGATGGATGTGTCGGGTTATTGCCTTTGAGTGAATGCCAGTGTTCAAAGGGCTGGATAGGAGTCTTTAATTGGATTTTTCGGCCATTTCGAGCCCTATTTGGAAACTTTGGATCAAAAATTGTGTTTTCCGATAAACCGGAGGAACTCTTGATCTGACTGTTGTCGTTTCCGAATAGGTATGTCGAGCGAGGCTACCGAATCCGAGATACAAAAGATGTTCGGAGACGATCCGTCCGGAAATGATGATAGTCCCTCTACATCTCGATCAGCTGGAGGATCCAACGATCTAGATTTAAGTCTGAGGACCTTGGCAAAGGTCCGTGCAGAACTTAGAGGCGACAGTGATCCCGTAGGAATTCCGGCCGGAATCATCATAGAAGTGGTGGATGACACCATGGGTCCCTTGGTGGTTCATCCTTCGACTTTTGGTCCCCAAGGGATTCAGACGAAGGATTGTCCTTCTATCATCCGTCCGGATCAGATGGATGGCATCCGAAAGGCCTACAACATCCCGGAAGATGTGTTGATCCGTGCACCAGAGGCCGAAGAGCGGGCCGATTGGGTCATTGAGGGGTGGACCCCCATGTACACACTCCAACTGAGTATGGGTCTGAAGTTTCCGATCGGCGGTATGCTCCGAAAATTCTGCAAGAGGTTACGGATTGCTCCGAGCCAGGTGAATCCGAAAACCATGAGACTTTTACGGTCGTTTGATGAAATGGCCGAAGAGAAGGGGATAGTTTGTGAAGTCGCAAACGTCTATGCGGCTTATTCAGTCCAAAGGGTGAACGGTGATCCGGGGCGAGTGTACCTTTATTGTCACTCGGATCAGACAAGGGTGTTGCATAATCCTGCCTCGTGCGACAAGGCATGGAAGGAAAGGTTCTTTTTCATCTCCGGCCGATAGAGGGAAGAGTTTGATGGTGATATTCCGTATTGGTGGAATTCCAAGCCTAGTATAAGGGCGACTTTTAGCTCGGAAGTTTTTTCTTTTGGCTTGTTGATGTTTGATTCTGACCCATTTTCTTTTCATTTTGCAGTGGAGATCAGGAAGGCTAATTGTCCGTGCGGATTGAACAGCAAAGCTGTCATTGATCGCATTTTGTCCTTCGATCCGGAAATCCGCGATCTCCAGAAGCTCGTCCTCATTCTTCCTGATCCAACCAAAAGAAGCCAATCGTCGAAGATGGACGGGAAGGATCAGAGGAAGAATAAGGGCAAAGGGTCTTCCAAGGCGGCGGAGGCCCTCAATTACTTGTTGAAGCAACGTCCAAATAAGGGCGTGGTGATCTCTGAGCCTTCCGGAGGAGGAAGGAAAAGGAAAAAGACAAGGACCCAAAGACTTCCGCTCGGAGAATGAACAAGGATAAAGGGGTTGCCACTACGCGGCCCCGTGCAGAAGGTGGGTCGGAAATTCCTGACCCGAAAAAGCAAAAGACCTCGTCTCCAGAGGTTCAAATTTTGGGGGTCCGAAGTTGTTACTCGGACTTTGTCTGTGCCGACTGGCACTTCTTTCTTTAAGGAGCCTGTGTCGGCTCTGGAAATTTTTAAGGGTATGGCTTTAGAGGAAGATCAGAAGTTCCTCTATGAAAACCGCACCCAACTGGTTGACGAGCTGCTTCTGGCGAGTCACAAGGTAATGTCCGAACACACCTTTTGTGAATCATAGTTTGTTCAGAGTTTTAATGTAACTATTTCCGCTCAGATGGTGCAAATTGGTCATGCCTTTGATCAACAATGGGACCGCCACTTTGCTGCGGTCAAGAAGGCTCGGGCTGACCGAGATGCCTACAAGAAGGACAGAGATGATGTCCAATGGAAACTGGATGCCACTCTTTCGGAGCTTGAGAACCTGAGGGCAATCGCTCAGGACAAAGAGAAGGAGCTTGCTTCTGAGAGGGAGAATACAAAGGGGGCTATGGAAGAGTCCTCCGTACTAAAGGGAACTGTGGAGTCTTTATCCTCTCGGATGGCCGAGATGGAGAAGAGCTTGGCCAAGGCCGAGGAGAAGGCCATGCAGACAGAAGCCCGGGCGGAGGTGGAGGCTAAAGGTAGGGTCTATCAGAAGTTCCTGGCTGGTACCCTCTCCAAGGAAGTTGCCGAGAAAAGGTTCGGCTACTGGCAGCAGCTCGTAGAGACTACTGGCGCTTCTCTTCTGAGCCCTTCTAAAGACAGTGACTCGGAAAAAGACCTCGAAGAAGAGGAGGAAGAAAAGGAGAATGAGGGTTCGTCCCTTCCGGAAAAAGATGTCGCCTCTGGTCCCATGGAAGTGGATCCGATCTCCGTGGTCCCTTGCGTCATCACGTCAGCCCCGGAAGGTCAGAGGGAGGGAGAGGACCACAGGGCCGAGGAGGAGCTTACCCTTGATGACTTAGAGCTCTAGGCTTTTTCTTATTTCCTTTTTGTACTTCTTTGCTTTTTCCTAGGCTTGTACTTCTTTCTCTTCTATTGAATGAAATATTTAATTTCTTTTCCGATTGCCTTTTCTATGAATTTTTGCTAAGTATTGAAATGGAATACAAAACATTCGAACACTAATTAACAAATCATTGCATTAAAGAGTAAGCGACGCCTTAATGAAATATCGGTGCCGAGTCGATGCTCGGCTTATATATTGATAGAATCGGGATTGCCCTTTTGGATACAATAATTTTGGTCTTTTCAGACGTTAATTAACAATTGTCCTGTCGGACTTTTCAATTTTATTGTCCTTTAGGATTTGTGTACACAACATGACAAATGATCAACTTTTTACGAGTGTTGATTCAGAAAAGCGCTATGTGGGGTCTTATTTTATGCCCGAGCGGAATTTTCAAGACGATTATTCTTCTGAGCTCAGTTCTTTGTTTGATTCTTCGTCTTGAGAATTTTTCCATGCTCTTGTTAGATGCGTCAGTGCGGACACCTCGCAAAAATGAATTTTTGGGGTTAGAGCATGATTCGGAACCTTTGTAATATTGGCTTTCATGCCTCGGACTCTGGACTTAACTTGATTAGTTATTCACTTTCCAGGATATGTGGGCTTTTTGCCTTTGGTTCCGTGCTACCTGAGATTTCAACACAGCGTGAGGGAGATCCTCAACATATTGAGGACCCTCCAATGCTTAAGTCAATAATCGATTCGGAAGGAAAATCGAAATAAAATATGCAAGTATTGAACGGGTTTTTTAGACAAACCTGATTTCCCCTCGTAGAGGGTGATGGTCCGGGCGGACGTTGGCTTTTGACTGCAAAGCGATAAAAGGGTTAGAATGGTCCTCAGCTTATTGAGGACCCTCCGATGCTTAAGTCAGTAATTGATTCTGAAGGCAAATCAAAATTGAAGAACGTTGAATGTAAAGAATTTATGGTTTGAGGACGGAACCTGGTCCCTGGAGATCATGGGGTTATATTCGTTTAGAATTGGAATTTCTTCAAGTGAGCCGCATTCCATGTGTTTCGGACTGCTTTGCCGGCTTCATCCTGAAGTTGGTATGCTCCTTTGCCTATTACTTCTGTGATTTGATACGGACCTTCCCAGGACTCGTCCAATTTGTTTGCAGTGAAGTTTTTTCTGAGTACCCAATCCCCCACGGAAAACGTTCTTGCTCGGACTGATTTGTTGTAAGCTTTTTCGATGGTTCTTTTGTATTTTTCCATTTTTACCTCGGAATCTTCTCGCAATTCGCTGATTGTGGCGAGGTCGAAGTCTAACATTACATGGTTCTGATCATGGAGCGGGTATTGTCCGAATCCCACGTCGGAGGAAAGTACAGCCTCGACTCCAAAAACTAGAGAGAAGGGAGTCTGCCCGGTTGGAACTCTGGGAGTTGTTCTATAAGACCATAAGACGCCGGGTAATTCCTGAACCCATGCACCTTTGTGCTTCCCCAGTCTTTTCTTGAGAATGGCCATGAGGGTTTTGTTTGTTGCCTCAGCCTGACCGTTCGCTTTCGGATATCTGGGGGTAAAGAAGTTTAGTTTGATATTCCAAGCGATGCAGAAGTCCTTAAATACCTTGGATATGAACTGGGAGCCGTTATCAGTGACTATTTCATTCGGAACTCCGAATCGGCAGAGAATGTGTTTCCACACGAAGTTCCTGACGGCCAAATCTGTGACGTTGGTGAATGCTTCGACTTCTACCCACTTGGTATAGTAATCGGTGACAAGGAGGATAAATCTTTCACCTTTCTCATAGGCAGGTGGGAGTGGTCCCACTATGTCCATTCCCCATTTGGAGAAGGGCCATGGGGATGAGATTCCGTGCAGAAGTTCAGCCGGTGCGTGAATGTAATTTCCATACCTTTGGAACCTCTCACATCTTTTGGCTAATTCTTTTGCATCTGATTTCATGGTTGGCTAATAATACCCGGCTCGGAAGCATCTGAACGCTAGGCTTCTTCCTCTGGAATGGTTTCCAGCTTGACCATTGTGAAGTTCTTGTAAAACTCTTTTCGCGTTGTTCTCATCTAGGCATAGCTGATAAGGGCCGCTGAGAGATCTTCTGTAGAGTACCCCTTCGATTACTGCGAATCTGGCTGCGGATGTACGTAACTTTCGAGCTGAAGCTCTGTCTTGGGGCAATGTACCAAATTGGATGTACTCGAATTTGTTTGATCCAATTTTTTTGCGGGTCGCTGACCGGAAGGACTTCAAGTGGCTCTGCCTTGATGGAGGATTTTTCAATGTGTCCGTGCAGAACGTACCTGGTGCCTGGATCCTTGACTGCTGAACCATAAGAGGCAAGAGCATCCGCACAGCTGTTTTCCCCCCTTGGAATTTGCTCAAACGATATTGTCAAGAATGATTGTTGGATGGTTTGAACTAATTCAAGGTAGGTCCTCATTCTATCATATTTCGCTTGATAGGTTCCGGTGACCTGACTTACGACTAGTTGAGAGTCACATTTGACCAGCAGATTCTTGATGTGCAGGCTTTGGGCTAGCTTTAAACCAGCGATCAACGCTTCATACTCTGCTTCGTTGTTGGTGACTGGAAAAATGCAATGCAAGGAATGTTCTTATAGTTGTCCGTTCGGATTTATCAACACAATCCCACACCGCCTCCTTGTGAGTTGCTGGCTCCATCAACTTCTAGAATCCATGTCTCGGATTTTTCTTCCGTAGTGTTGACACTCTGAGGAGGGACTGCGAAGTCCGCCACGAAATCGGCTAATGCTTGTGATTTTATTGCCGTACGAGGTTTGTAATGGATGTCAAATTGACTTAATTCCATAACCCATTTCATCATCCACCCAGAAACTTCAGGTTTATGTAAGATCGTCCTGATTGGGTAGGATGAAATGATGGTTATAGGATGGGCTTGGAAATAGGGTCTCAGCTTTCGAGAGGCTGATACTAGGGCCAGAGCGAGTTTTTCCATAATACTGTACCTTGTTTCTGCATTCGCAAGAGACTTACTGGTGTAGTAGATTGGTTGTTGAGTTTTTCCTTCCTCTCGGACCAAGACGGCGCTGACTGCAGCTTCGGAAACTGCCAGATAGATATACAACATTTCCCCGGATTTTGATTTGGCCAAAACCGGTGCCTTTGCAAGGTGGAGTTGAACTTTTCGTAGGGCTTCTTCGCATGATCTCGACCAATCTAAGTTCGTGCCCTTCTGAAGTAGGTGGAAAAGGGGTTTGAGGTGTTCGGAAGACCTTGGAAGAAATCGATTGAGGGCTGTGATTCTTCCGGTCAGACGCTGGATGTCTTTCTTGCTTTCTGGAATCGGAATTTTTACAACTCCTTCCAGTTGGCTCGGATTTGCTTCTATCCCCCTTTTTGTTACCATAAATCCAAGGAATTGGCCGGAACCAACTCCAAATGAACATTTCGCCGGGTTCAATTTCATGTTGTATTGCCTCAATATTTGGAAGGCTTCTTGTAGATGTTCGATATGTTGTTCGGCTTTTAATGACTTTACGAGCATATCGTCCACGTAAACTTCCATAGTTTTTCCGATTTGTTCGGAGAACATTCGGTTGACTAGGCGTTGATACGTTGCTCCAGCATTTTTCAATCCGAACGGCATCACGTTGTAACAATAAGTTCCTCTTTCGGTTATGAATGTCATTTTCTCTTGATCTGCTGGGTCCATCTTGATTTGATTGTACCCCGAGAAGGCGTCCATGAAGCTTAAGAGTTCATGTCCCGCAGTTGCATCCACCATTGTATCAATATGAGGGAGAGGGAAAAAGTCTTTCGGACATGACTTATTTAGGTCAGAATAGTCCACACATACCCGCCACTTGCCATTTTTCTTCTTGACGACGACGACATTGGCTAACCAGTCTGGGTATTTCACCTCTCAGACCATACCATTCTTCAAAAGGTTTTGCACCTCTTCGTTGACGATTTGGTTCCTTTCCGAGGCGAATTTCCTCATCTTTTGCTTGATGGGCTTAGCCTTAGGATCGACTCCCAATTTGTGGGCGATAATGCCTATGTCGATACCTGTCATGTCTGCGTGGGACCAAGCAAAGCAGTCGAGGTTAGCCGAAATCAGGGTTAGGAGTTTACCTCTAAGTTCCGGTCCGAGGGCTGAGCCGATCTGGATCTTCCTTTCGGAATGTTCCGGATCGATTTGGATCTCCTCTAAGGGTTCTGGCATCGAAACTTCCATTCGGCCGTACGCGGGAGCTCCGTTCTGTAATTGCTATGCTGTTGGAGCTTTCTTGAAGCTGGTGTGGTAGCACTCCCTTAACGCTTTCTGATCTCCTTTGATTTCTTTGATCCCCCGCTTGGTAGGAAATCGAAGAGTCTGGTGATAGCTCGAAGGAACAGCTTTCATCTCATGGATCCAAGGTCTCCCCGTAATTAGATTGTAAGACGATTGCGCATCTACTAGGAGAAATCTGGTCACGAGATTAAGGCCACCTGCAAAAACAGGCAAAACAACCTCACCTATGGTCTGCTTCGATTCTCCACTGAACCCAGTGAGTGTTGTCGTGCTTCGGATGATGAATGACTCATCCAGATGCATTTCCTTGAGAGCCGGAAGGAACATGATGTTTGCCGAGCTTCCGTTATCAACTAGGACCCTTTTCAACTTGCAGTTGGCTATTTGCAAAGTTATGACTAGCGCGTCGTGGTGCGGGTCTGCAAGCCTCTGCATGTCTTGGTCAGAAAATGATAGCTCATAGGTAAGAGGGGTTTTACCTGGCCGCACTGAAGCTTCGTTTATGCTGACTAGTTCCCATGCACGTCTCTTCGTGGAACTTTGGGTTATTCCGCTCACCACTGAACCACCGTGAATAACTCCAATTATCCGCTCGACTTCTGGAGCTTCGTCAGACATTTCGATCGCTTTGGATTCATGACGTTTCTCCTCGGACTTCTCAAGCGTTTGCTTTCCTTTTTCGAACAGAAACTCACGCAGGCGTCCTTTTTTCAGTAGGGAGGCTACTTCAAACCGTAATGCCACACAGTCCTCTGTTCTATGGCCGTGGTCATTATGAAATCGACAAAATTTGTTTTTAGGGTTATTTCCAAAAACCATCCAATTTTTCAAACATTTTACTTCTGGCACCTGGTTTTGCAAACTTATACCAAACCACCTCCAAAACCACCCAAAATTAAAACCACTAATGGTTTTGGTGAGGTGTGAGTGGTTTTTGTGTGATTGAGTGGTTTTTGTATTTTTGAGTGGTTTTGCTAATTATTTAATTTTAATAATTATTAAATTTTTATTTGATAATTTAACTAAAATTTAAATATTTTATTAAATAATTTAAATATATTTTATTAATTTTTTAAAAATTTTTACTAAACTAAAATAAATTATTATATAGTTTAATACTTTTTAAATATGGGTTAATTACAAAAAAAACTCCACTTTTTCAAACTTTTTGCATTAGTCCACCGGTTTCAAACGTTCGTTACAAAAAACCCAGGTTATGCAAACTTTTTGCATTTATCCACCGGTTTTAAACCTTTTTTTGTACTGTTCCAAAACCAGAAATGGGTTTTTTGTAAGTAACGTTTTTTTTTTTTTTTTTTTTTTTTTTTTTTTTGTAATTTACCCTTTTAAATATTTGTTTAATGTTTTGTTTTTTTAATAATTTTAGTTTTAATTTTTATTTTTAAAATTTACTAAATTAGAAAAATTATTATGCAGATTTAATCATTTAAAAAAAATATTTGGTTAAATTATCTTTAATAATTTTTTATTTAAATTTTTATTTTTTAATTTACTAAAACCTGCTGTAAGAGATTATTTAATTATAAGTATGTTTGAAAATTTATTTAAAAAATTTATATTATTATTATACTATAATTTTATAGGTTCTTAAAAATAAATATCAAAAAGTAAAAAATATTTAAAATTGAAAAATAATTAAAAAATATTGATATATTTAATAGTTATTTTATTTTTGAAAAATAAATATAAAAATAAAACACAATTTTTTCATTAAAAACTATTTGAATTAGATAATTTTTGGTTGTATGTATAGAATTAAAAATTAAAGGTTGAAAATAAAAATTATTAAAATTATTCAGCTAATTAAATAAAAGAATTAAAAATTTTACAAATTATTGATACTAGTTGTAGTTTAGTAAAAATAAAAGTAAGAAATTAAAACTATAAATCACTAAAGTTAATGAATTAAAAATTAAAAATTTCTAAAACTATAAAAAAAATTATTTAAATTATTTGATAAAATATTTAAAATTTTACTAAAATTATTAAATCAAAAATTTAAAATTATTAAAACTAAATAATTAGTAAAACCACACAAAAACCGATTAAAAACACAAAAACCACCTATACCTCACCAAAACCACATACACCTCACCAAAACCACTAGTAGTTTTAATTTTGGGTGGTTTTGGGGGTGGTTTGGTATAAGTTTGCAAAACCGGGTGCCAGAAGTAAAATGTTTCAAAAATTGGGTGGTTTTTGGAAATAACCCTTTGTTTTTATCTCTTTGGTGTGCAGGAGTCCGCATTTGTTCTGGCCAAGTAACAGAGGACCCCATGTCTTTCATTACGGCGACTAGGGCTTTTGGCTCTATGGTTAGATCATAGGCCGGCACCGGTCGCTTAGGTTTGTTTTTACTGTTCCTACCTGAAGTTCTGGACGGTCCTGAATTGGGGCGAGGGTCATGCCTTTTATATGGCTCAAACCTCCCCCTGTGAGGTTTATTGTTGCGCTGCTCGGACTTACCGTTTGCTCTGCTCTTAGCCATGGCGGCCTTTGCAGGATCCTCTTCCAACTTGATTTGCTCGCGATAGTAAGGGATTCCTCTAGAGTCCGAGGCTCGCATTCCGTGAGCTGCTCGTACAGACGTGAAAATGGTGGTAAGCCCTTTCGGAATGCAGTCGCGGCGGTTGACTCCACGACATCTAGGATTTTGATGTACTCGCTGGTGAAGCGAGAAACATACTCCCGGAGGCTTTCACCTTCCTTCTTCGCCACGGAAAATAAGTGATCCGTGGTTAACCTGAAACGCCTGCGGCTAGAAAACTTGACAACAAAATCATCCACAAGTTGAGAAAAGGAATGAATAGAGTTGTTCGGAAGATTAAGGAACCAAGTTAGGGCTGGAGCGCCCAGACTACTACCAAATGTCTTGCAAGTTATGGCTTCGCGAGTGTCGCTCGGAAGGTTCACCATGGACATTTCCTGGCGGTACTCGGCCACGTGCTCTGCCGGATCTGAATTTTCTCAAAATTTATGGAAAGTCGGGAGGATACTCCTCTTCGGCATTTCTACCGTAGCGATCCTATCCAGGAATGGGGAGAGGATATGGGTGTCCACAGCAGAGCGCTCAAATGGTGTCGGAATACCAGGAATAGTCCTGATGACGACTTGAAAGTTTGCAGCTTCTTTCGCCATGCCTCTTTTGATCTCCTGGATCTCTGAGATGAGGAGCCTATTGGCTTCAAGATTCACCGCATTGTCGCCATTTGTGTTTGGGGTAGTGCCATTATTGGACATGTTGTTCATCCACTGCGTGAGCTCCTGGTTTGCTGCCTTAGTTCTGGCATTTTCTTCTTCCAACTAGCGCATGCGTTCCATCATCGCTCTAAGTTGTTGCTCAACAGTCGCTTCGTCGGCCCCACGGTGGACGCCAAACTGTAGTGGTTCGGAACTACAGTTGATCCGGACTGACGGACTGGATGGTTCAGGGCTTGTTTGGGACCGATTCCAGAAGTCAAGGTATCCTGCAAAATGATAGCAAACGTCTGAGCGGACCTTGGGACACCGGTGTGGTGTCTGCCGTAGGCACTCCGACGCTCAAGTTAGTTCTGTACTGAGAATAGATTAAGGACAAAATAAATGAGGGAAAGAGTTAACTTCCTGTATTCAATGATTGCTCTCGGAAGCACTGCCTCGGAAGGATGTTGACAGACCTCTGAGTGAGCTCTAAGCTCAATTGACTGTGATCGAATGTGTGACCTGAGTCACCTGATGTTCACCGGAAAGTAGTCGGAGACAATAGCAATTTAAGTGATAAATTAGGCAGAGTTTCAGTAAGCAATCGTGTGTCCCCCTTTATGAAATTTGGGCTTCTATTTATAGAGGTCAGGGAGTCCGTTGCTTGATCCTAGTGGGATTCGGGCGGAACGATCTCCGCAGAATCCGGAATCTCCCAACAACTTACTTGGTCAGCAGGTTTCCCTCGGAAGGAACATGGGCCTCGGAGTTGTAGGGTCTGGGCCTCTCAGAATTAACGGGCCTGGGCCTGAGCTTAGGTTTGGCTTCCGAACCGGGTTCGGATTTTCAACCCACTACAAATATACATTTTTATTTATTTAATTCAATAAAATAATTATTAATTTGATCATTATATTAAATAGCATTCAAATACTAATAAGACAATTAACATTGGAAAAAAAATTTCAAGTTGAGACTAAACGTATGTAATAATGACTGCAAGTTACTCAATAAATATTTATAAATTTTAAAAATAAATAAATAATTTATTTTTCAAATAGATAAAGTTAAAAATAAATTAATAATTCATTTCTCAAATAATTTGACCTGAGAGCGGATGTGGGATGTAGGATATCAATGATATTGAGAACAAATGCTATATAATGAAATTTGGAAAGAAAAAAAAATATTATAGTTAACTTTTTTTAAAAAAAATGTATCATTCTCAAGTTATAGATTATTATGAATGGTTATTTAGTAACTACTCCGGTTGTTTCAAATTTAATATTGACTGAAAAAAAATTAAATTTCATTTCGTAAAAAACTATTTTATATATATATATATCAAAAATCAGTATTTTAAAAATAAAAAATTGCAGTCACTTTCCCAGAATCCAAGGAGATTAAAATTTTAAAAGTTCGAAAATCACTCCATCTCTCCCAAATGCTTATAAATATTTTTTAAAATTGTATATTATTTTGAAAATATTTACCTTACTATCTATATTTTGAAAGTAGTTTCAAAATTACCCCTACTTTAAGGAATATATGTGATTTTGATAAGAATGACAGTAATTTATTACCACCATTAATTGATAACGTTTCTGGAACTATCTCTAATTTTTAAAATATTTTCTAAAACACTTTCACTTTTGACCTTTTCACTTAGTTTCGATGAAAAACATTAACATCTGTAAGTAGATAACATTCGCCAAAAATAGCACAGTTTACATTCTAAGTTAGCAGATAACGTTATTGTTAATGTTTTCCATGATTGACAAGTCATTTTGAAACTAAATTGTAAAGTGGGGTATAAGCAATTACAAGGATAAATGGATCAAATTCTAGTGCAGGTTCTTTGAAGAAACTATTATCGGAACTGAATTACCAATTCTTTATTTTTGAAAAATCGGTACCAATACTATTAGTACTTAAAATCAGTAAATGTTTCAGTATCGGTTTCGATTTGGTTCTACTACCTCGATTTTGGTTTCAATGGTATCGGTTATTCAGGTATGATTCAGGTACCGATTTTGAAAAAATAACCAAAATTTTCACAATTTATTCAATTATATTAAAAAAGAAAAAGTGAAATCACCATTTGCCAAATCTATAGGTACAAGATAATCATTTCAAAACCAATATAATAAAACAAACATGAAAATATGAGAAAATTACTAATGTTATCAATTAACATAATTAATTTGTTAAATTGATTTTTAAGTTGTACACAAACAAATTCCAAAAGCGTCAGTAACAAACTAAACTACATGTTTGAAGGAGAAAAAAAATAAGTTTTGATACTATAAACAATCTTATAATCAAAATATTATTATTTTGTTTGAATTATTTATATAAAAATTACAATTACAATACACGGTTCGAAAAGAAGAAAAGAACTGTGAGTGAAAAGGACATATCAATTTTTGACCTAAGAAAGAAAATTGTCTTAAAAGACTGTAGTTTTAAGAAAAATCGGTTTTTTTTTTACTGGTTTCGGTTCAGTTCTAATAAAAAAATCGGAACCGGCACTGAAAATTTTTCAATATCGATTCTAGTACGGTTCTAAAATGACCAATTCTTTTCCATTTATAATACTAGTTCCAGTTCACGATTGTGAAGCGGTTTTAGAAAGAATCGTGCACAACCTAAGACAATTATTTCAATATCAGGAGAATTTTTTTTTAAATCTATCATATATTATAAATTTGATCATTAAAATAATCAAACAAATAATACAAGGATATATTAAAAAACTTTTTGAAATAATATTTAGCTGTTAGAGTAGTAATTGCTAAAGTTAGATAATAGTAATAGAATTTCAAAACTCAAAATAGTGATACTATTTTGAGTAGTATTTTGATAAAATGTATTTAAGTTTTTTAATCAAAATATTAATTAAAAAATTCAAAAAATTATTTTTATTTAAATTAATTAACGTAATTTAAATAATTACAATATTTATTTTTATAATTTTATATTTAACAATTATTTTACAAATCCAGTAAATACCGCACATTAATTTAATAAATATCACACTTTTTCCAATATTGTCCTTATTTCTATTAATTAATATTTTTTAATTAATAAATAAAAATTAAAACTAAAAGTATTAAAATTATTGAACCAAGCATTTAAAAATATTCAACTAAATAATAATTTATTTTAATTAAATAAATTTTTATTTTTTTTTTCAAATAAAAAATTTTAAATTATTTAATAAAATATTTAAAATTTACTAAAATTATTAAACCAAAAATTTACAAATTACTAAAACCAAATAATTAGCAAAACCACCCAAAAACACAAAAATCACTCACACCTCATCAAAACTACTAGTAGTTTTGCGGTGGTTTGTTAGAAGTTTGCAAAATTAGATATCAAAAGTAAAATGTTTCAAAAATTGGATGGTTTTTGGAATTAACCCTAGTATTGATTACGTAATTTTACTTCTAACAGTTACATAAACATTTAATTATTATTATCAAACACTTATATCAAATCATTACTTTTACGCCTAATTTAATAACTAACAATGAATTTTAACGGCTAACTCAACCTATAATGTAACGTTTGGCGCCAAATATACACTAAATTGATATAGTTCTCATTTCACACCTTTGCAAATTTACCAATTTTATATAAAATTTATTACAACCATGAAACTTTTAAAAATCTCATATTTTCTCAAAAAAAATCTTATAAATTTAAAATAAAATTAGAATGAATGGAGCATTCTTTATTATTATTTTAAATAATTTTCTCAATTAAATCAAATATTATTTTTCTCTCCCATTCTAAAAATAACCAGGAGTTGAATTTTATTATTATTTATTTTTCAAAGGCAGGACGTTAACAACACAAAGGATATTTGGATAATTTGAATCTATAAATGATAAGTACAATCAACATCTGGGTTTAACTATCAAAGTTTTCACAACTGATGACATGAAACAACACATAACCAAAAAAGAAATTAATTTTACGATGGCTATATGACACGAAAAAGTCAAAACCAGTGGAAGAAGATTTATCTAAGTAGATCCGCAATAATAAAACCTTACACCTGAAAGGGTGATAATCAACCAAGCAAAGGTTGACTTCACTTCACTCGGTTGATCTATAGGCCTATAATAAAAGAAGCGTGTCACTGATGAGACTCGTTTTCAATCTTGTTATGTTATGTCTCGAAATAGACTCATGTCTAACGAAATCTATTGTAGGTATCCCCCACCAAAAAGGACCCACCATTGATTTATATCTAGTCAGTGTCGTCCAACTTGGTCAATCTCAATTTCCATTTCAACAAGAAAATAAAATAAACAACAATCGACACTTTTAAAAACTTCGAACTTGTATTACTATGATTGTGCGTGTATTTACATCATGAGAAAGCAACACATGACCTAATAAACGCAAAATAAAACACCACCAGATAACAAACAGCACAGATATGAGTGAGTGACTGAGTGAATGAATTCACCACTCTCCCTCTCTCTCGCTTCGTTTCATAATTATTATTATTAATCAGATACGCTTAACCTACGCCTAGGGCGCAGTTTAACAGACAGGGGATTGGCCATTTCGCAGGAGAGCCTCAGGAGTTCGGATAGATCAACGGTGGGATTGGGATTAGGATCCGACGGTAGCCATTCAAACTCGTGCAAAAGGGAAGCTACCCAAAAGTTGACAGTTGTAAAACCCAAGTTTTTTCCTGGACAGACACGTCGACCGGATCCGAATGGAGCGAGTCGAAGATCCGAACCGAAGACAGAGAATTCCACCTCACCCTCTTTCGACACGAATCTTTCCGGCATAAATTCAAGTGGGTCCTTCCACACGTAAGGGTCCCTACCTATGGCCCACATGTTAACCATTGCTGTGGTCCCTTGTGGCACGTGATACCCATCGATTGTTGTATCGGTTATGGCCAAACGGGCCCATGATAGAAGCGGACCAGGTGGATGTAATCTCAACACTTCTTTAATCACAGCCGTTAGATACACGAGCCCACTGAGATCGGATTCTGCCACGCAACGTGATCTGCCTACGACCTTGTCAAGCTCATCGTGGACCCTTGATTGAATATCGGGATGGAGCACCATCCTTGCCAGTATCCACTCGATTAAAACCGCCACTGTATCAGTACCCCTGAATATCATTTCCTGCATACCCGACCACAAATATTTAGTACCAGTTATTTTGTAGTACTAGATTTTTCTTAAAGGTTTTTGTACTATAATATAGTAATAGTTATTTTTATTAAAAAAAAAAAAAACACGTGTTCAATTATATTGTTCAATTGCTTACCCAAAGCACGGCAATCATATCAGAGTGTGTTAACTTGTCTGATTCTTGAAGTGAGAGCAAAACGTGGACAAAATCCATCTTCTTGTCACCGTTAACCGTCTTGTGTTCTTCAATAATTCTGCCGACGAATTGGTTCACCTTAGGAACAAGTTTAGAGCATCTAAAGCGGACTTTTTGTGGGTCGAAATCTGCTAACCACGGGAGATGGTCAGTCCAATTCAACATCCCAAGTAAATCGTACCCTTCGTCAACTAATTCTTTCAAAATTTCCACTTCGTCGTTCCTCGAATTGAGCTTATACTCTCGTCCGAAAACAGAGCACATCATATTGTTGAGTGAGGCTCGTTTGAGTACTTCTCGTACACAAAAGCTTTGTTTTCGTTCACGGAACATCTCCACCATCTGAGAAACGATGACCAGCCTCTGAGTCTCGGCAGCGACGATTTGCTTAGGACAAAATAGATGATTAGCAGCGATTCTTCTTAGTGTTCGCCAGTAAACACCATAAGAAGCGAAGCCAATTGCTCTGCTAAACATCAAACTGTAAGCAGACTCTTTAACTGGACGATCAACGAAAACAGAGCTGTTGAGAATCTCTTTAGCAACGTCAGGATTACACGTGACGATGACACGTGTATCTCCCAAGCTAAAGGCCATTAATCTAGTAGCCTTAAAAGCTTTAGCTGTTTTAGCAATTTTTTGGTGAGCGAGTGAGACCATCAAGCTCATGCTTCCAATCAAAGGCAAGCCTCTAGGACCAGGAATAGATTTAAAAGATGAAATAGTTTTGAAGCTTAATTTGCCCCAAGCTGGACCACCAGGATGAGCCCAGTAAAGGAGAATCATGGCAAACCAAGTAAAGAACATGAGCAAGAGTGAGAAGACAAGGTTTTGTTGAGTGAAGGCTCTGCATTTAGATGCAAGAGCAAACACCCAGAGAGAGTCTATGTGAGGAGGAGGAGAAGTCATGGTTTGGGGGTTTGAAATCGGAGAAGAGGAGAGTTGCTTGGCCAAAATGATGAAGGTCGGTCCGTTTATATAGAGCTAGAAAATGAAAAACGGAACTAAAAATAAAATATTGAAACCGTTATACTACAAGTAGACCGTATAACTGAAATTTTTATTTGTATCTAGACATATGTATTTGTAGATGTAAGGCCGCTCTCATTCTTCAGCGGTGTCTTTTTTTCCTTTTTCTTTTTAATTTTATTTTTTTTTAATAATTTTCATCCATGGAATTTTTATATAAAATGATAAATTAATTTTATTGATAAATAATATTATTAAATAAAAATTTAAATTATTTATTTTAATTAATTAAAATTCAAAATAATCTAGTATAATTTTATTCCATAATATAAGTAGAGACTAAATCATTCATTGTCACTTGAGAGTAGGCAATGAAAATAGACAACAGTAGGCTGTGTAGTATTACTTTAAAATAATTCTAAAATATTAATTTAGAGTTCTGGCTTAAAATGAAAATTACAAACCAAATAAAATATAATAGGTGGCCGATTGTGTTGTGGTATAATTATCAAACCCAAATTTGATTTTTTTAGAAATAATTTCAATCAAAACATAGAAGTAAAATTTTATTTTTTTCCGATAAAAATATAATTTTATCAAATAATATATTATAACTCTTTTTTTAAATTAAAAATTTATTAATATTTCAATTAAATAAAAAGATGAAATATAAACAATATTCTTTATTGCTCATTATTTTATTTTTATAATTTTTATTATTTAAAAAGAATTTATTATTTTTATATATTTTTAATTGGTATAAATATTTATTTTAATTTTACTATTTGGGAGGAAATAGTGTCTTGCTACTTGTGTAGAGAAATGTTTTGCTGCGCCGCCAGCGGTGCGTGACGATATATGGAAAAAAAGCAACAACATATACATATTGAAGAGCGTGATGACACGCACCAATCGCCTGGGGTCATGTGCTCTAGCAAGCTGACGTTATCGTGTCGGGCTATGCTTTATGCTATTTATTATATATATATATATATATATATATATATATATATATATATATATATATATATATATATATATCGAAATAAATTGGAATTTCTGAATTTTAATTTTCAAAATATATTTTTGGAGATAATTTTTTTAAATTTAAAAAATAATAGTAATTTCTAATTAAAATGTATTCAAGTTTTAGTTTTTATTTTTAATAATTGAAATAATTTTTTTTAAAATTTATGATTTTTCTTTTAAAAAAAAGTGACCATTTTAAATGTGTTATTTTCGCCTTCATTCAACAACTTCTTTTTTATATTAAAATATCAAAATTCCAGAAAATACATATATCTGCTGACCGATCAACAAAACTGATCTGCTACTCTAATAAACTTCTCGACTTAAAGAAGGAACTAAGCTGGGAATGTTCCACCTAATTTTATTCAAAAATTATATTGTATTTTGACATGCTGTCACTCTTTTTAAAAATTTCTGACCTTTTAATCACATATTTGGTAATTTGAAATATTTTTACAATAATATCAACCTTAAAGGAAATATTTTAACTTTAATTGTACAGTCAAATTTAAATATTTAGTTAATATAATAAATTATAAAGTAAATATATTTTATTTCTAAGATCATATTATTCAGTAACTTTTATAATATTTTACTAGATTTTTGTGTAATAATTTATTGTTATTATTATTATTTATAATTTTATTAGATAATTTAATTATAATAAAATTTTATTAAAAATTAAATAATAATAATAATAATAATAATAATAATAATAATAATAATAGAGGTAACCGGTTACTTTTAATATGCACTATTCTTTAATTAAAAATTTATCATGTCATAATTCACCCTCTACTTTCTAAAACCATATCATCTCATTCACTCACGTTTCATTTCATATGCTCTCACAAGATACCATTATTTTTTATTTTATAATTTTGATTAAACAATAACTAATTATATTATAGAAAAACATTTTTTTTTTAAATCTACTTTGTGGGATTTTTTTTTTCTAACCATGAAAACTTTGAATTAGGTCATTTCTAAAGTTAGAAATTTTAAAAAATAAATTAAAATAATCAACATAATCTTTTTTTACAATTTTATGGATTTCTTTTATTTTTATTTTTTGTTATTATAAATTTTCACTTGATTATGTGAAATGATGTATTTAAAAAAAAAAAAAAAAAACACACACACAGAAGGATAAGTAAAGCGAATGTTAGTTTAGTTATTTTATAAATTTCAACTTTTAAAAAATAATAAATTACGGTAGAAAGTTTAAAATATACTCTATTTTGTAAATTTATATTTGTGTAAAAAAATATTTATTATTATTTTTAACTCTACTTAGTTTGTATACTTTCATAGATAATAATGAATATAAATAAATTATTTTTCAATATTTAAATCAAACTAATAACTTTAAATTTCATTAATCATCTATAAATAAATAAACTTAAAACTTCAAAATTAGGAATCGATTGAAAAAATAAATAAATAAAAATAAATGAATAAAAAGTTAACTTTTATAATTACTATTTTTCAATAATTATATTTGATTATACAAATAGAATGAGAGAAGTCCCATATCTATTGATTACTTGATAATGTGGACTAAAAGTTACATTCAATAAAATAGTGATCATTTTATTCAAAATTTTACTTTAATTTTTAATAATAATAATAATAATAATAATATTATTATTATTATTATTATTATTATTATTATTATTATTATTATTATTATTATGATGGTGTCAGATAAACCATGACCAAATATAATACTAAGATTGCTCGAGAAAAATAGCTAAAAGCTTAAAAAAAATTTAACAGAGTTTAACTCAAATGAATAATGAAAAATCGGATTCTTTTACAATCATCCCTACCCCCTATTTATAGGAGGTATTTGGATCCTATTTCTATCTGGATTGAGACTCCTCATCTTTCTTGAACTCGGTCTCCTTATTGTATTTAGAGAAGGATATCTCTGTTGGCCTTGATTCAGGAAACCGTATGTAAAGCGGATTGGGTTGGATATTGTCTGGAAGGTTGCTGGGTTGGCGTCATGTTTCTTCGGCCACAAATGGCTGGTGAGCTTCTCAGGCCTTCTTCGATCGAAGGTATGCTGGGCCTGCTTCGGCCGAAAGACCGTTGAATTGTTTCGGCCGAGAATTTGACCCTTGATGCTTTATTTTTAGGCTTTGGACCGATTTACTTGGGCCTCGACCCACTTGAATCGCTTTTAACTTCTTTCTACCTTTAGAGGCCGTAGGTTGTTTCTACCACAAATAATAATAATGTATTATGGAGTTCAAACATTTATCCAATTTACTCCAAATAAATTTATAATAAGTTGTTTATATTATTATTATTAAAAAAAAAAAAGCAAGTGAATAATTGTTTCTAATCGAAATTGTGATCTTAGATTCATGAATAGAGAGGAGAGTAGTATAAGATGGGGGTGGCAGTAAAATGAAATGAGGTGGAGCATGGTGGTGCGATATTGTCGGGCGAGTTCACATGAACCCCATTCATACAATGAATATCATCTTACTACTATTTATTATCACTGCCTACTAACCAGTAGGCCATATAAAACCGAATCAACGCAACGTGTCCTTCATTATTTATTACATTACATGACACCACACGTGGATGCTTGCTTTGCGTCCATTCAAATAACATGGGACCCACTTTTAACTCGTTTGTTTTAACGGTCCGATTTGGAGTGCCTCCGATCATCCCTGACCGTTGATCTTGCTTGCTGCTTTCACTGACCCCCTTGACCATCACTGGAAGGAATTCCGGTCAATGTATATATTCATTGAATGATTCTTCTTAATTTTAGATTAATTTAAAATTTTAAAAGAATAATTAACGTGCAAGCTAATTGAATAACAACTTGGTCAGGTCAAGAGAATTATATTATGGTAGTGCTTGGATTTTGAACTTGACCAGATTGTTTGTACAAAGAAGTTAGTTTGTTGGCTAATTTAGCCACTAATTCCTGTTCAAACTATAATTAATAAAAATTTGGTTGGTGAAGAAAGCAACAGGTCCAAGTCAAGTGTTCACTCATGGTTTCATATTTTCAGTTAATAATTATTCATAACAAGCTACCTGGTAGTTATTAACAATGTCATCATCAAATATTAATTAAACCACCATCTAAAACGTCACAATGTTTAGGTACAGTCTTCGAACTTAAGCCATGCTTGAATATTGTTTAGCTAGGGAAGGCTAGCGAATTTCAAGGAACTTTCTTTTAAAAAAAAATTGATTAAAATATAAATTAAATTTGGAATAGACACCAAATCAAGAACAAACAAATTAGTTTATTCGAATATTGAAAATATGCCTATGTTTGCAAAATTGGTGCAGATATGGGACAAACACTACGTTGAAATTAACTGTCTTTGTAGTAATATTATTAGTATAAATAAATATATAAATTGGAAGAAATATTAGTGGTCAAGTCAATAGATTTTTTTCTTCTCACGTAATTGGGTTGTATATAAAATGTTTTTATGTGAATTTGCATGGAACTTGAAGAGTGGAAGAAGAATATTTCACGTAAATTCAAAGACTTGACTCATAAGTCTTTTTATATACTCTAGTAAATATCACCTTAAAATAAACTAAAATTCTAATTATTAACAATAAAATAGCCCATTTATATATCAATAAATATAAACCTTATACCAAACTAATAGCCAACTTTAAAGTTTGACGTGACATAATTCAACTCCATCCAACCAAATAACCACAACTTTTACCTCAATTTTACCTAACAGATACATCATATCATGTCTCCAATTTCAAATTGACTTTGACCTAAAATATCAATCCAACATATTAATAAAGTCAAATAAAAAGTTGCTTCAAATTATTGGCCCTATAAATCTTAAAATCTTATGGTGCACATAACCTAGGAATTGTGAGACATATTGTCAAATGCAATTCAACCTTTTCAGGTAGATGATTACACCATAACATTATATTAATCCCAAAAAACCAAATCGTATCAATAAATGACTCGAAAATAAACCTTGTTATAGATTTGATAATGATTCCAAATACAAACACTATTTTTGGTCATTTAATCCAATCGTTAAGTGCGCCAGTTATGGCCTAACCCACTTGTTTCTTTTATTATGTATATAAATTAAAAGAAAAATATACTAATTATGATTGGATTCGATGCCAAAATCTGAAAAAAAAAATAAATAAATAAATTCTTCACTGACTGGTTTTGTTGGTGGAGGTGGGGAGGTCTAAAAGATTCTTGACTTTTATTTTTTAATGATTATAAAAATATTTAAATATTGTTTATTTTAAATTTTGGAATAATTTTGGATCTTTGATGAAGCGAATATGTTCAATTTTGAATAATCCGTGGTACTTTCAAAATGCATGCAATGAACATTATGGGTTCTTTAGATTTGCACGTATACAGGTAATGTATTTATGTATATTATTGTATTTATATATTTGACTGAAAAATAAGCACTATAACTTTGGTCCTACCATGTAGATTTGCTGGTTCTCAAATATCCAAATAAAAAAATCACAAAAAAATATTCATGCTTTTTCCACCTCCATCCTCAAATTTGTTAATTTGGGAAATTTTTCTTATTTTTGAACACTGGTTTTTCTTCCAAATTGAACATAAATAATCATTTGATTTTATTTTTATTTTTATTTTTTATTTATTGGGTGCTATTATACATCATCAACAACCCCAATGGGGTATTTAATTCATAGAATAAAACTGATGCAAAAGTAAGTGAAATGGTGTAGAGTTATAGATGTAGGAGATGCTTATTCAAAAGATATTTGCATATAACCAAATCAAAATGCAATTAAGTGGATAAACAATAAAGCATAATCTTTCACTTATATTCTGATTTTATTTTTAAATTTTTGGCTCTTGAGATTATATTCCATAGACTATAAAGAAACTGTTTAAATAGTTTATTCAACCACAACTTGCATCCCACAAATCAAATCTTGTTTTTTGACATTTTAAAATCCAAACTGGTTGGTGCTAAACAACTCAATTGCAATTTAATTAAGACCTACTACCAGAAGTATATATACCTTTTTATTAATTAGTGTTATTTTAATCTTACAACTGTCCTAATTAATTGTTTGTTCAACTGAGGTTTTGTTTAACGATTGTGGAATTGTAAGATGATGATGATTAAAGGAAGTTTATTGTTTGGATGCATGAGAATCAAATCATTGATTATGGTATTATTGTCTAACTAATCTTTTATTTAATTATCCACCATTCTAATGTTTTTCCTAATCATTTTCTGTCTGTACATTGTTTCATGGTCACTAATATTATTGAGTGAAAATACAATAAACATCTCAGCTAGTTGCTTGAAAGTCCCCACAGTAAAAAAAATTTGATGTTTGAGTTTATATTAAATTTATATATTTATGTATAAAATTTTTTTGGTTTGCATTTTTAATTCTAGTTAGTGGTATGAGCACCATTTCATATAATCTCTTCTGTTCTAATCAGCTTTTGTATTAGAACAGACATAAGCAATGTTCTTCTTTTGAATTACATAATTTCTCAAAATAATATTAAATTAATGAAGCTTCATAATCAGCCACAAATTAGGTGGAGTCATGTATGTTGACCTGTAAGCTAGGATGCACGGTGGATATGTCGCGTGGGATATGTTCACACACTTTAAGTATATCGTATTTATTATTATTAATTAATTATTTTATTTTCTTTTTTTTAAATATTAATTTATTAATTATCAATTTATTTATTCAAAAACTTAGAAATTAAATTAAAATTTTAATAATTTTGTATATTAAATAATGAATATTAGTCATTTTAGAAATTTATACTCTCTCCACGATATATGGTAAAATAAAATTAATTATTTAAATATATAAATATTTATATAAAATTTTTAATATAAAAGAATCTTTGTATATCATTTTAATATTATATTGTATTCTAATTTTTTAAAATTATCGGTATGCCGTCTATACAACATAACCTCTAAAATATTCAATATGAGAATTCATAAGTATAATATTTATATAGGGTATTTCCAAAAATCAATAACGGGTTTGAAAAATTAGTCAAAAACCTAATGTTTTTTCATTTTTAGCAAAAAACCAACATTCTGACAGATTCTATCCATTTTATTATTAATCCGTCAATTGATGAACAATAACAGGGGATATTTTTTTTTTAATTTCTTATTTTTGAAAAATCGTTTTTAATTTCTTTTACTTTATATTATTTTTTATTTTTCAAAAAATTAAAAATTACCAGAATGCTCTTGATTATTGTTTAACATCTGACGGATGAGCAGTAGAATTGATAAAAACGGTTTGGATTCTTGCCAAAAATGAAAAAATTGTGGATTTTTTAAAATTTTTTTTTTTACTAATTTTTTCAAACTTATTGATTTTTGGAAATAATCCTATTTATACCTCCGCCTTATGCATAATTAGGTCGCAAAAGTTAAATACGTTTGTATTTGAACATATAAATGGAAAGGGATGCATATATATATATATATATATATATATATATATATATATATATATATATATATATATGACCTGATGTCTGTTTTTATTAAGATGCAAGTAGGTTTAGAAATTTAATTAAGAAATTCCCAAATTGGGGTATTAGGAGAATTTTAAGAAAGATGCCAAGTGGGCTTGATCAGTTAATGAGAAATGGTCAAATTGTCCAATGACCCATACATTTTTCGATTCGACAAAAGTAGTTTAGAAGAACCTTTGTTGTGCATCAAAGGGTATGCACCTTACTCCAATGATAAGTTATTCTGCATGTGTTTCAGAAAGGTTAAATTATTTTAAAATAAAAAATAACAATTTTTAAAAAATTAAAATGTTTGAAATTTTAGGTAAAATTAGATTATTTAACCATCTGATTTTAAATAATTGAATATTTGAAAAGTGGATTGAAATATATTGGAACTTTTTTCTAAAGTCACCGAAAATTTATACAATTACATATTTGTTTTGAAAAGTTTACAAAAACAAACTTTTAAAAATTTAAATGCATTCCACAAGTAATTCACAGACTGTGAGTGTAATTCACAGATTGTGAGCATAGTTTACAGATTTTGTAAATAACGCGATTTTAGGAATATTTTCGCATAGGCTTATGGAGTGAAAACTGAACTTTTAAAAGATTATTTTTTAAACTTTTTAAAGTAGGTCTATAATTATATTTAGGGTTATTTTCATTTTTGTTATTTTATATTTTTTATAGTTTATACCTTTTCAAGTTTAAAAAGTCCCCAAAAGAATTATCACGAATTATACTTTTTATAAATAAATAGATTTAAGGGTAATTCCATTTTAAATGAAGGGATAAAAGTAATTTTATTTTTCAAACTTTGCAATTATATTATTTATGTTAATATTTATTTAAAGATTTATTTAATTTTTTTTTTCAAGACGACAAAAAATTTAAGTATACAATTATAAGACTATTATAAAAAGTTTACAAAAGAAACTTTTAAAAATCTGAATTTCACTTATAGATCATTCACGACTGTAGACTATAACTGCAACTCACAGTATCTGTGAACAACGCGATTTTAGGGGTATTTTAAAAAATAAAGAGCTTGTTTAAATTAAAATATATATATATAAATATATATATATATTTTAATTTCTCTATACCCATCATTAATTCATTAGGATTTATACATTTTTTTATTTTTGCACTACATTTTATTTATTAATCATGACAATTAAATTTGTAAAAACAGAAATAAGGTTTCAATTTCAAATTATTATTATAATATTATTGGCAACTAAAATTTTTTAAAAACAATAATTTAAAATAAATAATAAAAATGTTATTTTGATCATATTAAATACTCATTCCCAATTAATCAAGTATGTAATTAAAAAAAATAATCATTATAAAATAAGAAAGAAAAAAAACATGAATTTTTTTTTTTTAAAAAAAACTAAAATTGAATGCATAAAAAATAAATTTAAAAATATATATTTTATAGTTTGAAATATGTGAAAATTCGCAAAATTAGACATTATCAACTTTTTTATTTTAGTTTTAAATCAACCCTAATTTTTTTTTTCAATTTTAAACTTTTTTATAAAAAATTATAAAAATAAACTTTTAAAAAAAATTGCAAAAAATGAGCTTCCTAGTATGTATTACTAGGAAGCAGACAAAATTTTGTCAGCTTCCCGGTCCAGGAAGCAAAAAATCATTTCCTGGTATTACACACCAGGAAACTGACTTGATTTTTGCCTGTTTTCTGGTGTGTAATACCAGGAAATGATTTTTTACTTCCTGGTATTACACACCAGGAAACAAGCAAAATTTATATCTGTTTTCTGGTGTGTACTACCAGGAAATGATTTTTTACTTCCTGGTATTACACTGGGAAACAAAACTTCAATTTTACCTATTTTCTGGTATGTAATACCAATTTTTTATTATTATTTTTTTAATATCGAAGGGTAAGATGGTCATTTTGGTCTATTTTTGGAAAAAGTAAATTTAAAAGTTTAGTTTTGTAAAAATTTTAATGTTGTTCTAAAACTATAATTTTTTTTAATAAAAAAGCTCAAAAGTGCAAATGACCCTTAAAAAAATTAAGAAGAAGAGACATAAAATATAAGGCGAAAATTTGTTTAAATGGACTTTTTAAATTTTAAAATACAATTGTAGGCCTGTTTTGAAAAACATACAAAAACAGGCTTAGTTTTCACTCTATAGGTCAAGTTTCCAAAATATTTTTAAATTTTTACCATTCACAAATTTTGTGAATTACGGTCTGAATGAACTATGAAATGAAAATCAAATTTTAGTTTTACAAATTTTTTAAAAATGACTTATTACCTATATAGTAAACTTTTTATTACCTGTATAGTAAACTTTTTATGGTATAAAAGAAAATTTGCCTAATATAAAACATTGGGAAGAGGTTGACCTTACACATGCATGTTAAAATGCAGTAACACAATCTTTTTACTAATCTTCTGATTTAAGTAAAACTTAAATGTTTGAGAAACGACAATTCCACAATTTTTAAATTGTATTCACAACTCACATCTCAATTTATTTTTTTAAATTCCAATTATCATCCTATTAAGTATTTTAATAATAATTAATTAAAACATTAAAATGATTTATTATTTATATTTATTATGTATTTATTTTAAAATTAAAGTATATTTATATAAAGTTATATATAATTTATTTTACTATATTAGTTAAATAATTTTAATGTGTATGACATTCTAGGAGGAAAAAATATATTTTATTTAGGTTAATCCCAAAAAATAACCGTAAGTTTACTGAATTCTCCAAAAAATCACATCAGTTTGAGTTTTGTCTATTTTACCACTTTTTATGTTAATTGACGTGGGATTTCATCTATTTGGGAAGAAAAGTGGTAAAATGTAGAAAACTCAAACGAGTGTGGTTTTTTGGAGAATTCAGCTAACTTGCGGTAGTTTTTTGGGACTAATCATTTATTTTATTAAATAATTATATTTGCTATATTAATAATTTTTTATATATATTTATAAAAATTATAATATCTACTTTTTTAATAATTAATTAAAAGGTATACTTGACATTTTAACCTAAAATGGGGTGGCAAAATGGATGGGATTTCTAAAATCCGTCCATGTCCATATCTAAATGGACTTTAAAAAATCCAGTTAATTAATTGTCCAATTCAAAATAAATTCGGTCCATTTGGAATCCTCTCATTTTCGGACAAAATCGGGTTATTGTCTTGAATTTTAAAAAATTCTTAAAAAATCCGCTTTTAATTCAATCGTCAAGTTGAATTTTGCTAGTGTGTATTGGCAACCATCTTACCTTGTAAAAGTGATTTTCGTGTCAGGTCTCGTTAGAACTATAGTTGTTGGGACCCACTTGAAAAAATCAATGGTCTTGGTGGATTTGCTTATCTAGCCATGTTTTCTCTTTCCGAACCGCCACCATTTAATAATCACATAATTTGACCACATTGTGGACCTCCGCGACATCACTTCTTCACTTCTATTTCTTTCTAGTGGATTTATATTTTCAGAAAATTATCATTGTATACCGTTATTATTATTTAAATTATTTAAAAATGTCAGAATATATTAAAATTATTTTTAAGATATTTAATTTAAAATAATTACTCAAATTATCCTTACTTTAGGTTGTCAAAATTGTTTGAACATCACACAAATGTTAACAATAATTTATAAAAGAAAAAAATAAAATAATTTGAAAAATATTATCTATTCACGATAATATTTAAATTAATGATATTTTTTTATTAAAATTAAATAAAAAGCTATTCGTTTAGAAAATAAATATCAATAAATAAATATTGAAATTAATAAAAGAAAATATTTATATATTTAAATGATTTTATCTTTGAAAAAATAAATATAAAAATAAAATTCAATTTTTAATAAAAAAATATTTAAATTACATAATTTTTTGTTGTAGAGATAAAATTAAAAATTAATATTATTTAAATAATTAAATCTAAAAAGTAATTACTTTTTTTAATAAAATTATAAACTAAAAAAATTAAAAATATTTAAAACATAATGTATTTAGAAATTAAAATATTATTTATTAATTTATTAATAAAAATAAATTTAGAATATAGTTAAGGATAATATTAGGATACAATTATGAAAAATATGAAAATTCTATAAAAATCCTAAATAATAATAAATAAAAAAAGTTAAAGAATAAAATAAGAATATGAACAAAAATAAATTCATACACTCAATTTCTTAGGACAGGATGTGTCCATCAAATTTACTGGTTATGGATAAGACTTTTATCCTTCAAATAATTAAGGATTCAATTAGGATACTGAAATTTGCCAAGCTTTAACAGTTTATGTGGGTGGAAGTATCACCCCTCTAAATGTTTATATTACTAGGCCCAATAGTTGTCCAAGTACAGGTCCAATTTGGCCCAAAAATGTCACACGCAAATTAAGTCCAAATTGAACCAAGAGTTTTGGTTCAAGTCTCAAGTGGTTATGATGATATTGCAAATTAAATAATTAAAAAATAATTCAATAATTTAGCATGAAAATTTGACTTGCACATAAATCAGATTAGATGATTCAAACTTCCAACTTGTAATATTATAGTCGTACAATTTTTACATAAGACGAAAAACCAAGACACGCCCACTCTACAATTAAACACAAACATAGAACAGCAGCATAGATGTTAATGCTTGCGTCCAGAGTATGCAATCGGGTTTGTGTACTTTGCCTGCACAAACACTCTTCACTTCACTCTCTCGCTTATTATCTTCTTTATATACTCACATCTTAATTAGAGACACTTAACCTACGCCTGGGGCGCACTTTAACAGACAGGGGATTGGCCATTTCACATGAGAGTCTCAAGAGCTCAGACAGATCTACGGTCTGATTATTAACATCAGACGGTGACCATTCAAACTCGTGCATGAGTGATGCCACCCAGAAACTGACTGTTGTCAGACCTAAGTTCCTTCCCGGGCAGACCCGTCTGCCCGATCCAAATGGAGCGAGTCGGAGATCCGACCCGAGGACAGATATGGAGTCCCCGTCGCCCTCTTTCGATATGAATCTTTCCGGCTGAAATTCGAGTGGGTCCTTCCACGCGTTTGGGTCCCTACCTATGGCCCATATGTTCACCATACCTGTGGTTCCTTGTGGCACGTGATGACCGTCGATGGTTGTATCGGTCATGGCCATACGGGCCCACGCTAGAAGCGGACCAGGTGGATGTAATCTCAACACTTCTTTAATCACAGCCGTTAGATATACAAGACCACTGAGATCAGATTCTGCCACGCAACGTGATCTGCCTACGACCTTGTCAAGCTCATCGTGGACCCTTGATTGAATATCGGGATGGAGCACCATCCTTGCCAGTATCCACTCGATCAAAACCGCCACTGTATCAGTTCCCCTGAAAATCATTTCCTGAATACCCGACCCGACCCGATTAACTTTAGTAATTATTTAAAAAAATAAATTTAAATAAACGCTTGCTTACCCAAAGAACAGCGACCATGTCGGAGTGTGATAACTTATCCGATCCTTGAAGTGAGAGCAAAACATCGACGAAATCCATATTGTTTTCACCTTTGCGCGTTATGTGTTCATCAATAATTTTGCCGACGAATCGGTTCACCTTTGGAACAAGTTTGGAGCATCTAAAGCGGACTTTTAGAGGGTCGAAAGCTGCTAGCCACTTGAGATGGTCACTCCAATTCATCATCCCAAGTAACTCGTACCCTTCGTCAACTAATTCTTGCAATTCTTCTACTTCGTTGTTCAACAAATTGAGCTTGTATTCTCGTCCGAAAACAGAGCACATCATGTTGTTGAGTGAGGCTCGTTTAAGTATCTCTCTGACTCGAAAGCTTTGTTTTCGTTCACGGAACATCTCCACCATCTGAGAAACGATAACGAGTCTCTGAGTCTGGGAAGCTACGATTTGTTTGGGACAAAATAGATGATTAGTAGCGATTCTTCTTAGTGTCCGCCAGTATGTACCATAAGAAGAGAAGCCAATTGCTCTATTAAACATTAGACTATAAGCAGACTCCTGGACTGGACGATCAGCGAAAACAGAGCTGTTGAGAATCTCTTTGGCAACATCAGGATTACACGTGACAACGACACGTGTATCGCCCAAGCTAAAGGCCATTAATCTAGTAGCCTTATAAGCTTTAGCTGTTTCAGCGATTTTTTGGTGAGCGAGTGACAGCATGGAGGTCATGCTGCCAATCAGAGGCAAGCCTCTAGGACCAGAAATGGATTTAAAAGAGGAAATATTTCTGAAGCCAAACTTGCCCCAAGCTGGACCACCAGGGTGAGCCCAGTGAAGCAGAGTCATAGCAAGCCAAGCTAAGAACATGATGGAGAGTGTCCATATTATGTTTTCATGAGTAAAGGCTCTGCATTTAGATGCAAGAGTGAGCACCCAGAGGGACTCTATGTGAGTAGTCGCAGTCGTCATGGTTTGGTGGGTGAGTGGAATCGATTTTGGTCTGAAATCGAATAAAAAGAGAGTTGTTTTTCGATGTCTGAGGATAAAATGAGCGAGGTCAGTCTCTATTTATAGAAAAAAAAAAACCGTTATACTGGGAGTAGACGGTATAACTGTTTTTTAAAATTTTTTAAAAATCAAATTAATATCGCAGGCTACTCGATGCGTGACGGTATTTGGAAAAAGGCATTGACGTTGTAGAGCGTGAAGACACGCTCCAATCATGTGGGATTACGTGGCTCTTAATCTGACGTGTTATTTATGTCGGTGTAGGTAAGTTATGGTGAAATTTTCGTTTAACCCCAAATATTTGTAACTATCTCACTTCTCAATCATCTTTTCTTTCTTTATACTATGCCACCGTATGCCATTATATTTTTTCCCGTTGTTAGGAAGCATTTTATTATTTGAAACTAATTCTAAGAGTACATTATTTTATTTGTATTGTAGTTGTAGCGGTTCGGAACTACAGTTGATCCGGACTGACGGACCGGATGGTTTAGAGCTTGTTTGGGACCGATTCCAAGAGTCAAGGTATCCTGCAAAAGATATAACAAACGTCCGAGCGGACCTTGGGACACCGGTATGGTGTCTGCCGTAGGCACTCCGACGCTCAAGTCAATTCGGTACTGAGACTAGATTGAGGACAAAATAAATGAGGGAAAGAATTGACTTCCTGTAACCAATGATTGCTCTCGGAAGCACGTCCTCGAAAGGATGTTAACAGACTCCTGAGTGAGCTCTGTGCTCAATTGACCGTGATTGAATGAGTGGCCTGAGTCACCTGATGTTCACCGGAAAGTAGTCGGAGACGATAGCAATTCGAGTGATGAATTGGGCAGAGTTTCAGTAAGCAATAGCGTGTCCCTCTTGTGAGATCCAAGCCTTCTATTTATAGAGGTGGGCTGTCGCTTGATCCCTACGAGATCCTCGCGGAACGACCTCCGCGGGGTTCGGGATTTCCCCAACAGCTTGCTTACCCGGTCGACGGGCCTCGGAAGAACTGGACCATCCCGGAATTACTGGACCTGGGCCTCAGCATCGACAGGCCTGGCCCTGGGCCTTGGTTTCGAGCCGGGTCTGGATTTCCAGCCCACTACAGATTCCCCCATCCATCCGCATGGATGGTTTCGAGCGGATGGGTGAAGATGAAACGGTTGAAGAACCCACTAGTCCCTTCAAGCTGTCGATAGACATCACGTCAGAAGAAACTCTCCATTCGGGGGGTGACACGTGTGGAAGCTTCCCCGAGAAGCTTTACCTTTTCACCTACCCCCCAAGTCTATAAATAGATCAGGGTTTCTTTACCTCCCCACTTTCACTCTCTCTGACTTTATCTCTCTAGAATTGTCGCAACCCCCGTTAACGAGCACTCGCCGGAGTTCGTCTCATTTCCTTCCTGTACTTTCAAGGTAAGCGTTTTACTATCCCTTTTTCATTTCGCTGATGTTTGCGGGTTGTTTAGTGTACGTTTACCCTCCGTGTTCATCGGAGGAGACGAACGTTCTCGGGACCTTGTATGACTGGATAGAGGGTTTAGGGATGACCTTTGGTCTTTTGAGAGCCGATGACACCCTTTCCGGCCTTTTCGGCTGTGTTCGGTGGCTTTTGGACCTAAACCGAGTTTTTCGATTGACCGGAAAAGTTCTCTAACATGACTGTTGAACTTTCTGATTAGGTATGTCAAGGGAATCAACAGAGTTAGAGATCCGAAGGATAATGGGTGAGGATCCATCCGGAGATAAAAGCACTCCATCTACATCAGGGTCCGTGGGAGGATCCAATAGTGCAGATCTAAGTCCGAGAATTGTTGCGAAGTTCCATTCTGAACTTCAAAGAGAAAGTTCCGCGCGGATGAGACCAGCCGGAATATTGGTGGAAGTGGTGGACGAGGTGACCAGTAGGGAAGTTGTGTTTCCCTCGGACATTGGTCCCCAAGGGATCTAGAAAAAAGATTGTCCATCAATAATTCGTCCGGAGCATATCGGTGTCATAAGAGAAGCTTATAACATTCCGGATGACGTCGAAATCCGTGCCCCCAAAGGTAATGGGAGGGTGGATTGGGTTGTAGATGGCTGGACTCCAATGTACACTATTTTGCTAAGTATGGGACTCAAATTCCCGATCGGAGGTATGCTTCGGAAGCTTTGCAAGCGGCTGAGGATAGCTTCGAGCCAAGTCAATCCTAATACCATGAGGCTTTTACGGTCATTCGACGAGATGGCTGATGAAAGGGAATATATTGTGATATTCCAGACGTGTATTTTGCTTACTCCATCCAGAAGGTCAACGGCGATCCAGGCCGAGTAAACCTTCAATGTCACTCGGATCAAGTCCGGGTGTTCCTGAATCCTTCTTCATGTGATAAAGGGTGGAAGGAGAGATATTTCTTTGTCTCCGGACATTGGAGGGAAGAGGCGGACAGAGATATCCCATTCAAGTGGACTCCCGAGCCATGTATGAATGCAACTGGGTGGCTCGGAAATTTAAAAGTGTTCATTCGTACACGAGTCATTTATTGCTTCTAGAAGCTAATGTGTGTTTGTTTGTCTTTTGCAGTGGAACTAGGAAAGGGCAACTGTCCGTGTGGACTCAACAGTGAGGCTGTAACTGACAAGATCTTAAGGCTCGATCCGGAGATCAGAGATCTTCAATTTTTGGTTCCTATTCTTCCTGACCCTACAAAAAAAGGCCAGGGTCCAAAGATGGTTGGTCAAAATCCCCGAAGGAACAAGAAAAAGAAGGGTTCCAAGGCGGCCGCAACCCTTCAATACTTGATGGGTCAAAAGCCGAAAGGTATTACAATCGGGGGTCCTTCCGGGACAAGGAAGGACAAGGGTGAGGAAAAGGAGAGGGTTGCACCAACGTCGACTCGGAAGCCGAATAAGGATAAGGGGATTGCTTCGGCACGTCGTCGAGAAGAGGATGACGCTGATCACCCTTCCTCCAAGAAACATAGGGGTTCCTCTTCCGACATCCAGATCATTGAGAAAGAATCTGGGTCAGGGACTCGGACTCTGATTGTGCCTGCGGGCACTTCATTTTTTAAGGAGCCACAGGTGGCTCTTAAAGCCTTAAAGGGAATGGTTCTGGAGGAGGACCAGAAATTCCTTTACGAGAGGCGGAATCATCTCGTTGACGAACTTCTTTTTGCGAGCCACAAGGTAATTCTCATACTTGGTTCAAGTATCTTCTTTTTATTCCGTTCGGAATTATATCTTCTTTTCGTCTTTCAGCTGGTTCAAATAGGTCTCCATTGTGAAAAAGGCCCGTGCTGACAGGGACTCTTCAAAGAAGGACAGAGAGGATGTCCAGATGAAACTCGATGCCGCGATTTTCGAGCTAGGAAATTTACGACTGATAGCTCAGGATAAAGAAAAGGAGCTTGCGGCTGAGATGGAGAAGAACAAGAAGGCCCTGGAGGAGGCTTCCGTGTTGAAGGGAACGGTCGAATCCCTGACTTCTCGGATGTCTGAGATGGAGGTCAGTCTTTCCGAGGTTGTTGAGAGGGCCAGACAGGTTGAAGCCAAGGCAGAAGTTGAGGCAAAGGGTGGGTATACCAGAAATTCCTTGCTGGTACCTTATCCAAGAGCGTGGCCGAAAGGAGGTTCGGCTAGGCTCCAACTGGCCGAGGCGATGGGAGCCCAGATTCTGAGCTCAGCCGAGGATAGCGACTCGGAGAAAGATGAGGACGCCGAGATTCATAGTGAGGAGGAAGCTAGAGAAGAAGAGAAGAAAGATGGGGAGGATGCTTCCGAGGCCGAGAAGGGAGCTGAGGGTGAAGTCTCTACAGCGGTCGAGGTGGAACCGATCTCCGTCGTTCATCCTTCCTCAGAAGCTGTCGTTGTTGATCCAGATGTCGAGGCGGATTTGGTCCTTGATGACTTGGCCGTTTAGGCTTTTTGTACTTCTCCCTTTTTGTACTTCTCTATTTCAATTTAATGAAATCTACGTTTTCCGTGCCGATTGTCTTTTTTTATGAATATTGCTAAGTATTGAAACGGAATACAGAACATTCGGACACTAATTAACGAATCATTGCATTAAAAAGTAAGCAACACCTTAATAAAATATTGGTTCCGAGTCGATGCTCGGCTTATATGTTGATAGAATCGGGATTGTCCTTTCGAATACAATAATTTTGGTATTTTCAGACGTTAATTAACAAATGTCCTGTCGGACTTTTCAATTTCATTGTCCTTTCGGATTTGTGTACACAACATGACAAATGATCAACTTTTTACAAGTGTTGATTCAGAAAGCGCTATGTGGGGTCTTATTTTGTGCCCAAGCGGAATCTTCAAGACGATTATTCTTCTGAGCTCAGTTCTTTGTTTGATTCTTCGTCTTGAGAATTTTTCCATGCTCTTGTTCGGTGCGTCAGTGCGGACACCTCGCAAAAAATGAATTTTTGGGGTTAGAGCATGATTCGGAACCTTTGTAATATGGGCTTTCATGCCTCGGACTCTGGACTTAACTTGATTAGTTATTCTCTTTCCAGGATGTATGGACTTTTTGCCTTTGGTTCCGTATTACCTGAGATTTCAACACATGGTGAGGGAGGTCCTCAAAGTATTGAGGACCCTCCGATGCTTAAGTCAGTAATCGATTCGGAAGGAAAATCGAAATAAAATGTGCAAGTATTGGATGGGTTTCTTAGACAAACCTGATTTCCCCTCGTGGGGGGTTGATGGTCCGGATGGACGTTGACTTCTGACTGCAAAGCGGTAAGAGGGTTAGGATGGTCCTCAACTTATTGAGGACCCTCCGATGCTTAAGTCAGTAATTGATTCTGAAGGCAAATCAAAATTGAAGAACGTTGAATGTAAAGAATTTATGGTTTGAGGTCGGAACCTGGTCCCCGGAGATCATGGGGTTATGTTCGTTTAGAACTAGAATTTCTTCAAGTGAGTCGTATTCCATGTGTTTCGGATTGCTTTACCGGCTTCATCTTGGAGTTGATATACTCATTTGCCCATTATTTCTGTAATCTGGTACGGACCTTCCCAGGACTCGTTCAATTTGTTTGCGGTGAAGTTTTTCCTGAGTACCCAATCCCCCACGGAAAAAGTTCTCGCACGGACAGATTTGTTGTAAGCTCTTTCAATGGTCATTTTTTATTTTTCCATTTTTACCTCGGAATCTTCTCGTAATTCTTTGATTGTGGCGAGGTCGAAGTCTAATATTACCTGATTCTGATCATGGAGTGGGTACTGTCCGAATCCCACGTCGGAGGGAAGTACAACCTCGACTCCGAAAACTAGAGAGAAGGGAGTCTGCCGGGTCGGAACTCTGGGAGTTGTTCTATAAGACCATAAGACGCCGGGTAATTCCTGAACCCATGCACCTTTGTGCTTCCCCAGTCTTTTCTTGAGAATGGCCATGGGGGTTTTGTTTGTTGCCTCAGCCTGACCGTTCCCTTTCGGATATCTGGGGGTAGAGAAGTTTAGTTTGATATTCCAAGCGATGCAGAAGTCCTTAAATACCTTGGATATGAACTGGGAGCCGTTATCAGTGACTATTTCATTCGGAACTCCGAATCGGCAGAGAATGTGTTTCCACACGAAGTTCCTGACGGCCAAATCTGTGACGTTGGTGAATGCTTCGACTTCTACCCACTTGGTATAGTAATCGGTGACAAGGAGGATAAACCTTTTACCTTTCTCATAGGCAGGTGGGAGTGGTCCCACTATGTCCATTCCCCATTTGGAGAAGGGCCATGGGGATGAGATTCCGTGCAGAAGTTCAGCCGGTGCGTGAATGTAATTTCCATACCTTTGGCAACTGTCACATCTTTTGGCTAATTCTTTTGTGTCTGATTTCATGGTTGGCCAATAATACTCGGCTCGGAAGCATCTGAACGCTAGGCTTCTTCCCCCGGAATGGTTTCCAGCTTGACCATTATAAAGTTCTTGTAAAACTCTTTTCGCGTTGTTCTCATCTAGGCATAGCTGATAAGGGCCGCTAAGAGATCTTCTGTAGAGTACCCCTTCGATTACTGCGAATCTGGTTGCGGATGTACGTAACTTCCGAGCTGAAGCTTTGTCTTGGGGCAACGTACCAGATTGGATGTACTCGAGAATTGGTTTGATCCAATTTTCTTGTGGGTCACTGACCGGAAGGACTTCAAGTGGCTCTGCCTTAATGGAAGATTTTTCAATGTGCCCGTGCAGAACGTATCTGGTGCATGGATCCTTGACTGCTGAACCGTAAGAGGCAAGAGCGTCCGCACGACTGTTCTCCCCCCTTGGAATTTGTTCAAATGATATTGTCAAGAATGATTGTTGGATGGTTTGAACTAATTCAAGGTAGGTCCTCATTTTGTCATCTTTCGCTTGATAGGTTCCGGTGACCTGACTTACGACTAGTTGAGAGTCGCATTTGACCAGCAGATTCTTGATGTGCAGGCTTTGGGCTAGCTTCAAAACCGGCGATCAACGCTTCATACTCTGCTTCGTTGTTGGTGACTGGGAAATCGCAGTGCAAGGAATGTTCTAATAGTTGTCCGTTCGGATTTATCAACACAATTCCCACACCGCCTCCTTGTGAGTTGCTGGCTCCATCAACTTCTAGAATCCATGTCTCGGATTTTTCTTCCGTAATGTTGACACTCTGAGGAGGGATTGCGAAGTCCGCCACGAAATCGTCTAATGCCTGTGATTTTATTGCCGTACGAGGTTTGTAATGGATGTCAAATTGACTTAACTCCACAGCCCACTACATCATCCACCCAGAAACTTCAGGTTTATGTAAGATCGCCCTGATTGGGTAGGATGAAATGACAGTTATAGGATGGGCTTGGAAATAGGGTCTCAGCTTCCGAGAGGCTGATACTAGGGCCAGAGCGAGTTTTTCCATACTACTGTACCTTGTTTCTGTATTCGCAAGAGACTTACTGGTGTAGTAGATTGGTTGTTGAGTTTTTCCTTCCTCTCGGACCAATACGGCGCTGACTGCAGCTTCGGAAACTGCCAGATAGATATACAACATTTCCCCGAATTTTGGTTTGGCCAAAATCGGTGCCTTTGAAAGGTGGAGTTGAACTTTTCGCAGGGCTTCTTCGCATGATCTCGACTAATCGAAGTTCGTGCCCTTCTGAAGTAGGTGGAAAAGGGGTTTGAGGTATTCGGAAGACCTTGAAAGAAATCGATTGAGGGCTGCGATTCTTCCGGTCAGACGCTGGATGTCTTTCTTGCTTTCTGGAATCGGAATTTTTACAACCCCTTCTAGTTGACTCGGATTTGCTTCTATCCCCCCTTTCGTTACCATAAATCCAAGGAATTGGCCGGAGCCAACTCCAAATGAACACTTCGCCGGGTTCAACTTCATGTTGTATTGCCTCAAGATTTGGAAGGCTTCTTGCAGGTGTTCGATATGTTGTTCGGCTTTTAATGATTTTACGAGCATATCGTCCACATATACTTCCATGGTCTTTCCAATTTGTTCGGAGAACATTCGGTTGACCAGGCGTTGATATGTTGCTCCAGCGTTCTTCAATCCGAACGGCATCACGTTGTAATAATAAGTTCCTCTTTCGGTTATGAATGCTGTTTTTTCTTGATCTGTTGGGTCCATCTTGATTTGATTGTACCCCGAGAAGGCGTCCATGAAGCTTAAGAGTTCATGTCCCGCAGTTGCATCCACCATTGTATCGATATGAGGAAGAGGGAATAAGTCTTTCGGACATGATTTATTCAGGTCTGAATAGTCTACGCACACCGCCACTTGCCGTTTTTCTTTCTGACGATGACGACGTTGGCTAACCAGTCTGGATATTTCACCTCTTGGACCATACCATTCTTTAGGAGGTTTTGCACCTCTTTGTTAACGATTTGGTTCCTTTCCGAGGCGATTTTTCTCCTCTTTTGCTTGATGGGCTTAGCCTTAGGATCGACTCCTAATTTGTGGGCGATAATGCTTAAGTCGATACCTGTCATGTCCGCGTGGGACCAAGCAAAGCAATCGAGATTAACCGAAATTAAGTTTAGGAGTTTACCTCTAAGTTCCGGACAGAGGGTTGAGCCAATCTGGATCTTCCTATCGAAATGTTACGATCGATTTGGACTTCCTCTAGGGGTTCCGACACCGGGGCTTCCATTCGGCCATGCGCTGGAGCTCCGTTCTGTAATTGCTATGCTGTGGGTGCTTTCTTGAAGCTGGTGTGGTAGCATTCCCTTGACGCTTTCTAGTCTCCTTTGATTTTCTTGATCCCCCATTTAGTGGGGAATCGAAGAGTCTGGTGATAGCTTGAGGGGACATCTTTCATCTCGTGGATCCAAGGTCTCCCCATAATTAAATTGTAAGATGATTGCGCATCTACTAGGAGAAATCTGGTCACGAGATTAAGGCCACCTGCAAAAACAGGCAAAACAACCTCACCTATAGTTTGCTTCGATTCTCCACTGAATCCGGTAAGTGTAGTCGTGCTTCAGATGATGAGTGACTCATCCATATGCATTTCCTTGAGAGCCGGAAGGAACATAATATTCGTTGAGCTTCCGTTGTCGACGAGGACCCTCTTCAACTTGCAATTGGCTATTTGCAGAGTTATGACTAACGCATCGTGGTGCGGGTCTGCAAGTCCCTGCATGTCTTGGTCAGAGAATGACATTTCGTATGTAAGAGGGGTTTTACCTGGCCGGACGGAAGCTTCGTTGACGCTGACCAGCTCTCGGGCATGTCTCTTCGAGGAACTTTGAGTTATTCCGCTCACAACTGAGCCTCCATGAATAACTCCAATTATCCGCTTGACTTCTGGAGCTTTGTCAGGCATTTCAATTGCTTTGGATTCATGGCGTTTCTCCTCAGACTTTTCAAGCGTTTGCTTTCCCTTTTCGGACAAAAACTCACGCAGGCGTTATTTCTTCAGTAGGGAAGCTACTTCAAACCGTAATGCCACACAGTCCTCTGTTCTATGACCGTGGTCATTATGAAATTGACAAAATTTATTTTTATCCTTTTGGTGTGCGGGAGTTCGCATTTGTTCTGGCCAAGTAACAGAGGACCCCATGTCTTTCATTACGGCGACTATGGGTTTTGGCTCTATGGTTAGATCATAGGCCGGCACCGGTCGCTTTGGTTTGCTTTCACTGTTTCTACCCTGAGTTCTGGACGGACCTGAGTTGGGGCGAGGGTCGTGCCTTTTATACGGCTCAAACCTCCCCCTGTGAGGCTTATTGTTTCGCTGCTCGGACTTACCGTTCGCTCTACTTTTAGCCATGGCGGCCCTCGCAGGATCCTCTTCCAACTTGATCTGCCGAGTCGCGATTGCAAGGGATTCTTCCAGAGTCCGAGGCTCGCATTCCGTGAGCTGCTCATACAGACGAGAGAATGGGGGTAGACCCTTCCAGAATGCAGTCGCAGCGGTTAACTCCACGACATCTGGGATCTTGATGTACTGGCTAGTGAAGCGAGAGACGTACTCCCGGAGGCTTTCACCTTCCTTCTTCGCCACGGAAAATAAGTGATCCGTGGTTAACCTGAAACGCCTGCGGCTAGAAAACTTTACAACAAAATCATCCACAAGTTGAGAAAAGGAATGAATAGAGTTGTTCGGAAGATTAAGGAACCAAGTTAGGGTGGACCGCCCAGGCTACTGCCAAACGTCTTGCAAGTTATGGCTTCGCGAGTGTCGCTCGGAAGGTTCACCATGGACATTTCCTCGCGGTACTCGGCCATGTGCTCTGCCGGATCCGAATCCCCTCGGAATTTGTGGAAAGTCGGGAGGATACTCCTCTTTGGAATTTCTACTGTGGCAATCCTATCCACGAATGGGGAGAGGATATGGGTGTCCGCAGCAGAGCGTTCAAATGGTGCCAGAATACCAGGAATGGTCCTGATGACTGCTTGGAAGTTTGCAGCTTCTTTCGTCATGCCTCTTTTGATCTCCTAGATCTCTGAGAGGAGGAGCCTGTTGGCTTCAAGATTGACTGCATTATCACCGTTCGCGTTTGGGGTAGTGCCATTATTGGACATATTGTTCATCCGCTGCGTGAGCTCTTGGTTTGCTGTCTTGGTTCTGGCATTTTCTTCTTCCAACTGGCGCATGCGTTCCATCATCGCTCTAAGCTGTTGCTCAACAGTCGCATCGTTAGCCATGATAAGGGTAACGAATTTTGAAACAACAGAAGAAAGTAAAAGATGCTAGTTTTGCAGGAAACTTATCGTCGGCCCCACGGTGGACGCCAAACTGTAGTGGTTCGGAACTACAGTTGATCCGGACTGACGGACCGGATAGTTCAGGGCTTGTTTGGGACCGATTCCAAGAGTCAAGGTATCCTGCAAAAGATATAACAAACGTCTGAGCGGACCTTGGGACACTGGTGTGGTGTCTGCCGTAGGCACTCCGACGCTCAAGTCAGTTCGGTACTGAGACTAGATTGAGGACAAAATAAATGAGGGAAAGAATTAACTTCCTGTAACCAATGATTGCTCTCGGAAGCACGTCCTCGGAAGGATGTTAACAGACCCCTGAGTGAGCTCTGTGCTCAATTGACCGTGATCGAATGAGTGGCCTGAGTCACCTGATGTTCACTGGAAAGTAGTCGGAGACTATAGCAATTCGAGTGATGAATTGGGCAGAGTTTCAGTAAGCAATAACGTGTCCCCTTTGTGAGATCCAAGCCTTCTATTTATAGAGGAGGGCTGTCGCTTGATCCCTACGAGATCCTCGCGGAACGACCTCCGCGGGGTTCGGAATTTCCCCAACAGCTTGCTTACCCGGTCGACGGGCCTCGGAAGAACTGGACCGTCCCGGAATTACTGGGCCTGGGCCTCAGCATCGACAGACCTGGGCCTGGGCCTTGGTTCCGAGCCGGGTCTGGATTTTCAGCCCAGTACAGTAGTTTGTTGATCTATTTAGATTTTATTTATTAATAAAATGGTTTTTCTATATTATTTTTAAAAAAAATTAATTTATGTAGCAGGAGAGAGGGGTTAGAATGGTCTCAATAGGAGACCATCAATATATGTATTTTTATATTTTTTTTATAGGGATTGGTAATAGAGTTTTTTTTTTTTTTTTAATAGGTTGCCAATTTATTATTATTTTTTAATTATTTTTATCATTAGATAATAATATTAGTTTTAGTTGGTATTTGTGAGCCTAAAATTTGGATTGGATTTCCATCCCAATTTTAAGAGTTTTATTTGTATATGTTTGTTCAGAAATTTGATTCCCCAGTATAAATTACATTCATTTTCAAAATAGCAAAAAATAATCTCTCTTTCATGTCATGTTTTTTCGAATTTGGTGTATGGTGAATGATGTTGATATATTTAAATTTTACATTCTTTTGATCTCTTATTACTTTGATACATATGATATTATAAGAATATGGGTAATTACCAAAAACCTCCAAAATTTTGAAACCCAAATTTTGAAACGTTTGATTTTCCCCCACCGGTTTTCAAACGTTGTACCAAACCACTCCCGTTTACAAAACCAAAGCTGTTTTCTGTTGTAATTGGATGTTTTCTGTTAATAGGGGCGATTTGACACAAACGTTTAAAAAACGATGGCGAAAAAGCAAACGTTTCAAAATTTGGAGGATTTTTATAATTACCCTTATTAATTCTCTAAATGATATTAATACGTTTATTACATCTCAATTGGAGGATATGTTATGATTTATAAATATAAATGTAATATTGTTTAGGGGTTTTTCATAATATAAAATTTAAATTATTTTTTTTAAAAAAAAATATTTAACTAGTTAGATTCCAATTGTTACACATTTTATTTCATATTTTATCAAAAGTACATTTTTATTTATTTTTAAATTTAAATATTTAAATTAATTTAATTTATTAACCTGTTTATTTTTTAAAATTTGCTTTTTTTAAAAAAAATTTATATCTTTTTTTCTTATTATTATTTTATTTATATTTTATTTCATTAATTTTATATTATAATTTATGAAATTAAAATTATTAGAATAAAAATCATGACAATATCAAATACTTTTAAAATAAAGGAATAATTATTCTACATTTTAATTATAATATATATAAAATTAATATTGGAAATGATAAAACTAAAATGGCAAACAAAGTATATTACCAATTAAAATGATGTAAATATATAATTTATAAATAATATTCAATTATTATTACTACAACTCTAACAATCATTAAAACATGTAAATATCTATGTTATTAAAGAATAATGGACTAAAAAAATCTACCACTAAATTAAACTTAATAAATAAAAAAAAAGATTGTAATCACGCATTATATATCTTCTTCAAATATGAAAAAATATTGCAAATTCTTCCAAGTAAGTTGGATAATTACGCATTATATATCTTCTTATTTTTCAAATATTGTTCTGCTCACCTGTAATTATAATCAAATATTGCTTATGCTCACTTGCTATTTTGATATTTATATTTTATTCAACTAGTTTTACATTATAATTTTATTATATATAAATAAAAAAATTAACAAGAATATATATATATATATATATATAATTTAGAGAATTAATAAAGGGTAATTACAAAAAATCCTCCAAATTTTGAAATATTTGATTTTGCGCTACCGTTTTTCAAACGTTTGTGTCAAACCGCACTCATTAATAGAAAACATCTAATCAAAACAGAAAATAGCTTTGATTTTGTAAATGGGGGCGGTTTGGTTCAACGTTTGAAAACTGGTGGCGGAAAATCAAACGTTTCAGAACTTGGGAGGTTTTTGACAATTACCCATAAGAATATTATCAACATGCAAAGATTATATCGGAAGTTTAGTGAAATTGTCTATATTGAACTAAGTAAAGGTGAATATTAGCGGCGGTATATAGAAGGAGAACAGATGCTTGATCTCAAGTTAGATGTATCGCAACTCTTGTGACTTTTTCAGATTCACCTTTGCTTACTTTAGGAGATTTGGTCGGGCTTATGAAGGTGAGATTCTTGATTTCATCATTGCTATAAGTGACATAGAAATGTTGGTCCCACATCTAAGTAGAATTCAAATTCAACTTTGTGGTCCACTCGGAAAGACTAGATTCGATCATGTCCTTTGGCACCTTATGGCTCTCTAGCCGAGCTATTTACATTATATGTTGGAATGGATTCTATTATCACTTGCATATATAGAAAGAAATCAAGCAGCAGATACATTGACCAACTTGGAGTTGATGGGCTCATCACAATGGGCACGTATCTTGATTTTCTCCGGTCTTTTTTATGTTTGGAATGCAAATCTTATTATTGAATAATGCTACCTAACCTTTTTAAGGTAGGATTTGTTGGTATTTTCATTAAAAACAACTTTTTCAACCCTCTATCTCTAAGTGTTGAGAACATATGACAATACTGTAACAAAACACACAAATAGATCAACTTTTATTGTTGTAATTCATTTATCAACATTCTAATATGTCCTGAATATCTAGGCGTATACAGTAACAAAGTTTCAACAATATCAGAATAATATCTCCTAAATTATAGTAACTAATTTGACTCACTATAGAATTGAAGATTGACTAACATAAAAAATAACCCAACAGACATTTATTTTTACTGAAACTGATAAGAAAAAATCTTTGAATTATTCTTCAATACTCCCCCTTAATTCAAAGTTTGCTGACACCAAGCATGCTTCTGAAGTAAACGAATTTCTCTACAGGTAATGTCTTGGTTAGAATATCAGCTAGTTGTTCCTCTGTACTGCAATACATAAACTCTATCTCCTCTTTTGCTACCAACTCACAAATGAAGTGATATCAAATATCGATGTGCTTTGTTCTGCTGTGAAATGTTGGATTTTTTGCCATGGAAATAGCAGTTGTGTTGTCAAAAAACAGTTGTATTGCTCCTCTTTGCTCTTGTTGAAGATCTAACAACATTCTTCTTAGCCAAATGGCTTAACAAGTTGTTAAAGTTGCTGAAATATATTCAGACTCTGATGTTGACTCTGATGTTGATAATGCAACTGCAGATTGTTTTGCTGAACTCTAGGTAATTGCCCCCGATCCAAGAGCAATAACATTAGCTGAAACACTCTTTCTATCATCTTGAGAACCTGCCCAGTCGCTGTCTGTGAAGCTATATTATCTGCAATTTGAATTCTTCAAATATAAAATTCCAAACTCTATAGTTTTAATAATGTACTGTAGGACTCTTCTAGCAGCTCCATAATGAATCACTGACGGTTGTTGCATAAATCGAGAGATAATACCAACAGAAAAAGCAATATCGGGCCTGGTGTGAGTCAAGTACATCAATTCTCCAACTAAGCTTCTAAACCTTGTAGCATTTATTATCTCTGCTCCATCATCACGATGAAATTTCTCATTAATATTCATTGGTGTAGCAGTGGGTTTACAATTCAGCATACCACATTTGTTAAGGAGATCTCTTGCATATTTCCTCTATGAAAGAAATATTCAATCCTCAACTTGATTAACTTCGAGACCAAGGAAGTAATGTAACAACCCCATATCCGACATATCAAACTCGTTTCTCATTTGAGATTTAAATCATTAATAAAAATGATAGAGGGACTAGTATAAATAATGTCATCTACATATAGACACAAACAATGATGAGATCAGATTTATCTTCCTTTTTCACAAACAAGGTTGGCTCGTTCTTACTTCTTATGTACCCTTTCTGTTGAAAATATCCATCAATCCTGCTATACCATTCTCGAGGGGCTTACTTCAATCCATATAATGCATTTTTTAGTCTGTACACTTCTGTTTCATCACATTCTTTTATGAAACATTCTTGTTGTGCAACATACACTTCTTCTTTCAAATCTCAATTTAGAAAGGCAGATTTGACATCAAATTGATAAACAGGCCATTGTAATTGTGCCACAAATTCTAGAATCAATCTTATTGTTTCAAATCAAGCGATTGGAGAAAAAGTCTTTTCAAAATCCACGCTATATTTCTATGCGTAACCCTTTGCCACAAGACGAGCTTTGTACTTCTCTATACTTCCATTTGCTATAAACTTTATTTTAAAATCCATCGCAGACCAATTGCATTATTTCCTTTTGGTAACTCCATCATCTCCCGTGTGTTATTTCTTTCAATGGATTTTATCTCCTCTACCATTGCATTTCTCCATCCTTCCTTTACAATTGCTTTATCATAATACACAGGATTTGAAACAACAAGTGCAAACTGACAATTAAAAATATCAGAAGAGTATTTAGGATTCAGTTTTCTCTCCCTAGTTGATCTTGTTGGTGGAATTGGCTCCTCTACAAATTCTTCAATTGGAATTGATTTTGATGACAATTCTGATGAATTTGTTGGAGCAATTTCTTGTTTATCACCTATGCAATCTTCCATGGTCATAGGAATCTCATGTTGTGTTTATTTTTCTTCCCACTTCCAACTTGATTTTTTTAGGGGTGGGCGCGGTCTGGGTCGGTCCGGTTTTGAGTAAAACCGAACCAAAACTGAATGGCTCGGTTTTGACATGTTTAGGACCGGACCGACCCAAATAGAGACTAAAACAATTTGATTTGGTTTTTGTTGGGTCGGTCTGATTTTACTCGGTTTTGACTTTTTTTATTGGATAGGTTTTACTCGGTTTTGACTTTTTTTTTTATTGGATATGATATTTTGTAATTTAATTTTAAATCATAATATTTTAATAAATTCAAACTAATTAAAATAAATATATAAAATCAAAAAACCATTCAAATCTAATTTAATTGTAAACAAATAACTAATGACAATTTTTTTCAAGAAAAATATAAGAATAAAATTACATAATGTTTGAGACATTACATTATTCTACCATATGAAATTCCTCAAGATTTGAGATATCAAATGAATCTATGATATCAATATGTGATTATATATATATATATATACACATTAAAATTCTCCTAGAATTTAGTAATAAACACTAACTTTTCAATTGTACTACTAGTAATATAATTAAATAATTAGAGTAAGTTCATGTGAACTTTAATTTGGTTTTCACTAATCAAAAGTGGTCAAGTAATATGAGACATATTGGGTGAGAACAAATTATAACTTTGAACTTTTGTGACACATATGTGATACTTAGAAATTTGTAGCAGTTACATTTCTCAATAGATATTAATTCAATAAAACAATTTTGTTACCTTAAATTAATACAACTACTGACAAGTAATCAATGGACTTTTGCAACAAAAATGTTTATTACCTCATATTAATATAGCTAGTGACAAGTAATTCATGTGATCGCTTACCGTATGTTTAAGTATTACAGTATCTAAAGATGATTTTTTTTTCTTTTTTCTTTTATGTGTAGCTATATGTTTGTTTGAAACTAAATTAGGATTAGGTTTTGTTATGGTTAGTACTATTTTTAATTTGTTTAAATTAAAACCGATTTTTTTGGGTCGGTTCGGTTTTAAAGAATGAAACCGAATCAAAATCAAATGGCTCGTTTTTTTTTCAGTTGAAACAGGACTGACCCAAATAAGATAAAAAAATCGACTAATTTGGTCCGGGTTGGTCCGATTTGGTTAAAAACCGAAAACCATGCCCACCCCTAGATTTTTTTATCAAACTTAACATCTCTTCTAATTAATATTCTACCACTCAAGGGGTTGTACATTCTATATGCTTTTGAATGATCAGAATAGCCTAAAAAGATATATTTTTCTCACTTTTCATCAAGTTTCTACCGAGATTAAAAATTTACCAAAGCATAACAAACACATCCAAAAACTCATAGGTGACTTACGTTTGGTTTCCTCCCATGCCAAACTTCGTTATGGTGTTTAATTGAAAACTGCCCTTGTTGGTGAGAGATTCAACAGGTAGATGGAAGTTGTCACAACTTTTGCCTAAAACTGATGTGAAAGTCCCCTAACTTGTAGCATGTTTCTGGCCATTTCAACAAATGTGTGATTCTTCCGCTCAGCGACCGTTTTTCTCTAGGGTGTACGATGTTGTTAACTCCCTGTGAATACCATTATCTTCACAAAACAAAATGAATTCTTTAGATAAGAACTCTCCCCCTCTATCTGTTCTAAGGACTTTAATCTCACACTCACTCTTTTTTCAACCATAATCTTGAATTTTTTAAAAGTTTTCGAAACTTTCTGCTTTATTTTTTAAAAGATAAACCCTACTCATATGACTGTAATCATCAGTAAATAACAAGAAATAACTATTCCCACCCAAGGACTTAGTTTTCATAGGTCCACAAGGATCAACATGAACTAACTCTAGATAATATGAGACTCTCCATGCTCTTCCTATAGGAAAGGATTCTCTCGTTTGTTTCGCATAAACACACCCCTCGCATAATTCAAGAGAGTAAATTTTTGGTAATCCAAAGACCGTACCTTTGTCATTTAAGAACTTGAGACTCTTAATATTTAAATTCCCGTATCGCAAATGTCATAGGTTTGAATCATTCCTTTCACTGGTAGTAAGAGCGAAATTCTCCATGTTGGATATATGTACTAGAAACATCTTATTTTGGGTCATACTGATAAGTATTGCTTCCCTGATTTTTTGTTTTTAATGACACATAAAGTATCATCAAAACAAATACAGTAACCATCTGCTATAAGTTATCCCACACTCAATAAGTTATACCTTAGATCTGGCACAAATTGAACATTTTCCAGTTGCTTGATTTTGTCGTCACTAGTTATGACTTCCACAGTGCCTTTTCCCTCAACTTGTATTCTCCATTGTTTTCAAGTTGCACTTTGATTTTCTGAGTTTCATCAAGAGTTTTGAACAATGACCTGACACTAGTCATGTCATTTGAGCAGCCGTTGTCCAAGAACCATAATCCACTTAATTTGTCAACAGTGACCATACACGCCATAAATAATTGTTGTCCTTTTCCTCTTCATTTGCTGCACTTGAATACTTATTTTTATACGAACAATCATCTGAAGCATGTCCATATTTATTGTAGTGAACACATCTTTCTCCTGCAAAGTTCATATATTGATTTTTATACCAACAATCAGCTTGTCCAAGAACCACAATCCACTTAATTTGTCAACAGTGTCCATACACGCCATAAACAATTTGTTGTCCTTTTCCTCTTCATTTGTTGCACTTGAATACTTATTTTTATACCAATAATCATCTGAGGCATGCTCATATTTATTGCAGTGAACACATATTTCTCCTGCAAAGTTCATATATTGGTTTTTATACCAACAATCAGCTTGTATATGGCCATACATATTGTAGTGATAACACTGAATATTACTTCTTGTGCTACTTTGCTCATTGAATTGTGATCCTTCATTTCTTCCTCTACCTTTACCTCTTCAACCACGACCTCAGAATCCACTTCTTCCTCGACCTCGACCAAATGATTGGTTACTAGACTCCTTTACTTGAAATGCCTTTTCTTCGATAGTATCATGTATTTTATTGATTCATGCTTCTTGAGATTAAAGAGATCCCATCAGTTCATCCATGGAAACAAGTGACTGGACTCTCGCTTCTACGATAGCAGCTACTACGTGATCAAATTTTTTGGTGTCAGACTTCTAAGAATTTTAGCACAAATAGTTTCATCTGAGATGTTTTCACCATAAGTACGTTGTTTACTGATTATTGGCATAGCTCTGGATAAAAATCAACAACTGACTCGTTACTCTTCATAGTTAAGGTTTCAAACTCACGTCTGATAATCTGTAGTTTCACGGTATTGACCCTCGAGTCACCTTTGAACTACTTCTTTAAGATTGACCATGCTTGATGTGATGTTGACGCAGCTGCAATCCTTGAAAATATACTCTCATGTACATCTTGTTGAATAATGAATAAAACTTTTGCATCTTTCGTCTTTATTTCTTTTAGTTTTTCCTTTTCTTCTAGTTTGGGCTCCTGCTCTTCATCATTGAGCTCAAGATCAACATAACCACATTCGACCAAGTCCCATACTCATGTTATATCAACAATGTTTTCACTTTAATACTCCACAACTCATATTTTTCACAATTGAAAATGGGTAAGAGTGGTCGAGATGTGGAAAACCCCGCTATTATTGTCATCTTTCTCAATCACTTCACTCTCGTGTTTCCCTGTGTTTCCTTTTTTTGTTTGCTTTCGTGTTTTTCACTCTCTTTCATGTTTCCCTTAATTGCTCGCTATTCACTCAACAAACTCACATTATGAACCAAACTCTAATACCAAATTTGTTGAGAATAGATGACAATATTGCAACAAAACACACAAATAGATTATCTTTTATTGTTGTAATTCATTGATCAATATTCTGATATGCCCTGAATATATAGGCGTACAACAACAAAGTTTTAACAATATCATAATAATATCTCCTAAATTATAGCAACTAATTTGACTGGCTATAGAATTGAAGATTGACTAACATAAAAAACAACCCAACAGACATTTATTTTTACTGAAACTAATAAGAAACAATCTTTGAATAATTCTTTAATACTAAGTCCATACGTTGTTTAATAAGTGTCTCTTTTTTATTTAATTTAATAAAAAAAGATATCAATTTAACGAGGCATAAACCTAGTTAGGATTTTCTTTGGCCAAATTAAAATAGCGATTTATATAATTATAGTAATTAGTGGTTTGAATTATTCGGGAGTAGATATTGCTATATAAAATTATACATATATATATAATATTATAATTATTTAATTTGTAATTATTAATATTAAACATAAATTTTTTTTAAAAATTTTAAATTACAATTCGATAACATTTTGAAAAAAGTTAGTTAGACCATTAATTCTCGAACTGCTAGTTAAAATGCTATATACTATTTTAAAACGATATTAATCGAACTATAATGTAAATTACTAATAATAATAATGTTAAATGAAGCTCCTAATTTAAGTTTTTTTTTAATAATTTTTTTTCATGATTTATTATTTATTTCGAAGTATTTAATAAAAAGATATTAATCATAAAAGTGTTTTGTTATTTTTATATTTTCCTATATATTTTTAAAAATGAGGGGTTGTTTTGTATTTTCTCTCCTAATCTATTTTAATACAAGGGCGGAATAACCATCAACTTGGCCACTCAATAGAAAAAGCCGTATTTTTCTAATGGGACCCACTTTTAAGTTTTTAGGTGGTGGTGTTTAACGGTCTGGATAGCAAAGTTGGAGCTTGGACTGTCCCTGACCATTGATCTTGGGCACTACCTACCTAGTCAAGAGGCCACTTTATTTTCTTTATGAGAATAATGTCATCACTATGACTCATCATTGACCAAAACTAATATTATGGCCAATCATTTAATATGTTAATTTGTATACTTATGCTTGTTTTTGATACGAAATTGTAAGATTCTGTGTAATATATTTTATATCTTTTTAAATTGTCATCTCGGATAATTATCTATGTTTGCCATTTTATCTCAATTAACATTGCGTCTTATGTTATCGTTAGATGTGTGACCTGAAAAACACGTGGCAACCCACATCATATATTAAATAATTACATCAATTACGTGTTTAGAAAAATTTTTTAATTTGCAATTTTGATAACATTTAAATTATATATTAGTTTATTTAAAAATATACATATTTGGTAACAACATTTAAAATAGTATTTAGTGTTCCAATTAGAATTTAAGATAGCATCTAAAAAAGCTATTAAAAATAACTTTCAACCCAAATATTAAAAATGATTTATTTTATTAATTTTTATTTTATAATTAACTATATTATTATCTTCTGAATTATATTTATATATGTAATAAATTTTAGTATTTTTATATTTAACAGCTAATTTTAAAACTAAAATTAATACCAAACATTTAATCTAACAACTAACTTTACCATTAAAATCTAATTAAACAGTTAACTACTAACATTATTTAAAACGTCCAAATATATTTCAAATGTTACATCAGTATCAGGAGATTTACTGAAATAAAATTAGGAAAGCTAATTGAAACATAAATTTACACATTGATAACCATCTATTTCTTAACCTTTTTATTTAATCTAAATATTTCAATATTAATATTTAATTAATTGTTGTTATAATATAATATTTTATTTGTGCTATTTTGTTCTATATAATCACGTCAGGGGAATATATATATATATATATATATATATAAATCATAGTAATAATACCTATAGATGTAGATTATAATAAACATGAATTTCAGGGCCGAAAATGTTCAATCAAACATCCAAAAATTTAGAAAAGATTAATCTGTATATTAAATTTTTTATTAATTTTAACATTTAAATTTAAATAATTATATAATTTTTATCCCTCTCACGTATTAATTTTAACGATTTTAATATGATAATTTATAAACTTATTATTACTATTTATAATTATATTTTTAATATCCAACCAAAATTTCTATCTTCGCCGCCACCGATGGATTCGATGCATATTACATGAGTCAAAATAAAAATCTACTTTCATTTTAATATTATAAATACTGACATATGGCCAGTATATATTCAACTTTGACTCCATAATGCTGCAAGACTAGAAAAAGTTTTTGAAAAATATTCTGCTTTATTAGTTCCATTAACAAAGTCGTTAATTTAGGAGAACTTTTCTTGTTTCTCATCGCTAACTTTTCGGATATTGATAAGCTTTTTCCTCATAAAAAATGCAAATAATAATATAATGAATAAATATAAAAGTAAAACTCTTTTTCTCATAAATTGTTTTAGTATTTTTAAGAGTTAAAAATATTTAATTAAAATTATTATTTTTTAAATTTAAAAAATAATTCCTTAATTTAATATTAAATTGAATTTATTTATTTGATTTAAGCAGTGTTTTACAACTCGGTCGAGTAGGCCGAGTATTTCCCGAGTAATCGCTATTCGGTATCCAACCGAGTCGATTATATTAAAATCGGTAGAAAAATCGGTTTGAGAGTATTCGGTCCTGCTCGGGAGTACACGGTCAACTCGGTCCTCCCAATTACTCGGATTACTCAGACCAACTCAGGTTTACTCGTCCCAACTCGGATTTACTCGGCTCAATTCAGATTTACTCGCCCAATTAATATTTTTATCGCTTTATATAATATACTTCCTCCGTTTCTATTTACTGTCAACATTTGAATAGTGTATACTATTCATTGATCAATCTTCTTTCATGTGTTATTTTTTTATGTATAAGGAAAAATATAGTTAAATGGGGTCTTGTTTTATTCGTCTTGGTGTGTATTTTCCAAATATGAAATTTATATAATTTTTCGTTGTATATTATTAAAGATATTTACGTTTAAAGTTAAGTATTGAAAAGCATACCCACATGAAATGTTGCAAGTATTTGGAAATGGAGGGAGTATTATATTATATCATGACGGTTGTGTTTATTTTTTATGAAAATTTACTTGAAATAAAAATTATTTTATGATAATCAACTTCTTATTTGAATATAATAAAAATTTATTATACGTTAAAAATATATTTTATACTTTACTGATTTCATTTGACCAACGATAAACAAGTTATTACTAACTGCCTAGTAAAATCCGAGTAGTCCCTGAATAGTCGAGTACTCACTACTTCATATGATGCCGAGCAATCACCGAGTAGCGAGTTCTTTAACCTTAGATTTAAGATTATAGTAGAAACGTTTAATAAATTTTGTAAAATATATTATTAACCCAATTGTATATGCATTAATAAATTATTTATCGAAATAATTTTTCCATCTTAAACAAAAAATTACATATTTTTTCATTATCATAATCTCCCTATTGTATTTTATTATGTTTTCACTTTGTAATATTTATTTTCTACCAAATATTATTTTTGGTAGAAAACTCAATCATCAATCTCCACACTCATATTTTGTCTAAAATATTTCCAATAACCAACTCAATCCAACAATAAATAAAAATATATCTTAAGTCAGTTTCGCTGCACATAATAAATATGTCAAACCGATGAAATGCGGATGCTATATTTCTCATAAGAGATCTTTAAACAATGATTTGAATGGTCAAAGCACATAATTATGTGTTTAGTATGTAAGGCTATATATAGCAAGATCCAACAATTGACTTATGAGAAATCTTATTTATGTAAACCAAAATTTGCTTTCAATTGAGAGCTACATCATGGTTATCAAATTTAATCGAGCTAACGTGACTCTTCTAGAGCTCGATCCATTAAATTATCTTGTATTACTATTACTAATGAACAACATATGTCGCTTAATTATCACAATATCAAAAAGACTTATGTCGCTTAATTACCACAATATCAAAAAGACTTTTGATTCAATGCACCAAACATTAATCTAACTACGAGTTCCATCTTTGAAGCATGCTCTGAAACTTTCAGTGACTTCAAATAAGTTGTTATAACTCCTAATGATCGAAACTAGACTTTAATGACTCCTAAGAATGTCCACTAGACGCTGATAACTCCCAACAATCTAAGATGGGCTCTAATAAATCCCAAGAATCTCCACCATAACTCTAATATAAATTTGCTAAGGAATTTTCATATGAGTTAAAAGTTATATGATGCTGCTGCCATGATTAATCCTAATTATTATAGAAGCAATTAAAATTGAAAAATCCAACAAAATATTAAAAAGGTTAACGAAAAAAATTAAGATGATTTTACAAATTCCCTAATCCACCAAAAATAATAACTTCATTATTGAGAAAGAATAATTACAAGTAATTTAAACTCTCTCTCCAATACTATCCTACGCTCTACCTAAATTAGTCATACCTGAATTAACAACACTCTAATTAACCAATTATACGAATATCTTAATTTTTTTTTTTGAATGAAATATCTTTTTCAATCTATCAATTATACCCACGCCCGAAACATTTCAAATATCTACGCGATTAAAAGTGTCCACCTAAAAGAACTCCAAGCTTTTATTACCACCTAATTAATATATATATATATATATTTATTTATTAGATTATTATGAATGGACTTTGTTTATAATGAATGCCAAATATATTAATTTTCTCAAATAAAAGCCATTACCATAAAAATAGATCTGCACTCAATTTATTTATTTTCTAAAAAGACTTCAGTCAAGTAGTCAAAACTAGCGAAGGAGCCACAGCAACAATCTGTGGCTACATATTTATATATATATATATATATATATATAAAATTTTTAATATTTAATAAAAAATATATTAAATGGTAATAATAATTTAATTCATATATTAAAAGTATTTATTCATCTTATGAAATCAAGTGTAGAAATTTTTGAATTAAATTTGAATTTAAACATTCAAGTAAAAAATTTAATAGATTGTTGACTAAATAAAAAAAAGTTATTTAAAATTTTTTAATTATATTTAATAAATAAAAACTTTTAAAATTAACTAATTTAGTACAAATGAAGCTTTTAATATTATTAAGGGTAGTTTATTAATACTTATAAATTGATAAGGGTAAAATGAGAGCTTTTTGATTAGCGATTCGTGGACAGCTACTCGAAGTAGCGTTTTGGAAATCGCTAATTAAAAATCTAATCGCTAATCAAAAAGCTTCTCTCAAACGGTTAAATTGTCAAATCGCTACTTAAAAATCTACCTACCAAACACACACTAAATTTATAAATTTATAAAATATTTAAAATATAATTTTATTTTAATTTTTATAAATTATAATTATTTTTTATTCAAATTATTTTTTATTTATCATTTATAATTTTATAATAATTATTTATTTGATAATATGTAACTAAATTAAATAATATAATTGGTTGTAATAAATATAATATAATTATAAATTCTTTTAAATGGGCATCTTAAAGTTCAAAATACAATTATAGGTCTGTTTTGAAAAACATACAAAATCAGACTTTTAAAAATTTAGTTTTCACTCTATAGGTCAAGTTTCCTAAAATACCCTTGAATTTTTGCAATTCACAGATTTTGTGAATTACGGTCACAGTCTGTAAATGACCTATGAAGTGAAAATCAAACTTTAGTTTTGCAAACTTTTCAAAAGTGACCTATAATTGTATAGTAAACTTTTTATGGCCTATAAAATAAAATTTCTCATATATATATATATATATATATATATTTATTGGCGTTCAGAGGAAGCTATCCTTGCTGCGTAAATATCCTGTATCCTGTTTAATAGTTATATTTTTTTAAAAAGAAAAAAAATTAATTAATTAATTAATATAAATTAATTTTTTAATAATATTTTTGAATTATTATTGTCATGACAATTAATAAGAAAGGTTAAAAACATAACTTTTATAAATATTCATAAAAAAAAAATAAATTTAACACTGAAAAAGATAAATTAAAAAATATTTCATACAATAAATCTAATAAAAATAAAATTTAAAAAATTTAATATTTTAGTTATTTTTAAAAAATATTAAAAATAAAAATTTCACAAACATGAAATTATTTATTTGGAAAAAATTTAAACATATATATTTTTAATACCTAATAAAAACAACAAATAAAAATAACAACGGAATAAAATAAAAAAAAAGATTACAGCAGAGAAAGCCAGAACTCGAAATACACAAGTATTATAAAATAATAATAAAAAATTTAAAAAAAAAAAAGAAGAAATCAAAATGGGAGGAAAAACCAGACTGGCAATAGAAAAAAAATTAATTAGAAAATTGTATGATAAAAAGTCATCGTTTGACACGTGTCACACAAGGAGTTGAAACGTAGACGGATACTGTTGATATGAACAGTGCAGATGCATCAAATAGTATTATTTTTTTTTTTTAAATTTCAAATTATCTTAACCGTTAATCCGCTAAATGGTGAAACAAGTCCAAAGTGAAATGATAGTGGAGGAGAGATGTAGGAGATGCTTATTCAAAGATATGGATAAAGAATAGTACGTGATCTTTGAGCTTATTCTTTTGTTTTTGCTCTTTAGATTATATTCTAGAGCTTGCATCGATCCCACGTATGCATAAATCTAATCTTCTTTCTTTTCCAAACCTATTAAAATACCATCATTTCTAATTTAATCAACCCATTTCATTAGTAATTGTACGTTCCAATTTTAAATATCTATTAATTCACTAATTGTTTGTTCAACCAAGGCTTTATTGTGTCATCATGGGTGGAATTATGGGGCATTCTGATTAAAGTATGGTGTGTTTGTCAATCATGATTGATTATGTTATTTGACTGACTATTCTTCTCTAATAGTATTAATTATTCACTACTTCAATGTTAATCATTCTGTGTCTCTTATTATGTCATTATCACCAATCTAATGAAATAAACATTTCCACCTAATTGCCACGAAGTTCACCCGTCTGTGAGTTTTATAATATTAGGGTATGGTTTTGAAATAATTATTGGGAAGGTGTTAAAATTTTAAATGTATTTTTATTTTTTTTTTATTGAATTTTGTTCCGGAGTGGCTTCGATCCGACTTAACGAAATCAGATTGTCTCGAAAGATGAAGGACCGACTCCTAAAATAAAAGGATCCTGCAAAAGTAATAAAGGAACGTCCAGACGGACTTTGGAGACACTGGTGTGGTGTCTGTCGTAAGCACTCCGACGCTCAAGTCAATTTTATACTTTTAAGAATATAATCAAAGTAAGAGATAAAGTAAATGTTAACTTCTTGTTGGTTATCGTTTCTCTTGGAAGGAAGAGACTACGGGTGAGTCAAATACTTAGAGCTCTGGGCTCAATCAGTTTAGTTCAATGTGATGACCGGAGTCACTGTTTGAGCAAGAGTGATCTGAGGCGAGTGCAGAGCACCGGAATATGCTCCAATCCCTTTTAGAGTTATCGACCGTCTTTTTTAGAATTCCCTTGAGTTCACGGTTATTAAAATCAAATATTTATGTTTAGAGAATATGTTTATAATTTAAACATGTAATAGATCAAGTATTTGAGTGTATTTACATTTATATATATATATATATGTTTATAGAAAAATGAAATATCAAAACATTTCGTAATAAGGGTGTGGATCTACATCTTGAAGACAAGTGGAATCAATTATACGAGAATTCGTTTGCTATTGGAGAGAATATTCGAGGTGGTAGGACAATTAATCCAATTATTCATGTTGATGAGAATGAACAATATAATGAAGAAGATAATAATGATGGAGATGATGTCATGGAAAATTATATTATGAAGATAGCACCCAACCTAGATTGAATTAGAATATTTATAGGGGTGAATCTTATTTTTTTCATAGTTTCATAAATGAGGTGAATAATAGTAGTCAACAAAATATAGGAGCAAGTTGCCCCAAATCAAGGTGGACAAGGTAGTAGTCAAACAGTTAGACAGTCTCAAGTTCAAGCAAATTGCGTACATATTAAACGTCATAATCAATTAAAGCCAAAAAGGAGACAATATGGAGGATCGGGGATGTGGTCAAACCAGATCAATGAACTCGTTCAATGTTGCAAGGATTTTTCTAATAGTGTTGAAATTTCAAGTCAAGTTATTTCAAGTAATAGGAATACGCAACCAACTTTATCTTCTGTGGCTACTACAAGGCAAACTCTCAATTGCATGCATATTAGTTCTCGTTTACAAAAGGGTGGCAATTTATGGTATTTTTCCATTGAGTTTCTAGTCAATGATCCAGCAAATCGAGTGTTCTTTTTGAATATGGAGGATGATAATGATAGAATGATGTGGTTAGAGCATGCATACAAAAATAAATAGGCAGTTATTGCATTTTCATTGTTTGGAAGTTTATTAAAAATAGTTTAATGAACTTATTATTATTTTAGTTTCACATATATATTTATTTTACTCAAGTAAGTAATGGATGTTTACAAATTATTTTTTTTTAATTTTAACTACAACTACTTTTTAACTTTTAAAAAAAAAATTATTTTAGTTACATTTTAAAATCATATTTGAATAGGGTGCATGGTAATTAGGGCTGGACATGAGTCAAGTCGGCTCGTGAACTGCTCGTGACTCGGTTCGATAATTGCTCGATAAGTTTTGTTCATGAGCCCGTGAGTCAAGTTTGAGTTTTAAATTTTAGTTCGGTTATTAAATGAGCTGAGCTTGAGCTTAGATGTGTTCGACTCGTTGGCTCATGAGCTAGCTCGATAAATTTTATTAATTAAAATTATAAAATATAATATATACATAGATATATAAATGAAAAATAAAAGGAAGTAAAATATAATTCACATTTTCTATCAAATTGATTTTTTTATGCGTATTCATATAATTTCTACTGAAAATAAAAATAAAAATAAAAATCTATAAACTAAAGTAATATAAAAATATAACTGAATTATTAAGTATCTCTTCCTTTGAAATTAAATATTATTTTAAATAATTATATGAAATTAGTATAGTTATCAAGTAAGTTTACGGAGCTCAAGCAGCTCGTGAGCTTTAGGTGAGCTCGTGAGCTTTTAGTGAGTTGAGTTTGAGCTTGAAAAATAAGCTCGTTAATTATATGAGCCGAGCTCGAGCTCGATAAAAATTAAATGAGGCGAGCTGAGCTAGGGCCCAACTCGACTCTGCTCGGCTCGTGTCCAGCCCTAATGTTAATGGATGTCACATATAGTAGAAGGCATAAGTTTGGTGCTACAATTATTAGTACTTTGCTGCTATTATCACATACTATTATAAATTTATTTATAAGGAATCTTGCATGACTTCATCACGAACCGAAGAGAAATGGATAATTAAAGTACTAAATGATCATCTTATTTTATATGTAAATTCTTTTAGGATGGAACTAAAAACATTTTTGAAATTTTGTGAAGATTTATCTACAAAGTATGGATTAAAAGAAAATGAAAATATATATGTTATTGAAAAGGTAGGTATATTGATTGGGCATGAAATACACAACATTTCTACCTTATTTTATTTACAATTTTGGGACTTTATTGAATATATACAATCTAATTGCTCTATTTTTATATTTGTTGATAGTCTGGAGGCAATTGTGGGAAATTGAAAGTTTTTGAGGACTTAAGCTGGATTTGCCAAAGATTAGTCAAACAAGACCAAGTCAATTGGATTTTATCAGAGTTGTTATATATTTTTTTTAACTCTCAAATCTGATTTGTAATCTTAACGATTGAGATTTTTAGGAGTCATTTGAGATTTTTTTAAGGAGTATTTATTTAGAAAAGAAATGATTGTAAGGGGTCTTCTTCATTCTGAATTTTATCTGGAGAATTAAGAAAGTACTATGAGTTTTTATTTTCTCTGAAAAGATCAATTACATTAAGCCAATGAAGTTCGCCACGCCCATAAGGAGTTAAACGAACCTCATCCAGCTAAGTCGATTCTAATTACCGTGTTGTGAGAATTGTTTTGGTCTGCTATATTGTTTGATATTTATGTAATCTCTATGGGCATGACCAAATGCACATATTGATTCTGATTAGTTAATTAAGTGCGCAATTGATTGATTAATTAGACTTAACACACTGCATGTCAAATAGTTCGTAGTTAATTTGACCTAGGTAATGTTGAGAGTGCATAATCGTAATTCAAGAACGATCGTACCGATTCAATTGGTTATGGTCATGGGTCTTTTCTAGTTTTTAATGCGATCTACGTTAGATCAGTGATTAATTCAAATGGTCATACCCCGTCAGTCTATCTAGGAAAAGATTGGTTATTAGGCACGTTATCAATAGCTATAACTGTGACTATTAAACAGTGCAGATATTTTTAGTTTCGATGATCAACACTTAATTCAAATAAATCGACATAGCTGGGTACTTAAGTATAATTGATTTTTAATCTTAAATTTAATTCTAGTTTAATTAATCGCATATTCTCAAAATCCCCCCTTTACTTTGATTTCGTCAATACGATTACATTTACTGATTTCCGTTCTTCGTGGATCGACCATGTTTGCTACAATTTATTATGTTTGCAGGTTAAATTTAATATTGACGGATTCAACTACCGTCATATATTCATATATACTCTTGCTTTAAGTCTTTCAAATAGAGATGTTAGTGAGATTCCAAAATTCAGGTGAAACAATAAGTAGAGCTTTTCATGAAGTTCTTAGTGCAGTATGCGGTAGTGAAATGATCTATCAAGTGATATAATAAGGTATAGGGATCTAAGCTTCAAAACAATGCACCACATATAGCTAGTGATGATAAATATATGCCATATTTTAAGGTAATTATTTTGATTTATTTTCAATTTATCAACATGATAATACTTCATACTAAAATAAGCTTCCTATTTTTTTTATTTTTTTTTATAGTTTTCATTTGATGAAAGAATTGTATTGGAAGAATCGATGACACACATATTGGAGTATGCATCCCTATATGTGATCAAATACATTTCATAGGAAGAAAATGGATCCTAACATTTAACATAATGGTTGCATGTGACTTTGATATGTTTTTTACATTTCTATCGATCGGTTGGGAAGGATCGACACATGATACACATATTTTTTTTCATGCAATTAACACAACAAAATTATATTTTTCACATTCGCCTGAAGGTTCATCTTCTACCTTAAAACTAATGTTATTTAAATTTACATAGATTTAATATATTTTTTCATTTCAAATAGGTCGATATTACTTAGTTGATAAAGGATATCCAGATAGAAATGAGTATCTAGTGCCATACTCAAAGATAAGTTATCATCCATCCCAATTTCAACAAGAACCTCCAAGTACTATGCAAGAAGCTATCAATCGAGCACACTCATCTCTTTAAAGTTATATTGAAAGATCTTTTGGTATTCTGAAGAAAAGATGGAAAATACTCAATCATATGACATGTTTTAGTGTTCAATTCTAGATGAAAATTATAATTGCTATTCACTCTCTATAATTACATTCGTATTAAATGCACCAAGTGATATAACTTTCTTAATAATAGAAGAGCATCTAGATTATATACCCCTTATGAGATTTCGGATATTTCAAATACTTCAATAAATGATGATTATGGAAGATAACGTTGTACTCATTTTTATAATAATGATGTTATTGGAATTAAATTTTTAGATATAATATATGTTTCTATTTAATAATTCAATTATTTTTAGGGGAAATTACACAGAGAGTCAGTGAGTTTTGGGATAATTACAGCTATACCGAGTTTTGCAATTTTTAACTCTAAAGTGACATGAGTTTTGTAAAATGTTGCAAAGAGGGTTAACGGCGTCAGATCAAACCTTTGACTCCGTTAAATGACATGTATGTGCTTGGTTGGCGCTAAGTTGGAGCTGAGTTGGTGGTGATGTGGTAGGGCATTATGGTAATTTATATTTGTCATATCTCATGTCATTCATTTGTCTCATCTCATGTCATTATTTTTATCTTTATTTTTATTTTTATTTTTTAATGATTGTTTTATTTTTTTAATATTGTTTTTATAATTTATTTATTCTCATTATTATTATTATTTATGATTATTATTTATTATTTATTGACTATTTTTACTATTTATTATTGTTTATTTATTATTTTTATTGTTTTATTTTTTTGCTATTATTATTTATTTATTTATTTATTTATTTACTTGTTAGTCTTTTTATTTGTTATTTTAACTATTTTATTATTATTTATTTAGCTAAAACGAGTACAACCTATTTTTCATAAGATTCATTTTCTTAATTTTTATGATTAATTATTTATTTTTGTAGCAATTTATAAAATTGTATATATTAATAATTTACTAATTTAAAATAAATATTATTAAATATAATATATTTTTTTCTTCCGATAAATGTTATTTTAGAATTGGATATTGAATTTCAAAGGAAAAAAAGTATTTATGTAAATTTATTTATTCAATACATTTGTGAAATTCATAAGAACGATTATGTTTTGGGTAGATTTAAAATTTTCAATTCATTAAATTTGAGGACAAATTGGTCTAAATAATTTAGATTTTAGCATTACCGATTAAATTAACTTTTACATTATATTGAACAATAAAATTAATATAATTATATCATTTTAATAATTTATTTTTTAAATTAATTCATTAATAAATTTATTAAAATACTCTATCTACTATAAATCAATTATTGTTGTATATTGTTTTTATTTATAAAAAATTGAACTTTTGATATGTTGATATATTAAAACGTTATAATAAAAAGTTTAATTGATGTTAAAAATGATACACCAATTATTATAAATATTTTCATACTATTTTATTTTTTTTAAAATCACAAAAGAATAATATTAAATAATTAAATATATAAAAAAAAATCCGACTTACGAGCACAGATACAATCTGATTTTTTGAAAAAAAACATTTAATATTACTATCATATTATAAAAAGGGCAAGTGATGATTATCTAATCATTAATTTTTTTGTCCAATAGATAAAATAAGGACTGATATGGCAAAAGAAAGAAGGGTAAAACTGTCTTTATACATGATGGTGTGTCAAAAGTTTGACTTGACGCTGTTAACCCTCTCTACAACATTTTACAAAACTAGTGTCACTTCAGAGTTAAAAACTGCAAAACTTGACCTAGCTGTAATTATACTAAAACTCACTGACCCTCTATGTAATTTTCTCTTATTTTGATTGTTATTCGGATTGAGCCACCTACTGGCCTTATATTTATTTTTTTAACATAAAAATTAATAAAATATATTAATATGATAAATTAAATATTAAAATTATTTATATTTACAAATAGAATAATTTATAAATATAATTAAAATTTAAACTATCCAAATCATAAATTTATTTTAAGTTTGATTTATTTTTAATATAAATTATCAATTTCAATTTATTTTTTTTTAAAAAAATAATAATAATAATAAACAAAATTTTCCATTTTTTTTAATTTTTCTCATCAAAATCTTATTTAAAATTTAATTTAAACTTCAATTTATTAAATCTTAAAATAGTTATTAATTGATTTAAAATAATAATTATAATATTAAAATATTATTAAATATAATAAATTAATTCATTTATTCAAATAATATTTAACTCAATTTGATTATAATTTTAAGATTGTGATATGATAAATATATATATATATATATATATTAAAATATTAATTAAGTAAACAATAAAAAAATCATATAATTATTCAATATATTAAATAAAATTTCTTAATCAAACTCATAATAATATTAATATAAATATTATGTTTAGGAAAAAAAATTATAAAACAATTTATTTTTTAAAATTACTTAAGTCTCTCCCTTATTTTTATTTTTATTTATTTCTAGTTTAACCTATGATTTAAAAAATCCTCCGCCTAATGCCTTGACCGCTTAAACCCGACTAGACGTCCACCTTTTAGTTAGAGCTATTTGTCATAATCAAAATGATTTATTTGGATCAATATGAGTATATTTTTATTCATATTGCTTATGATTTGACACGAATGAGAACATATATAAAAGTTTTAAATATGTTGGAAATTTTTTAAAGTATAATATAATTTTTAGTTAGTCAACATATTTTTCATTTACTTTCAGTAAAACTGCTTTGACCGCCTAGACTCCGTCTAGTCCCTGCCTCAACCATCTAGACATTACGGAGGGTCACCGCCTCGAATTCGATTTTCAATTTTTTGAACACTGGTTTAACCACATATTTTTACCTCTTAAAATTTAAAATTTAAAATTTAATTTTATGTACCCAATTTATTTTTATGTTAGGATTATTTTTAATATACTAAGTATTTAATTTTCATACAATTATTTAAATAAATTTAATTTAACCATCTCAATTTCAATTTCAATATGTTACATTGTGGACATCATTTATGTCTACTAAACTTAATTAAAATACAATATAAAAGCCTATACCCATATGTTAAGGTGAATTTAATGCATTTTGGAAAACTAAAAAAGTTTGAAATTTTGTATTAAAAAAAAAAGTTTTTGTTACAAAACCAAATCAATATTCACATAATAACAACTTACACAAGAGATGGAGGGAGAGATGGGAAGAGATATAGAAAGAAAAAGAGATATAAGTGAATTGACAAATTTCATTTCATCAACTTCATCCTCTATTTATAGAGGAATCCATGTACACTTGTCATTCATCATGTACACAAACTTTACTCAATTGACACATGCTCTCTAATGTGTCACAAACATACTAATACTTATATGGGTGGAAGCCAATACATTCCCATTTAATACATAATACTCCCCCTTGGATTCACCAATTTACTGCCTCGTTAAAAACCTTGCCAGTAAAAACCCAGTGGGACAAAAAAGAAACAAAGGGAAAAAGAGTACAGTTTAATCCAGACATAAAACTCCCCTGATGAAAATACCCATAAATTAATCACCTAATTTGGAGAGTCTTTGCATTCCGATTCCGTGAAGTAACCTTTCGAATATGGACGTTGGTAATGTCTTCGTCAGTAAATTAGCCAAATTGTTTGAAGATCAAATCTGCTTCACGTTGATTTGTCTGGATTCTTGGAGCTTGTGGGTGTAGAAAAATTTGGGAGATATGTGCTTCATTCTATCCCCTTTGATGTATCCACCTCTTACTTGGGCGATACAGACAGCATTATCTTCGTAAAGAATTGTTGGCTCGTTTGATGTTTATGGGATACCACATGAACTCTGGATATGATGTATAACCGATCTCAACCAGACACATTCACGACTGGCTTCATGCAATGCCAAAATTTTGGCATGATTTGAAGAAGTAGCAACCAAAGTTTGCTTTATGGATCTCCAAGAGATAGCTGTGCCATTATATGTAAAAATATATCCAGATTGAGAACGAGTTTTATGTGGATCCGAAAGATAACAAGTATCAGCATAACCAACTAACTCAGAAGGATTATCTGAATTCGAATAAAACAGTCCTAAATCAACAGTCCCCCGAAGATATCTGAGAATATGTTTAATTCCATTCTAGTGACGACAGGTCGGGGAAGAACTGTATCTAACCAATAAATTTACAGCAAAAGCAATGTCTGGTCTCGTACATTGGGCTAGATATAGGAGGGCACCAATTGCACTCAAGTATGGTGTTCCAGAATCCAAAACATTTTCATCATCATCTTTGGATCTGAATGGATCCTTTTTGGGATCAAGAGAACGAACGACCATCGGGATGCTTAATGGATGACATTTTTCCAAATTAAATCTTTTTAAGATCTTTTTTGTACAAGTTTTTTGATGGATCAGAATTCCATTATTTCGATGTTCAATTTCTAATCCCAGACAATATTTTGTTTTCCCCAGGTCTTTCATTTCAAATTCTCTTTTTAAATATTCAGGAGTCTCTTGGATTTCATTTTGGGTTCCAATCAAGTTCATATCATCAACATAGACTGCTACTATTGCAAATCCAGATCCCGATTTTCTAATGAACACACATGGACAAATAACATCATTATGTATCATTCCTTAACTAAATATTCACTCAGACAATTGTACCACATTCGTCCAGACTGTTTTAATCCATATAGTGACCTTTGTAATTTCACTAAGTATAACTCTCGAGGTTTATTAATTTCAGGAATTTTTAATCCTTCTGGAACTTTCATGAAGATTTATGTATCCAGGGAACCGTATAGATATGCAGTTACCACATCCATTAACCTCATTTCCAGATTCCTTTCTTTCACCAATCCAATAAAAAATCGGAAAGTAATTGTATCCATCACAGGTGAATAAGTTTCATCAAAATCAATCTCAGGCCTTTGTGAGAAACCCTGAGCAACCAATCGGGCTTTATATCTCACAATTTTGTTTTTCTTATTTCACTTTCTAATGAATACCCATTTATAACCAACTGGATTAACACTTTTTGGTGTTTCAATAATAGGTCAAATAACGTTCCGTTTATTCAATGAACTTAATTCTGTCTGGATTATTTCTTTCCATTTTGGCCAGTCATTTTGTTCCCTACAATCATTTATGGATTGAGGTTCATAATCATCATTCATTACATCAATAGCTACTGTATATGAAAACATATTATCAACAACAAAGTTTTCACGGTTCCAAATTTCTTTTGTATAATTAATGGATATTTCTTCATTCTTGGATACGTTTACCTCCTCAGAGGTCTTTTCCTCAATTGGATTTTCAACTTCCACAATTTGTAAATTTTGATTAGTATCTTTCGAATGTATTATATCAATAGTATTCTCGATTCTAACTTTTCGTTTTTGTGGTACAATATCTTTGGACCCAACAGGTCTACCACGTTTTTTCTGGATTTCAGATGCCTTACCAGTTACCATCTGTTTTGATTTCTCAGTAGGCACATCCAGTTGAGTTGGTGCATTACATGCTGGTATATGAGATTTCGTAACTTTAGCAGCATCAACAAAACTATCTGGTAAACGGTTTGCAACCGTTTGTAAATGAATTATCCTACGTACTTCATTTTCACTTTGACTAGTACGTGGATCCAGATAATGCATCCTTTCACTTTTCCAAACGAGTTCATGTTTACCAGCATTAAAAGGTTCATCCATTCCAAGTCGTGGGAATAATTCTTCATTAAAATGACAATTTGCAAATCTTGCAGTAAACATATCACCCGTCATGGGTTCCAGATATCTAATTATAGACGCTGAATTATATCCAACATAAATTCCCAAACGACGTTGTGGTCCCATTTTGGTTCTCTGAGGGGGTGCTATGGGAACATATAAAGCACAACCAAAAGTTTTCAAAGAGATATATCTGGTTTATTTCCAGTTGCCAACTGTAACGGAGAATATTCATGATATGCAGTGGGTCTTAGGCGTATCAATATGGCTGCATGTAATATTGCATGACCCCAAGCGGAAATCGGTAATTGAGTTCGTAACAACAACGTTCGGGCAATCATTTGAAGCCTTTTAATAAAAGATTCCGCTAATCCATTCTGGGTATGAACATGAGGTACCAAATGTTCAACATTTATACCAATTGACATGTAATAATCATCAAAAGCCCTTAATGTAAATTAACCAGCATTATCCAGACGAATATTTTTAATCTGATAATCTGGGATTGTGCTCTCAACCTTATTATCAGGGCAAGCAACTTAGCAAACGCCACATTCCATGTTGATAATAAACATGCATGTGACCATTTCGCAGAATTGGTCCACAAATATCCCCTTGAATTCTATCCAAAAATGATGGACACTCAAAATTTATTTTTAATGGGGATGGTCTAACTATCAATTTCCCTTGAGTACAAGTAGTACAAAAACTATTTTTTGATATCAATATTTTCAAATAATTCAATGGATGTCCATTAGAATTCTTAATAATTCTACGCATCATCGTGGACCCAGGATGGTCAAGTCTATCATGCCATAATTGAAAAGCTTTAGGGCCAGTTATTTTCTTGTTCACTACAGCGTAGGCTTCTATTGGAGATATTTTCGTAAAATATAACCCAGATGATAATGTATGAAGTTTTTTCCAGAATAATTTTCTGTCCAAAAACAATAGACGTAATATACAAATACTTCATATTTTGTTCATTCACTGTCTCAATATGGTATCCATTTTTCCTGATATCTTTAAAACTCAGCAAATTTCGTTTCGAATTACTCGAATATAATGCATTATGGATACATATTTTCATTCCCTTTTCTAACAGCATAATAGCTTTTCCATATCCCTCAATTAAATCAGCAGAACCAGATATGGTATTTACTCGAGCCTTATATTCTGATATGTTCAGGAAATATTTTTTATCTCGGAGGATAGAATAAGTTGTAGCACTATCAATCAAACATATTTCTAACATATTTCCTGGAATTTCCATATCCTATCCAAATAAACAAAGTCACATATCAGAATTCTCCAATTTTTCTAACTTTAATCAATAAATACATCAATATACTAAGTCGAAAAATATATCCATGCAATTATATCCCATCATGGATTTCTCATATAATCTCCTCATAATTTTCATAATTTAATCTCAGAGATTCCATCTCAATAAACTATATTTATTTCAAATATTCATTGCTGAGATTTTTTTAGGCTAATTTCTTAATCCTTTTTCACTTTCAAATAATCAGGATTATGATCTGGGTTGGAGAGTAATCTCATTATTTCCATTTCCATACTCATCCATTTATATTAATATAATTTTTTCCAGATAGATCTAGAGCCTTTTCAATATTCAAATTTCCGACACTTCTTAGGTGACAATTAAATTAAAATGCATTGCGTATGCTCTAAATAAAGATTAATGATGCAACAAAAATATATACATATATATCTGGACCAATTTTCTATCTTAGGTTGGCAGCGCCAAACTTCACACAAAATTTTCTGGAATAATGATATCAACTTTTGGGCAAACAATTTAACTCCCAATTAATCAGATGTCATTTCTATATGATCCAAATCAATTCAATTCAATCACCTAAGTGAATAACTCATCTTTTTTCTTTTTCAAAATTTCACGTCAATATTTCAATAATTTTCTAGGTGTATATTAAACTTTCTACATAATCATGGATAAATAAATTTAACCATCTACTTGGTCAATAGATTTCATATGACATAAAATTTAAATACAATAAATATCCTCTTCTTTTGTTATTTTTGTTTCTCCCTCTATAACAAATAATAATTTCAACCTCAGAAATTTTCATCTCGAAAATAATTTCTTTCACTATAAACTTTATCATCATTTATTATTTCCGTTTACCCAATATATGAATTCCATTTCTCAACCAATTTCCAAATTAATTCAATAATATAAGGCCAAGTCACTTGATGGAATCAATTTCATTTTCATCTCAATTAATATACATATTTTTTTTCCATATCTCAAGATGAACAATTCCACTTTTCAAACACCAAACAATTCCCTTTCTTTTTCTTTTCTATCAATTTTCATTTCCCTCTTTTCTATCAATTATCCATTTTTTTTCTTTTTATGGTTCCAGATCAATATCTCAATTTTTCAATATAATCCAGCAGCATCTCAGTATAATTAAAACATCATTACCAATCACTTTTTGATCTGGAGGATCCGTCTGGGTGACAACCAGAGAGCATACTCGTGCTGATAACGTGTTACAAAACCAAATCAATATTCACATAATAACAACTTACACAAGAGATGGAGGGAGAGATGAGAAGAGATATAGAAAGGAAAAGAGATATAAGTGAATTGACAAATTTTATTTCATCAACTTCATCCTCTATTTATAGAGGAATCCATATACACTTGTCATCATGTACACAAACTTTACTCAATTGACACATGCTCTCTAATATGTCACAAACATACTAATACTTATATGGTGGAAGCCAACACATTCCCATTTAATACATAATAGTTTTAAATTTATTTTTAGAAGGCAAAACTTTGATAAATGATTGCTCCCTCCAAATTCATTAAATGAATAATAGTACCAATAATATAATAATAGTAATAATATTTCCATTTAACATCAATTCTTTCATCAAATTTTTTCTCTCACCAATTATCTTTTATTATACAATTATTTATCAATTCTATAAAAATTAAAAATATCAAGATAAATTATTTTCCTTAATATATATTTGAGTTATTTTTATTTTTTCAAGATATATTAATACACTTTAATATATATCTTACAATCAAATATGAAGTAAATTCATATTTTTAATTATAAATTTAATATATTTTCTAATTAGGGGGTGTTTGGATCCCTCAAGAGTTAAGAATTAACCAATTAATTTTTAAGAGCTATTTACAATTAGCTAGCTAATAATTAATAGGAGGTGTTTGGATCCACTAGTAACTAATTAACAAATAGTGTCTAAATGACCAACTTGTCCCTATTAATTACTAACTAACTAACTAATAATTAATAGAGGTCAGAGATTGTGAGGGCTATTGAGTCTTTTGTCATATATTAGAAAGTATTAAGAGGTATTACTAGGGTTGGGCCAACTAATGAAGTAATTGTTAAGAGCTCATCCTCTTAAGAGTTAAGAGACCTTTTAAGAGACCTGTTTGGATCTTTATCTATTAATTCTATCTCTTAATTTTATCTTTTAAGAGATTCAAACGGATCTAAATTAGAAATCATAAATTCGAAATATTTAGTGTTTCAAAACCAAATGCAGTCATATAACATCTTATAATGTTTCATGGTGCATTAAAAATGGTAATTTTCCAATCAACAAAATGTTTACGTAATGTGTACATAGGATGTGATTCAATTTTTTCTTCCTTTTTTTTAAATAGAATGTATCCATATGATACCATTTTTAAGATAGTTTGGAAGTTTGGAAGTGAAGGAAATGGAATGCCCCAAATTTGACAGAAATGGTAGCAATTAGAAAGCCGGATCACAACAAATACAAAAGCTTTAGCACATATATTATAACATATCAAATTATAGTGTTGTTATCTACTTTGTAGGCAGATAGTTATATAAAATTAATATAATAATTTATAATATAGATTCTCTATCTATATTTAATATAAATTTAATTTAAATTTTTATATTTGTACAAGTATTAATTTATAATATAGATTATTTTAATAAATTTATCCATATAAATTTAAATAGTAATAATTTATTTTTAAAAAATAAAAATAATATATTTAGTCGGATAAGAGAAATTTAAACAATAATAGTATAGAAATCATGTTGAGATAGTTTAATTAAATTATGTAATTGGTTTTTTTTTAATTATAAATTTTTTAAGTAAAAATCCTCTGAAATAGACTTTTTAAAATTCAAAATACAGTTATAGATCTACTTTAAAAAAACATAAAAAAATAGACTTTTAAAAATTTAGTTTTCACTCCATAAGCTGAATTTTCCAAAATACTCCAGAATTTTTACAATTGACAGATTCTAAGAATTACACTCATAATCTGTGAATTACGGTCACAGTCTATGAATAGTTTATGGAATGAAAAATTAACGTTTAAATTTGTAAACTTTTCAAAACAAGTCCATAATTTATACTAAATTTTGTATGGTAAAAACGAAAATTTCCCTAAATTTAATTATAAATACATAATTTTTATACAAAGGAAAGGTGCCTGAGAGCTAGAGATTATTGTTGTTTCGTGTTGTTGGTTGGTGTTTTCTTTCCAATTGCTTACCTATCAAACATTATATTTTTACTTTACGGAATGTGAAAATTCTCATTTTTAAACCAAAAATTAAAATAAAAATTTGTTTTGACCCATCAGTACAATTCTTTTAAAACTAAACATTTTATAAATTTTTTTACTAGTTTTAAACCAAATGGACAAAAATACTCAAACTAATAAAAATAAAATAAATCTATAAATAAAATAAAAATAATAAAAATAAATTTATTTAAAATCCAAAAATACCCTTAATCTCTCTGGACTTCAAGACTCAACCGTTTGAACTCCTCCCTCAAGTATCAGTGACCGGGAAGCATCCATTGCTTTTATGGCTTCCCGGTGAACGAAACCGGGAAGCATACTATAAAATTGGCTTCCCGGTGTTTTAGACCGGGAAGCACAGTACATTTCCTTAGCTTCCAGGTGGTTAACACCGGGAAGCTGAATGTATAGTTAGCATTTTTTATATATGTACTGAAGCTATATGTTTACCAGTAATGATTTTGTGAGAGTTTTTTTTTCTTCTTAGGAAACTCCTAAAAAGGTTCATTTGAAAGATGGGAGGTACTTTAAGTACCCTAAAAGGGTATTCGATGAGGCTAGGCTTAACACTTATGAACAGCCCATGGTAATGGATCTGATTGAATCAAAGTTTAAAGAATTCTATTTACTTGATGAATGGAAAAAGGGACCATTCAGTCACCTCTTGCATATTCACCAGAGGAAGGGGGCGCATCCAGGCAACTTCATTCTGCGTGTCATTTCTAATGAGCTAGAAGGGAAAAATTGTAAGCTTGACGAGGTCTGGTTAGGAATCCGCAATAAGGCAATCCGGTTTGGCAAAGAAGAATTTGCTTTGATTACCGGATTGAAGTTTTGGCAGATTTCCAAGAACTTAATGAGAATAAATAGAGGACCAGAGGACTTGAAATTGTGTTTACAGTCGGTTCATTCAGCGTCAAGAAACTGAACATGTAGCAGATATTATGAACTAGTTTAGAACGCAAACTACTCGGGATATGAATGTGTTCGATGCGTTGAAGATATGTTATGCAATCTTTGTTGAGAAGTTCTTGATGGGTCCAGAAGGGAAAAGGCCAATGAAGAAGCTAATATGACATATGGTGGAGGATCAGGAACGGTTCTACCGCTTTCCATGGGGGACATTCTCATATTCACATACAATTCACGGGCTTAGAAATTGCCTACAAGGCAAGGCACAAGCCGTGAAGACATTCAACTTCTATGGTTGTCCTTGGACAATAGTGGTAAGTAAATTTATTATACAAGTATATTTGGTATAATATAGTACATGTTGTTTTGGTATTATTCTGTAGTGGTGGCTGTTGGAGATTTATCCAAATTTGAAGGACTTCTTAAAAGCTCAAGTGGACAAAAAAGCTCCGAAGATTCCTAGATTTCTCAAGTGGAGAATAAGGGATTATTCGAGTAAAGATTTTGATCACTTCCTGAAAAATGTGAGTAATATTCTTGTATTTTGAAATAGTATAGGGTATTCTGGATATTTAACATATTTTTGTGTTTATTATGTTGTAGAAAATTGATCTTGGGAAAGGAAAATTAGAGTTAACACTTGAGAAGAAAAAGAGTTCATTTTATATTTCAGCACTTGAAACTGAATTAGGAGCCGCAGATGTTGACCCTGCTACATTAGGAGTGGAAGATGAGGGAATTGATGATTATCAATTTCTCAAACGTCTCAATTCAGAAGATATGGTTAGTACTTTTTAATTATTATATTGTTTAGTACGATATAGGATTTAGTATGTCGTTTAGAAAATGATTCTTTATTTTTCACTGTAGGATGTTGAGCGAGAACATCCATCCGATATTGGTCGTAAACCCAATGTGGCAGTAAATGACAATGAAGAGGTTATTAGCTTGTTGACTAAAATCCTAGATAAAGTGGAGGACAATAGCCACAGGATCGAACGGTTACAGCTCTTGGTGAAGAAAACGCTTTTCACTAAAGAATGTAATATACTGAAACAAGTTATTAGTAAGCATATTATGGTTTTGTAATTTTAGGATTCAATATTACGCTTTTAAAGACTATGTAACATATGCTTCCAGGTCACTAGAACCTGGAAGCAGTTGAATTTTCCTTCTGTTTCCAGGTGCTTGTGACCTGGAAGCACTTGGAATCTGTTTAAAATTTCAACTGCTTCTAGGTTTTGGTGACCTGGAAGCACCTGATTCATAACTGTTTCCAGGTTATAAGACCTGGAAGCACGTTATCAGGTGATTCCAGGTCTCACCAACTAGGAAACTGTTTACAATTTCAACTGCTTCCAGGTTTTGGTGACCTAGAAGCACCTGATATGAATCAGTGCTTCCAGGTCACCAAAACCTGGAAGCAATTGAAATTGTAAACAGTTTCCTGGTTGGTGAGACCTGGAAGCACTTGATTCATATCAGGTGCTTCCAGGTCACCATAACCTGGAAATATATTAATATTGTAACTATTTGCAGGTTATGTTGACCTGGAATCACCTAATTCATATCAGTGCTTCCAAGTCATCATATAACCTGGAAATAGTTTCAAATGTCAACTGCTTCCAGGTTATGATGACCTGGAAGCACGTGATATGAATCTAATGAAGATGAATTTCACATGGAATCTTGTTTTTGCTTTACAATTTATAACCTCTCTAATTTATTTTCTGACTCTTATGTAGGTAAAGATGATAGTGATAGTGAAGAACACAATAGGGAGATAAGAAAAAAGATGCGAAATGAGCCAATTTCAAATGAAGAAGAAAACATTGGTTCAGATGAAAATGAAGATGATGATGAAGATGAAGATGATGGAGATGATGAAGATGAAGATGGTGGAGATGCTGAAGTTGAAGAAGGTGAAAATGAGGAAGAGTCAGAAGATGATAGAGAAGAGGGACAAGGGGATAGTTTCATCATCAGTCAGCGGGAACCAATTCAAAATAACGCTGATGTTGAAAGTGGAGGAATAAAGTCAGATCATAATGAGGAAGAAGGGGGTGATATGGCTACAAAGATTGAGGAGAATAAAGAAGAGGTAGAGAGAGAAAAAGAAAGAAGATACAGATGATAAAGAAGAAGAGATAGAAAATAAACAAGAGGAATAGAAGGAAGATGAAGAAGAGATGAAGAAGAAACAAGAGGAAGAGAATGATAAGAATGAGGAAAATAAGATAGAAGAGGAGGAGGAGATGATTCAGAAAGTAGATGATGCTGAAGAGAGAAAAAATGAGGAGGAAGCACATGAGAAAAAAAATGAGGAGGAAGCATATGATGAAGAACAGGGGTAGGAGGGAAGAAAAAATGATACAACAAGATTAGATGCTCTTGTTAAATTGATAACTACATCATCACTTGCAGAACTAGAAATTTCTAATGAAAATGTGGTTGATCAGACATTGGGTGATGAGGATGGGCAGGAGACAATCACTCACACTGTTGTAGTAAAACCTCTTGGATTGGTAAGTTTTCACCCTCAATGTTGAGCTGTTAGTTGTTTAACACCAACTTTAAGTCTTGTTTTTGCATTTGGGGCATGTTTCAGAGAAGGGGAAAGAGAGCACGTGAACATGTTCAAATATACATTGATGATGATGGGTCTAGTCCAGATGATCTGATTATAGAAAAAAGAAAGAAGCCGAAGAAGTCAAAAAAGGCTATGTAGCCAGCTCCAGCGAAGGCGCTTACATTGCCAAAGGATCACCGTGTTGTTCTAGAGATCATTCCAACCAAGCCTTTCCATGGCATAACTACATTTTGTCAAGTTCCAGATGGTTTTGAGGTCTTTGTCGCAACTGAATCCAAGAGAGTGTAAGTACTAGCATTGGTTTGTTTGATTTTGAATTAGTTATTGTTTAGGTAATTTTGCTCTTAGTATCAATCAAGCATAAAGAAATCCTGGTTTTCGACTCTCTCGCTCCTAAGGCCAATACTATTATATGACACTTGAGGTCTTTTGTTACTTTTCTAGACAGAATACTGAAAAAACTAAGTTGTGAAGTAACAATTGGTACGCCTGAAGGTGAATGGAAGGTATTGGTTCCTGGTGAATCTGTAGGTGTACCGATTCAGCCTGACGGGTAAGTTTATCCAATAATAAGTACCATGTATGAAAAAATAATATGAAAAATGTGGAATTCACAAAGTTGCATTACTTATTATGCAGGACTTCCTGTGGTGCATATGTGTGTATGTACATTCGAGATATTTGGACAAGGCAAACCGCATGGACATTTGGGGAAACATGTGATGATGCAATAAGCATGAGGAAGGAAATCACATATTGTATTTATGAGAACTCAGTGGAGGTTGATAGAGGTTCAGACAGTCAATCAATTGATGTTTAACCAATATGTAAATTACAATATTAACAGTTAGTTTAAGACATTAAATTAGTGTTTATTTTGAAGTTAGTTTTCATATATCTAAAAATGTGTTTTGTTTATATCCGAAGCAAATAATACAGGTCATTAGAAGTTTTTTTTTTTACTTTATGTTATGCTTTAAAAAAAGCTTCCCGATCAACACACCTGGAAATTGACAAGAAATGCTACTGTTTCCCGGTCAACACACCTGGAAAGAGGACCAAAAACATGCTTTCAGGTCTTAAAGACCTGGAAGCATGAGGCATATTTGCCTGTTTCCAGGTCTCCATGACCTGGAAGCTATGTAGTAAAGCTTCCAAGTTACGTAAACCTAGAAGTAGGCCAAAATGTCCTGTTTCCAGGTTCACAAGACCGGGAAGCATGTATTGGACCACTTAAAAATTGCAAATTTATTTTCAAAAATCATAAAACAAGTACTTAGTTACGTTGTAATCAATTAGTTCCCATAAGTGAGTTTTGGGAGACCATTGCGAATGTGTTGGCTACTTATGCTAGTAAGTATACTCCTACGTAGCACTAGGAAACATCATGTTATTCGATTTTCAATATGCGACGAAAATATTATCTAATGTTGTCTATGATGTTGAAATAATGATAAATGGATGGTTTTAACAAGACCGGGTCGACCCCCGTTCCTAAAACGGTGCACATTTTCAATACAAACATATAGAGCGGATAGTGCAATCGTTCAAACGGAATGGAAAGTGAATCCCATAATAATTATTAGATCCCACTACATAATCCACATATGCTAGAATATTAAAGGTTGAAAAAAGAGGACCAAAAACATGCTTCCAGGTCTTAAAGACCTAGAAGCATGAGGCATATTTGCCTGTTTCCAGGACTCCATGACCTGGAAGCTATGTAGTAAAGCTTCCAGGTTACGTAGACCTGGAAATAGGCCAAAATGTCTCCTATGTCCAGGTTCACAAGACCGGAAAGCACGTATTGGACCACTTAAAAATTGCAAATTTGTTTTCAAAAATCATAAAATAAGTACATAGTTACGCTGCAATCATTTCATTATTTTGATATCCATTTATGAATTCCAAAAAATCGGTATGGCTTCTCGATTTTGTTTACCTGGAAGCAGACTACTTTTTTGCCTGTTTCTCGGGTAAAGGACCAGGAAGCAACATAGTCTGTTTCCGGGTCCAATAACCGGGAAACGGGCAAAAAAGCAATTAGCTTCCCAGTATACAGAACCGGGAAGCCATATAGATCTTCTTTAATTTCATTTACCCACAACCTGTAAAACACTACTCCATTCTTCAGTATATTAACAACACTATTTTGTTCTTCCAAAATATAATACTCCTTTAATTTAAGCGTTAATGAGATTCATCAAACAAAATAAATCAACTAATAAATGTATGTGACTAGAATTGATCTGAAGAATTGGATAACGCTTCAAGATCTGAGGGTACTTCTTCGGATGAAGTGTTATTTGCGTCATCTCTTTGTGTCATGTCTGGGCTCAATCCGGTGCCATTTGATGCCTGCTCAGTATCATGCTCTTGCGCAACTTTTTTAAGACACTTACGAATGGTATGACCTTCTTCCTTGCAAAATCTGCAATGTACTGGTCGACGGTGTAACACCTTCTGCAACTGAAGCATCCGTAGTACCTTCTACACCCGTTGTAAACATGGCATTATTGCCACTTTTACGCCTGATAGGATTCTTACACGTGAGTCTTGTGTGACCCTTATCACCACACCTCCCGCATGTTTTAGTTCTAACGTTTTATCCTCTGGAGGGAATCCTTTTATCCTTTGGACGACCCTGCTGTCGCTTCTCTATAGGCGGTAGGACTGATCTCCTTGATGGCGGCCATGTTCTTTTGTGAGGAACGGGATCGATTGGATGTTCATATGATGCTCTCCACCACTCTTTACTATAATACTCATAGCATAATGTATGTGGGTGAACCTTCATCAACCTATGTCAATTTACCAAAAGTCAAATATATGAGAAATTATATAAATCGATAAAATAAAAGAAAGGTGTAGTAAAATACCTAGCTGCAGCAAAAACATGTAAGCAAAGAAGACGATCAAGTTGCCAAGCCTTACAAGTATATTCATTTGATTCAAAATCAACCACGTGAATATCCTCTCCATGTGTCACTTGATAGTGCCTACCTTCAAGAATGGGAACTGCAATGCTACCATTGACATCATTTTCAAGTTCATTTATGTGTGATACAGCCCTAGGCGTTACTGATGTAGACAATTTTTGGGCCGCTTCGCGCCTATCACAAAACCAATGTTGCACCAATGCTCTTAGAAACTCATTTGCAGCTATTATGGGTAGTCATCAAGCTTTCTTCATGACTGCATTAGTCGATTCTGCAATATTAGAAGTCAACATAGCATACCTTTTTTCCTCACAGTATGACCGCGCCCACCTTTTCTTACCAATCTTTATTAACTCAGCATACATCTTTGGACTGACAACATATATATCATCCAATAACAAATCACATTCTTCTATCGTATGAGCATAACAAGCAGCCTTCAGTAGACGTCCTGTATTTCCACGCTTGACTCCAAATGACTTCATGTTATTTACCAAATGGTAGTAACATATAACATGTGGAACACCTGAGTAAACTCTTCTTGTGGCAGCAAATATACTTTTATGTCTATCTGAAACAATGACTAGGTTAACCGGGTTTCCAATTGCCTTTCTCAGCTTCGTGAAGAACCAACACCATGAAGCATTATCCTCGACATCTGCAAACCCAAAGGCGATTGGGTATATGCCACCGTTACCGTCATACGTAAGTGTAGTAATAATTATTCCTTTATACTCACCTTTCGTATGTGTTACATCAACGGCGACTACAGGACGAACATGTGATAGAAATCCATGAATTGATGAACCAAGAGCAAAGAATGAGTATAAGAAAGTGTTGTCAGGTCTAGTATGTATCGAAGTAATGGTGTTGGGTTAGAAGCTCTCAGCTGTTTGAAGTAAGTAGGAAGGATTTGACAATATTCAATCCCATCACCGTAAGCAAACCTTAGAGCATGTTGAATGGCTCTTCATGCCTTGCTATACTCAATCTTGACTTGATAACGATCCTCTACCTCATTTTGCACATGTTTAGCACGATAGTCGGCCACGGTGACCTGTGTTGAGTATAAATTACCAAGTAGATCGGACTTCAAAGGGCGATGGTATGAAGTGTGTGTATCTGGTATGCATGAATGTTTCGAGTTGAACTCTGTAACGTGCCATATTGAAGAACCTGACCCTTGCCTGGCACGGAATGCGAAAGAGCATGTCTCGTCTGAGCATTCCACTTCAAAACGAATTTTGTTAGACCGAATAATTTTGGTCGTGAACTTATTCTCCAGAGCATACTTCCCAACTGCAATCTTCATTTCCTTCTTCTTCTTAAATCTCTCACCTTTTTCAAGTGGATTTCTCCAAACTGGAGCAGAAAGTGCATATACGACATCTTGTGTGAATGAATAACAACTAGCACCGGGCAAAACCCAAGTCGGATCGTCTGGCATAGCGGCTCTAACTGGTTCTTCTTCATCACTTTGCGAGGAAACATCAGGACACTCTTCTAAATCATCCAAATCATCAACTTGCATTGGTTCGATCTGCCTTTCATCTACACAATCCCTAATATTCTCCAAATCTTCAAACACTTCATTTGCAGTGGGTTCATTAAGATAAAAAAGGTCGATGATTTTCCGTTGTAGTAATAATATCCATATTATGTGTGTCACTATATATGTGACCAGTGCTCCCATTGACTTGTTCATTATATTCCTTGCCTTTTGCGATGGTATCAACAAATAAATACATGTGCTCTCCATGATCCTCCTTCACAAAATTAAAATCTTCATCGTTAGAAACTTGATATCGTTGTCTCGTAGAATCTGATGACAACGCATGTATGGTCAAATCTAAAGTAGATTGTATCTTCAATTTTGCATATAGTTTGTGTACTAAATGAGAATACGAAATATCCGTATCAAGTAGCAGAACGAACATTTCACCACCCTTATATTCACCATCAACCCATTCTGCCTTGAACTTCACTAGGGTCTTTTTAATTGTCATGCCTGAAAAAATAAAACAAACATTAAAAGTATTCAATAAAAAAAGAAATCAAAATTTTTAAAAAAATGTAACTTCCCGGTAATGGAGACCGGGAAGTAGTTATAATTTGGATTCATTTCCCGGTCGTATAACTGGGAAGCATGAAAAACATTCTGCTTCCCGGTTAGAGGACCGGAAAACAAGCCAATTTTCTTTTCGTTTCCCGGTAAAGAAACCGGGAAGCAAAGACTCCCCAGTGGTTTCCCGGTCAGTTACACCTGGAAACAACACAAAAATTAGTTTGCTTCCCAGTTAAGATAAACTAGGAAGCATAATATTGTTTCCTGGTGTACTGGACCCGGAAACAGACTAGTTTTTCAACAATTTCCCGGTGTAAAGACCTAGAAACACCTGTAAACAACAAAAGATGGTTTCCCGGTCTAGTACACCTGGAAGCAATACAAAAACCGGTCTTCTTCCTAGTCCAAAAAAACCAAAAAACATCATAGGTTGTGTTTGGTCACATCAGCGTTTTTGATAGCGATTAGCGTTTTTGATAGCGTTTAGCATTTTTAATAGAGTTTAGCGTTTTTTAAATAGTGTTTAACGTTTAACTTTTTAGTTAGTGTTTTTAATAAATAATGTTTGGTAAACTAGCGTTTTAATTATCTAATAAAGTTTAAATGACGTAAAAGGACATGTAAAAATGTAAATTAATTTAAATTTAAAATATGATTTTAGAATAAATAAATTAATTATTTTTCAATAAATAACAAAAAGTGAATAATATATTTATAAAAATCAATTTTTTTCTATGTCTTTAAAAAAATTATTTAATTTATTAAAACCAAAATTAAAATAATAAGTTAAGAAATAATTATTACAAAAAATTTGATAAAGAGATTAATTTTATGTGGATAAGGATAATTTTGGAAAAATAATTTCAAACGCTTTGATTGAAACTCTAAACGTTGCTCAGTTCAACGTTTTACAAACTCTTTAAAAAACTCTAATGGTAAGATTATAAGCTAACCACCAAACACAGATTTTAAATACTTCTAGAGTTTTGACTGAGTCAAAACACTAAACTCTGTCAAAAACTCTTCTACCAAACACAGCCATAATGTTTCCCGGTGTTCAGGACCGGAAAACTGACTAGTTGCTGTACGGTTTCCCGGTGTCGGGACCGGAAAACACTTGTAGAAAAAAACGAAATCGCAAATCCATGAAATCCAACACGTACATACAAATTGTGTTCCAAATAACAATTATTCTATACACAGGGATCCTAAATTAATAAAAATCATGCATATAGTATGCAATTAAATGTGCTACACAGCAAAATACAATCTCTAGTATGTCTAAAACCCTAAAAACTTAAGAAACGTACCTTTTAAGAGCAATTGAAGAAGATTATTGACTTATTTGCTGGAAAGAATTGTGCAATTATGATTAGGATTCATTGAATTGCGTGAAAGGAATTCACGATTGGTAGCTTTTTGAGTTGCATAGAAAGTTATGGTTTTTTCAATTTGGAAATAATTTTGTTTTTTAATTGTTTACATTGGTGGGGACTATTTTTTAATTTGACGGGATCATTGTTTGAATACATCATTTGAATTCAAATATTTAAACATAAGGGTATATGAGACTTTACACCTTATTAAGAGTTAATAAAATTATTTCAATTTAATTTTTAAAAAGAAAGGGCATTATTGCCAATTTGGTCTATTGGGTGTAAAAACTTTTGTGATTTATTTATTTTAGAATAAAATTTAATATAGGACTAAAAATTTAAAAATTTTAATTTAAGACTTATTTATGCAAAGAGCCCTTATGGAATTTATTTTTAATTTATGTTTGTGTCCTGCATCAACATTTGACTTTTTTTTTTTAAAATTGTAAATGGTAGAATTGTAAGAGGTTATGATAGGATTGGATAAAAAATTATCCAATTATCATGTTTGGTGTATATGAGTTTACTTAACTTTTTATCCTCCACTTAAATTTATCCCACCTAGTGGGTTAAATATAGCCCTTCAAATTTATGGGTTAAACTAACCCATCTTCTCACCTTTCTTTCTTTTTTCTTTCTCTCTCTCTTGTTTACTCTCTCTAATCTTTTACATTTTTATTCATATTTCATCAATTTATTTATTTTTTTCCTTTTTACTATATATCTTTCACTTCAATTTTTTTTATTAAAAATATTCTATCTTAGTTTACCATATTTTTTTACTTCCTCAATATTTTTATTAAAATTTTCTATTTCTTTCCCTAAACAACAATGCTCATATGAGAATATGTTAATATACATATATATATATATATATATTGAAAATATAATAAAGTAGAGTAGAAATGGATGAGATGAATAATAGGGGATATAGTGATAAAATTTTAAAAAAAAAAAAAAAAAAAAAAAAACCTTTGAACATTTATATTAAATTTTTAAAAAATATAAAATTATTTAAAATTGATTAATTTAATTATTTTACTTTTAACTTTAACACAACATTACTTTATAATTTATCTAAGAACTAATCCAATTACATCTCTTAAAATTAGAGGGATGGTTTTGCCACCCTTAATAACTTGTTTACAAAACCCTTTACTGATAGATCGATGATATTATCCATTAGCTAAAGTTTTGATATTTTTAATAACTGAATGACTAAAAGGAAACTACATTATCTTTTACCAATTTTTCTTTTTGTAAAATTTATTGTAAATAAATTAATTTATTTATATAAATATTTTTAAAAGAAAAAACATTTAAACAAATAAATTATTTAAAAAAAGATTAATTAAATTTATTAACATTTTTAATAAATAAATTATAAAATTTAAATTAAATTAATATATTTATTAAATATTTTTAATATTATTTTTTATTTTAAAAATTTATTATATTTTTTCTTTTATATTTTATTTTTAAATTTAAACTGTTATTTAATAAATAATTAAAAATAATTAATTAATGGAAAAAAATTTAAAAAAAAAACTGATTGATGAATATTAAATTGAAAAATAATTAAAATATCAAATATATGTATCTATTTTTTTAATCCGTGAATATATTTATTATAAAGTATGTTAATGTAAATAAAATTATTTATAATTAATATAGTATTATTTTATTTATTTTTTTAATTATAATATAGTAAACTGATCAATGCCATTATCATTGTCAGGCCATTTTGGGGATTTTAAAAAATTAAATGAAGATTGGGATGTACAATACAAATGACACACTGGTGGCAATATTCCAATCGATAAAACAAACTAGGCCTATAAGGTAAGAAAATGATAGCATCGAAAAAAAGTGAAATTAAAACAAAAGGGTAACGCGGTAAAGTGGCATTGCTACTTTTATATATACTACCACATTAATGATATTTGTTTTCCTTATTTCCAATATTGGCTAGAACTGACCTCTTTGCTGAGATGAGGTGATGCCTGCCACTAGTTTTGGGTTTGCTTTCTAGGGCCTGAATTCATCCATTACTTAACTCATCTTTGGGCCTACCTTATTTGACGGCCGTGTTTAACCCAATTTTCTTAATTGAAAAATTTCCCTTCGTAATAGCCATTACTCAGCTCATTTATGTTGTCAAATAAGAAGATCAAGTAGACACAATGCTGGAACTTTTGGCGCTAGTTACAGTCAACTGTATATCATACTGGGGGTTCTGTTAATTTAACCTCGGTTACAGGTCTCTTGATCCTAATATGAACTTCTGTATAACCAAGGACAACAGTAGAATGAAAAGGCTTACAGAAAATTTAAAGAAAGCTACTTCTCAAATACCAAAATGTTAGTATGTTACAATTGGAACGGACTTCAACCATTGAAGGATAATTAATTACTGACAGAATTCACAGGTGTAGTGAGCTACAAAGACGGTATAGTGTATCATGTGACAACTCCAATGTATGTTATATGTTAATGTTTTCGAGCTATTGCTCTGGATGAGGATGCTGTATAGGACTTGGATTGGTCACCAAAGAAGTTAAATTAGACACCCCAATGACTAGTCCATCGATTTCCACTGGAAGAAGAAGCCTTTGCCATAGACATCCTGTAAAGATTAACTCCGGTGGCTGGACAATTGTGATTATACCGTTATCTTTACACAACATTCCGATAACAGTCACACAGCTTCCTTCTTGAATGTATCTGTCAAAAGTCATTCAATACTGGAACTTAAACGCAAAAGAAAGAAAGCAAATAAATGAAACTTTGAAAATGTAAAGAGTGTTACCCTTCCTCCAAACGTAGTAAACGGGGTTCAACAGGAAGGTTTCTGTCCGTCAACCATTTCCTCAGAGGAGTCGATAAAGTTCCACAATGTCTGGTTGTGGTGACAATGGAGCTCTCTACCATCACAGGAACAACTTTACAACCAGGACCTGCTCTAACCATAGCTCTTACACCAGACTTTACATCATTTACGTAGAAGTCAGTGGAGAACCTCTGTCAGGTGAAGAGCCCAGGAATACAATTATACCTCCGGATAATAAACAGATTCAACTACTTCACACAATTGTTCATTCTGCCTAAATAAACAAGGAAAGCAGATCTGTATTGCCGAATTAAAGAAGGAAACAGCTTTTTTTTTTCAAGTGTTTTGTTGACAAAAAGAATCAACAAAGTAAACTTCTAACTCTGACCTACACAAATTTCCCTGCTTCATAGCAAGACTCAACCAGCTGAAAACGAATTAATTATGAATTTACCGAGTAGGAAACATGCCAAAATGTAAACATGACAATGTGAGACGAAGTGAGCACCATTTCAGAACCAAAGGAGAAGGTCTATACTAGAACTGTTTGAATTGAAAACAAGTAAAATTGGATTACAACCAAGCAGCGGGAAGTGAAAGAGAATGTGAGGTACAGCAGGCAAGATCGCAAACTACAATTGTAATGCATTAGAAGATTGAATACTATAACTTCACTAGCACAGACTTGTTTATGGGGATAATTTATTAGAACATCTTGTCTTAGAGCAAAATACATACAAACTTTCGAATAAACATACAAGAACAATATGGAAGTTGTCCAACTAACTAATTAATTGTGTAGTGCAGTTGAAAGGCGAAAAATAAGAACTTACATACCTCACAATATGCAACGCCCCATTGGAAGCAGGTTCTATTCACATCTACAGGCTTAAGACCCAATCTTCCATACTCGTATAAAAGAGTTGATGTATAGATGCATCTAGTAGCCTTTTCATATGAGGACTCCAAATAAACACTACCACAGGATGCTAGCTGAAACCACTCACATAGTTAAAAGATACAGTGAGCTTACATTCAAGTAAAATTGTGTGATTTAAAAAGACAGTTTCTAATATCAGATGTAAAAAGCTATCCTATGCTACACCACACATGTTCTATCAAAGAAACTTTTCACAGTTATTCCTTCAACAAGCCAAATCAAGCTAAGAATTGACTAATTATTCCACATTCAAAGCTCTCTGACCTTTCAACGACAAATTAACATGAAAATATCAGCTGTGGGCCATAACTAATTAAAATAAACCCAATGCAACCAAAATTAGGTATATAGAGAAATGAAAGGGAACGCATACCCCAGTGATTTTAACAAGCTGTCCTTCACGTGCTAGGGCGAGGTTGGAGTCAGGAAAGTGACGGAGGAAGAAGGAGATAGCAGATTTGTGAGTCCGATTGAGAGCGTTCCAGAGAACGAAAGCCGTGACGAGAAGCGAGAGGAAGAGAAAGGAAAGGAAGAAGGAAGCGTTGTGGATGACAATGAGGATGAAGAGTGAGACGGCGAGAGCGATTAGGAAGAGAGGAATGAGAATGTAGATAGCGAGAGATGGGATAGGCTTGCAATAGAATGTAGTGTGGTGGTCTAAGAGAGCTCCATTGGAGAGGTTGTTCATCACTTTACCTTTCCCGACACCACACTTCACTCATGTCAATTGCAACCACATCTCTCTGACCTCCCTCACGACTACTAGGAACAGTTGTCCATTTTAGTCGCAATGTTGTGTTGTGTTGATGAGATTGGGCTGAGACAAAGACATGACATAATAGTATTGGATGGACTATGCGAAAATGCACATGGCAGCGAAGGTGGGTGGATTAAGTAAAGTCAAAAAGACACCCACCTCATCTTATACCGATTCGGTTACCGTACTCCATGTATTTGCTCCACATTTAATGGTAACATTTTAATCAACTTTCTCTTCTTTTTAAGGACCGTTTTCATTTGTAATTTGGTGATTATAAATGTGATGTTCGTGTTTATATGTCCTAAAAATAATATGTATCCGGTGACGTCAATTCACATCATATATTAAATTTAAATTTTAAAATTAAAATTAAAACTCAATGAAGTTAAACGAGTACCTAAAATTTGGTTAGAAGCTTAGCGTAGACTGAGCAAATCCATGCCATGAGAACAAGAGAATCGTCACAAAGTGACAAATATATGAGCAACGTCAGGAGATAGTTAATAAGGGGTCATAGTGCAAGGAGATAGTCAATAAGGATCGTAGTGTCCGAAGCTCTTTTGCAACCAAATCGTTAATATAAAGGAATATCTAGAGTACAAAAAAATTGTAGAGATGATAAAATAAAAAAATAAAAAATAAATAAAAAAAAAAGAGGAAGAAGAAGAAGAAGTAGAGTGTGTCCGAAAGTCAAGCTAAGGCTCGATAGTAAACAAATAACATTCGAAAGTCTTACAAAGGTCCGTTGCTGGGCAAAAGCGCCCGAAAGCCTCACTAAGACTTATTATTGAGCCGACTAAGCCTGAGAGTCCTATTGAAACTCGTTATCAGGTAGAAGCGCCTAAAGATGTTGTTTGTGCACAAGTCAACGATCCTAAAATAAATTAATTTAAGATGAATCTATTATGAATATGGCTAATTATTTGGAATAAATGCATTTATTTATAAGATAATGTAACTGATGATTATTAAGTGGAGGTTTGAGGACTACTATGAACATTATGGATAATAAATGTATAAGAGACTAAAATTGGCGATAGATTAGAGATGACGATAGAGATATCGCCAGAAGAAGCAGAATTGGCGATGAGAGTTGGCAATAGCTTGACTATTATTGGAGGTGTCGTTTGTGACCTTGGCGATAACTTGACTATTGGAAGTGGTGTTGCCTGTGACCTTGGCGATGGGATTTAGCGATAGCTTGATTATTGGAAGAGGTGTCGCCTATGACCTTGGTGATGAGATGCTTGTGACCTTGGCGATAGGATGTATGGTAACTATAGCATCACTAGAAGAAGGCGAAGACATTGGCGATGGTGATTTAAAGTTAAGGCATTGCCACTTTGTGTTTCTTTGTCTGCTATAAATAATTGTCTAGCTGCTATAATTAACAAAAGATGTATAAAAATTCTATAAATAACAGAATTTTACAAGAGGAAATTTTTCTCTGAAATTAACTTTAATTTTCTAGAAGGTATTAGAGCAAATTTAGCTCGATTCTTGAAATCATTTTTAAGATTCACAGTTGCAGATCCAAACCGATATATTAGTAACTAGTTTTGAAGTTGATTCTTGAAAAAAGTTAAATTTTAAAGCTCAAGAATGGCAGGAGAGGTCAGTAAACAAGCAGCTATAAAGATATACTAAAGCGGTGATCCATTGTTTCTACAAAATTCCGATCATCCAGGCATGATGCTGGTCATATCTCCTTTGACGGGTAAGAACTTCAACTCTTGTAGTAGGTCAATTGTTATTGCCTTAGGTGCTAAATCAAAATTAGGTTTCATATATGGTATCAGTGTCAAACCTGATGATGATTGTGAGGGTTTAGAATAGTGGAGGCGCGTGTAGATTATATGGTAACCTCTTGGATTCTGAATTCTATAACAAAAAGAGATTTTCAATGTTTTTTTTTATTATATTTCTTCATCATATCAGTTATGGACTGAAGTTAAGGAGAGATATTATAACGTTTGAAAACTTGTTGTATTATTATAATATTAAGTTAACTGTTGACTTGGGACCTGGTTGTAAGAAACTAAAACTTTTGTGGTTAAAGTACAATTTTCAAAAGTTTGAGGGTTGTTTTTGTAACGGACGGTTTTCAGGCCTAGTAGTATGATCGTTATATTTCAGTCTTCTTAAGGGTGTTCTTAGTATATTTGGGGTTCTAGAGTCAATTTCATGTTTTCCTAAGTCTATGGGAGGTATTCTAATTTTTGTCATGATATTTAAACCCTAGGTAAACCTAAAGTTATCAGATTCTCACTTTTCACGATTTTTAGTGTTTCAAGAGTGAGTACCCGTAGAGAGATCAGAGCTTCGTTGTTAGGGTTTCAATTGAGGGTTTGTTGGCCACAGATCAAGGAGAGCATTGGTCTCGGCAAATTGAGGGTTTAATCGCTGAGGAATTCGGATAGAGACTAGAATGATTCCGGTAAGTCTCCCGTCGCTCTTCGTGTGAATTTCCTATTGCCTTCATAGTGTACGGCTGATTAGTAGAGTGTATAAATAGGTTTTCTTCGTAAAGTTGATATAATTCAAATTTTAGGGTGCAGGATTCGGTTGGGGTGAATTAGAGTTTTTTTTTTACTATAAGATACGTTTTTCTGAATGGGGTTTGTATTAGAGGGTTTGGGGTTCCGTCCAGTTTCGGTTGAGGGTTTAATCTAATGGGGTCAAGTCGAGTCACATTCTGGCGTATGGTTAATCTATTGAATTATTTGTTCGTTCTGCAGAAGGTTTGGACAAAGAAACTGGCCATGCAGAGGCAATGTTACAAAATACCATATCAGATGGCCGTAAATACGTGTTTCCAGTCGTATTGATCGGTGGCCGTCTTAAAATAGTTAGTAAACGACCTCCGTTGATGATACCCGTCTCGATACGGTTTGATACTGTATAGGCCCGTATATACGGCCGTTTGATACGGTATAAGAGATACGGTTGTTTTTTAAAAAAATAAAAGAAAAATATTCATGTTAAAATCAAACATTGACCGTAAGTTTTACACCCTACTTTCCTCAATTCTGACCTCAACAAATACTCATAGCGAAACCCTAACGAAGACTCTCTCAATCGAAGACGATAGTCTCAAAACTAAAATGAGGAAGCCACAATCTCAAACAATCAAAGAAAGCTATAATCCCAAACAATCGAAGACGAAGCCATAATCCCAAACAATCGAAGAATAGAAACTATTTGCTTTACTCCTTGCTATGTTTTGATTGAAGTAGAGAATTTGTACTTGTGCTTCTGTGTTTGTTTGAATTGAAGGAGGTGTTTCTAGAGTCTGAAGAAAAGTGTTTGAAGAAGAAAATGGCTTTGAATCTGAATTGAAGAAAAAAAAGTTATTGAAGAAAGTTTGGTTTGCTCTGTCCAGGTGATCTTCTTGTTAGTATTATTCTGGATTTGATATTCAATAAACTATTTATAGTTTGTGTATAATTTATAGTTGACTTAGATTTGATATTTAATAAGTTGATAAATACGTGTAGGATTGCGGCATGTTTATTGATCGCACATTTGTGAATAAATGATTCTTGAGAATTGTATACGTGTCTTCATGTTTTCAGTATAAGTGTTTGATGTATACGCTCTTCATGTCTTCAGTAGATTGGGGATGTATTGATATTAATGTTAGCTACTGGTTGAGTTTTTAAGTTTTTGTCTTCAATATACTTTGATGTACACTTTTAGATTCATTTAATATGTATTAGAAAGTTCTATATTTTCTTCCATTTTCACTTCCATTTCCTAGCTTACGTTAAATTAATTACTATTAATGATATTAAACTTTTATTTTCACCTTAATTTCCAACTTAGATTAAATGCATTACTTTTAATAATATTAAGTAAGAATATTTAATTGATGTCAACTTGCCTGTAAGATTCAATTGAGATTAAATTAAATATTTAACTTGACTCTAAGATTCAACTATGATTGGTTGTATTTTATAGTGGTTCATATTAATTCTTTTATAAATATAATTGGGTTGTTTAAGTGGCTAGTCATTGACAATTTTTTTTTTCTTTAGGGTTTAGTAGAGCTTATCTACGATTATGACTTCCAAGAGAGATCCGGTATGGAAGTATGCGACCGAGATCACATAAGATAATGTTAAGAAATTGATGTGCAAGTATTGTGATAAAAAAATTAGAAGGGTGCGCATCGAATGAATCACCATTTGGCGCGAATTAGAGGACAAGTAGCGCATGCACTTCAACTTCCGAAGATATTAGGTTGGAGATAAAAAATATTATATTGAAGAACAAGAGAGTGAAAAACATTCAAAACAAATTTATTGGGAAGAGAAGATAACAGGTCGAGAAGATAACAGGTCGCACAACTTTGTCAAAAAGTATTTGTATCAAAGGAAGTACGAGTAGCCTAGGGGAGAGTATTCAAGTTACTTTGGAAAAATATGTTGTCAACATTGATGATTTACCTCCCACCCGAGAAAGTGTTAATCATCGAATGAACATTAATGAAAAAAGAGAAAGGGTGCACCGTTCTATAGCTGCAACATTTTATGAGTTAGGTGCCCCTTTGCATTGGATTGAGAAAGAAGTGTTCATAACTGCATTGCATGATATTGCAAACTATGGTCTTGGTTACAAACCACCATTTAGGCATGATTTAAGCACTTCTTTGGTGAAGAAAGAAGTTTAGGAGACAAATTTGAGTATTGATGAAGTAAAAAAAAACATGGACACAAACAAGAGTCTCAATACTATCAGATGGGTGGAAGGATCAAAGAGGGAGAGCATTAGTAAACTTTGTGGTCAAAAATCCTTATGGTAATGTATTTCTGAAGTCAGTTTATGTGAGTAATTTTGTGAAGGATGCAAATCACATTTTTCAATTGTTGGATGACATTGTAGAAGAGGTGGGTGAAGCGTTGGTCATCCAAGTTAAAACTGGTAATGCAGCTAACAACAAGAAGACAGGAGAGTTGTTAATGGAAAAACGGCAACACCTTTGGTGGACACTACAGCTCATTGCATAGACTTAATTCTTGAGAAGATTGGAGATTTGCCGCAACATCGGAATGCATTAAGGAAAGCAAAATAGGTATTAAAAAATATCAATAACAACTTTTAAATTTATATTTCAGTTTTTTTTATATCATAAAGCATTTGTTTGATGCTTGAATGAGCAGGTTACTTCATTTGTGTACAATCACTCTATGGCTTTTTCTTTGCTAAGGAAATTTAGTGACAAAAATTTAATAAGACCTGTTGCTATTAGATTTGCAATTGGATTTCTAACATTACAAGACTGTTTGAGGTGCGTTCAAAGTTTGAGCAAATGTTTACGTCTCCAGAATGGGTTGAGTGTAGCTTATCTAATAAGTTTGAAGGAAAAGAGTTGAAAAAAATTATGGTGAGAGATGAAAGATTTTGGAAATCATTGTCTTATGTTTAAAAGACAACTGAACCTCTTGTTAAGGTGCTAAGGATGACAGATTTTGAGAAAATGCCTGGTACGGGATTCATTTATGGAGCTATGGATCCTGCAAAAGAAGAGATTGCTAAAAACTTGAGCAATGATTCAGCTAGTTATCATGAGATTTGGGCTATCATTGATCAAAGATGGTAATTTCAAATGCATAGGGATTTGCATGCTGTGGCTTACTACTTGAATTCACGCTTTTAGTACTCATTAAACATGTTGACTCATTCTAAAATAAGAATTGGCTTAAGCAAATGCATGATGAAGCTTATCCCCTCTAAAGAAGATCAATAAAAAACAATGGTACAACAACAAGACTTTAAGAAAAAATATGGATTGTTTGGGTTTGAACATGCAGTGGATATTGTGCATGTTTTACCTCCAAGTAACTAATTTTAAATTATCCATTATTATTTAAATGATTTTGAGGTGCTTATGATAAATCAAACTTTTGTGATGATTGTAGCTGATTGGTGGGAGAATTGGGGAGTTGAAGCTCCAGAGTTAATGACATTTGCTGTGAAAGTGTTAAGTCTTACGTGCTCATCTTCAGCTTGTGAGCGAAATCGGAGAAAATTTATTTTAGTATAAATCTAAGTGTTCAATGTTATTAAAATCATTTTATGATTAGAAACTAAGTGTTTTTTCGTTTCTACTTTCAGATTCATACTAAGAGTTAAATATTGAGCATGAAGTGATTTCCAACTTCAATATTGAGTGGATGGCCGCAAATGAAGAACTGAGAACACAACCACAACTATTGTCATATCTAGAGTGGAAGCAAGTGCACCTAGTAGAAGAGGACAAAAAAGGAGTATGCTTATCTTTTTTCTTACATATATACCTTTTTAAATCAATATACATTTATGTACTTAGTATACATTATTTTGATTTAGGAAAAGGTAAAGCTATACTAGAAGACGAGAGTGCGCCAATTGGAGAAAATTGATGATGAAGTTTCATCGTATGGAATGTCTGAAGATGAAACACCGAGATTTGACTCTCAGTTCCGTCATTTGGAATTGGAGGATCTTGATTAAGTATGATTTTGAAATTTTTTAGCTTTTGTTTCTTTTGGATAGTTCTTTAAAATATGGAACTTAATTCTATTATTCGAATGCTATAAATGTTGTTTATTAATACATTTGAGTTGTTTGTGAATGACAAATCCAATTAATTTGGATTACAAATTTATTTCTTTGTTTAAGACATGTTCCGTATCAACCGACCGTAACTTCCGTACCATATCAACCGTATCACTTATCGAAATTATACTGTAAGGTCGTCCATACCGTATTTTGCATCATTAGACAGATGAGTAGCGGAGTAATTTCGCTGTGTTCTGTGCATCTATAAGTTAGCAGCGATTTTGAGTCCAACATATTGTTTGGTGTATTATTTTTTATTGTTGCATGATTCTTGTATGTATACTACATTGCTTGTACTCGAATTTCCTGTGTAGATGCTATAGGTTGCGCTGTTAACGAATCAGTAAGATAATCTGTAAGACAAATAACTGGATTGAAATCTGTAAAATAATTGAAACCTGAATAATTGGATCGAATTACTGCCCTTAGGATAGCTACTTGGTAGAATCTATGGCATGCTTAAGAATAGAAAATCCTCACACTGAATTTTCCACATGACCAGTTTCCATTATCACCACAGATATCAACACTCCTTTGCATAACTCTAATGAAACTGATCATATATTAGATTTCATACAGCTTGTTCTTGTTCTAGAAGATGAGTCATATACCGCCTCTTCTTCTAATGTTGATATTTCAAGTAACTCAAACACTATTCCAGTAGTTCGAACTCGTGTTAGAACTAGGAAACCACCTAGTTAGTTGTCGGATTTTATTTAGAACATACAAGTTTCCTCTAGCAATCCAGTAGCAGATGTAGTTTCTGATTCCAAACTTCTACATGTAACATAATTTTTACCTTTCCATCTATGTTTCCTTGCTAATATCAAACATATACATCAACCTAACACATATAAACAAGCAATCCAGTTTAATGAGTGACAGGAAGCAAATGATCTTGAGGTACAGGCCTTGGAAGCAAATGAGAAGTGGGAAGTTGTTGATTTACTAAGGAAAAAGAAACCTATTGGGTGTAAGTGGGTCTACAAGGTGAAACTTAACCCAAATGGCACTATAGATAAGTATAAAGCGAGACTAGTTGCAAAGGGATATACACAGATTGCAAGGATTGATAACTATGCCTCATTCTCACTTGTGACAAAGGTTTTCACAGTCAAATTATTTCTTGTTGTTGCAAATGCACGAAAATGGCCATTGGAGCAGCTAAATATTAACAATGCCTTTCTTCATGAGCATTTAAAGGAAGACGTCTATATGAGATTACTTGAAGGCTATTATGCTGATTCAACTAAGGTATGCAAACTTGAGAAATCACTCTATAGACTTAAGCAGGCTAGTAAAGAATAGAACTGAGAGCTTACATCTCATCTGGTTGCTTATGGTTTCACACAATCCCCATGATCATTGTTTGTTCATAATGAACAACAGACAACAGACACCATTTTATCTCATGTGGATGATATTTTGATTATGGGACCACAATTATCTCACATAGCAACTGTGAAAAAATCATTACATGAGGCATTTTTCATAAAGGATCTTGGTCCAGTCAAGTACTATCTAGGACTGGAAATTGCTCGCTCTACACAGGGAATGTTTATCTCTCAACATAAATATATTGAAGACCTCATCACAGATGCAGGACTGGAACTCAATAAATCTACGACTACACCATTATCTCTAGAATGCAAGCTTACTCAGTCTCATGTTAATTTGTTACCAAAACCTGAATTATACAGGCGGGTAATGGATAGATTGTTATATCTTAGCTTCATTAGGCCAGATATAACTCAAGCTATACAAACTCTTAGTCAATTTATGAACTCTCCTACCACGGTCCACTGGCAAGCTGCACTACATATTTTGAAATATCTTATGGGTTCATCAACACTGAGTTTGTTTTATCCTGCCAATCGAGAGGTTAAGTTGTCAAGTTTTAGTAATGCAGATAGGGCTACATGCACTGATTCAAGAAGGTCTCTTACTGGATTTTGTATATTCCTAGATAAGTCACTCATTTCATGAAAAACCAAAAATCAAACTATTGTGTCTCGTAGTTCAGCTAAAGCAGAATATAAAGATATGGCTATAACAAAATGTGAATTGAAGTGACTATATTTCCTCCTCATTGATCTTGGTATAAATGCCCCTCTCCTTATCAAGCTCTAATGTGATTCTCAAGCGGCATTACACATTGCTGCTAACCCTATTTTCCATGAAAGAACTAAGCACTTGGACATTGATTGTCATGTAATGCGAAATGAATATAAAGCAAGTTTTATTGATCCTTCACATATTTTTGGATCCATGCAATTGGCTGATTTCTTTACCAAACTCCTACCTTCCTCTACTTTTTCATCTTTGTTGTCCAAGTTGGGAACCCTTTCAGGTCATCCAACTTGAGGGAATGTATGGAAGAGTATGGAAGACTAGAGTTAGCGATATATTAGATATGACAATAGAGGTATCACCAGAAGAACTAGAATGAGCAATGAGAGTTGGCGATAGTTTGACTATTGGAGGAGGTGTCGCCTGTGACCTTAGCAATGAAACGCTTGTGACCTTGGTGATAAGATGAATGGTAACAATAGCATCGCCAAAAGAAGGCGAAGACACTTGCGATGATGCTCTGAAGTAAAGGCATCACTACTTTGGGTTTCTTTGTCTATTATAAATAATTGTCCAACCGCTACAATTAACTAGAGATGTTGTATTGTTTCTTGTAATTCTATGGTAAATATAATAAAATCTTATAATAGGAAATTTTTCTCTGAAATTTACTTTGATTCTATATAAAATTTCTCATGATAGTAATGTTTCTTTTATCGTTCCTATAAATACTGGTTAGAATGAAGGAGAAATGAGCTCAAAAATTGTCTTACAGAATTGTAAGTGAAATATACTCACAAAACTCTAAATTTTCAAGGTCTTTGTGGGATATTATAGATATATAACAAATGCGAAAAAAAAATTATTTATTATGAAATAATTATTATTATTAAAAAATAATTTTCTTTTTTAAAAAATTGGTATATAAAGATAATAAAATTTAAAAATTATGTGAATATAATAATTATATTTAAAAAAATATTTAGACTTTTCCATAAATTAGGCAATAAAAAGAATCTGCCTAAACTTTTATGGAAATTTAGATTTTATATATATATATATATATATATAAATATATATATATATATATATATATTTTTTGTTTAAAATATGCGATTTTTACTGCACTAAAACTAGTGTGTGGTTAAATTTTATTGCAATTTTCACACGTTTGAACTAGTAATTCATACATGGTTTCTATACATATGAAGTAAGTAAACCAATATATTAGTTTATTCAATTTTTTTTTTTTTTTTTTTAAAATCAGTTAGAATTTCAAATTGCATGTATAATATAAATTAATTTTAAAAAAAATATTTAATGATTTTATTTAAAATAATTTTTAATGTTTAATTTTTAAAACAATATTTAAAAAAATAAAAGTAACTTTTAATTAAAATTATTATCTATTTTTTTATTGATATTTTAATAGTAATTAATGATATTATTATTATTTTATTTGTATTTATAAATAAAATTTTAATAATTTTATATCCAAAAATCACCGCAGATAAACATTCCATAAATTTAATAATAATAATAATAATAAAACCTATTTTGTAATCTGATTGTGAATATGCTTGTGATTTTGGGTTGATCCACCATCACGGTGCATAGGTTGAACTTTGAGGTTAAAAACATAGGCATTAAATTTGTACTAAAACTAGCCAACCAAGTAATCTAAAGAAAGATTTTGAGCATTCAATTAAGCTTTGTAGGTTATTGACACTTCATGCAACATGCAAATAGCACCAATTTTGCTTTATATGGTTGGATTAGAGTTAATTCTGTTCGGCCCATTGGTATATTAGGCCTTCAATTGTTCCACTTTTCATATGCCTTTTAGCTACATGCAAAAATCAACTTATGAGTAGCACTACTAACAGTTTCAAAAACGTCTAAAGAGATGGAAAAATAAACTAAAATTCAGGCTTTCTAATTAAACAGGGAGGGTCTTGTTCTGCTTATTAATGTGTAAACAAAAAGATGTGTTCCTTCAAAGTTCTGATTCAATTGACCTACCATATCTCTCTTCTCAGTCTCTGCTGATTCATATATGTACAAAAGTATACCACTTTGAAGTGCACATCACATCTCCAATTCTCTGGCTCAAACCAGTTATTATTACTACTACTGCACTGCAGATCTCCTACTTACATTGACACATGTGTTGAACCAACACACTTTCAAAATCTCTCCTGTTCTGTCTCAAGAGGACTATTTGCTTACATTTTTCGAACCATTTCTCTGTTTCATTCAAGGCCAGAAATCCCACCATTGATATTCGCCACTAGATTGATCAAATAAACCATCGGACTCAAAATTGCTCCAATCTTCAGGTGACGTGAGAGAACTCTCAGCAGGCTCCACCATACTCATCAGATTCGCTTCATCTTCCAGACTAAAGTACTCTGCTTTTATACTGCTGTCATCATCAGACAGGACACCAAGTCTCTGCTCCGATCTTCCGAATGACAAACCGGGTTTCACTTCTGTCTCGTACTTGATATTCTCTCCATGATTACTGTTAACCGCTTCACGCCGCTCGCAACATTGATTCTCATCTCCTCTGTTTTGCAACAACTCGTTCAATTTCTCCAACTGTCAATAATAAACAGAACATCAGATTACTACCCATATGAAATAACAAAGATCGAATCTTTTCTCAAGTACCTGAATAATCAGAGCTTGTTTTTCTTTCTTCAAAGAATCAAACCTGGAAGCCAAGCTGTTGTAATTAGCTTGAAGAATATTGTAGTCTCGTTCAAGTTGCTTTGACTTCCATCTAGCTCTCTTGTTCTGAAACCATATAGCAACCTGTCTCGGTTGCAAATTAAGCTCTCTAGCTAACTGAAGCTTCTTTCTCGGCTCGAGTCTGGTTTCGTTCTCGAACATCAACTCTAATGACTTGATCTGTTCGTCGCTGAACCTTCTCTTGTTCTTGTTCTTCTTCTTCCTTGAATTTGTTGTCGTGAGGTCGTTTAAGCACCTAAATGGATCACTCGATGCAGGAGAATATTCGCCTCCATCTAACATCTTTATTGGCTTCTGTCTCGACTTGACTGCTACTTCCACTTCTTGTGAGATAGCGAATATCGCATATGTGAAATTTGAAGGAGATTTGTTCTTTTATTTTTTTTTTTATTTTTTTTTTTATATTTTTTTGAAGTCTCAATTCTATATCGCATTGCTCCTATATATGCTCCTTCATATCGTACACTGTTACCTCTCACATTGTCCAATTTTCCCACACTTCTTATTTTTATTTTATTATTATTTTTAAAAAAATAAATATATAAGAAGAGAATGTAAAACTCCTTTATCAGACCAAGCCGTATTTTTAGCTAAGCTTGCGTGGCTTGTTTGATAATAATCCATAGCTGGAATAGTTTAAATGCATTAAAATGCATTACGACACGGTTTCACTGAAATTAATTAATTTAAACTAAAATAATCTACCTGGATTATAAAAATTTCGATTTAATCTCCATTTGTCATCATCGTCACCGTCACAACCTCAGCCTAGTTTGTCCACAAATGCATAGTGTCGGCTGCGTGAATCACGTTCAACCATTAACATGTCATTTGATCAAATTATATATATTTTTTATATCAAAACCAGTTTGGCGTTGTGTCCACTGTATTGTTTAAAATAATCATTTCCAGAGTCATTGGAGAGCCTTGTGTGACAGGTTGATTACTGTGATGATTAGTTTATTGATCCAAAATTAAATGATAAATCCATTGTGAGGTCCATAATCAACCACAATATTACACACACACGATACCCTTGCTTCAATGGTCTGACCAGTCGTTTTCCTCCCCTGTTGGTGGTTTGTATTCGTGTATGTCATATGTTGTGTCTGGTATCTGGATCCTGCCACACTCAATATCTCTCGTGAAAATTTTATACTATGAAGATTGCCTAGATACATTGCATGATTTAAGGTATAAGATACTGTCTAGTATACAATAGTTTATATAACCTATGATTTTATTAATAGTTTTCCCTATTCCTTGTATCATGTTCTCCAAGGTTTTATTTAGGTTAGGAATATTTTGAATTAGAATTGATTAGAGAATGAATTTTTGCTACCAAAAAACATATGCAAAATCATATACTATATAATTAGCATGGTTGATTAAACAGTGTAGAATATAGAAGAGGAAAATGTAACAGTGTACCTGCCTGCCCTACAATCAAAATCAGCAGAGGGCAAATCATAGTCATAAATGGATCTGGACAGCCCTATAATTGAACACAGCGGAATTCTATGCACCCTTGGCTCAATTCAAGCCACACACACTCGCTCAATAATCCACCCAACCTGCTGCTAGGCTCAACTCAAGCCAAATAGTAGAGTTAAGGTTGTTGGTTAGGTTGAGCCCAACTATTAAAATAAATTTTTTTTAAAAAATAATAATTTTTTCTTAAATTAGCAATAATTTCAATTAAAAAATGATTTTGCCCGGCGACAAGGATCTATCACCCATAACACGTCACCCAATAGGATGTCGACACCTACATTTGGTCAACACAGGGTTACCCCATTAATTCGTCTTTTTATTAAGAGTATATAGGCGTTATCATCACGTGTCGATAGTTGTTTGGTTCTACGTACGAAGATAGTTTTGATCATTGAAGACACGTGGCCTGATCTGGGACGATATCGTAGCTCATTGAGAGTCGTCCTTGTGGGGCAAAACAAAACCCTCTTGAAGTAGAGATGTCTGTCTCATTGTGCTTTTTTGGTAATCTCTATATCTCTTCCACGTGGGTGCTGCAGCTTTCCATTCCATCTCTCTCTCGCTTCCGATCTTATCTCCTACTACATCCAAAACATTTATAATTCACATTTCCAATAAATATATATATTTTTTTTAAAATTATTTCTCCAATGACCAATTACGCAACAACATTTATACACTACCCTACAACATTAAATAAAAGATTTAACCAATTTTATGTTTTCTAACCAACAGTTGGACGGTACAGATTCAATCTATCATAATCCGATCATCTACATGAAAGTACATACACAAAACGCGAGATTTGTAATACAATGTGAGAAAAGAAGATAACGAAGTACCCTATTATGAACTGACAAAGACAGTTGAAGAAAAAGACAAGAAATTTTATTCGTATTAGGCGAGAGAGAAAAGAGAGATGGTTATGTTATGATTACCGACCAGGAATATAACGTATGGGTAAACATGTAGAAAATGGACCTATTGTAATTACGACAGTGGCAAGTGAAGGGTAATCTGGGAATTAAAATGAAAAGAAGGTTGGTTAGATAGATTAGAAAGACAAATTATTTGGGAAGCGAAACCAGACGTACAGATGGAGTTGACCATGTCGTGATTTTACAGAGCAAAGTCTTGTCTGTGTGATGAAGAGATTAAATTGAAGTCTTATTCATGTAATTTTTGTTTATTTTTAATTTCTTTGATGATGGGGTGAGGTGGGATGAAGACAAAATGTGTACAGTTCCTTAAAGATATCAAAATCATGATTTATGGCTTTGAAAGTGATTTCTCAGTTTGATAAGTCATCAGTCTTATTTTTATGTCCTTGTCGTATTTAAGAGATATCACTAAATGAACCCCCGATATTTATATACAAACAAACGTCTGTCGGGAAAGTTATTGGGCCTTGGACTGCTGCTTTAAATTTGAAATGACCCGGCCCAAATTGAACCCACCTTGGAGATTGTACATAGTTAAAGCCCATTTTTATTGGGTTTGGGCATGAGAGACTTAAAATATTATTAAAAAAAAAAAAAACACCTTATTATTATTATTATTATATTGATGGATGAGTTGGTAGTCAAAGGAAGAACATGGGTCTTTAATGGAGGTATACGTTGACAAATTTGATGTTTGGGCAGCTTTAATGGTAGATTAGGGTTTAGGGTTGTATGAGACATGGTGTACGGGGGTAGTGATGTAAAATGCAATGTATAGTTACGAGAAGTGATGGGATGGGGGAGGAGGGACAATGATGTAAACAAGAATTATAAATGTGGTCTGGTGTGAAACTTTGAAATGGCATTTAATTCGACTAGGGTCTATTTTGAATCAACAATGGTCAGCACTCAGGTTCAGTACTTGCTTTGTAAACCACTACAAGTTAGTCATCCAATGTTTTGACTAAATACTTTTATAACCTTGGTTAGAGATGAGATGGAAAATGTCTTATATTCATGTAACTGCATCAGTTTTTGGAAGATATAACCTACAATCTCCTCCAAACCTTAGTAGAAAAATATACCTGTGATATGTAAGTCACTTTGTGCCTAGCTTAATTACGGAGAAATTAAAATGGTTGAATGTTTTTATTTAAATGAAAAAATATCTATATGAAATGGAAAATAAGTGGAACTAAATTTGTATATTTGAAATTATTTTATTATTTAGGTTGATTGTTATAGTACTTGATACCAAACCGGCATCGTGACGTAAATGGGGGTAGGGTCCAATTCGAGTTGAACCGCATTTTTTAAATTTAAAAAATATAATTAATTTATTTAGTATATAAACTAAAATATAAAATTAATTTATATTTATCTAAAAAAATAAATATATTTTTAATTAAATTATAATGGAATATATTTAGAAATAAATCTATCAATATAAATTAATTATCAATAAAATAAACGATACAATATTTATATAATATGCTTAAAATGAAAATAATATTCATACTTTTTTAAATTTTTAAATTCGTTCAAAAAATAAAAAAATATTTAAGAAAATAAATACAACTAAAATAAATTAAAATTTATATATTTTTATTTTATATATATATTTTTAAAAAATGTATTTTAACCGATTTTTACCGGATTAGACCAGTTTTTACTGGATTTGACTGGTTTTTTGAGAATCTAGTTTCAGAGTAAAATCGAACTAGATGAAGGATGGATTCCCGATTTAACAGGTCCGACCAGCCGGTCCAGTTCGATTTTAAAAACATTGCTTTATACAAATAATATTTTTTAAATAATAAAACTATTTCAAAAGATGAGTTATTTTATATTGGATTATTCAATACATTTTATTTGTTATTATTTTTATTAAAAATATTCTAAATTTAGAGGTAAGTTAAGATTACTTTTAAAAATAAAGAATTTGTCAAATTCTTAAAAAAAAAATACCAATTTTATTTTTCTTCATTTTACTACTTTCTGTTAAATGACCGTTCATTTAGTAACATATAAACAATAACCACAAGTATCGAAATTTCATAATTTTAAACATAATTTTATTTTATCATAATAAATTATTGTAAATATGTATTTTATATTTTATGTGAAAACAATAAATTATAATAATAACAATAATAATTTTTTTTTATTTTTAAATAATTACTTCAAAAAATTGAGGATGAAATGATGAGTTTTCAAAATGAATTTGAGATGAATTTAGAAACTATAAAAAATAAATAAATAAATAAATGACTTTTACTATAGAAAATAGAATGAAAATAAGATGTGCTCAGCTAATTTGGTTTATAAAATAAACTAAATCAAATATCTATAATCTTAACACTTAAAAGGTAAGTAGTTAAAAACATCCCAGCTGGAACTTAAAAGATTGTTCTATAAAGAATGCATACAGACAATATTCGCCTCCAAATAGAAACAATTAAATCATTAAAAATAAATAATTAAAGGAAGGTATGAATTTAACTTTTTATATTATTATTAATTTTAAAAATCCATATAACTTGTAAATTTGAAGTTTTGAAAAATCTGGAAATGATATCTGGGAACTCATATAAGCAGAAGAATTGGGTTTCCACCACTCTGAAGATAATAAATGACAACTTAAAAACAATATCCCAATTTAAATGCGAGTTCAGCGAAAATAAATGCGATAACATGAATGTGCAGCTTTCTACAATAAAAGAACAAATAAAATATTAAAAGCATGAAAAATTTGAAACAACGGTGCTTGAATTAGGGTTTAGATTGTCCATTCCATCAATGAATGAGTTCAGAAAAACACGAAGGTGAATAGTAGTCTATTTGTCTATTGAAATGACACACTACCAGTCACTCCCTTCTGCAACATATTTGACTCACTCACTCTGCTTGTAAATATTCAAATCTCCAATTTTTTAAATCACCTAGTAATTAGCACTACAATCCACTCATAATTACCATGATCTGGATTCTATTTGTCCAATGAGACACCTACTGTACTTACTCTTTTCACTAATTACAATGCTATTTATATACTATTATATATATACATACCCCTACTACTTAGTTTGAATTTTGAGTTTTGATTTTATTTTTATGTATAGAACAGAACAGAACAGAACACGACCCACGTAAGCTAAGGTTAGCTTTTTGAGATGTACGAATGGTTTTACTTTACAGAGTATTGAGTATCTGATGATCTTTGTATGTATGTCGATGAAGACACCAAATTGACTCGAGTGGCAAAAAGCTCGTACCTGTAAAGGCTTTTGTTTTTCTTTTCAGTTTCAAATGTCTATATATCAAAGATAGCACGTGACATTGTATATGGAGAACAGTGAACATTAGTATCAATGACCCAGGTTGTGTCGGACTATAAATCAACCCACTTTGGGTCTATTTTTGAAAATAAATAAATAATAATAATTGAGACAATGCGCGGTTGGATGGAGTGGAGATGCAGGATTTGACATTTACGTGTTGTTTGTATCTATCTGGGTTTCTCTGTCTAACATGTTATGTTATGTAATGTGTGTGTATATATATATACACAATTTTCAAGAACTTTTAAAAAGCGTTGAAATCTGTAGCCAGTATCGTCCTCTCCGTTTGTCACTCGGATATACAGTATGAAAGAGAAAGAAATGGTGTTGCAGTGCAGCACATCTTCCGGGCACCCGTTACATTCACCATCTGATATGTACATGTTTTTTACGATATGATCTAACTGGAAAATGCAATTAATCCAATTTCAATGAGTCTCTATCTGGTATAATAACGATGATTTTGAATTCCCTTTTTTCCAGGGCTTCTCAATTGATAGAAGAGAGGGTAAAAATGGAGGAAGAAGTGAAAAAGGAAAAAGAGTGGACCCGATGTCGGTCTCAGCTCAGGACCTCGAATTCCTCGCCATCTTGAAAAGTGACACGGTAGACGAGGGAGGCTTTTTTTTTTTTAACTTTTAAATGATGGTGTATTGATTAATATTGAAATAGAGATATTAAATGGGGTTTCTATTATCGGGCAGCTCAATAACTCAACCACTCCTCTGACTCACTTGTATCCCTCCTTTACTTTGATTCCTTTTTCATTCAATTATTTATATCATCATTACAAAATTAGATCCAATCACAGTACAATCCCTCCTCAATCCTACGGTTCATAATCAGTCTTCCCCTTCCCTTCCCTTCCCTTCCATTCATATCTACATTACACACACCTGCATCTATGACAGCTGACCTGAGTCAGTCAGACTCACTTGCTTTGCTTACCCTAAGTAAATTAGTAAATGTAAAACATGGTGGGGTGTTTTGTCTTTTATATGGGTTGGCTTTCACTTTCTCTCTCTCTTTTTACTTCTTTTATAACCCCCATCTCCACCCTATCATTCTCTTCATCATCATCAACATCTCTCAAAAAACCCCCTTTAAACAAGCCGAGACTCATGGGGGATATCATATCATAAAAGAAGAAGAAAAGGAAGCGTTTTTTCTTTTTGAGGGGAATGTTGTCTGGCTCGAGGACTCTTCTTCTTCATCTTCATGATTCATATGATTAGAAAGCGTCGTCGGACCAGGCTTCATTCCCCCCAATTTTTGCTTCCAAAAATCCAATCTTTTTTGCATGGTATGTTTATTTATAGATCGATTAAGGTTTGCAGATTGCTATAATCATTATGCTTTTGACTCATATACAAATCTACTGTAAAAGTTTTCGTTTTTATGATTACTGTCTTCCTTTTCTTTGATGCTATGATGATTTTTTTTGTTCTTGTCAGTCTAAAAACACCCCTCCTTTTCTGCTTCATTATTTCTCTCATGATGGCTTCCAGTATCTGATCTGTCTGTTTCTGATTTTTTTCCCAGATCTACTTTTCTATATCATTCTCTTCTCTCTCCTAGGGTTTCATTTATCTTTGCAATTGCTTCTTCTGTTGTTAATGTCTATTTACAAATCTTCAATCTAACATATATCTTATGTTTGTGTGTTGGATTTGATTTGCTTTTTGTGGATTAAGATAATAGATCTTGCATTTATGAACAGCTCTGCACATTTGCTTCTTCCAGCCAAATCTTGTATTATGTTGTCTCCTCTTTCAACAAGACTTGTCTTTTCTTCTACATTATTTACTGTAAATGCTAACTTGTCTACCAGATTTTAGCTTGGAGGACCACTACAGCTTCTGCAAAAGAGGTGCTTCTGTGTGTGATTCTTATTATGTACTTATAGTAGCTCTGCTTCTTCTTTGTAATCTCTCAACATATAGAGACATACAATACAACCCTAGTTCAAATGCTTAGTATTATTGTTATTCATATGCCTCCTTGATCTATGAGAAAGAGCTGTTTCCATTTTGAGCTTGAAAAGAGGGACATTTCTTTGAAGAAGGAAATTGAATGAACAAGTTTTGTTTTGTTTTGTTTTGTCTTTGTCATTGCTTTGTAAGAAACAAACACATTTTAGCAGAACAACACCATAGACTTTTCACATCTGCTGTCTCTTTCTCTCTACTCATTTCACACATACAATACAACTTGTTTCAATACAACAACGTCAGCAGAAAGAAGATGATAACCATGAATTATCTTTGTTTCCTGTAATGGTGTATACTAGTTGTAGTTTTTACACAAAATCATGTTTTTGTTTATGTTTCCAAAACCTGGTTTGGAATCTGGGAAACAAAATGTCAGACTAAATTCATTTTTAGTTTAAGTAGAATTGTCTTGAAAATCATCACCTATTAAATGAAGGGAAAAAACTACATATTTATTGTAGCTAAACTAATCTAATGTGTTGACTATTGATTATTGAAAAAGGGTTTGTATGAATGCTGTCTCATAAAGAAGTTGCTTTTGGGAAATTGCAACCTTTTGACCTTTGTAAACATAAAAAGTTATTAACTTTTGCTTTGCTTTAAGACCCTAGCTATATTTTTCCAAGACAGATTTACACAACAACTAGTACTCGTGACATTTCCATTGATCTTGTGAACCACAACTTTCTCAATCAAAAGATTATTGTACAACCTAATACTACTACTACTACATTATTAAGTTGATTCGTTGTGTTGTGTTGTGTGTGGGGACTTTGAAATCTGACCTGATGGGATCCAATGCACATACATACTTTGACTTTGTTTAGTTGTGTTATCTTCCAGACATTGAAATTGAATGTACAGAAGAACAGATTGAACTTTTTGCAATGAAAAGTTTCTATTACAAGTTAGGTTATAGTTAGATAACAGACTGTTTTGTTGAGATGTGACTACAATCACAATGTCATCTTGTCGGTTCGATTTCAAATATACTCCAGAAATGTGTGTTGTAGAATCCTTTGCTATCAGTATGTCATCATGGACCGTATTTTTCTGGCTTAGAGTGAGAGGTGAATTAGTTGATGAAATAAATTGAAAAGGAGAGGTGGATTGGGCTCAAAACCCATTTGATTTGTCAAGTCCAGTTCAGGTTGGCCCAATAATATTTTTAAAAGCCCATAAAAATCTTGGGCTGATACATTCAGTTGATGGGCTTTTAAAATATTATTGGGCCAGAATTATTCACGTTTATTCCTGTTGTCTCCGTGATTATTGCAGATGTGAGATTATGATTGGATATGCTGAAGAGGAGTTCTACAACAGGATCACGTCTCTACACTGCCATATTTATTTGAAGCAAGTCCATTAAAATTACGAATGATATAAGCAAGCATCTGGTACTAAATGTCCAAATGTTTTGATCTATAAAACACACACGTACTTGTTAGATTCCAAATATGCACTTCAGTTACTAATAATAGTACAGAACAGATACTGCAGAGAGAGAATCGGAAAGTGATTGAAGAGTGACATCTTTAAATAATAGCGTTAGCTTTGTTCAAAAAGACACAATACAATACAATACACTCATTCTTCCACTTTAATTTTCCTTCTTTAGAGCCTGTTCTTGGTGACTTGTTAGCTCCCATTTAAAATCCTTTTGAAGAAGGATCAGTGAATCAGAATCACATATTTTATTATTATTGGTAAAAGATTGTCTTTATTTGAAGTGACGGAACTATTTAATTTGAAAATAGCGAGGTCCGTTTATCGTTGGGCCAACCATATGTAGCCACTGCGATATTAGGATGGTACTAACGGGAAGGAAAAGGATATTTTTGTCATTTTCATCGTATGTGATTTAATTAACCAATTGGGTTATCACTAAGGATATGGAGAATGATGGATTTCACCAATTTCTGATGGAAATTTGTAGAATGATTTGGACCAAGATTAGTTTTAAATTTTGGATAAAACTTATCTAATAATATTATATTTCCAAAACTATATAATTATTATACATTACCAATATTGTCAATCTTAATAGATGAGTTGTTCTAGAAATTATTACACATCATTTGTTTGACCAATAAAATTTTAATTTATAGTATATTTAGACCTTAAGTCTTCCTTTCCCATTTTGATATATGTACTATTTCAGTAATTTGAAAATAGATTTAATAAATAGCTAAAAAAAATCTGATTTCAAAATTATGAATTTTATTTATTATTTTTTTTTTATTTTAATAATAATAAGTAATTTATAAATATTTGATAAATAATAAAACCCAGATTGCCGTTTCAGTAAATATGGTATGATTCATCCATATTAACAATAAAAAAAAATAAATAAATCATCAGGATTCATGTGGTTACAATCTATCACCTAATCATAAGATTTGAACATGTATGAACAGCATTGATTCTCAATTCATCCATCCAATAAAACGCAAGCACCTGTAAGAATTTTTATTCTCTGGTAAACAAAACTGAATCCAAAGAGCTTGGCCAAAAACAATTAAAGCCACATAAACTATAATGTCGAATATTTCAACATGTGTGGAAGCCCAAATCCGACGAAACACAACTCTATGTCATGTCTTCATTTCCATGCCCATCTGATCTCACAATGATTTTATTGGATTCGGATTCAAAAACTGTTAATCAGATCTGAATTCACTTCTTATTAGATTTGATCTCCAAAATCGATCAACAACCAACCATCTCTATAAATAGTAACAAAAGAAAGCGGTAGGTCCCACTTGATTGAAGATACATCACAGTCGGCTACTCTCACCACGTGTCCTTCCTTTAACTTCCAAAAACCGTCACGTGTCCCAGATTTCATCATCACGCTCCCTAATTTAATCCAACGTCTCTCATAAAAAACCGCAACTACACTCTCCACACATTTTATAAAACCCCAACTTCGCTTTCTCGGTATATATATAGGTTCGATTTTATGGTTGGTATAACGAGTCGTATGATATTCAAACCACATAAACGATGACAAATATACCAAAACACTACTCTTCTTCTTCTCAAACCCTCTTCAACACACTTCTACTCTTGGCTTGGGTTTCTTCTCTTGTTTTCTTGTAAATAAAAATTAGGGTTAGGGTTTTGGGTGAGTGAAAAGATGGGTAGTCAAAGAAATTTTCATATACACATGCCTCATAATCATGGGAAGAACAAAGGAGTACCAAAAGGGTTTTTGGCAATAAAAGTAGGGCAAGGAGAGGAGCAGGAGAGATTTGTTGTGCCTGTTTTGTACTTCAATCATCCATTGTTTATTCAACTATTGAAAGAAGCTGAAGAAGAGTATGGTTTTGATCAGAAAGGGACTATTACCATTCCTTGCCATGTCCAAGACTTTAAGAATGTTCAAGGCTTGATTGATAGGGAAAAGTCCCTTCATCACCACCATCACAACATCGGTTGTTTCAGAGCTTGAAGACCAATATCAATTTCATTAATTAGGGTTTTCTTATGTTCACCTATATGTTTTTGTTACTATTACTTATGATGATGATGATGATTATAATAGTATGGCAATGAGAACAAAAGGGTTATTTGGCAATTGTTTTTTTTTTTTTTTTTTTTAAATTAAATTTATTTTTACTTTTTCTTGTTTGAGAGAAGAATCATGGAAAATCTTTAAGAATTGTAATTTGTCAATACAATTGGCTTCTTCACTCAAACAAGGCTATTCAACACACGTAGGGTCATATAGAAGAAATCAAGTCGCTTTAAAACTTTCATTCGTCGTCTCTTGGATTATTTAATCACAATTAATTATGTAGATTTATTTAGAGCCATTGTTGTTGTCAGTGAAGTAGTAGTCATCAACCAAAACAAAAAGAGAAAAAGATAAATTACATTAAAGTCTATACCGGCTTCTCAATATTCTTTTTCGATTTACGCTTTCGTGAAAATAGCATATGAAAAATAAGCCAATTGATGTGAGGACCATGGTTTCGGGACCAGAATTGGATGTGAAAGTGAAATTTTTGCTTTGATAAAATTACAAATTTGTGGTTAAATTGTTGTCATTTGGACCGGGTTTAACTGGGTTAGGTTGAGTTTTCGATGATAACAAAGAGGGTATGTTTTTGTATTTGACTTTTGTTTGTATTGAAAATATAATGTAAGGTCGACCATTAATTAATTAAATGTTGCAGGAAAACAATGGCGAATTTAGGTGCAAGTTGGAAGATATATGATATGAAGGACAAAGTAGTACTGGTGTGGGCCTCATGAGTAGTGGTAGGGTTTGACTGTTGTCCATTTTTGAGTGTTGATGCTTCAATATGGACCCATTTGCTTTGGTTGATTAATTAATAATTAATTCTTTTTCTAATTAATTGATTGGTATTTATCGTCACAACAACTATGATGGTTTTTATAGAAGTGATTTTGATGGAAGAAATACTCCATTAGAAATATATGGATAGCTGTGTACTACTAGTGTTTGTATTTCCGTGTATTAAAGAGAATCTTAATGAAACAAAATTATATATTTGATATTTCACACGTTTTACTATATATTTTAGTTAAAAATCTGTCAAATATTTTTATTGATATTTAAAACAAAAATTAAAATCTTATATCATAATATAATTTTAAAAAGTGGTGTTTATGAAATAAATGTTTGGGGATTATTTTTAATTTTATTTTTTAATTTCAAACTGGATATGGTTGGGATTTTATGTGATTCGTCGGCCAGCCATCATAATAATTCATGAATGTTTGCTTTCAAATGCTAACTTTATAGAAAATAAAATAAAAAAAGGTATTAAAGTGATGAAAATAATGAATAAATTTAGTAATCCTTTTGCGGGATGTGGATGTTTCATCATTATCATCAGTAGTGATGCACCACCGACTAATCTGGATTGTATTCATGAGGATTAGGATGACCACTGCCTTTTGTACGGATTTTGTAGACTAGTAATTATTTATTGAGAAGTGAGACTTGAGAGCCATTTCCGTAGACTTATCTGAGTCCCTATATTCAGTTATGTTTCTATAGTTTTCAACTGCTGATTTATATTTTCGGTTTGGTATTGATTTTGGTGAGAGGCAGCAATTTGGTTCACTAGATCAATTTTTTTATAGCGAATAAGTTTCGTCAAGTCACGAATTTATGAAGAATTTTTTTAATGAAAATATTAAAATACATTTTAAATACATCAATATTAGAGTTATAAATTCGTTAAAATTGACACATTTTGAGTAATATTAATAATGGATTTATAATAAATAATTTGTCCGTCATAAATAGAGTTATTTCCAAAAACCATCCAATTTTTGAAACATTTTCCTTCTGGCACCCAATTTTGCAAACTTATACCAAACCATCCCAAAAACCACCCAAAATTAACACTACTAGTGGTTTTGGTGAGGTCTATGTGGTTTTGGTGAGATATAGGTAGTTTTTGTGTTTTTAAGTGGTTTTTGTGTGTTTGAGTGGTTTTACTAATTATTTAGTTTTAATAATTTTAAAAATTTTGATTTAATAATTTTAGTAAATTTTAAAATATTTTACTAATTAATTTATATAATTTTTTTTTATAGTTTTAGAATTTTTTAATTTTTTATTATTAACTTTAGTAATTTATAGTTTTAATTTCTTACTTTTATTTTTACTAAAATACAATTAGTATCAATCATTTTTAAAAAATTTTAATTCTTTATTTAATTAGCTGAATAATTTTAATAATTTTAATTTTCAAACTTTAATTTTTAATTCTATAAATACAACCAAAAATTATCTAATTCAAATAGTTTTTAATGAAAAATTGAGTTTTATTTTTATATTTATTTTTTCAAAAATAAAATCACTATTAAATATATCAATATTTTTTAATTATTTTTCAATTTTAAATATTTTTTATATTTTGATATTTATTTTTAAGAACCTATAAAATTATAATACAATAATAATATAGAATTTTTAATAAATTTTCAAACATACATATAATTAAATAATCTCTTACAGTAGGTTTTAGTAAATTAAAAAATAAAAATTTAAATAAAATATTATTAAAAATTATTTAACCAAATATTTAAAAATGATTAATCTGCATAATAACTTTTTTTAGTTTAGTAAATTTTAAAAATAAAAATTAAAACTAAAATTATTAAAAATCATTAAACAAACATTTAAAAAGTATTAAACTATATAATAATTTATTTTAGTTTAGTAAAGTTTTAAAAAATTTTAAATAAAAAATATTTAAATTATTTAATAAAATATTTAAATTTTAGTTAAATTGTTAAAAAAAATAATAACTATTAAAACTAAATACTTAGCAAAACCACTCAAAAATACAAAACCCACTCAATAACACAAAAACCACCCACACCTCACCAAAACCATTAGTGGTTTTAATTTTGGGTGGTTTTGGGGTGGTTTGGTATAAGTTTGCAAAATTAGGTGTCAGAAGTAAAATGTTTCAAAAACTGGATGGTTTTTGGAAATAACCCGTCATAAATATATGGTGAAAAATCCGTTCTAAAGATAGCGAATTTACAACGTCCTCACAAATCCATCACAAATGTTACGAATTTTCAATATTCTCATAAGTCCGTTATAAATGTTATGAATTCTTAATACCTTTACAAATATGATTTAAACTTATTATGCGAAAATTCTTTTAAATGGGTCTTTTAAAGTTCAAAATACAATTATAGGTTTGTTTTTAAAAATATACAAAAATAAGCTTTTAAAAATTTGGTTTTCACTCCATATGTCGAGTTTCCCAAAATATCCCTGAATTTTTACAATTCACAGATTCTGTGAACTACGCTCACATTCTGTGAACTACGCTCACAGTCTGTGAATTACGGTCACAGTCTCTGAATGAACTATGGAGTGAAAATCAAACTTTAAATTTACAAACTTTTCAAAACTGACCTATAATTGTATAGTAAACATTTTATGGCATATAATTTTTTTTCCCTAAAATTATATATATTTTCGGTTAAGGTACAAAATTATTTTAAAATAACCTCTATTTATTATTGTTGGTGATTATTTATTACTACTTATGATTTATTCATTAGAATAAAATTTTAATTAAATATAATTAATATATACGTATAAAATTAATGTTAAATAATAAATTTATTAAATTGACTAAAATAATAGGAATTCTTACCGTCATATATAAATATATCTTCTTTTAAATTACAATAAAATTATAAAACAATATTCAAAAAAATAAATCATCATTTTTTTTTAAAATTCAATAACACGCAATTGAAAAGAAATTAACAAAGAATAGTACAAATCACAAAAAATAAAATAGAGCTAAGAAGGAAACCGAAACATGAGAACCTAGTAGAATGCTTCGAAAGATCCATTTCTATTTCTCGATTCCCCAATACATTCCTCTGTCACGCACTTGCAACAGATCGGGTGCTATGGAAAGAGTGTGTGTGGCAATTCAATGAGCTAGAGGAGAGATTAGGGATTGAGATTTGAAAACCAAAATTTTGGTTTCCTCGTTTGTGATATTTCTAAGCGTGCTCACTTTCATTTTTATTGTATTTGGGGTGGACGGGTCATATGGGTGGGATAGGATTGAACTCTTGGTCCATTAATGCGTCTATCAATTTGAGCCTAAACAAAGATAATTAATAAATAATTAAAATAATAAATTATTATTTAATTATTATTTATCATATTTACTATTTAGTTATGATATGGTTAGGTCCGAGGAATTTTTTTTGCAGAAAAAGTGGAAACAGGCATTGGATAAGGTGTGTGAATGTCAGATTTTTAACTTTACATTTCTAGGTTTTTGAACCATGAAGTAGAAATTCGATTGTTATTTTGAGCCAATTGAAATTATAACCAATTTTGGAGTGTTCTATACTCTAATTTGATTTTCGTTCGGTGTGGAATGTGTTTGGTTTCAATCCACAATGCGTTCTATATTTGTCACTGGCTGCATTATTTCTGTAGAATTTGGATTCGATAAATTCCTTAATATTCATTTCTTCAACGCGGATGCATTTGAAGTTCTCTTCATGAATTATGTGTAATGTTATTTCACTTAGGTTTTCTTCTTATTCATTTGCTGTAAATAGCTTTTAAACTCATTTGCCTTGTCTACTATGTAGTTCCACGTGGTGTTATATATGGCTATGGTTTACTTGATTTTCTCATCATACATGATTTTGACTCTAGTCTTCGTGCTCATATATCAGAAGTATGTTAATCGGAGGTATAATTTGACTAACTGAACTATTTATTACATTAATTGGATCAGGGAATTTGTTGATAAAGATTAAAATTTGACTTTAAATCGGTTTTTAGTAGTAAGTGTCCTAGTGCCATAGGCAATACCATTAATTGTTAGTATCTAATCAAATGCAATTTTGCAGATTTTTGAATCGGTTAGCTTGGTTTTTTTGTTGAATCAGAGCTTCTTGTAGGTATACTGTTAACTTAGTATTCTAGACAAGAAATTGCCAAGTTAGAATCTGAACTATGTCATAATTTATATAAATATTGATTGAAATGTGCTTCAGTGCTAATATTTTTCTGCATTATAGAGCTTCCCGACCGAACTAACGGGAATTCACCTCTCCTACTACCAATGAGCTTGAAAGAGAATGAGGATAAGACCATAGAAGAGAACTACAAGCTCTTGAATGACAACTCAATAGACATAGTTGATTTTTAAGGGATGGTCTTATTACCGGTAATATATTCTAAATTATACTTGCATTTTCTTTAGGTTGTACGTGATTTAATTAACGATTGTTTAAAAAATTCCTTAAAACTACTTTCTTCGTGATGACTTTTTGCATTATGCAGAACTCATGCTCTGTTTTCTTTTACTTTTAATATATGTTCTCTGTTATTATTCCTTTGCTTAAACTAATGATAATCATGATGAGTCCCAAGTAAGGTAGCAATTCCTTTTGTATGAGGTGGTTTTATTCCATAAGAATGATTCCTTGACCAATGATCTGTGATGACATTGTTGGTGTAGTTTTTCTACTTGATATCTTCTAGATATCTTCAATTAAGACCTCTATTATGATACTTTGTTGTATCATACTCATACATGATTTCTATGCATATCTTTATGAATGTTCCCATTGTTATTGTAGGTAATATATAAGGTTCTATGACACTTCTGAAAAAGCAGCTCAAAACATAGTTTGTGATACTCTAAATATTTGAGTGCTTCATGTGGTTTCAGCTGTCGAGAAATGTATGTTTTCATTGTTCTCATTGATTTCTATATTCAAGATCTAATATTTTCATTGAAACTTGCCACAAATTACAAACACTAGGAAGAAAAGATAGAGAAATGGCATAATCCTATCCTTAATTATGAAAGACTACGAAAATGGTAATTCTAAATATTATAAAGTAGCATCATCCTTAGCAATTTATTAAGTCCTCTATTTAGTTGATGTTGCTTAATACTTCCGTTGCATAATAACTTCTACTTATTTATTTGATATTACCCTCATATGTAGGAATTTCGGTCTTCCTATAGGCTACATCTTAATTAAATGCTTTTTGTCTGTATTTCATGACTCCAAAGCTTATATAGTAATTAACAAATCTGGAGTAAATCTATGCATACTCCTTATATGATATTATTTGAGCTGTGGGGCATTTTCTCTAGGAAGATTTGACCATTGATTATATCACATAAGCAGGAGCTTTAATTCTACCAATGAGCTTAAAAATGAAGGGCCTACATCATTGACCTGTAATTTCTTCATTTCATCTAGTATAACTAAAAGGTCTAGTTTAGACTTCATTCAACTCTCAAGTCACTTGTTTTTATGCTGTTATAAGATGATTCTTGTAGAACCGGAGCTGCGACTAATGTTATTTTTTACCTTTCTTTATTATGAAAATTTATTTTCATTCTTATTTTTGCCATTATGATTAGTATTTTTGTTACTTTCAGTTTTGTTATGATATATGGTATTGCTATTGTTGCCCTTGGAATGCTTAGTACCATAGCTACTGGATTGACCATTGATGTCTATGGTTCAATCAGTGATAACACTGGAGGCATCGGTGAGATGGCTGGCATGAGCTACAGAATCCGTGAGAGAACTGATGCTTTTAATACCGCAAGGAACACCAATTCTGCTATTGGAAAGTTTAAAATGCTTTGTTCAATATCTCATTTGATAATTTCCTTTCTAGTAGTCAATAAATGCGATGATGTTTTTAATAGTATGGTGTTGATTTTATTGGTCATTGTTGTATGTTCTACAATGTCTTTTATTTGGTGGTGTACACTTTTGGTTTTGAATTTTGATACTTTATCACTAAATTCAATTCCTTTTGTGTTGCAGGTGTTGATGCTATTATGAAATGTGGAATCAAAGTAGAAAGGATACTTGGTGATGTTACTAGAAATAAAACATTATGTGCAAAAATGGCTATACACTTGAGGTTGGGGCTTCTCCGGAAGCAGATGGGTAGGTTAAATTTAGGACTAGGAGTGTAGCAAGTTCTTAATGTTAGGGTTGTAATTTCTCTAAATATCTCTAGGAATTCACTAATACTTAGCTATTTGTCTTGCACTGAAGTTGATGGTTTCTTCTAATTTATATTCTGTTATTCCCTTGGATTGCTAGAATTTTAGTTGTGTTTTGAGCTCAATACTCATTGGGTTTGTTCTTACATGGTCAATGTTGTTAAGTCTTCATGTTAATGTTCCATAAAAGTAAGAGCAACACGTATATCAATGTAGGTTCACATGTTAACACATTTATCAATAACATATATGATTATTAATTATATACTACATGTGATACTCTATACTCATTAAATTCAATATTAATCATTAATATCAATAATATTCTCAATTAATCACTAGAACATGCACAATTAATCAGTAAACATCACATCAATTCATCTCCACATCATACACAATTAATTTCGGCAAACATCATACGCATCAGACTTTAATAATACACTTAAAGACTTAAGCAGGTGCTAACCTCCCCTCCAAAGTCCAAAGCTCAACTAGCCTCCAGCCGGATGTCCTCTGTCCCTAGAGTTCCTATGGAACCGGTCCAACGTGAAAATACAATCTATATATATTATATAAAGCGAAACTTTCAGCGGACCCCACGAATCTTACGTGGCATGCTGAGAGTTCCGCATTAGGTAGAAAAACAAGCAAAATGGCTAATTTAGAATTCCGTTCTTATTTGACAAATAAGAATCTTACACATGGCATATCATCATCTCATCTATTGTGTTACATGTAGCATACATATTCTCTCCCTCCATTTTTAACGTTTTCTTTAATGTATTTTAATAACTTTTATTTTTCATCTCTTTACATTCATAAGAGCATAAGGAATATGCTAAAAATATACCCACAATTGCATTGCATTAAATTAGATGTTTGCATTACACACACATCATTACATTAAATTAGATGAATTAATGTGCACACATTTAGGCCATTAGTTTTCTCAAGTAACCTTACGTTAAAAATAATTATATTTATTTTTCACTTATAAATAGTTACTCCCATTCATACTTTTCACAATTTAGTTCTTCTTCCTCAAATCATCTCTCAATGGAAATACAATTTCCTTCTCGATTATCCTTTTACTTTAATATTTTATTTATGCGTTTTTTCAATTCTTTCTTTTATTCTCTAATATTAATATATATTTATTCTAAAATGGTAAAAATTATTGTATTTTTTTAAGGTGGTGTAGCTTCCACGGCCAAAACGGTATGATAATACTTCCTTTATGTTTTTTTATTATTTTTTTTTTATTTTTTTAAAATTTTTTAATATTTTCTTGGATACTTTTCTTTTGCAGTCATCTAATTCTGAAATTGGAAGATTTATTTTGTACAAGAAATAATATTTTGTAGTATTTTTATATATAATATTTATTTTCTATTTTATTAGGTGTGTATATTTGATTCACTCTAAGGACGACGATGATGAGATAAGAAGATGAATAAGAGAGACAATAATTTAATATATAGTTTTTTTTTTTTAAAAATTTACTTTTCATTGTAAATTAATTGTATTTATTTATTCTCAATTCTATTTGACAAAAAAATTATTTATTCATTTCTAATTGTCAATCAAAATCACAAACAAGAGATTTTATGAAGAGTTTGACTGTCAATTTTTTTTTTAAAAATTTTTTTTTATCCAACTATGTATTCTCTTCCAACATATAAATCTTTATTTGATTTTTTTTTAAAAAAAAAATTCTGGCAATGGGTAATTATGGAATTTAGAAATTAGCACAAAAAAATGGTTCAAAAATTAAAGAAAATGTATCCCTATTAGTCTATATTTATTTATTTTATTTATTTATATGTATTTAAATTTAATAGCTTTTATATTTCTTTTATGTTAATAAACTTAGGAATCTCAAATATAATCTACTTTCATAATAGTTTAAATTTATTATTATAATTTCCAAAACAATATATGTACTATAGACCCATACAAATTTTATGAATAATAATATAGTCATCTAAAAATAATATTATTTTAATATTTTGTTTAAAATATTAGTTTTTTTTAATAATACGTAATTAATAATATTTTAGTGATATTTTATGACAATAATAAATATTACTAAAAATATTTGGTATTAATATGTAAAAAAAGTAATCAATAATTTATCAATCATTTTTATAAAGTTTCACATTTTTAATTTATTATAATATATTAATTGTATTGTATATTTTTAAATTATTAAATTTCTCTAATTGAATAATGTTGGTGAGGATCATTCACTTATTTTAAATTATATTTAATAAGTGTGTTCTCTCTATTTCCTTATTTTTGTAAATGCGAAACCTAAAAATTTATGCAGATTATTCACTTTTATCTATAATCAAATAGTTTTCATGGTCATAATTATAAATATGAAATTATTAATAATAATAACAACATAATAAGAAATGGATAGTTAATAAGAGAATATAAAGGATTGACTTTAATTTAGTTATAATAAGCGATAACAAATAAAAATTTTAAAAGAAATAGAAGGTTAAAAAATTTGAAAAGGTTTTAATTAATGTTATGAATAATTGATATGGAAAGGATAAAGTATGAGAACAAATACTAGATGGTAAGACTTTCGACCATTAAAAAAAAATGATAAATTGATTTTACTATGCATTTAATAGATTGAATAAATAAATCTGATTAAAAAAATAAATAATATTTCAATAATATATTAAATATCCAATAATAAAAATGTAAACTTGATTGGTTATAATATTTAGAAATATTTTTAAAAATAACAATATAATTAAAATAATAAATTATATTTTTGTACCGGAGAGAATATTCTATTAAAATTAATTGATTTGTTTACCTTTATAACAAGTCAATTGACTTTATTTATTCTCAAGTTTTACATTTAAAATGATAACATAAAAGATTAGTTATTTTTTTTTATAATTATTATATTTCTCAAATCAAGTATAAATGGTCTTAGATTAGTTAATAAAAATATTTATTTAGATTGTAATTAAAAGAAATTATCAACATTAAATTATTTTTAGTTATTTTTCTCTTTATTATGTTGATATATTTTTTGTGTTAATAATGTAATCCTAAAATTATTGTTATAATTTTTTTTTTATCAGTTGATTTGATTATTATAGCTGTTTAAATGTAGTAATTCAATCCTTCCAAATTCTCATGTATTGAACAATTACAACTATTTAATTTCTTATTTTTATCATTTATTTATTAGAATTCATTTATTATACATAACGATATAGTAAAAAAAAAAATTCAATCAATATTTCGTAATAGAGTTTTTAATGAAATTTAAATAAAAAAACTTATGTGATTATCATAATTTAAAAAAAAATTAAAATTGGACAAAATAAATTTTAATATATTAATAAATATAATTAAAACTACCAGAATAATAATAAATTTAATATAATATAAAGTTTATATTATATAATGTATATATTCCCGTGCAACGCGCGGGCTAATTAACTAGTTAATATAATATCCACAATATCAATCTACAAATCCACAATTCTCATAATGTTTGTAATCCCAATACACCTAAAGACACAAATATCTAAATAACATACTACTAGAAGCACGATTTGAATTGAATATATATTTTTTTAAAATAATAATAATAAATCAAATATTCGAATCGTTTCACACGAGAAGTAAAGAATTTACAAACCTTGGTAATGAGAACATGAATTCCAAACTCTACAAAGCGATTGATATTTATGACTATTTAACTTTTTGCAAAACTTTAGTGAGTTATATGAGAGAAATCGATAGAATTTATTTTTGTGTGTTTCCGTAACAAGTGAAAAATCTCCCCTTCATATTTTTGAAACCATTTTTGCGTGAAAGTATTAAAATACCCAAATTGCCCCTGGAAGGCAAAACACATAATTAAGCTGAACTCTACTTTTTGATTATAAAATCTGATTGTTTTTATGCTCTATCTAGGCTAGTGTCTCTAGTTGACTCAAAACACATCGATTCCATCAATTACTACTTGGATTATCGAAATTGCATTTCGCCAAATTTTCAGATAATAGTCAATCTAAAGTTAACTGGAATTCAACGAAGAAATTTAGGCCTAAAAATAGGACGTTACACTAAAGATGAGTTTTCTTATAGTGGTTTGATAAGAATGGATAACTAAGTCTATTAAGGGTATTGCTGGTATACGATCGAATGATAAGAGCATATAAATTATCTTTTGGATTTATTTTGAGCTGAGCGAGTCGTGTTGAATCTGTTTCGACCCTAAAAGTTTTTGTCGAAACGCATAAACTTTTGGAATTCTTAAGGTATGGACATAGGTGAATCATGTCTTTTAGGACCACACATTCAGAGGTCTACCTTGTGCGGTTCCACTTATCTCGAATATTCTAAATTATCTTACAACTAGTTGGTCCTCTAACAGATTAACCGCCTAACAAACTAAACTGACCAACATGGTTGCTTATCAAAATTTGTAAGTATATTACCAACTCATGATTACTCTTCGACCGCTCCCTTTAAATAAGGTTCATCGTCAATAGGAAAGCTCTTTAAATATCTCACCTATTAAACACAAACCATTTCCCTTTTGATTTTTCCTAAAGAACTATTACTGACTTGAGTGTGGGAGAGCCAATTGGCTAACACCACACTGGTGTTCCTCCGATCTCAAACTTTTTGATCTTACAAATAACCGGAGACCCAGAAAAGAAGAAGATGCCCTAAACTCATAGTAGTTGAAGGTCTCAGAGATAATCTACCCCATTTGAGAATCCTCTGTCTTTAGACAAGTCTCCATCACCGGATCCACCACAGCATACTTCAAGTCTAATGGAATAAGCTAGTTTTTTGGATTTATTATAAAATCTGATTGTTTTTATGCTCTATCTAGGCTAGTGTCTCTAGTTGACTCAAAACACATCGATTCCATCAATTACTACTTGGATTATCGAAATTGCATTTCACCAAATTTTCAGATAATAGTCAATCTAAAGTTAACTGGAATTCAACGAAGAAATTTAGGCCTAAAAATAGGACGTTACACTAAAGATGAGTTTTCTTATAGTGGTTTGATAAGAATGGATAACTAAGTCTATTAAGGGTATTACTGGTATACGATCGAATGATAAGAGCATATAAATTATCTTTTGGATTTATTTTGAGCTGAGCGAGTCGTGTTGAATCTGTTTCGACCCTAAAAGTTTTTGTCGAAACCCATAAACTTTTGGAATTCTTAAGGTATGGACATAGGTGAATCATGTCTTTTAGGACCACACATTCAGAGGTCTACCTTGTGCGGTTCCACTTATCTCGAATATTCTAAATTATCTTACAACTAGTTGGTCCTCTAACAGATTAACCGCCTAACAAACTAAACTGACCAACATGGTTGCTTATCAAAATTTGTAAGTATATTACCAACTCATGATTACTCTTCGACCGCTCCCTTTAAATAAGGTTCATCGTCAATAGGAAAGCTCTTTAAATATCTCACCTATTAAACACAAACCATTTCCCTTTTGATTTTTCCTAAAGAACTATTACTGACTTGAGTGTGGGAGAGCCAATTGGCTAACACCACACTGGTGTCCGATCTACTTTTGATCTTACAAATAACCGGAGACCCAGAAAAGAAGAAGATGCCCTAAACTCATAGTAGTTGAAGGTCTCAGAGATAATCTACCCCATTTGAGAATCCTCTGTCTTTAGACAAGTCTCCATCACCGGATCCACCACAGCATACTTCAAGTCTAATGGAATAAGCTAGTTTTTTTTAATAGTCTTAGCATGACTATTTATATGGACTTTTTGGACATGAGTTAGGATATCTTAAGAATAAATACTGCTTCATACAGATTTTTATAGATAATCTACCACATCTGAGAATCCTCCATCTCCAGACAAGTCTCCATTACCGGATCCACCACAACATACTTCTAATGGACTAAGTTTTTATTTATTTATTTATTTTTATTTTTTTTATAGTCTTATCACGACTATTTATATGGACTTTTAGACATAATTTGGGATATCTTAAAAACAAATAGTGATTCGTACATATTCGAATAATATCACATACCTGACTTTTAACCTTGTAAAATTATATCTTAGAGATATGTAGGACGGGAAAAGTAAAATATAATAAAGATCAATAACTAGCGGTATGTCAGATCCTAGATTCATGTACAGTAGAAAAAATTATAAATTTAAATAATATACAAATAAATAAACACACAAATAATATATATATATATGCATCTGAATATTACCGATGAAAAATATGAAGGTAACTACGTCATATACAACCATCAATGCCACAAATATATTTTATGTAATATTTATATTTATGAGAAGGGTTTGCCCACCCATAATTTTTTTATACAAATCCTAACTTATCTCTAAATTTAAAATATTATTCATATGAATTATGATATGATAATATATTGGTTAAACAAAATATATACAACATTTGTGCAATATTTCATTGATTACTTTGAGGACACCTTTTTTATTAATTTTTTCAATATTTGTGAACGTAAACAGTTTGGAGGCATTTCTGCGATTATAAAGATTTTAGGGACTAAAGTCCCAAAATGCTTTAGAACATATTGGAGGATTGTTATGTTTTTAAATATAGTATAATATTCTCAAAAACATAAATTATTTTGTATACCTTCACCAAGAATTGTCAAGTCAAAATAGTTAAATCAAAAAGTTAGAGAATGAAATAAATTATTTTGGTTGTTTATCCATTTAAGATGTAATAGTGATTAATACATTGTAACGGTAAGACCCCTCTCTAGTATAAACACAGGATAAGGAGTCTAGCACTACCAGAAACTAATGCAATTAATTTGTAATAGTTAGCAGTCTAAATTCATTGCATTAACATAAATCAGAAAGTCCTCAAAACCTTTCAATGCAGAAAATAACAATCTTCCAAAGTGTTTACAAGTCTAATAGCTAGCAACGGCAAAATACCAGTTCAAATACAATAAATACCAAGTTTAAAAGTTCAGGATACAACTGAATGTAGAAATAATAAAAACATAAATATGCTGATGGATGTCGTGCTCCATCAAATGAAACAAAACCTAATCAATCAATGTACCTATACTCAACCTGGATTTTACTCCCAGATTATAGAATAGAAAGAAAAAAGAAAAGCAGTGTTAGACTATTGACTAGTCTAAGTATATGTTTGGGGCTGCTTGTGATTATAAAATAATCACTTTTGGAGTGATGAAATCTCAATCATGCCCCTCTCCCATCCTAAATTTACATTCATGCATTATTACTCTATGTGTAAATTTAGGATGGAGGAGGGACATGCTTGAGATTTCACCACCCCAAAAGTGATTATTTTACAATCACAAGCAGCCCCAAACACATACTAAGTTAACAGCTTATGTTCCAACATACACATGCAATACCTTAGACTCAGCTTTAATCATGGGAATACACAATGCAAATCTCTATGGATATCCTAGAATCCGCTAAAACAACCAACACGCCAAACAGTCCTATCAGCCAGCCAGTTGTTGATTTATGTAATTAAGTCTCTAGCATTAATTAGATTCAATCTTATTACCGATTTCATTAGGTCACTATTTAGAGGGTTTACTTTTCAGCGGCCTAAAGTTAAGCTAACCTGTTGACCACTAGGATTACGTCTTCGGCGGTTCTGCTATAATTTTGACTCAAGTTTCTAGATTTTTCCCAAATTTTACTCTGTTCAGTTCCTATCTTAAACCATACAATTTTTTAATAAGAAACATTAGCAAATCACACAGATCATATGTCCACTTCATTAAGTCCAATTTAGCATACAAACAGTATAATTACTAACCTATTTAACAACTCAGATTATCTAATGCAACAACCACAAATCAGACCGAATAACACACTCAACTCTACATTAATCAAATTTTAGCTTAACCAAAGTATTGCCCAAAGTAGCTAGTCAGCAAAAACGGAAAACAATATAGTAAAAAGGATGGCTGAAGCTCAATAACAGTAATAGTATCTGTATGGCCAAAGCCGACCAGTATCAGTATCAGTAGTGGCGCTTCAAGCCGTTTATTACAATGTGAGAATCCTCTATCCCTAGACATGCCATAGATTCTACCAAGCAGTTATCCTAAGAGTTATAAATCAATTCAGTTATTAAGTTTGCAATTCGTTTTTTCTAAGTTTCAATCCAGTTATCTATTTTACCGGTTATTATGTTGGTTCCGTTAACAGTTCAATTTTATAGCATCTACACAAGCAAATTTGGGTACAAGCATAACACTAAACATACAAGAATAATGCAGCAATCAATAACAGTACATCAAACAATCTATTGGACTCAAAATAGCTGCTAACCGTAAAACACAGCGAAATCTATCCATCTACTCTTCTGCTTGACCAATCTCTTCGTCCTAACCTTCTGCAAAACAAAACATGTATTACAATTAAATTACCCAAATACCAGCAAGCAACTTGCCCAGATTCGAATAGATTTAGTCCCCAACCAAACTGGACAAAACCCTTAACCCTCTAATTCATAACCCAACCAGATTAACGTACCTTACCGTAATGAATCCCAATCCACTCTAACCGAACTCCGCATCCCCTAATCCGAATGATACCACCTCTACGAAGATAACTTGTTTATACAATTTATGAATCAAGAGTACACTATGAAGAAAACATGAATCTTACTCGGGAACAACAATGGACTTACCGAAATTATTCTAACCTCTACCGTAATTCTTAACGGTTGAACCCCTTAATCTGCCGGAACCTATACAGAAAAAAACTTGAACGACCAAAGCCCAAATGACCCAACAGGTCAAAACCAATACTATGAAAAGAGGGATACAAGACTTACCAAGGTTCTTCTTAATCCGCAGCCAAGAACCCCAACCTAAAAACCCTAGCAACAAGTACTCTCCTCTCTACGAAAAACCCTCTAGAGACAATCTGATTTCGTGAAAAGAGAAAAGAATGATCAATTTAGGTTTTACCTTAGTTTATATACCAAGGCAAAAACTCGAATACACCCCTAGAATTAGGTATTCACGAAATTTGACTATAAAACCCCAATTATACTAATTACACCCCTAAGAAAACCGAAAATAATTGCTCTACTACCAAGCCCAACTCTGTCCGTTACATATATAATGATAATGAAAATATATGGTGGGTTTCACATACCATTCTAGAAAAAAAAATAGTTTTATAGAATTATATATTAGCATGAAATCTTTCAAACCCTTCATTTATACTTTATATATTTATATTTTAAATGAATAAGGTATAAAACATGATCAACATATCCGATGGTGAAAAATTATATTTGTTAAATGATATTAATATTAAACCAATATCACTATTATTATTATTATTATTATTATTATTATTAATTTTTACCTTGATAAGATAGATGTTCTTATTCTAGAGAGCTGGTACCTAAACAGGTTTGAAATTGTAGGTCATTCCCTTTCATTCAAAAGCCTAATAACATCGAAGAAAATAGTAAAATGAATCAACATTATTAAGAAGAAATTATTGTAATAGTTGAAAAAAATACCTAAAAATGTTATAGAGTTGGTCTTCATAATCCATTCCTCTGAATGGTCTGTCTGTTGATCAATTCAGTGAATATATAATCAATGCACCAAATATTTATTGCATGAGAGAATTAAGAGGACCAGTAATTAACTCAAATGCTCTGTATCTAAAGGTCACCATCTGAATCATGTATACCAATATATATTATTAAAATATTATTTTAGTAAAATTGAAAACCAACAAAATTGATAACCTAAACTAATTACATTAGTATGATTTTCTATTGGTGTATAGGTATTGTTATTTCTCAGGCCTTTAGAAGTCACCGATTTTCCGTGCATAGTTTTTATGATTGACCAAATGTCATTGGGCTTTGGTTCTAAGCATTTGATATAATTTACCAAAATGTTGAAAAGAAAAATCAGATTAATTGATGAACAATATTGAAATAGTTTAAGCAATAAACAATGTAATTCTTGACCTTGATGGTTGACCAATAAGACACATTTCCTGTGAAATCTCTGAGGTCGAGATACATAGGTTCTAAGATCATTGCTACAGTATTATCTCCAAATTAAATTGAGTCATACTCATAATGTAAATTTTTGTTCACCAACCTACAACAAATCGATAATCTTTAACTTTCACAATCAGTTTATATCAAGTATTTAATATAGTTTAAACCTATCAAAATCATTTGTATAAATGATCAACAGTCTCAACCAATAACTGAAATTATTTTTACAAATAAGTTTAAATAACGATAAATAATCAAATGAAATACATGCAAATATCTCCCTATTCGACTTAGAAAAAAGAATCCAAATCATTAAATAAAAATTTTAATCGACGATAAACAATCTAACTAAAAAAATGATGCAAATATCTCAGTATTCAACTTAGAAGAAAACAAGCAGCAAATGCAAAACTACCTTGATATGTTAATATGTCGAAGAGATTTCTGAATATATATTTTGTTGTTTAAAATTGTCAATTCTAATTCTAAGACTTTTAGCTTAATAGCCTCACCATCTTCCTTCCTCTTTTCTTCTTAAACTTCACTTGAGAAACATCTCATTTGTTTGATATCTTAAAAAAATAAAAATAAAATAAAAAACATCTATCTTCACACGAATACCATGAGTTTTTCATTGCTATAGTACCATATTGAGGTTTTGAATATAGCTTTATATACCTCTCACCGACGAGATAGTCGTCAAGATTCTTGACAATGAGAGTGACTATAACTAAGTAACATAGTTCAGGTACTAAAATTTTATTAACTTTATTTCATTTGGTTAAAATAGTCAATTTGTATTTTATCTTTTATTTTATTTTATTTTATTTATAAGTATTATTACTATTATTTAGGGTTCGAACCATATCATTCATCACAGAAAAAATAAAAGGCAATAACACTTGGAATATCCTCGTAAAGAATAAAGGAGACAACCCTTATAGAGGCTCTTTCAAGAACATAAGCAACTCCATTCAAATATGTACGAATTCAACGAACTTTAAAATCTAGCATAAACTCTAAAAGGGCATTACAATTACTAACAATAAGACCCAAAAATAAAAAATCACATGAAGATGAATCTAAAGCATAAAATAAATTTTGTCTATCCTCAAATACAAATCCATCTGTCGGAAAATAAACCTTTGTAAAAATCAGCATCTCCCTCAACGCTAACACTTTAGCAACATTAGGATCCTTCAAACTACTTTGATTCACCATAAATAGCATGAAGAAAGTTACCTTCCGGGTCTTCAAAAACTGCTGCAAAACCAGTACAGTCCTCCACCTGAAACAAAGCTGTATCCACAAATGCTTGCCATTGTGAGTTCTCTAAGTAGATGATTGTATTAGACCCCAACTCTAACCTGCCATATGTAGAGGAGGAACTAGTAGCATAAGAGCTTCTAAAAAAACTCCAGTTCATCTATTCGTGCAAATGCAATTAAGTATTGTTGCATAACTATTGAGCCGAAAAAAATTTGGCGACCAACACCAGTCATTACGACTTTTCCAAATATACCAGCAAAGAAAGACTCATAACGCTGCTCTTTCTTTTCCTAAAATTAACCAATTTTGCATAAATACATTTGCCATAGAAGCACCTGTTGGAGTAGCACCAAAACCGATAAACCGCCAAATGTCCTTAGCATAAGGAAAATACATGTAACGTCCATAAGTAGGGTCTAAAAATTTTACGAATATTTATTTAAAAAATTATTTTTTTTATAAAATTGGTTTTTGAACTTCCATATTGGAATAAATTGAAAATACAATCTAAGGGTAAAATTATAATTGGAGACCAAGTCCGGAAATATAGAGTCAATTTGGTTATTGGAAATGGTTTTGAAAAATCGGGCTCAATTTCGGAAAAATTGATTTTTAATAATATCATTGTGAAATTTCAAATTAAGCATGGTTTTGGTGGTAAAAGTATACTTTTAGAACTTAAAATATTTTTAAGAATGGAATCAAGAGCGGGGCAGAGATACGAGATAGATTATGTGGGCTCGGGTGTTATTGGGCCCAAACAAAGAGTCTAAGCCCAACATTCACGTAAGCCCACCATACCACCCATCATAACCTCAAATACCACCACCTCCTCCTCTTTTCTCATATTTCACCCCTTACCGAAAATTTTGCATAGCATTAGCGATGCAATTTTGGGGATCAAAGTAATAGTGGATCTACTGAGATATTGCCATAAAGTACCTTGAGTGAGCCAATGAATTCCACTACTAAAAATATCATCACTCAAAATATATCAATACCTGTTAAGGAAAGCATGATTCAATTTGTCAGGCCCAGGGACCTTATCAGGATGCATACTAAAAAGAGCAACACGGAACTCCTCCTTAAAAAAACGAATTTAATAAACTCCTTAAATCGTCCTTTGTAACTTTTTGATGCACTACTTCCGGAATACAACCAATATTTGCAACCTCATCCCCCTTGAATAAATTCTTGAAATATCTTGAGCGATGATATCTATCCATCTAAGATTAGAAACTAGATCACCTAACTTATTACACAAACCGTTGATCCGATTATAACTCCTTTTGCACTTAATCTGCTAGTGAAAAGTTTGGTGTTGTGATCATCATCCCTGTACCAATACATTTTAGCTTGTTTTAAATATACTTTAGATGAAAAAGTTCACTGAAAAATCATAAAAATGATTAGAATCTGCATAGAAATAAATGTTAACCCATTAACTCCAAAGATATATATATAAAAAATTAATCCGCATGTCCGGATTATTTTTCTAATACCCGAATATGTTGGGTTATCTCATCATAAGGGCACTTTACCTTCCGCGGAAGGACACTACCAGCCCACAACCAAAATGTAAAGGTTCATTATTCACTTTCGGGCTCATTTTAGGTCATTCCATGTTGGAACTGTTTCGACCCACAAGTTTTCAAAGTCTATAAGACCTCAGGATGTCTATACGACAACATGTACGGATTTTATCTTCAGCGGTACGTATGTACTTTGTTTGCGGCCGCAAGTTAAGGTTGCTATTGTAACGTCCGCAAATTGGGCCTAGAAGTTAGGGCCAATTTGAAATTTTTACATGTTTTATTTTCGATACATTCCACTTCGGAATAAGTCGAAAATACTATTAAGGGCATAATATGAGATTTGAGATTTTTGTCTAGAATTGATAAAATAACATTAAATCGAAAATTGGTTATTTTACTCCAAAAGGTGAGTTTTATCATCAAATGATGTTTTATAAAATATAAGTAGAGACAATGACTAAGTGGAAGCATTAGAATTGAAAAATGGAATTTAAATCGAAATTGCAGCTTTATTTGTAAAATGACGATTTTAATGGAAAAAGGGTATTTTGGGAATAAAATATACTTTGTGAGTAAATTCTATTTTGGTATGTAGAAATTATATTTAATTATGGAAATAAGATTTATGTCATAAATGACGATTTTAATTGTAAAAATAGCGGTTTTGGCGATTAAGGGTATTTTTGGTACAAAATGGGTTTATGATAAAAATTATATTTCCGATGTAGAGAAATGATTTTAATATTTCGGGAATGATTTTCAAATAAAATTGAGAGACCGGTTTTTATAGCGGAATTGGTGGGTTGAGAATGTTAATGGGCTTGGGTGGAAAATTTGGGTCCATTAATATTGAAGGCTCATTAATATCAAATAAAAACCCTATCTACCACTCTTTTCCCCATCACTCTCTAACTCCCATCTCTCTCTCAACATTTCTCTCAAGAAACCAACCCCCTCTCATTTTCTCTCTACACCACCAACAAACCCTAACACTTCCCTTAGCTATTTCTCTATAAAAATCATAACAACATCACTCACAAACATCATTAAATGTTACTAAGAGGTGGATGAAGCTCCTCTACTTCATTTTTGAAATTGGTAAGCATTTAAAAAAACCCCATTTCATCTCAAGTTTGTTTTTGAATTATGTAGCATGATTAAATGTTGATTTTGAGCTCTATAGAGTCTAATGATGCTTCCAATTAGTCACATGTAGTCCATAATGTCTCTAATTGTAATATTGAACAAAACCCTAGCTTTCAATTAGGGATTTTATGAAAGGAAATTATTAAAGTGGTTTACAAAATATTCCTAGATTGTTACTAAGTGATTTTGGATTAATTCCAACCTATTTTGAAGATTTCTAATCTCATTAGTATGCTAATGTCCTTAATAGAATTGTTGTGTGGTAATTTAAATATGTTGGAACCATTTAATGATGTTATGGTATGTATGTATGGTTGTAGTGTGATAGTTGTATATTGGTGATGGCTTAGAACAAGTGGAAATCCTCACGGGAGCGGCTTTCTAACTTGTGGATTGACAGATGGGAGGTTCGTATTTCCGTTTTCAGCCCTACACACTTGTTTGTTATTGGTTGATGCATTGAATATATGTTTACTTGTAGTTATGCCATGAAATTGGTTAAATAAGATAATCATCCAAAAGTTGATATGATGAGCATACTTGCATGTTAAGACGCTAGAGCATGTATGTAATGCATGTAGAATCATGCTAGGCGCTGCTTTGGGAATTGAAGTTTTGGGTGGACCGAGTCCATATTATTTAAGGATATTGAAGGGCATAGGTTAGAGACTTATCTTTCTGCTCTTGATTGTGGATGCTTGAAATGGTGTTGACATGTGTTTGGTAAGACATGTTGGTTGTATACATGACTTGATAATTATGAACATATTGCATTTATGACTATGTGAAAGTGCATATGAGTTCGCCTTGTGGCTAAACGATTTCAAATGACAATGTTGTCTTGGTACCTCTAAGAGGTCAAATGTGCAAACGAAAGTTATAAAAGAAAGGATAAATGAATGATTGTGGTTGAATCACTAAAATGGATTATTGCCCTTATTATAGCTAGTTAGCGAATGTAGTGGCATGCCATAGGGAAATAATGAGAATTCTCAACATGTGTATACATGAACGATAAATTGGCATTGGGGCAAAAAACGAACGAATTGAGTGACGACTCCTAACGGGTGTGACGACACCACAGCCTTTTGGCCTAACGAATGAATCCAAAGGTAGATGACCGACTCGAGGGAGAGTAAATCGGCTCTACGGATTATTGGTCTTCAAACCCCAACGAGAGCTTGGCTCTAAACGATGGCTTCGGCCCTAACGTCCCGTTTTCACTAATCAAGGTAGAATTAAGGGCGATTGCTTAAAAATGGCATAATATGTCTATTGAACTTGATTGTTGAGTATTTTGAAATTGGTTGGTCATATATTATGGAAAGGGATAATCCCAAAAACCCCATGAACCTTTGGATTTATCGCCATTATACCACTTCAATTTTTTTTTTTACCAAAACACCACTTTTTCGTCCATTTCCGTTAGATTTACTGTTCACCCGTAAGTGGGTGAACAGTAACAAAGGATAATTTAATCATTTCATTATTTTAAAAAAATAAATTAAAAATAAAAATATATATTAAAAATTATTCTAAAATGGATTTTATTAAAATTAAAATTAAAAAAAAAAGTTTAAACTACTAAAAAAAAAACAACAAAACAGACACAAAAAATTTTCTTCTTCTTCTTATACACAACACCACGGATTTCAAAAAATTAAATTGTAAAAATTAAAAAAAAAAAAAGATGAACACAGATTATTTTTCTCTTTAATACCAAACACCAGAGATTATGTTTTCTTCCTTTTCTCTATTTTATTTTTCTTCGTTTCTTCGCTATTTTTTTTTCTCTTCTTCATATTCTCTTATTTTCTTCTCCCTTTTCTTCCCTTCCTCTCTCATTATTCTTCCATCAATGTCGAACCACCCAAGATTACTTTGACCACTGTCGTTCGTCGATCTGAACCACCATACTTTATTGATGAAATATTTGTTAACCAATCAACAATCAGATATTGCTCTCTCATTCATGCGCATGCCGGCAAAGGAGTAAAAGAGAGAGAAAAAGGAGGAGTGAGAGAGGGAAAAGAGGAGAAGAAGAAGAAGGAATAAGAAGAGAAGAAGGAAGAAGGGGAGAAAGGAGGAGAAAGAATCGAGGAAAAAACATAGAAGAAGATTAATTTATTATTTTTCTGTTTTTGTTATATTTTTTTTTTTATGAAATGTCTAGATTACTCTTTGGTACTGTTAAGGTGAACAGTAAATTCAACCGTAATAGATGGAGAAGTGACTTTTTGGTGAAAAACAAAACTGAGCTGGTTAAATGGCAATAAATCAAAAGATTCATGGGGTTTTTGGGATTATCCCTTATGGAAACTTAACTTGTCAAATGTTTTTGAACTAGAAATATTTCAACTTGGATTGTTTGAACTTGAATGTTGAACTTCAAATGTTTTGGAACTTGAATTGTTTAAAACTTGCAATATTTTAAACTTGCTTCGTATTGAACTTGAAATGTCATTGATGATGATTTTGATGATGTATTGATATTGTCTTGCTAATGAACTTGAAAAGGTTCTTAAACTTGAACTTGAACTTGATGATAACTTGATGAGGAAATTGGTTAGGTAGTAGGAAAGAATTCCTAATGAACTTCATAACAAAATGACATTGTTATGGATATTAGAAACTTGGAATTGATATGAACATGCTTGGTAATCAAGATGACTAATGAACTTGACTAAATGAGAGATCATGACATGTCTTGTGCATAATATTGATGCTTTGGAATGTTTGTTTAGTGAGCCAACCCTTAGTCCAATACTCTTGTCTAGTGGTGTGATCCTAATATGTTTTTGTCAAGTTAAAATGGGTCCTTGTTAGCTTAATTGGCTAAATTATGAATTGGGGAATCATATTGAATGTCTAATAATCAACTTGTTGTTAACTTGGTTGGTAAATGTTAGTTTTACTTGAATTGGTATTTAAATGGTGGAATAAGTAGGAACTTAAAAATTGGAAATTGTTGTCTTGTGTTGCTACTGCAATAAGTTGGCCAAATAGGCAAATTGTTCAGTTTCGTTCGCCCAAACGGTTGGGTTGCTTGACAAACGGATTATTTGTATGTATTGTTTGATATGCATAGATGATGTGTTTAAAATTTGGTTGCATTCCGATGTCGTTTGGTCGGGTTTTGAAACTGAGCAAATCACTCAGATAGGTGACCTAGGCAGAATCTGCATACATACCGAATTACAGTATGGTATGCATTGTGGTATGTATTTCGGCCAGAGAGCCAGTTTTGCATCTGCATACATACCGAATTACAGTATGGTATGCATTGTGGTATCTATTTTGGCCAGAGAGCAAGTTTTGCATCTGCATACATACCGACTTACAGTATGGTATGCATTGTGGTATGTATTTCGGCAAGAGAGCCAGTTTTGTATCTGCATACATACCGAATTACAGTATGGTATGCATTGTGGTATGTATTTCGGCCAGAGAGCCAGTTTTGCATCTGCATACATACCAAATTACAGTATGGTATGCATTGTGGTATGTATTTTGGCCAGAGAGCCAGTTTTGCGTCTGCTTACTTACCGAATTACTTTATGGCATGCAATTCGGTATGTAGCTCGGCCAGGAAGCCAGTTTTGTGTGTCAAACTTGTCGGTCTTCGTTCTCCCTCATTCGAACTCCAATTTAGGTGCTGTTTGCGGCTACAAATTTTTCTTTAAGTCTACTTTCCAATTATATCTTCAGATTTTGAAAATATGATCATATTTATATCCAGATTTTAAATCTCCTCCAAGTGTTCGTAAATTTCAGCTTTTGAAAAATACGTGTAACTAGTATAAGTTTTGTATCCGGACTCCAAATTGAGTCTCATTTGTTGCTATGAATTTGTGATGATGTCCTTTAATTACTATATGTTTTGAAATTATAGAAATAAATCAATGATATTGCAAGGATTTCAATCTTCTTTAAATGTACGAAACATCCTATATTTAGGAATCGAAATTCTTGAATTAAAAACCTCTTGATTGAATTTTTTCCAAAAATTTTTAAATCTTTCACGAGTATATTTAATTGCTAGTAAACTCACCTACTTGTGACCATTTTTGATAAGTTATTTTGTTATCGAATATCTTGTCGACGAAGTATCTTTAAAGGTATTTAAAAACCATAAAGTCTTGTAACATGAGAACTTGCAATGTGGTCAATTTGTTGATTGATTCTTATTCAAGAAATGACCTTGTATCTTTTAATTTTTATTTGATACCGAACTGTAATTCGGTGTCCATTTCAGTATCGAGTTCGGTCAGGGAGCATATTTTTCATTTTCACGGGTTACTGAATTATAATTCGGCAATGAGCTCGGTATGTAGTTCGGTCAGAGGGTTTGTCTTTCAATTGTGTATGTTACCGAATTGTAATTCGGTATACAATTCGGTAGTGAGCTCGGACAGAGGCGTTTTGAGTCATGCATTGGAGTCACTGAACTGTAATTCGGCATACAGTTCGGTATTGAATTCGGTCAGGGGCGTACTATTGCATTTCATGTGTTACCGAATTGTAATTCGGTATACAGTTCGTAGGCAATTTCGACATAGTTTGGTAATGTGTTTAAAACCTGAAAATTGAATATAATCGTGGCTTGATTTAACCCCATTGATTAAAGATTGAAATCTTCGATTGTTGGATTGATTGGTGATCTCCTTAAGTCGAGTTGTTTGGACTAAGCGGAGTTTGGCTCACAAGTCTATTGTAATGATTGGTCGTCATGAGATAATTGTATTAGTTCACTTAATCGAATTGATCGTCTTAATTGACTTAATTGAAATGATTGTCTCGATTGAATCAATTGAAATTGGTTATCTTGATTGACTCGATTGATTGTCATATTGATCGCATTATTGATTGATGGATACATATGGTTAACGTTAAGGAGAAATGAGATTAATCTTAATGATTGGTAAACCATAGAATGAGCATGAATAAGTGACATAGCAAGCCTCGAATGATACACTAGCATGATTGATTGCTAGGAATTGGTTGTGTTTGACTTCTATGAGTTAAGGTGAGCTTAGAGATGCTCACATTAGAATTGCATTGTGTGTTATAGCATTGCATATCGACAGAAAGGTAAGAGCATTTGCGTGTGCTTGTTTGGGACATGGGATGCGAACCAGGCGTGTGCCTGACCCTTTCTTCTTTTTCTTTTTCCCCGTAAATTGTGTTTTCAGGTTCGATCGAGCAAGGCATGTGGTATTTGAGCTCTCATGGTGAAGTTCACTAATGTTGTAATCACTCATACATGTATTTTAGAATTTTATCATATTTGTAAATGAGCTTATAATATATTTGAAGTATAGTTGTAAAAGATGTTTTATTCATTTGGAATTTCTAAATATTATTTATGTATGATTTAAACCAAGTATCATATGTTCAAGAAAGTAACATCTTTATTCGTTTTCCGCACAAATATCATATAAACTTATAGACTTTTTAAATGTTCCTAAAATGGTAAATCGCAACTGCATCGTTAATGTGGCGGTTCGGTCACCCGCTACGGTCTCAACCGGGACGGAGGTTCGACGCTACAGCTATCGTAAATTTTGAGTTTTGTCTTAACCCGTCTTGTCTGGTTCCTATGAGGCCCTATTGTTGTAGTCGAAATATTACCTCATAACTCAATGGCTTGACCCATCGTTTCAATCCCTGAAATCTCTCATCTAAAAAAACCTTTCAATTTTCTACAACTGTCATTATCCTAATAACAAACTAATTACTAAAAAACTTGCTCGCAAACAGCAGGGGCCTAGCTAAATTCTTACCGAATCGGTTATCCACCAACAAATTTGCCAACAACTTCTTGACCTTCGCCTATTAATATGAGGTCTCATCAATATATAAAAGGGCTAGACACTTAGTGTGTGTTTGGGAAAGATTTTTAATTAAATTTTAAATCAGCGTTTAGATTATTAGATGCCGTTTGAATCCTTTTATGTGCTTGGCATTCAATTATATAACCGCGTTTAGAGTTTCAGTTAGATTTTACCATAGCATTTGAAAACGTTATTTCAATTAACGTTTTCACAAAACGCTATTTTAAAAGTACCTCATAACCCTTATCATTCCAACATTCTCTCTCCTCTAGTTCATGAATGTTTTTCATGAAGGACTTGTTTTCTCTGAATTTTTACCTTTATTCCACCAATATTATTTTCATTGGTTTTCATTGTTTTGGTAAGTTCAACTTCATTCTCTCAATCTTTCATCTTTATAGATTCTTTTAAAAAAATTATCAATCTCACTATATATATATATATATATATATATATATTATTATTATTATTATTATTATTAGTCTCAGATAAAGTGTTAAAGATGAACTAAAACTAAAAGAAATCTTATTAGGTTCTGCTTTACAAGTATTTTTATTATTTTAATCTTTTAATTGATTTGATATTTTTGTATTGGTATCTATTTAATAATTAAATTTTTATGTTTGATTAATGATTACCATGAATTTTAACCAAAACATTAATGGTGATATATACTTTTGACAAGAAGATTACTGGGAGGATTCACTATCCATACCTATAATTCAATAAAAAAAAATCATAATATTTTTATAGTTTTTATACATAATACCTTTTTAATAATTTTATATTTTTAATTTAAAAGTTAAATATGATGCCAAACCCCTAATGTTACAGCTAACCTAACAGTTCATTTAAAAGCTAATATAACAGCTAACTTTACGGTTAATTAAACAGCTAATTAAAAATCTAATTTAAAATCGGATACCAAACATACTCTTAGCCAATCCACCCACCGATCATCTTTATCTTTTAGATCACATTCCAAAAAAACTCTAAACACTCGTACTCCTACAAAAACGAAAAGACCCCATATTTCAAGCTCGCCACCAAATTTTACCGAATGGAATACATAGGTCCGATATAATGTGAAAATATAAATAAAAGGCTCAATGTGATAAGCTTAGTAGCACCACACTTCTGAGTTGTACTTTGTGTATAGTAGACGATCATGTCAACGCCACTTTAAAAATTAAAATAAGACAACAGAAATGTCAACTACTTGGCATGCCTGTTCCTATCCAAATTTCTTATAGAAATATTAACCAACAAATATGCATAGTTTTCCCACTTCTTATTTGTTTATATGCATTCCTTTAGCTTATTTCCTTTATTTTATAGTAATATAAACATGACCCTGGATCCATTTGAATAGTCACAACAGTCTGAATGATCCTCCACTCCAAAACGCTGTCAAGTATAATCATTGAATATAGCAAAATAATTGAATATTTCCTTTCCTCCACCAGTTATTTATCATCGTCGGATTAGGCTTTTGAGTTGGTCATATCATTCATAATTACAGTACTGTACAGAATAGGTGTAGGAAGGTACTTCAATAAGAAAAAGTACTGCAAAATCCTGAAATGGGCCACACCTGAAGGGACAGTCAGACATTTACAGACTATCAAAAACCACATCATGTAGTAGTTCGTTAGAATATGGAAACCCAAATTCCAGTGTTTATCATCTCTGTCGCCAATTGTCGTGGAAACACTTATAATGGTATGTGTTTTGGACCCTACAGACGACTAATCATGTCAACTATGACCATAGTATAGCTGATAATAATAAGCGTGAAAATTGATTATTGGAGGCCACATATAATAAGATACAGGTAAGTCAACTCACTCAGGACCCACTTACAATTCTCCGGTTGCATAGTCCCATCCAGACCATGGTGGTGGTGGCCGACAAGCCATCTCAATATGGAAACCAGCCAGACGTTGAGATACTAGTAGAAACGTTGACGTTTCATATTGTGTAATTATGAAAGGAGAAGTTATAAGATATGCCAAGAAAGAAATGACTTTCATATCTATATGCAATGAATACAAGATTTGATAATTTACATCAGAAAACATATCTAAAAGCAAATGCCAATTATCTTTGCTATCCAGGGCCTCCATAAGAAGAAGAAAAAAAAAATATCACAATTTGAGCTCAAACCCATAGCCAGGAGAATGGTTCGCAAAAACAGGGCATGAGCAAAGAAGAAAAATTTTTACTGTAAAATTTCGCCTCAACAATCTGATCATAACTGACTTTAAACTAAAATTCACTTATGCACATCTTTCTGTACCCCCTCTCTCCTGAGATAAAAGCAAACCCTCCCTCCCAGATCTCCCAATGCTTACTATATAAGTCAAAATAAGCTAAAACTAATGGTGTCTTGTGTTTGTGCTTCGAAGCGTCACGCCATGTAAAAATTTTGTATATCCAAGTAAACTAAGTTTTCCATCTGAGTTTCTAATCCAATCTCGGAGAAATGAATACGCTGAAGGACCAACATTTAATTCCTGCAGGAATGGTTTATGACATAGAAATGAATTAACAGATGCATATTGGACATATCTTTATATGTTTTATATAATTTTCTCTTTTTTAGAAGGAATTGTGTGTACCCTTGCCAGTTCTTCTATTGATATAACCCGGTTACCCTCCCGCTCAAAGTGCTCAAAAGCAGTTGATGCTATTTGTTCCCACCCTTCAAGTGCCTCCAATTGATGTGTGCTAATTGCAGCTGCACAGAACTCTTCAAAGTACATCTTCCTATAAGCCAGAGAATCCATCTAAAGTAAAAGAAATACAACGGAGTGAGTTGCTGTTTAATTCAGGAAAAAAGAAAAAAGGTTTTAGTGCTATTAGAATCTGCACATGTATGTGAGTTTGATTCACTTGAAAGGCAATGATGTGGGTTCTTAAAATAATGTTTGATTAGTTATTACAAGTCTTCTTCGGATGTGCAAATTACCGAACACATACTACATTTGAATAATAAACAAAATTAACTAGAAAAGACATCCTACCGCATTAAGAACATCAGGAACCCTCGATTCCCTCATGGCATCAGTTGCATTTCTGCCTAAAGCCTGCAAAATGTAGTGCTCATAAGTCACTTGAGGGTTAAAACAAGTAACTGAGGCCAAAGACCCAATTAATATCCTTAATAGATCATAAGATTTTAGGCTTAGAACACAAATTTAACAGTGATAAGAGCAGAGGCTAACCATTCTAAAATTTTCCAGAGAAACGCTTCCATCTTTATTTGGTTCCAGCAGCATAAACTGAGCTCTAAGATACACCAATTCATTCTCAGTCAAGGCTTTTGAAAGAGCCTACAATTACAACATTCATCACGGTTAAATTAATATACAGAACACTCATAGTTTCTTATCTAAAACGTTAAGAATGGAGGAACCAGAAAAGAAAAGATTATTCTACAAGTTACAGCAATTAAATAGCATTTTATAAGTTCATTTAAGTATGTTATATAATGTGTCTTTGTACTCCAATATCAAATGAGATAGATACATCTATAAGGTGCACCAGAGAAGGAAATACCTTTAAAGCTGCCCGTTTGAAAGGTGTAGCATGGAGGTATGACTTTACCAACTTGTACATCAGGATATCCAAAGGTATTGGACGGTTATCATTCTGCAACCATGGGTGAGCTGCAATTGGACAAGCCCATAAATAATTATGTGAAGTTTATTTCCCAAGGACGGAGAGAAATTGCCTAACTTAATGCGCTCTAACAACCAGGCACTTCAATAAGCCATATAATGCCAAAAGAATAGCGAAAGGGGAAAAGTGACTAGGAGGAAGTGTCAGAGTTATTTCCACCTTAATTGAAGCCTCAGATATTTTGGGTTAGAACAAGCTATTCTTTCCACCCCATTCACAGGGAAGAGGAAGTTGAATTATATTGCTTAATAATTACCAATTACCCACGCCAGTTCATCTAACCGAAAGTGGGAAGAAAATATAATTTAAATTAGAAATTGCAGCATCAGATCATGCTCGTGAATCTATCAGTACCCAGTACAGTCAAAACCATAACAGGGAGAACTTGTTTAACTTACTTAGAGCTTGTACAGCAGTCATCCTTTTCCGATAATCCTTGTTAAGAAGTCTCTTTACAAAATCCTTGGCATCAGGAGTAACAGAAGGCCAAGGCAAGTCATCAAAATTGGGGTCTGATCTTAGCACTGCACGAAAAATTCCTGATTCTGTTCGTGCCCAGAAAGGACGACTGCCACATAACAAGATGTAGGAGATGACGCCAATGCTCCATATATCTGCTTCAAGACTATAAGATCTGTGCAAGACTTCAGGTGCAACATAATATGCACTACCAACAATATCATTAAGTCTTTCATCTGCAATTTACATAGGAGGATGCCGTCAAACAAATATCAAACATCAACTAACCAATAATCATAAATGGAAGTTCAATGTGATGTAATACCAACACATAATCAAAGCATTTCACTAAGCACTCTGTGCTTTCTAGTATGTAACCACATTATCGTGAACTGTGTTTGCAGGAGCTAAATTTATCTGTATAGTATTTAAACATATTTTTAGATTACATTATTCCTGATTGGGCAGCCTGTTACATCTTAACAACAAATTTCAGATGATTATATTAGTCATGCATCTACTCTTGTTGTTCTACATCTCACAAAAAGTGATTGGAAAATACTTAAAATAGCTAGAGCACAGTTTCAGTGCAAGACTTTTGTAGTTACTGAAATGTTAGTAAAAATAAAAAAATTTGAACTAATCCATGCTTACTATCATTACCTAAGATTCACTTTTTTGCTTCAAAACATTACTTTGATAAATGACAGTCAACACATTCAGATAAGTCATGACCTTCATGCACTTTATCATCCATTGACAAGTACATTTCAATGTGTTGGCAGTCTTGATAGTTCATATTTAAATGGTGACTTAGAGAACATTTAACACTGCATGAAGAAGAAAAAACAGAGGGGACATCAATTACTACCAGGTCTGATAAAGTCTGAGAGGCCAAAATCAATAAGCTTCATATCAGCATCTTCCCGTCCAGAAGCGAAGAGGAAATTCTGTGATAGAAACAGAAGTATTAATTTATAAGCCTGAAGATGGCATAAGGGGGGAAAAATGCCGATACATCACAGTTCATCACATTTAAGAATGAGACAACAACCTCAGGTTTCAAGTCCCGGTGCACAACACCTTGAAGATGACAAAATGCAACAACACTAAGAATTTGCACAATGATGGCTTTCGCATCATCCTCTGTGTACCTTCCTCCTCTGCAATTGTCAAACATTTGTCTTAACATTTGTGCGTAAAAAACATCCCAACAGAATCATATTTTATTGGTAAGAAAGATCAAATGGTTCATAAAAATGCACCCACGTGTGCGACAAACTTTATTAATGTTATTGTCCAATTCAAGAAGTGATTAATTTAATATAAGCTGTCACAATACAAAATCCTTTGATTGATAATATTTTATTAATGTTATCATCCAATGCAGGAAGTGGTTAATTTGATACAAGCCATCAAAATACAAATATCTTTTGATTGATAATATCCCAACAGTAATAATTTGAATCGAACTGAAACAAAACACTCAATTTAACATTGAATATGTGATGCAATGACTGAACTTCATCTACATTCAAGTCTTAAATAGAGCAATAAACTAAGATCTGAATAGAGGAAACGAATAGATATACCGTGCTAAAATTCTATCTAGAAGTTCCCCGCCTTCACACAACCTGCAACAAGAATAAGTTTTAAAAAATGTCACTAAAATCTTCAGGAGTGATTCAACTGTGATTAATCCATCCTAGTCACATAAATATCAAGGAATTTTGGTTATTCAAAAAAATCAGGTCTAACAAATTACAACAAGGCATAACAAATAAGAGTATAGGCATTGTGAAGAATGTTGCCGTATGCCCATTGAAAGAGAAAACGGTATAAACCAAGACATATCAAAACAGCTAAACAATATCTCTCATTTCCAATTAAAAGAAAGAGAAGTAAATACATACTCCATAACTATGTACACGTTATTTGCATCCTCACATGCATCATAGAATTTGACCAGATGCATGTGCCCTGATAGCGCTTTCAAAATTTTCACCTCCCTACGAACATCTTCAATTGCTATTGCTGTCGTCATCTGTCAAATGAATGTTGTTAAAATACACATTTAATCATATGCACCTACCAGTACTAGAAAATTTATAGGATAATCAAATTTTAGATTACACACTGAATAAAGAACCAAATGAAACTATGACAATGATACAACAATGAGAAGCAAAATAAAAATACACTCGTGACAAATGCAGCAGTTTCAAGATTTGCGTAGATGGAATATTGTTCAGATAAGAGCATGCCTAGATACTCAAGAACACTTATGCAGAAAAGGGAACGTACAACAATAAATAATAAATTGATAAATGTAAAAAATGATATTACTACAGCTTCTGTATCAGTTATAATCGAACTAACTTTAACGAAACTTTTCTTCAAAGATGTGATTACCCATTTTAAGAAACACATAGCATCATAAAACTTGAAATTAGACAAGCTTATAACGTATGTAAAGGTCAACGTATAACGTAAATGGAACATGGCACGGTTACAATCTCTATATTATAAAATGGACAACTTTATCTTTCGGTATACTATCAAAAGGCAGCCAAACTACTTTTATAAACGGATCAATAAAAGAGTGAATACATAATCAAGGATCCTATCCAAATACAAGTAACATTGCGTTCTACATTACATACCAGGCTGAGGAACACAGCAGTTGTGCATTCACCAGTTACCAATCAAAGACAAACTATTTATTATACATCAAAGCAATGGTCCTTTTTAATTTAACATTTTAATAACTATGCTGTTGAAAACAAAGGAATATATAAACATTATTAAATCCACATGACCTAAATCTGATTGTACCTTTCTTAAGAAGAAAAATTTCGCAAATTTGGGAATTCTTTTCCATATACTAAAAATTAACTTGAGAACCATTGGTCAACATTGTGCTAAACAAGTGAAGTTGATAGAACATAGCATAAATGATTTGGTAAAAGTAGACGACGAAAATTAAGTCCAATGTAATTCTCTATCCATAAAAAATAAAATAAAATAAAGAAAAAAGATCCATTGTCAAATTCTGAGTCTTAATTACAATACAAAAACGCAACTACTATGCTCGTGTACAACAGAGGAAAAGTTAAATAAGTGAAAGTCTAAAAGTCTAAAATGTAACAGAATCATGATAAGAAGATGGAATTCTATTGCCAAAAATGAGGACTTCCCACATTCATGGGTTCTAAGCCTAATTGAGGAAAGTTCCCGGCAATAATGGCTGAGGTAGAGTACTTACCTTAATGAATAACACCTACACAATAATAGAAAATGCAGAGCTAGTAACAATCGAGAGAAGATAAGGAAATGAAATCTTGTTTGTTATCATTGCAAAGATGCAATTTAGTTGGCTAATTAAGTCCTCAAATAAATTGCACATCTTAAATTTTAAGAAAGAAATTTAAGTTTGGAGTACAACAGGTAAAGAGAAAACTAGCTCAGCTACTCAACGGTAAGCGTGGTATGGTATACTAGCACCACCTTGAGCTACTAATAGTTGATAGGGGAACATCTAACATCTATCATCATGAGGTCCATGGTTTCATACCAATCCAGGACATTACACAGTCAACATCACTTAATTAACTAAGTGAATATAGAATGCAGCCCATACATTCCAATTTAATCATTTGGAAATCAGAAATCCTTCAATTTCAAGGAGTAACCAAAACTGCTGTGTATATTTGAATATAAGGAAGAATTATAATTCGCTATATAGTGAGACTAGTGCTAATTTTTTTCACTTCAATATACTCCTGATTATGCCAGACTGAGATTCAATGAGAGCTATCCTCTGACATAAAGTTGAGCGAGAAGGACGAAGAAAGTGGATCGCATCATGTCATTCCCTTTTATCTTTGGCTGCATCCAAAAAGTCTATGCTGGTAACATGAAATCTACCCATTCAAAATAATATAGGCTCTTTTTCCAGTTAAAGGCTATAACAATTTCTCAAGCACCTCCTTCAGTAAGCCAAATATTGCCAAAGAAGAAAAATTTTATTGACATAGTCCGGTCCCAATCACATTTTGACCCATAGTTTACTATCATTGAGATGTGGCACAAGTGCTGCTAGAGGCAACATAATGAGCCATGATAAGATCAATAATTTAAACTAATATATCCAAAGTTCACCATCACTAACTCCACAAGGCTCACCAAACTTCAACATAAACATACCAAGTAATAGCAGCAACAATATATGTGACATGTATTTCTCTTTACGACATATGTTTGAGAATTTATCCCAGTAACAATGTAAAGAATGCATCACATGGATCTACGCAATTAGTTCATTTTGCATCAAGGAGGCAGGCACATCTTCCCTTCTAGCTTAGTCAATCATAATGCCAGTAAAGTTTATTAATAAGTAGTCTATAACTCTTTTTCTTCATTACAAGAGGTCAGTAAACCAAGTTTGCATTCACAAAGAAGAAATAAGCACCAGCTTCCTACTGCTCCTCACCCACTTCATGCTTTGGCAAAACAAATGTGAAGGCAGCAAAACATACTAAAACGGAAAGATTGATCATTTTAATGCCTTTGCTGCCAGATAACCAGTTGCAAAATTCCATACAGAACCTATTCTTTTTGGAACATCGTAATGAAAAAACTGTTCCTCTTCTTTTCTTTTCTCTATTCCTCGACAAAATGGAGACAATCACCCCATGAAAAGGAAAGAAAGCTACTCACTCTAGCTTTAAAATATTGGCGAGAAGGATCATATCTTAGTGACTGTGAAGGCGATCTATCAGTAAATGTGTTCATTTCCCCCTTTCATAGATCACAATATTTTACCTCCAATATTAGTTCAGTAATATATGTCACTTATAATTGGTGACAAAAAAAATCCAAGGATGCACGTCAATCCATAGAATTGGCTGATTTCAAGTTGCTCAATCTATCTATGCCATCTAATCCAATACCTATAAATTCTATTCAGCTCGTGAATCCCTCTCATATGTTCATTTTCCCTGAGTGACACTCAACTCAGGCTGTGGATTGACGAGACAAAAGACTTATTTACGAGCATCCTGTGAGGTAACAAGCTCGAATTCTAAACACTTCCCAGATTTTCATAAATTTGTTGGTATAATTATCATACATTGGACTTTTTTATGAAAGTAAAAACAAATGGATTGCAGGATTTTATGGGATTCATAAAAACCAGACAGAATGCAGGACTTGGTAGATACAGCATACAATTACAAAAAAAAAAATATTATCATTCTCACAGCTTCAGATGCTTAACACTATCCAATTTATTTCCCTGGCTGACTAAAGAAGCAAATATAAGACATTAAATCTAAATCCAAACAGACAGAAAGCCAGTAACATCTGAACCCACTAAAATTACAGCATTTCCACACAATCCTTTTGATTTGATAACCCACCTCTATTCATTAATTCAATCAAAAACCACATAAGCCCCAGAACATTAGCAAACAAGTTTCTCACAACAGCAGAAGCATTGATCAACAATTATTTTATTTTTTAAAAAAAAAAATTAAATAAAAAACTACAAAATAGCAAAATATAAACATCTTCACCAATTTCTGCCATTCATACAACAGTCTTCAGTATCTAAAACAATCAATTAACCACAATTACAATTCATACTAAAAAGTACCTAGATGATTACCTATCTGATTGATTGGAATAAGTTTAATGTGTCCGTACAAGAAAAGATAAGTGGAAGGAGGAGGAGTTAGCAAGCAATGTACCTTTGCCTTAGATATGATCTTGACAGCAAGAGGATGATCTTTGAGTTCGCCTTTTTTACCTCTAGCAGAGCAAGTATGACCAAAATGTCCTCGTCCAACTTCCTTCCCAAGCTCATATTTCGCTCCAAAATTCTTCCCGTATCCGAAGCTCTTATCCAAGGACTGTTCAGGCTCGGGACCACGCTCCTCCGGAATGGTAGTCTCCTTGGGCTTGCCGCCGCCGAGGCGCTTAACTAGAGAAGCCTTGATATGCTTAGCGGGAGAAGGAGGAGGGAAGGGCCTTCGAAAGAATCTCCTGGGCGTGGAGGCTCGAGCCGGAGAGGGAGAGACACCAGCTGGCAGGGGACTAGCGGAGATTCCATGAGGGTAAGGACTCGGCCAGGGACTGGGATGAGAGGACCTAGCGGGAGTATTCTTTACAGTCAAACCGTTACCAGGAGTTGACGGACGTAACGGCGTTTGGTTTGAATTAGCAGATACGACCAGAGTGGTGGTATTAGCTCCGCCGGTTTCCGCGTCATTTTCGGTAGTCGGTATAGTTTTGCCATAACACTGCCCCATCGTCTGTAATTAAAATTCGTCTATCGCCGGGTCGGGTTGTATCCGATCGAGACTCAGTCAAAGTCCAAACATCTGACGAAAAAACACAATCAGCTCTCGCACGGATCTGATTTTCACCGGCGAGAGTCTCAGCAAACAGCCAACGTAACTCTACTATAACAGATATTGAAAGAGATCTACGGCCAGAAAACGATAAAATAAGAGAATTTTTGAGTCAGAGAGAGAGAGAAAGAGACTGTGACAGACAGAGAGGAGAAGAAGAGGAGAGAGAAAGAGAGACAAGTTATATGTTAAGAAACAAAATGAAATGAAAAAGTGTGTGACACAGATACTCCTCCAAAATCCAAATTAATTAATATAATTAAATATTAAATATAATAATTTAAGAAATTAATATTAACAAATTAAAAAATAATCCATCAACGAACGTTACACTTTAAAAATCAGCAAATGAAAGGGCATGATTCTCGCTTTTTTTGATGCCTGCCAACTCTAATTAATCAGAGATTTTTCTTTTTCTTTAGGAGTAAATAACCTTCAATTTTGATGATTATGATTATTATTATTATATTCTGTAGATTAATTTTTATTTTCTAATTTCTTTCTCTTTTTGTTTATAAAGTACTTTTCATTTTGTCTTTTGCTACTTTACTTGCCGTTATTTAATAATTTTTTAAATAAAAAGTGGTGGGTGGATTTTAATCTTGTGCTGTCGAGTTTACACATTGGACCCATTCATTGCTTCGTTTGATTATTTTTGCTTGGCCGGTCCAGGGGTAGTTTGGGAAATCGAAACACGTGGCATTACTTAAATGGATTGAATAGTAAGAGGCAGACCAGTGATGGATTTTGGGACTTGAGAGAATCAAATGAAACATACACACAGCCTGAACCGAAGGTTCCAATCAGAAACTGAACTAATCATACGTGGCAACATCTCATCCATTCATTTTTACTAGCTTTCCTTATTCTTTTTATTTTCTTGGGCAAGTAGTATTTTATTTCCATAAAAGCTTGGATTAGGCGTGCCACTTTTTCTCATTATAACTATTATTCGAATTAATCTGCTAATTTAATTTTGTATTAAATTTGAATTATTCAGATGAGATTTAATATACACCAGACACGTATACTGATGACAGAATAGTAAACTAAAAATTTAAGTTAAACAACTTTGCCATAGTATGATGCATCCCCTTTGACTTATAATCTTGATAAATGATTATTCTATTCATTACGGTTTATACTATAATGTTTATTTTGTGGATGAGAGAAATCAATCACTCTAAATCACATGATAAGAACAGCAGCAGACACAGTTGGAAACCTACTCTTTCTGGCTCTATTAATTATGATTACTCAAAAATCTGCTTTTGAGTAAATAGTTAAACCACCAACCTGGATTTATTATTACAGTCAATTATATACATGCATCTGTCCAAGCTTTAATGCAGTGCTTAGGGAACAGAAAGCTAAAACATAGGTTTATTAATGGTATGGTAAGAAAACGAAAATACAATACAACAACAATCACAGCCTACGACAAAAATGTAAACAGACCAAGTGAGTGAGCCCAGCTATGCGAAGCGTGAGGACAACCAACACAATTTATTGCGATAAATGTAGGTTGATGAATAGTAATAGTAAACTTTAATATTGCTGGAAACTTAGGGACCCATTGCGATGAATTAAGATCAAAACATTTTGTTTTGGTGTCCAAATATAGGATGTTGACTCATTAACTTACAAATCAAAAATAGTGAAAGAAGTCAATAAGGTGGTTAAATGGACATATTGGGCCCTCTATAAATATGGGCTACAAACAAAATGCTCTAACAGCCCGTACTGATTTAGGGAGATTTTTGGAATTTAGCGTGAGTCCAAATTAAAAAAGCCCAAATTAGATATGAATTTGTTAGGAAAAACACTGAACAGAAGACTAGGTACCCAACCAAACATGACATAATCGAACCAAGTGACTGGAGACATAACACAACAGGACAAGACAGAACAAGACCCTCTCCAGTGAGTAAAAGCGTCTATAAATTTCACGGATAGTCGTACTACTATTATTATTACTCTGTTCAGTGGAGGTCCATAATAGATTAATTAAGGTGTTAATAATTCTCTCAATCTGTCTCTCAGTTCTTTCTGTTCTATTTTTATGGTAAAGGCCAAGTTGTCTTCGTTATTATAACAACTGTCGCAAAGTAAATATTGCCACTGACAAAATCAACCAGAAGTGTTCAATTCTAGTTATTACTTAGTGGGACACACCAAACTTTTCCATCAATTGGTCCAAGGCCCATATCAAGCCCATTATCAATTGGGTCTGTGTGTCAAATGAGCCCATTTATCACATACCATGAAAGGTCAACAAAGGAGTTGGAAGATTACTTCATCAGATTACACAAAAATCTAGCAAATTATTAATTAGCATATGACATCAAACTATATATCAAGGAGACAACAAATGGTTTAGTGAGTTGAAATGTTAGTTCAAATTAAGCAAAATTGCTATCTTAAGCTAATGTTAACTTAACATCTATACATCTTAATGACTTAAAATTCAAAACAATGATGTGGTTAAAAGGTTTATGTAAAGATTAGTTTGGTGGTTTAGTTAAGGCATAAATGGGGTTCACCTACCCTATCTCTAACTCCATAAAGGCCGGTGGGCCTAGGGCCCAAAAGTAAGGTTGAGTAGCTTGAAAGGAACACTCATCTCACACACATCACTACACAACACACCTCATGGAAAGTGCATTGGTTGTTTTCCTTTTTTGTAATTTTGTTTTTGCATGGATTGGTTTTGTACTTATCTGCTTTGCCAACAAGAACCGATCAAAATGTTTTGACCGATTCAAGTTGGTAAGACAATAGAATTATGTATGTTTGGTGTAATATTATGAATCAACAAAGTAATCAAATCACCATGGAAAAGAAACTTATATATCCCTAGTAGGGTTGTGCATGTTCCCTTCTGGAACCGCTCCAGAACTGGTACTGGAACTGAAAAAAAACCAATTATTTAGAACCGGACCGGAATCAGTACCGAAGATTATATTTTTCGGTACATGTTCCGGATCCTTGATTAGAACCGGAACGGAACCGGACCGGAACTGGAACCGGTAAATAAACCGGCTATTTTTAAAAATAATAATAATAAAATAGTCATTTTAGGCGAATTTCTTTCTAGTAAAAAAAAATATATGGTTCTTTTCTCTTACATTTCTTTTTTTTTTTTTTAATTTTCAAATTGTATATTGCGTTGTAATTTTTATATAAATAATTCAAAAAAGTAATATTTTTAATCTTTTTTTTTTTTAATTTTTGCACCATCGAATTGTTTCAATACTTTAATATATGTATATATATAGAAATTAGAAATGATACTGAAGTTTTGAATAATATTGTTTCAAGAGTTAAAGTGGGGTGTTAAATTTGTTCACCTGAATAATCTATTTGGAATATTAATTTAATTTTTTAATTATTTTTTATATTACAACTAAATTATGTTAAATTACTATGTGTATGTTCACTAATTAGATTTTTTTTTAAAAAAAATTAAATGTAGAATATAGAGATCTATGCGGTTAAGCGTGCAGAACATTTGAAACTTTTTATTATTATTTAAAAATTATGCACAATTTATTTTTAAGGTTATGGAGCTTTTAAACTTACTTTCTTTGTCTAGACAACAAATTTAAATTTATTAGTGAAGCTTTTGGGGTTTGTTGTTATGCAATTTGAGAACCAATTTAACAAATTAATTATGATAATTGAGAACATTAATAATTTTATCATATGTATAACTTTGTTTTATTATATTAGTTTTGGAATGATTATTTTGTTAAATATAAATTTGACAAATGACGATTTCAAAAAAAAAAAATTAATAATTGTATTAATCGTAAAAAGTTTGATTATTTTCCCAGAATCGGTACTAGAACTGTACCTAAATAACCGGTACCATTAGAATCGGAACCAGTAACCGAACTGAACCGGAATCGCACTGGAACCGGTAACCGAACCGAACCGGAACCGCACTGGAACCGGTACTGGTTCTAAATACTAACGGTACTGGTATCAGTTCCTCCAAAATAAGGAACCGGGAAGGAACCGGTAACAGAACCCCTAATCAGTAGACAACTTGCACATTTATATGTAACTTTGAGATGGGGTTGCTTTGCTCTACTGGTGGACTATGTTATCATGTTTGAGAGGTTTAAATTCAACACCATGTAGAGATAGGGACGTCGATGCAAATGCAAATGTATGTATTGTCACTTCCTTTTCACAGATTAAGCATGTTCCAAGAACTCATAATTTTATTCGTTGTATTACATATTTTGTTTGTTAATCAAAGCATTAATGCGTTTGATCACACTTAACTCAAGTATTATTAAATGAAGATGTTTTGAATTATGAAGACATATGGACACACTCTGATACATTATCTGAATACCAACAAAAAGAAAACAACCATTAAATCGACAGACCATGATGGGTTTATTTAAGAATCTTAATTTAATCACGAATCTGTATCTTTAGTCAGAAATAATTGAAAATAACAATAAGACCAGACTAGACCCGATATGTGACATGTGAAGGTGAGAAAAGCAGTGGGAGCCAAGAACAGGGGACCATAAAACATCAACCGTCAGATCAACATCAAGCGGATGTATGTATAGTAACTTCGCATTAGCTGTGTATGCATGACTTGCATGGAAACCATTCACGTGATAGATCCCTTTACTTCTATATTTCATTAAATTTTTTTCCAGATCCTCCAACTTCTCAATGATTCTATCTGTACTCTCTAATTTTTCATCATTGAATTGTATACAGTGTCAGTGACATTGAATACCATATCAACACATACATTATTCAAATTAAACTTGCATTTGATTCGAATTGGGACCATAATCAGCAGACTGATGTAATAACTGAGTTAATTTTTGTAGCCGGGAAGGAACAACACCCATGTGTGCATGTGACTCTAATGTCAGGTTTTGGAAACATAAGTACAAAACATTGAAAGACATCAAAGCTTCACACTTTTTGTATACATACAAAACATCTGTTTCCTAAGAGGCAAATTATGTCCCTACTGCTGCTAAATGTAGATAAACGTACCTTTGCTAAATCTTTCAAATTTTCTATAAACCCACAAGATCTTTGCAATTATTGAGAACCTGATACCTGATGCTCTCTTTAATTTAAAGATAACTCTTCATAAATATGAAACTATATCATTTCATACAACTATTAGATCTGATTAAATTTCCAGATTCATATCATAAAATGACCAAACCTCATAATTGTCACATTATATCTGGAAACTCTTTTCTAGCTTAAAAACCACTTCACAGATTAAAAAACAGAACACAAACAAACAGAAAATCTATGGTCTAACTAGTTGTCAACGATGTTTCACTAGCGTGTCAGTCACAAAGAGCCAACATTCTTTTTTTTTTTTTTTTTACTTAGTTTTTTGTAAATTCTTCAAAGCTGGAATATGAAAATATAAAATTGAAATTTTACTTAAAAATAGGGAAACCAAATGTCTCCATCACTCATTGCCATATCCAGTATTTGATCAACCTCATCTTCTCTCCTTGAAGCAAACTCTGTTTTTTAGTGTAGCTTTTTCTCATCAACATGTATTGGTATTGGTTTCTTCTTCTCCACCAAACAAACACATCCTCCTTTTCTTTTTCTTCAATTTTAATAAATTGGTGGTAACCTTATATATTAATTACTACTTCCTCATACTTCACACCCTCATTATTATATTTTTCAGATTCCACCTCACCTTTCATTTATTTGCTCTCTTAAATAAAAGAAGAATAAAAAGAAGAGGTCGAAACAGAGGAAAAGGGATTCTATTTTTGATGACGCGACTCTTTCGATCCAAATCTTGCGGACTTGTCGGAGTCAGTGAGTTCGACCGCGGTCCTCCGAGTCCGTTGTTTCACCGGAGAGTCCGAAAAGACGACGGAGGAGGAGAAGAAGAATCAGAATCGGACGAGGATGAGATTGAGGAAGAATCGGATTCGGAGGAGGAAGACGACGAGAATGCGGGGAGAAATCCGGTGTCGACGCCGTTTATGAGTCGTGGGTCGAGATTTGGTGGAGGAAAGAGGGAGGGACAAAGTGGTAATTCTGCGAATTCGAGTCATAACAACAACAACCAGTATCAGATTGTGGATTTTCTGGTAGCGGCTTTGAGGAAGTCGTTGATCACCTGTAGTGTTGAGAGAGACGACGTGTCTTCCATGGATATTAGCTGGCCAACCGAAGTCAGACACGTGTCCCACGTTACTTTCGACCGTTTCAACGGTTTCCTCGGTTTGCCTACCGAGCTCGAGCCTGACCTCCCCAGAAAAGTTCCCAGTGCCAGGTCTCACATTTCTTTCTAATTTTTGTTTAGAGTGTGGTCAATTTAATGTTCTAAATTACGATAATTAGTTATAGGAACCAGTTTTTTAATAGATTCAGAGGACTTGACATGCTTTATTGTTGCAATTGTCAATGTTATTATGTAATGTAGCTAAAAAGTGATGGAAGATTTCATGTGGTACAGTGTTAGGGTATTTGGAGTGTCTGCCAAGTCTATGCAGTGTTCATATGATAACAGAGGCAACAGTGTTCCAACTATTCTTCTTATGATGCAAAAGCGTCTCTATTCAGAGGAAGGTCTTAAAGTATGTTTCATCTTTGTATCATGTTTTTAGTACCCAAATTGTGTTTAGTTCTGACAAATGCTTGCATCTGTTTAATTGAAGGCAGAAGGAATTTTCCGGATAAATGCAGAGAATAGCCAAGAGGAATATGTGAGAGACCAGCTTAACAAAGGTATAGTGCCTCGCGGAATTGATGTCCACTGCTTGGCAGGTTTGATCAAGGTATGATTACTATATCTTGTGATGTTCATATATGTGGTAATTATGTACATTATGGCAGGTTTAATTTTGTGTATTTCTTAATATGATGTAGGCATGGCTTAGAGAACTTCCAAGTGGTGTACTTGATTCTCTCACGCCAGAACAGGTGATGCATTGCAACACAGAAAACGATTGCACTGAACTTGTGAAGCAACTTCCTCCAATGGAAGCTGCTCTGCTTGATTGGGCTATCAATTTGATGGCAGATGTTGTGCAACACGAGCAATACAACAAGATGAATGCCCGTAATATCGCCATGGTTTTCGCACCGAACATGACTCAGGTTTGTTTCTTTATCCTTTTTTCCATCATTCTGGTAGATATGACCTCTAGTAACAGCAATGTTTCCCTCACCTTATCTGATTTTCACAATCCACTGAAATGACAGTTTCTTTATGCAGAATAGGTTTGTGATTTTGTAGTCAATTTGAAGCACAATGGTCTAATATAATGTATATAATATGTATGCAGATGGCCGATCCTTTGACTGCCTTGATTCATGCTGTGCAAGTAATGAATCTTCTAAAAACACTAATCTTAAAGATCCTCCGAGAAAGAGAAGAATCGGCAGCCAAGAATAGGTTGCTGTCTCCATGCTCAAACTCACCAAACCATAACAACAATTCCCATTCAACAAACACAAACGAGGAGCACAACTTTGAGCTAATTCTGGATTCAGTTACTTCCGAAAAGCCTACATCAACCAAGTTCTTAAGAGCAGCAACACTAGGTAGACTGGAATCAGACAGTGATGAAACCTTTTGGAGCTTCAAAAAGAAGTGCGACGAAGAGGAAGAGTTTCACTCTGCATCAGGTAGCAGCACACCTGCACTTCGCGATACGGGGAATTTGGAAAACAGGTTTAGAGATGGTTATGAGGCAGGCGACTGGCTAAGCTTAAGAAGAGGAGTTAGAAGACTATGCAGACATCCTGTATTTCAGTTAAGTAAGCCGCCTAAGAAGACTCGAAATCTTGAGATTGTAAATACTAGTAGGGAAGGAGGAGGAGAAGCTTGGGCATGATCATACATATACACTCTTGTTATATAATCATCATATTAGTACCCTTTTATGTGAAGTTGGAACCTGGTTTGCGGTCAATGTAATGTATTAGTATAGGTTTTAGTGCTTGATTTAGTTTCTAGTCAGATATAACAAACAAGTTTAAAAACAATGCCTATATACGTTGAACTAACTCATGCTCTTACAGATGAGAGACAGATCTTGAGAACTTGGTCTCTTCTCGTATGATTCTTTGTATGATCTGTGTGTGACTTAATAATACTGTTGGAAATTTGATTACAAAGGTGATGTTCGAATCTGATCGACTTTGGTAGGTACCCTGTCTGTTTGAATCGAGTAGAGATTTCGTTCCTTTTACAAATCTCAGATTGTTACTGATGGTTGGTTGAGTAATTTCAATTCTCAACGAATATTGAAAGTTATACTGCACCCTACTCAAATGTTGCTGTTCTGGTGGTTGAATGCGTCAGTTAAATTTTTTTAACTAACTTTGAAGAATTGTATTGTATAGGTGTATTGATGGTTGATGGAACTTTTTAACTGTTTAAACTTCTGTAGATTTGGCATATGGATTGATTTAATACCAGTTTTTAATATTATTATGATTTTGTGGATTTTTTTTTTTTTTCTTTCAACTATGTAAAGAACCGTTATATAAAGAGGATTGATATGGCAACCCACTAGATTCATGAGTACACCCCAAAATTTAATTAATTTCAATATTATTCTCTTTACAAAAAGTAAAATAATTCTGTTTAAATTTATTAAAAATATACATATTTGATTATATTATTTTTTAATATATTTAATATATGTTTAACCGTATTTTTATTATTAAAAATTTTAAATAAATTTAATAAATATATAAATATATTAATTTAAGTTACAATACACATAATATTCTTTTATAAATATGTATGGCAATTTAATTTATTAAATTTTACAAAAAGAGTTTTTATAAAATTTATTTTTAAAAAATATATAAACTGATTATTATATATATTTCTAATCCTAAAATAGAATTTTAAATTTTTATAACATATAATTTTAAGGATATTAAAGTCATCCTACACCTTTCAGGGCGTAGATACCATTAGAAAGGGGTGGAAAAACCACCCCTCTTTTATGAAAGACTAGGATTTATTGCTAGATTCCAATCTAATGAGAGACGGAGATATCGGGCCCAAAGTTCAATACCAACCAACCTGCCTTGCAGGAGATGACCGAGACCTAGGGCACCGAATACTGTGCGTACAAACGGATGTACTCTACCCCATCTCTTGAACAACGAAGACGACGGACCCATCTTCTTTTCTCCTCTACTTTTCTTCTCCGTACTATCTTTCCATCCATCACGCAGAGACCCAGTTTCTTCGTTGTTTTCTCAGCAGTTGCTTTCTCTTTTTAATTCCATTTTGGGCCTTTTAAAGCCCATTCGGCCCAGTACCATCATTTTATATTAATCCCCACAATTTTGTCAATTTGATGGTTGTTGGTTTATAAACAAGACTAGAAAATTAGTTCGCATGGAAATTATTTAAATAATATTTTATTAAAAAATAATTTTAAAATAATAATTTAAAGAATTTTATATTTATTTTTAAATCAATAATAAGAAATAATAAATATAATTTTATATGATAATAGTCAATTTTATTACTTTTTGTAACTCTTATATTTATATAGATTTTATGAATAATCAAATAATATATAATATATATATATATATTAAAAAAAAACATAAACTCCCGATTCCTATTTTAAAAATTCATATATAAAAGGATTTTCGAAACCAGATTCCTATGTTGGTTTCAATTGAGTTTGTGCATAAAAAATTCGAGGAGGTACAACATGATATTTAAAAGTTATGTTTTATTACTTTATATGGAAACTTGGTGGGAAAACAAGCATAAGACACCGAAGGTGAATGACGAAACAGGTAAAGGAAGCCCAGCGATCATAACCAAGCTCGACCAAGGAAGACTCGGCCGAAACGACCAAGGGCCCATGAGGCAAGTCCAAAGGCTTTGCTCGGCCGAAAGGGTCAAAGGTCCAGCAAACACCTAAAGTCCATACTCGGCCGAAATGGCCAAAGGTCTAAAGGCAGCCCAAACTTGGCCGAGTCCATCAAAGTCCCAGCTGAGGTACACCGACCCGCCGAACTATTACCTAACCAAACAAGGATTCCCGAAGCCCAATTGGTAAAGGAAGATCTATTTTACTGAATCAAGGATTCCCGAAGCCCAATTAGCGAAGGAAGACTTATCTTACTGAACCAAGGATTCAGAAACCCAACCAACAAGGGAAAACCTCTTACATTGAAAGAGAGACACCGAACCTAAAGGGAAGAGAAGTCCTAATCCTTATAGAAAAGAGACTAAGAAACCCCTATAAATAGGGGGTAGAGACAACTACAATGGGGAGGATCATTATTCATTAGAGCAAACTCTCTGAAATTATCTCTGTAAGCTTCTAGCTATTTTCTCAAGCAATCTTAGACTGATATTTGGCTGTGGTTTATTTGGCACCACAGTTTGGCGCCCACCGTGGGGCTACGAACCTCACACACAAGGTTAAGGTTTCTTAAAAACTCCAAATTCCATCTCCAACTGTCTTCGAGCATTCTCCGCCCAGATTCTCATCAGTCATGGCTCCAATGAATCCTAATACCATCAACTTAGAAGATCAAGTTCCAGAGACGCCAGAAGAACAGCTGGCGATCTTGACAGAGATGCTGAAAAAAGCTGAAGAAGAGAAAGAACAATGGAGAAGAGAGGCAGAGTCAAGAAAGAAGTCCACGATCCTCTCCAAAGAAAAACCCCGGCAATCAAGCCGGAAATATTCTCCTATCCGGAAGCGCAAGCTCAACTTCGAAGAAGAATCCGGCAAGGAAACATCAGAAGAAAGTGATGGGTCCACGGAAAGCCGCAGAAATACTGACCGCTGCAACTCAAGCAGTTCCGATGACGAGGCGATAGGTCCTAAATCAACCCGTAGGGACCGCGAAAGACACCGTGACCGGGAAATCAAAGAGCTTAAAGATCTAGTGCAACGAACTTTAGGAAGAAGAGTTACAATCAGGTCATCAACAATGCGATATTCCGACATGCCTTTTGCATCCTGGATCATGGAAACAAAAATGCCCAAAAGGTTTTCGATTCCCAGCATGAAGCCTTATGACGGAACGACAGATCCAGAAGATCATATCTCTAGATACAAAAATCGAATAGGAACCTGCAACATCCTAAAAGAAGACATGGAGGCTGTCATGTGCAAGAGTTTCAGCTCTACCTTAACTGGGACCGCCCAAAGATGGTATTCGGCCCTCCCAGAGAAAAGCATCCGGTCATACTCTTCCTTAGTCTCCAAGTTCGTGAATCATTTCTCGGGCAGCAGAAAGAAGGAGAAGGATGTAGACGATCTGTATGATTTGAGACAAGGAAATAATGAAAGCCTCAGGCAATATGTTAGGAGGTTCAGAGAAACCAAGATGGCCATCCCAGGCTGCCGAGACAAGAGCGCCACCAAGGCCTTCATCAAGGGGCTACAGAAGACTTCAAAATTCTATGAAAGTTTGAAACTAATCAAACCTCGAACTTTCGAAGACGTCCTAGAAAGGGCCGACGACGCAATGGAGTACGAAGAGGAGCTCCAACAAAGAAATTATAGAAGCTCTCAGAATGCATCGAGCTCGAGAAGCCGAAATGGTGCCAGCAACGTTGGTCGATTTGAAGGACCGAGAAGTAATCTGAAAGAAACCAACCATAGTGGTCCGTTAAGGCCAGATTACACTGGCCACAATAACTCGTCAAGGCCGGATTATTCCGACCACGGTCGAAGGCGGAAGGAGCTGATACCTTATCCACTCACCATTCCCACGAAAGAAACCCTTGCAATCCTCAAAGGAATAGGGGACAGAGTCAGATGGCCCGACAAGCCAATGAACTCTTAAGAGAGAAGTTGGAAGGATAAATCCTGATACTGCTAGTTTCACGGGGACCACGGCCACAATACCGACGACTGTTGGACTCTTAAGAGAGAAGTTGCCAAATTAATAAAGGCAGGTCACTAACGGGAATACTTGTTTGAAAAAGGGTGTGAAATCGCAGCCGAGGCCGACAAAAACCAGCGATCACCGAAAGCGGTCCCGGTTGCAAACGCGGAAGAAGAGAGAGTGATCAACATGATCGCAGGGGGATCTGAGATGTGTGGACTAACCAGCTCAGCGGCAAAAAGAAAGCTAAGAGATTCTCTCAGTATTTACAGTATCGGAAACGGACCCGCAACTGATAACTACTCTATCACCTTCACAGAAGAAGATGCCAAGGGGATCAACGCACCACACCACGATGCATTAGTGATCAAGATATCAATAGCGAGTCTAATTGTGATGAGAGTACTGGTGGATAACGGAAGCTCGGCCAACATACTATTCCGGGGGAAGAAGCCTGGCGTTCAGAACACATAGGGCCGGATATTACTAGCCGACCATGAAAACGGACGCGGCCGATATAGTTAAAAAGTGTGACAAATGCCAAAGGCACGCCAACTACTCCAACCTCCCTACAGGAACCTTACACAACATAACTTCTCCATGGCAATTTGACAAATGGGGGATGGACATCATAGGACCCTTCCCAATGTCTACCCATGGCAGAAAAAGATACATCCTGATGGTGACCGACTATTTCACGAAATGGATCGAAGCTGAAGCACTAGAAAGGGTCAGGGAACAAGAAGTGAAGAAATTTATCTGGAAATAAATCATCTACAGGTTTGGCATACCACGGGAAATAATCGCAGACAACGGGCCCCAATTCATAGCACAAACGCTGAAAGATTTCTGTCGACAAATGAACATCAAACTCACATACTCGACCCCAAGGTACCCTCAAGCCAATGGACAAGCAGAAGCATCCAATAAAGCGGTGGTTGACTCACTCAAGAAAAAGCTAGAAGGGGCCAAGGGACTATGGCCCGAGGCCTTACCCGAAGTCCTTTGGGCATTCCAAACAACCCCTAGAACATCAACATTACAAACCCCATTTCCAATGGTCTACGGGACAGAAGCGGTACTCCCAACCGAGATCCAGTCGCCACAAGAAAGGCTAACAGGCCAAGCTAATCAACAAGTACTAGCCTTCGAAAAGGATACCTCGGACGAGAAGAAGGAAAGCGCACAGCAAAGGATCGCAGAATATCAAATGGGGATAGCAAGGCGATACAATAAAAAAGTCAAAGCTCGAGCCTTCCAACCCGGGGACTGGGTATTAGAAAAGTCTTCCAGAACACGAAGAACCAGACCCATGGCAAATTGGCCGAAAGCTGGGAATGACTATACCAAATAGAGAGAGCGTCTGGGAAAGGGGCCTATAAATTGCTCACCAACGAAGGGAAAGAGGTTGAACACAGCTAGAACATCCACCACCTGAAGAGGTATCAATTCTAGTGTAACATTTTCTGTGTAATCACGAGCACTCTTTTCCCCAAGGAGGGTTTTTGACGAGGCCCCACCTTAAAGCAATAAAATAGCTCATTCTTCTCAAATACTCGCAATCAAGCACCAATAACCCAAAGAGCAACCCGAAAATTGCCAAAGGCAAGCCTCTGGTAAATCTAGAAGGTCTCGGGCGAAGACCAGCAGCTCAAAGGGCAACCCAAAAATTGCCAAAGGCAAGCCTCTGGTAAATCCAGAAGGTCTCGGGCGAAGACCTGCAGCCCAAAGGGCAACACAAAAACTGCCCAAAGGGCAACCCAAAAATTGCCAAAGGCAAGCCTTTGGTAAATCCAGAAGGCCTCGGGCGAAGACCAATAGCCCAAAGGGCAACCCGAAAAATGCCAAAGACAAGCCTTTGGTAAATCCAGAAGGTTTTAGGCGAAGACCAGCAGCCCAAAGAGCAACACAAAAACTGCCCAAAGGGCAACCCGAAAATTGCCAAAGGCAAGCCTCTGGTAAATCCAGAAGGCCTCGGGCGAAAACCAACAGCCCAAAAGGCAACCTGAATGCCGTGAAAGGAAAACCCCTAGTAAACCAGAGGGTCTCGGCCGAAACGATGTCCCTAGAAGATGGGCAAAACCCAGCCAAACATGTATCGGCCGAAATCAGCCTTACAACAATTTTGAGATATCGGTAAGCACATACTGAAACAATCCGCTCAGGCGCAAACAAAGACTGGGGGATTAAAACCCCTCACAAAAGCAAAATCCAAACACAAGTTCAGCAAAAAGTTAAACTTCATTGATATAAAGGAAGAATTACAACGAGTACGCGAAAGATCGAAAAAGGAAAAGTACATTTCACTCGCTCAACTCTCATCACGAAGAGCAGCCAACGCGTCTAGCTCCTTCTGAGCAGACTCAGGAGTCAGAGACCCCTTGATAACTTGCTCCAAAGCAAAAGATCTGGTCACATCCTCTGTTTGGACCGCTTCAAAGGTGAGACTCTCAACTCGACCCTCGAGCTCCTCCATTCGGCCGAGAGAAGTGTGCTTCGCTGCCCTTAACTCCTCCAACTCCGCCGCCTGGCGCTTCAGCTCCGCATCCTTCAGAGCAATCGAGGCCTCGAGCCTAGCATTATGTGCCTCCACCCTCTCAACCTGGCTGACAGCCTCAGCACATTGGGCCACACTCCTACCTAAATCTTCCTGGGCTGCTTTCAGCTCGCCCGAAGCAGACTTGAACTTTGCTTCAAATGACTGTCTCTCCCTCAGAATAGGCATGAAGTGCTTGTGCATGCCAACCGAGCCTTGAAGCCCCTGAAAACCAAGTATAAGGTAAACGAAGCTGCTCACAAAAAGAAAGTAACATTAACAGACTCACCTTGTAAAGACTCGATATGGTCATCTCGTAGAACTTGGTAAAAGACAAGGACTGCAGCCACTCCTCATCTTGAGGGAAGAAAAAGCCCTCCGCGGCCGAAATCATCTCGGCCGAGACTTGTCTAGTGGAGGAATTACCAGGAAAACTGATCAAATGACGGCCCTCACCCTCGCCACGAGGCTTCTTGCCAAGGTGTTTGGTACGTTTCTTGATAGAAGTCACACCACCCTCCATCGGTCGCTTCTCCTTTGCGACCGAAGGCGAGAAGGCTTGGGAGCCGCCTCAGGAACAACCGGGTCGGTCGCAGCAGCCCCCGAAGGAGCAGGGCTTGGAGGACGAACAGGGTCGGCCGCAGTCTCGGCCCGTCCGTCGGCTGGACCCTCGACCCAACTGAACCAGACGCATGAGCTTTCTCCTGCTCAGCTTGGATCTGCCGCATAATGGCCCGCATAGCCAATGCTCTCTGGCCTTCAGGTTTAGACATCACGTAATCAGATAGCTCTGCAAACAAGAACCACCCACAATGAGCTCGGCCGAAACCAATACAGTACAAATGAACAAGCACAACTTACTTGTCCTGGTGAAGGCCCACAGACGACTGACAGGAAGCTCGCCCAAAGTGTCTTGTAATCTCGCGACTCTCTCGGCAAGGCAAATATAGCCTCACTCCTAGCCCGCGCCCGAGGAGAAGATTTGCAATTCTTCATTCTGTAATTCACTGAAAATGAAACAAGCACGTTAGAATAGACAAACTCGACCGCAATAAAGAGAACAAAAGATATCGAAAAAGCCTACAAGAATCCCGCCAATACGGAGGATAACTCAACCCTTTCGCCAAACGAGTCGTCCCTTTAACGAAAAAATACTTGTCCTTCCACCGAGTCTCATTGGAGGAGAAGTCCAAGACTAAGAGCTAGGCGTTCGCCCGAGCATTCAAGATGTATCGGCCGATCTCGGGATTCTCGCACTTCACGAAATACGAGTAAAAGAAATCCTCGGCCGAAAATTTCAAGTTATATTTTTCCTTCAAGCGGTCGACACACAGAAGAAGCCTAATAGCCATGGGAGTCTATTGACTTGGATGAATCTGACACCAAGTACACAGCTCCTCAACCAGACCCATGACAGGAAACCTAAGCCCTATTTTGAAATGACGAAGGTAAAAGGGCTCCCAGCCGTCGGCTAAAATGTCATTCACCTTCTCCTCAGGCTCGGGTAACCTAGCTGGAACCCAACCAGGAAACTTATAGGCGAAAAAGGCCGACTCTAACTCATCTATGGTCATGGTGCTCCTAATGTTGAAGAAATGGGGCAGAATGCCCTAGGGACTAGACGCGGACGGAGAATTTCGAACCGACGAACACTCCTCACCCCCATCTTCCGCGGTCGAGAATTCGGAAGTCAGACCACCAAAAGAAGACGTGGCCAAAGAGTCAGTGGACATCTACAATCAACCGAGAAAAAGCAGTAGGTTAATGGCCTTCGACCGAGGTTAGCGTAAACAAAAAGGAAAAAGGTAAAGGCAAGCAAAGAAGATCAAAGCAAAAAAAAAATCAATCAAAATCGAAACCCAGCAGGTTAGATGAACAGGTTCAGGAACAGGAACACAAACACGAACACAAGCCCAAAAAACTCAGCAGAAATCGGAGATGCAAATGAAACAAGCCAACAACAGACCAATAGAGACTAACCTTGGCCAAATGCAGAGAGAGAGGGCTTCGGAACCTCGCCGGAAAATTGAAGAAATCAACGAGGAAGATGAACAGCCCAGAGAAACCCGAAGACGAAGAGAGAGAATCTGAAAATTTGAAAATGAAGAGAGATAAAGAGCCACTAACCCTTATGTAGGCCAGTCGCAATGATGGCAGATCTTGGGCTCAGCAGTCGAGGAGCCACCAAATCTACCTGAGACAAGACAGGCAGGGCTGACGTGGCCCACCAAAGAAACTAAAGAAATCTCGGCCGGAAACGAAGACCACTCGCAATCCAAACTAGATCGAAATAATGTCATATATTGCCATGCTCCAAAGATTCAAGCCATGGCAATGGGGGATTACTATGGTGGGAAAACAACCATAAGGCATCGAAGGTGAATGACGAAACAGGTAAAGGAGGCCCAGCGATCATAACCAAGCTCGACCAAGGAAGACTCGGCCAAAACGGCCAAGGGCCCAGGAGGCAAGTCCAAAGGCTTTGCTCGGCCGAAAGGGCCAAAGGTCCCGCAAACACCTAAAGCCCATACTCGGCCGAAATGGCCAAAGGTCTAAAGGCAGCCCAAACTCGGCCGAGTCCATCAAAGTCCCAGCCGAGGTACACCGACCCGCCGAACTATTACCTAACCAAACAAGGATTCCCAAAGCCCAATTGGTAAATGAAGATATATTTTACTGAATCAAGGATTCCCGAAGCCCAATTAGCGAAGGAAGACTTATCTTACTGAATCATGGATTCAGAAACCCAACCTACAAAGGAAGACCTCTTACATTGAAAGAGAGACACCGAACCTAAAGGGAAGAGAAGTCCTAATCCTTTTAGAAAAGATACTAAGAAATCCCTATAAATAGGGGATAGAGACAACTACAATGGGGAGGATCATTATTCATTAGAGCAAACTCTCTGAAATTATCTCTGTAAGCTTCTAGCTATTTTCTCAAGTAATTTTAGCCTGATATTTGGTTGTGGTTTATTTGGCACCGCACAAACAATATGCTATTAATTAAGATATAATTTTTAAAAATTAATTTAATAATTTCATAATTCTTTTATTCTATTTTATTTTTAAATTTAATAATAAGAAAAAATTGATAAGTAAATATTTCATGCCTTAAATAATATTGAAATTCAATTTATTTCTTCACTTTTTGTAATCTTGCATTTATATATATATATATATATATATATTATAAATAATCGGATAAAATAATACCTTACACGCCAAAATAGATAATATATACTATATGGATATACATAAAATAAATCACAAAGAAATGAAAGAGAATAAACTTAAATAAAACTTAGAACAACTAACAAATAAATGATTGGAAATATGAAAGAGGAAAAAAAATTCTCAACACAACAAATACCTCAAATCTGTAGAATAGAGCAAATATCTCTTATTGATTGATAGGATGATGAGAGATGATGAACAAATATGAAAGAGAAAAAAAAAAATTCTCAAAACAACAAATACTTCAATTCATGGAATAGAACAAATATCTCGTATTGATAGGATGGTGAGAGATGATGAACAAATACTTCATACTGATAAAATGGTAAGGAGTATAGAAATATTTTGATAAATATAAATCAAAATACATGACCTTTCATATTTTAAATTCATTAGAATGATAACTAATAAGAAAGTTGTACAGGTACAATATTAAATGATGAGAAAATTAAAAATATATAACGTTAGAAATTTGAAAATGTACGAATAAAATTATGAATTGTATATGTATAAATAAAGTTAAAAATATACCAATAAAATTATGAATGGCGTATAAATAAATAACCTAACAATTGAACCCATTTAATGATAGAGAATAGTGGAATTCTAGCTATGTCACATCAGCATACTTTGGAAGTGAAATGTAGATAAATGATTGGTGGGTGAGAGTTATCCCTCCTCCCAACTTAGAGGGATTCAAGAGAGAAAATATGTAATTATTACTTGATTTGATTTAAATTAATATTATGATTGAGGGAAAATGCTGAACATACCCAAGCCCAGAAATTAAGACCATGAATCAAGTGAGGCCCATTTGAGGTCAAAGAGAGGCCCAAAATGAAGAAAGAAGAAGCAGGTCAAAATTGGACCTCCTAGCAATGGTCAAATCGGTAGATTTGACATGGTGGCAGAATTCAGACAAGGAACCACCAATAGCAGTGTGAAAAGGGGAAAAACTCGAGTCAAGAGCCTTAACACATGCTATCGCCGTCAAATAAAACCATCTTATCAAGGAAGAGAAACCAGATTTGGAAAGAAGAAAAGCAAGATTGACCACTTAGCCGAATGAAAATGATTGAAAAAGAAGAAGTCCGTCAACCACTAGAAGAATGGAAAAGTAGAGAGAAACGGAAACTTGGAGGTAAAAAAAATACAGCGGAAAGCAGCTAAAGAACCAGCAGTCGCTTTAGTCAAGTGGACAATAAGAAGGATGAAGGGTAAAGAGGAGCAGGATCAAACACTCTATAAGGAAGGAGAAACGAAGAATATGGGGGCTGGAATTTTTCTCCTCTCCTCTCTTCTTTGTATTGGCTTAATGAAAGTAAGGAGATGAGGGTGGAATAATAAAAGCAGTCGATTTGAGATTCTTTATAAACCTGTAACTTAACTTCAATCTAGCCCTTTCTCAATTGAATATTACCAATCAATTCACCAAATCAATTCCAATTACTTTACTGTTGTGAATCAATTTTGGTTCAAACATATTATTTTGTGAGAAAATTTTGAATTGGGACTTCAAGTGTTCCTCTATTGTGGATGCCCAGGGCATCCACAATAGAGGGATATTTCAATTCAGAAAATTATAACAAAAAAATATTAATTTAAATCAAATCAAATAATAATTATATGTTTTCTCTTTCTTGAATTCCTTTAGGTTCGGATGCTGGACAACTCCCACCCACCAATCATTTAATTATATTTCACTTTTATTCCTTTATCTCTCCATATAGTTTAATTAATATTTTGATTATTTAATAATTAAATATATTTTATTATATTTTGTAGGACCCACACAGTAGAATTGAGACACAAAATGTCATTTGCTATTGTGAATGCTCTTAAAAGACATTTTCACGAATTTTTTTAATTATTTTATTTTATATATTTTTAACTACAAATATTTTTTCAAGAAATATATATTGTTCAACTCACCCTCAAATCTTCAATCTCTATTTGTCCTTTCACTTAACACATATATCTAAACACAATTATCAACTAACACAGAAGTTAAGAAAGAGATTGCTACAGTAAACTTCAGAATTGAAGCACAACCATAGCAGCTTCATTTTATTTTATATTAATATATTATAATAATTATTTATAAATATCTATTCATATATATTTGAATTGAAAATACAGAGCATGTTTGTCAGGACATGAATAGTTAGCTTTACAATTGAATACTTCCTGTAGCAGCTTCATTTTCACTCTTATTTATTATTCAATTGATTTTTAAATTTTTATTATTAGTTTTTAACACATGATAAAAGAACAGAACCTACAAATTTTATGTTAATATTTTTATTTATATAATTAAACGTATTTATTAATTTATAAAATATAATTTTATATATAAAATTATAAATATTTTAAATATTAGTTGATAATTTATATATATATAATTAATATTTAAATATTTCATTTGTAATTGTATATCTAAGTTGATATTTTTTTTTAAAATAATTTTTTTTGTTAATTTAGTTTTATTATTAAAATTTTTAATCATTATAATGTTTTTAAATATTTTTTATAATAAGTATTTTGAAAAATTACTTTTAAAATTATAATAAATAATTTTTAGAACAAATTCAAAATTGATTCGAGTATGTGATAAATTAAAAACAATATTGAAATTAACTATTACTCACCCCAAAAGTAGATAATACAAACACATACATAAATAAAAAACCATAATAAAAAGTTTATATGACATAATAGAAATAAAATTTAAATAAGAAAAATAACACTGTTTTAAACTCGCCAGAATTACTCCCATTTACTCCAAAATGATCAAAATCTTGAAAAAATTGTGAACCACCGTTACCTTGTTGTCTCTTTGCAATGATTTATACTGCACATTTTGATAATATTGTCGTAAAATCGGATCAGAAATTGCTTCCACATCTTTTTCCAGAATTTTATTCTCTTCACGCTCTTTCTTAAGATTAATTTTTCCCTTTCATTTTTTGCTTTTAACTTCCGAACTTCAACATCTTGTTGGTATATACGTAGATTTTCTTGTATGGTAGAGAAATTTGTTTCAATCATGCCTAACATGCGTTCACTATTTTTCCTCATATAATCAAAATATTCTTACATTTCATTGGTTAGCTTTTTTTTTTTCTTCATTTTTTTTATTCCTCCTAGCAGGTCGTTCAAAAGTTGCATTATTGCAATGTATGTCCTCATCTTGACTTTCTAAGTTATCATTTAAATCAATGACAATATACCCGGAGAATTTGCATTATCAGAACCATATTATGATGTATCAACCGCATATTTCGCTTTCGGGAAGTTGGAGATTGCATAGAATCGGAAAAAAATTTCATATCCTTGAAGATGGGCCATATATGATCAAATTTGAAACCATTCTTATATTTATTATCCTCCGTCATTAATGCTTTTTCCCAAAATAACTACATATTATATAAAAAAATTAATTAATTTTTAAGTTAATATTAATAATTTATAGAGAAATGTATAAATGAAAATAAAATAATACTTACAATGTCCTGCTTAGAAGCTCCACTCGGATGTAAACTTTCAATTTGTCGAATGCAACCTTTGAACTTTGAAATAGCTGCACTAATTATTTGCCATCTACATTGAAGAGATTTTTGGATCTAGCATCCATGCACGAGACTGATATTATTTTCTGGTACCCAGTCTCAATTCGTGACCAGAACGAGTCGCCCGATTGATTAATACCAACAATTGGATTTTGAGAAACATCTAAATATGCATGACATAAAGTTATGTCTTCTTGAATGGTGTAGCTTGTACTTCTTATGGAATTTTGGGAAGAGCTTACAGGTGAAAATGAAGACATTTTTTTTTTATGCTATAAAGACTTAATAATAAGAATAAGAATAATAGGTTATTGCACTTATGTATAAGACTTTTTACCTTTATATTGTTATATATAGTAACAACTTCCTCCAATTAGTCTGCTAAAGCACATCAGCCATTGGCAAAAAATATATATATAATGAGTATTGACATGCATTAGTCAAATCATATCTTATTCATACTGAATTTTACATGCACTAGTCCATATCACAAGTTGCCAAATCCACTTTAATCACCATTATAATTGAACAAATTGTCAAGTTGTCTGCACGCATGCATATGGCTCAACAAGCCACCATTACACACACTACTTATATGGATTAGTCAAATCAAATATTTGTATAAAAAATATTCCTTACTCACACTCACACCCACCCCCACCAACACCCGTTGTATAAAGAATCTTATATATATTAGTCAAATCACCAAACTGTATATGACAGACAACTTGACTTATATGACTTATATTCATGCTTATGGCACAACAATCTATCATTACTACACTTTTTGTCAATATTACATATTGTATAAGTTTTATGCACTTACACACCACACAGTACTTTTACACAGAATCTTTTCACATTATGTAATAATTACACACTACTTGTTACTAACTCTTACTCTCACCCACACCCACACACCACACACTACTTGTTACACACAGAATCTTTTCACATGGTATAATTTAGTTTCATTACAAAAAACTTCAGCATTTGTTTATATTTCCACTTTGCACATAACCATTAAACACACACTACTTTGAATCAACTCACACCCACACTCACGCGGATGGTAACTTGCTGAGATTATACACATGCATGCATTGAATCTAAACAAATACAGATTCCTCTATAAATTTTCATTGCACCGAAAATTAATAATGATGACAATATTGGAATACGTAAATAAATAATATACATATGTATTATTAGTGGTTTACAAATAGTACACGCTTTTACATGATTATTACATATTGTACTCAATTAGCAAAAAAAAAAAAAATCTACTTACATTATAGTGAATTTCTCTTCTTCATCTTCATCCTCAAATAAAGATAACGAATTATCTTCCATTATATTGGAGCAGGATCAACAATTTCTTACACAACAAGTCGTTCTATTCCAAATGTATGTCAACAACAATAGTGTCATGACTTATTATTTCTATCAAGTACATAATAATCAATTAATACATGGAGGTTTAATTCCTGGCCATCAAGTGATTAACCGTAATCGAGAAGCAGCTGATCGTAATTTGTGGAAGGATTATTTTGCTGAGAACTCTTGATACAACGCTGATCAGTTTTGTAGGCTAGGGACAGAGCCAGCTTTCACAATCTAGGGGGTTGGAGAAGGGGTGCGGGGCAGCGCCCCGCGGTACGGTATGGTAAGTATAATTTTAATAAAATTTAAAAATAAATAAGTTATATAAATAATATTATTTTTTAATTTATTATAAATTAAAATATTTTATAAATTTTATAAATAATTTTTTAAAATGAAAATATTTTTTTTATAATATTATACCAGTAAAATTAAAATAAATAGTATATTTAATTTTATAAAATATTATTAAAAAAATTTAAATTAGTTATTATATCATTTATTTATAACATAAAATTATAAATGTGTAATATATAAAATTGGTAAATAAAAATGGATGTATATTTATTATATAATTTAATTTATTTATAATATAATACAAATTATTTAATATATTTTTTTATAAAATTTTATTATATTTAATAATGATTTGAAATTTTTATAAGTAATAGTTTTTAAATTTTATAAATTTAATTAATGAGTGATTGCAGTTCTTTTTAAATTTACAATTTATAATTACATAATTATTTTAAAATTGAACCCATAACCTTTGTTATCTTAACTCAAAACCAGCACGCCACTTTGTGGAAACTATCATGCTTACCATCATAAAGATTTATATTCTTGAGCTATGCGGAGCCGTGGCACCTGCTAGCCCCCCGGCTCCGTCACTATCGTAGGCGATACCATATGGGCCGAGATTTGTTTTTGCGTATTGTCAATACAGTGAAAAACCACGATAATTATTTTCAGCAACGTATTGATGCCCTTGATAGAATTGAATTATCATCTCTACAAAAAATTACTGCTGTTTTTTGAATGTTAACATATGGTGTCTCGACTGACTCGACTGATGAATATATAAAAATTGGAGAATCAACTGCTGTTGAAAGCATGAAAAGATTTTGTTGAGCTATTGTTGAAGTATTCGGAGAAAATTATTTGAGATCTCCAAATGTTAATGATGTTGTAAGATTGCTTCAAATAGGTGAAAAATGTGGTTTTCCAAACTTGTTAGGAAGTCTCGATTGTATGCACTGGCAACGGAAAAATTGTCCAACAACTTGGGCTGGACAATATACCGGTCGTAGTGGATCTCCAACAATTATTCTCGATGCTGTTGCTGATTATGATTTGTGGATATGGCATGCATATTTTGGTTTACCAGACCCAAACAACGACATTAATGTATTGGAATCATCTAACTTATTTGCCAACCTTATTGCAGGCAGTGCTCCAGAAGCTCATTATGTTATTCAAGAAAAAGAGTATAACACTGGTTATTATTTAGCTGATGACATATATCCTAAATGGTCTACTCTTGTGCAATTTATTCATGATCCTCAGGGTCTAAAGAAAAAACTATTTGCAATGAAGCAAGAGGCTTGTCGGAAGGATGTTGAGCATACATATGGCGTTCTCAAGTCACGGTTTGCCATAGTCAAAGGACCGGCACGTATGTGGAACAATCAAGTTTTACATGATATAATGACAACAAGCATCATAATGCATTATATGATAATTGAGGATGAACGTGATTTGGAAGAAAATATCATTGAAAGGCAAGAACCATTGATCCCAAATGTTCAAATGGTTAATAATCCCACGAACCAATTTCAACGATTTCTAAATCGGTATAGACAAATTAGAAATAGAGAAGGTCACTTTGAACTTCGCAATGCTTTAATTGAATATTTGTGGGAGCAATATAGTAATTCTACCGAATAAATTATTGTAATAGAAAATCCTTCTATTTTTTATAATATATTATTTTTATTTAATTAGATGATGATATAACTTCATTTTAAGTTAAATATATTAAAATAATAATTATGTATAATTGAATTATTTTTATATAATTAATAGAGTCCATTAGATTTCTAGGCCATAAAAAGTTTACTATACAATTATAGATCACTTTTAAAAAGTTTGCAAAACTAAACTTTGATGTTCACTCCATAGGCCAATCACAGCTGTGAGCATCCTGTGAGCATAATTCACAGCATCTGTAAATTGTAAAGTTTCAGGGATATTTTGGGAAACTTGGTCTATGGAGTGAAAACTAAACTTTTAAAAGCCTGTTTTTGTATGTTTTTCAAAACAGACCTATAATTGTATTTTAAACTTTAAAAAGCTCATTTCTTAGAATTTTCACTAATGAATATATATGTTTGAATTAATAATTATTTATTTTTTAATAATATGAAATAATAATATTTTATATTAAAAAATTATATTTAAAATTTTAGTTTATTTTTTATATCAATAATATATAAATTTGAAAATATATACTTTTATGATAGTGAAAAGTAATTAGTTTATTTGCAAAATAGTCATTCCTTCAAAATTTGAAGTTAATGGGTTAGTGTGTGTTTGGTATGTAGATTTTTAAGTAGCGATTAGATTTTTCATTAGCAATTTGCCAATTTAACCGTTTGGGGGAAGTTTTTTTATTAGCGATTAGATTTTTAATTAGCGATTTTCAGAACGCTACTTCAAGTAGCTTTCCACGAATCGCTAATCAAAAAGCTCCCATTTTACCCTTATCAATTTATGAGTATTACTAAACTACCCTTGATAATATTAAAAGCTTCTATTTGTACTAAATTAGGTTAACTTTAATAATAATTTTATTTATTAAATATGATTAAAAATAGTTAAATATTTTTTTAGTTAGTCTATATTTTATTTATTTTTAAATTAGTTGATAACTAAAGGATGATTGATTTTAAATTAACAATCTTGAAAAAAAATTATTTAAAAAAGAATACTAATACTAATAATTATATTGTAAAGTAAAAATAATATATTGTATTATTTACGTAATTTTACATCTAACAGCTACTTCAACATCTAATTGTCATTACCAAACACTCATGTGAAATCGCTACTTCAACATCTAATTTTACAGCTAACAACTAATCGCTACTTCAACAGTTAATTCAACATCTAATGTAACATCTAGTACCAAACATATACTTAGAGTTTAAAAAATTTGAAGAATGAATGTTTTATTAAAAAATAAAATTAGAATTGAGGTGGAATTAAAAAAAATGAAGGAGTTGAGGTAGGAAAAGACCTTAGACCAACCTCAACGCAGTATTTTAAAGCTTCGATTCATATATTTATTTTAAATTTTGCGCTTATAATAGTAACAATTAATTAATATAATATTAAATGAAGCAACAACAGTAATGCTGAAGCATCACCTGTAGCAGGCCTCTCTCTGCTACGGTGCTAACATTATAATTATAATATTATTTTGATATTACTTTAATATCCGTGACAAATGAAGAGACAGTTAGAGATGAAGGTTTAGAGGGGGGGTTGGAGATTAGGTGCTTCATTTCTTTAAAAAAACATAATGATTAAAATTGATTCACAAATTCCAAAAGAGCATAAAAAGAGAAGGCTTCACATTTGAAGATGGCACTATTCAATCATCATTTTATATTTTATTACTATTATTTCACAATCGAATAACCTTTTAACTTTTTTTTATAATATTATTTATCAGAAAAATATTCTGCTTTTAGTATTATCTATATATTTTATTAATAAATTATTATTATTTTCATATTTTGAAGGAAGTGGATTGGAGCACTCAAACTCCATTACCAAAAATATTTTTGGGATTTGAAAATTGAAGAAAAATTGGAAGTCCTAGCCATCTCCAAGGCCTCATCTCTCTCATCCCTTCATATTCCATATCCCAACAATGTTTTCATTTTTCTTCTCCAATGGTTGCGCTTCAAAATTTGAAACTATTACTATTATTTTATTCACATTAATTAAATAAAACAAGGTAAACCACTCCTAAAATAATAAAAATAAAATAAAAAAATTAATAATTAATGATATTGAAATCGTAGAAAATAATAATAAAAAAAACTAAATGAGAGAGGAATAGTTGTTGCTCCAATTCTAGAGGATGTTGTTCACGTCCTCTTTCATTCTGCAGTGGGGATTGTGTGTCCTCTCTGGAAGTTGATAAATTTTAAGATTTGAGGATGGGATTAGAGAAGGCGTTATACTATTGTTCTTATTATATTGTGATTATATTTTGCTCCAGTTATACTCTGATTAAATTGTTTTAATTGGGGTTCTATGGAGATAGAATCTTATATGTAAGTAGTTGAAATTTTATTTTCCTAACATATTACCATAAATATTGTACAAGTTATATTACAATATCAAAGCTGAGGTTTTGACATAGGATGAGCAAATAACATTAAGTTAAGGATATAAATATACTTAAAAAAAAAAGGAAAAAATATAACAACTAAACCATTCATAGTTTTATTTAAGATATTAGTACATGAAAGAATGAATTAAGTTTTTAAACCAACCAAAACTCGGTTTCTATTATATGAGTCAACATTCTCATTTCACCCTTCTGAACACACTATAATAACAAAAGTTGTATTAAAATATATTAAAAGTTGAGAAAAATAAATAATTTTAATGAATGACCAATTTATCTTTAAAGCAAACCAAACCGATCTCCTATTCTACAACAATGGACATATACGTACAACATGAATCTGCCATAAGCGATGAGAATTGTTGCTTTCATTTTGGTTCTAGCCTTGATGTGTAGCTTCAATTGCAGGTAATATCTCGTCCATTCTTTCGAATAAAATGCAGCAATATTAGGGTTTATAACTTCCTTATTTGATTTGGGATTCGGAAATGGTTGTGCTACAATTTCAGAAGATTCTATCGAGGAGGAGTTTGAGTTGCGTTTGTGTTGGAATCTCTACTGGTGACGCTAATTCTTTGTAAATTGAACAACTCTACCTCCAGGTACGTGCCATATCTCAATATTGGTTGTATTACAGTCGATTCGTTGTGGTTCGAAAGATTAAGTGTGTGTTGGAAATGGTTGTGGGGTTTGTGAAATTCTCATTGGTTGATGTTCTGAGTTAGGTCTGGTTGTTTAATTTGGAATATTTTCAGAACGTCAATTTAGATTGATGTTTTGGTTAAGGTTTGTAATTGGTGTTTATTGTTCTTTGGTTAACTGTGATGAAGTTACTACGTTGTATATTGTAACTTGAACTTAGTTTCCTTGTTAATGCTAATGTTATAGGTGGTCGTGGTTGAATAGTAGATATTGGAAGTATATTGGTATTGAGATGGTGATTTGATAATCAATTTTTGTTGATGTGAAGTAGATGTAGAATGTAATATGAACAGTATTTGGTGCTGTGGATTTTGATAACTCCAATTTAAAGGTAAGTTATGTAGTTTCTTTTTCTAGTAAGGAGATTTTAGGGTTATGATCCTGGACTTATATTTATCTATTTTGGCTTGGATTATCTAAAATTAGGAGGAAATTAGGAGGGAGGCAAAATTTAATATGTTGAAGGGTATGAAGAACTTGAAGAAGAGGACGACATGGAAAATTTTGGTGGTCTTGCAGTTTCCAGATCTCACATTGATGATGATGGTAAAATTTTTGAGTTACTTTCCATTAGTTGGATTAAAACTAAGATCACTCCTTTTCTTTATTATGATTGCTTGATGTTTTTGGTTGGTAAGCATTTTGGTACTTAAAATGTTAATATGAGGCCATGTTTCAAGAATCGTTAGTTTGATTCTTAACGTGTTTATGACGAGCCTAAGAAATTGAATTATATTTCCCATTAGCAATTAGTTGATAGACTAGCCATAAGAACTATATCTTCCAATTTTTTTATACATAATTTCACTTTGATTCTCAAGTATGTTCTTACAATAATTTCTCCTCTAAGCTATATTAGATGATTATGAACAATTGATTTAAATGATAATGGTAATTTTGCAGTTGCATTGAACGATAATGACAATGAAGAAGAATAGATTGTCACAATTTACCATAAGAGAATGCTGAGAAAGATGGAGAAAGATGAATCTACCATCAAAATAAAGAAAAGCCCAAAGGTGACTAGGGAGGTGAGATATTTATTTTTATCTTCTTTACAATATTGCAACTTGTTACTGTTTTTCATTGTCAAATTGTTTCTTGATTAAATACATCCACCACATTTTCGAAGGATATGAAAGATGATCACGCCAAAGACATTAATGAAAAATAAATCATCTTCATTATATCTACCTGCTTGACTTGACTGTTGATTTTGATTTCTATAACATTGGTGTTTCAAATCATGTTTGGTTATTGCATAAGCCCATATCCAAGATGAGAAAAAATCTGGATAGAATTCTATTTGAGCATTATTAGCTAATGGCTCAGATGGATCGACAAGTAAAACACATATGTATTGATACAATTAAATTTACAGATCATTTGAAACAAGATGTTGACGAGCCTATTGTTGATGTTTGAATTTGTAGTGAATGAGTACATGAGTAGGAGAGTTGTTATGAAAGCACCAATGGAGTCGGCTACATTGGTTGCACTTAGTGTACTTCAAGTCTACCTTCTGGAGCGCTTTGATAAAAAATTTGGCCTGTAGAACAAGTTAAGCAAGTTATTATCTCTTACAGGCTTTTGATTTAACTTTTCGTGCTACATATTGGTATATTGTATGCAAATTATACTCACAACCGTTATTCCGTTTATAAACTTAGAGTTCGATATTTATATTAGTCAACATAGAAAGCTTAGATTGTAAATACAATATAATATTTCTATAAGATATTATGGTACTTAATATATAAAAGAACGAAAAAGATGTAGAAATATATATATATATATATATATATATAAATCAAATCAGAAAATATAATAGATAAAAAAATATTGATTTTTTTAATTTTTTTCTTAATGATATAATGTTTTGCCTACCACAAAATCATAACCGAAGCTTTAAAAAATACAGCAAACATCCATATTTCAAAAGGACATATCATAGCTTCTGAATACAGTTCAAGTACCCCTTCAGTTTATACACATAATAAGTTTTTACCAGGATTAAATACATTGGGCTCAGTTTTTCCATATCATGGTTCATAAGGTATAGTTACACAGCAAAATCTTTCCCATCTCATGGTTCAGAAGGTGTAGCTCAAAACATGTCAGACATTCACACAAAAATATCTCTCATTCACATAAATCTTTGTCTCCATCACACAGACTGCATGTAAATGCACTAGAAATTATATATTTTCTTCTTATTCACGCTTGACTACCCTTCAAAAAAAAATCTCTCATTCACATAAATTTTTGCCTCCTTCATATAGGCTGCACATAAATGCACTAGAAACGATATGTTTTTTTTCCATGTTTAGCATGTCTCACCTTCACACAAAAATATCTCTCGTTCATATAAATATCCGTCTCCATCACACAGGCTGCACGTAAATTTATTAGAAATTATATGTTTTCTTCTTATTTAGGCTTGAGTGCCCTTAATAAAAAATAAAAAAAAAAACTCATTCACTTAATTTTTTGCCTCATTCACATATGCTGCATTTAAATGCACTAAAATTGGCATGTTTGACACTTTTATGGCCCACTGTCATTCACAAACAAAAATACATCCTTCACATAAAACTTGTGCTCCTTCATAAAATGGCTTCACATCCATCACATTTGTCTGTCACAACCTTCACAAACTTAAAATACTCCTTCACATAATTTTTGACATCCTTCATCTCTATGAGAATAAGAAAAAAAAAAAAAAAAGACTTAATTGTAGGTGAGATATTATTAGAATAATATAAATAGCCTTAAAACACAGTAAAAATTAATTAGTGAAAAATTCAAATTCGAGGGTATTTCAATGTAGCATAGTAATAGTTTGCATCAATGTTTTAAAAACCGGACCGGGCATCGAATTGATCATGGAAATGGGTCACGATTTTTAGGGTTTGACCGGATTTAAAAGTACTGTGCATTTAGAAATTTGTTAACTCTGTAAATTCAATACATTATATAATTGTAAAGAAATGTGTTTACCATTCGAATATAATACCTAACTGATAGAAATGATAGAAAATTGTATGTTTTCTCCATGTTCAGACATGTCTGGCCTTCACAAAAAAATATCTCATCTTTATATAAATTTTTACCTCATTCGCAAAGGGTGCACATAAATGCACTAGAAATGATGTATTTTCTCCAAGTTCAGGCTTGTCTAGCCTTCACAAAAAAGTATCTCCCTTCACTTAAATTTTTACCTCATTCACACAGAGTGAAATTTAATGAATTTGAAATAAAATGTTTTCAACAAGTTCAAGCCTGAACTGACCTTCTTAAAAGAAAATCTCCCATTCACATAATATTGTGTTTCCTTCACAAAGGTCTCCCACTTACAAAATACCTTCACATTCGTCACATTAATCCTTTAGAATCTTAAAATATACTTTCTCATTTAAAAATTACCCCTTTATCATAGTGACATAATGACTTAAATTGCAATTAGATTTCAATGATATATGATAAGCAAACGTAATAGACACTCAAGTTTTCATAATTTTCAAATTTTTGAGATCTAATTCACACTAGTAATTTGAATATGCTGGTTAAAATATTGATTTAGACAACTGTTGTCTATGTCAAGTCAATCATAAATGTTTGTTAGAATTAAAAATATTTTTAGAAAATTATATTAATTTAATGTTATCAAGAGATATGTGATGGTCATTTTTTTGGTACTACAACGTGTAATAGGGTGCTCATATTATAATATATCTCTTATTTATATAATAAATTGAATTTTCTTCGCTTTAGTTAAAACTTTTAGTAGACAGGATGAGAAATTTTATAGATATGACAAGATAAACTTGTGGAGTTTAAAATTTGAGGTCTAATAAGACCTTAGGATATGTGAATATCAAATGATAGGATGTATTTTATTTTATTTTATCTGTTTTCTTCATTTGGTATTAATTTTTGAAAATATTATATATTGGTGCATTGCTAAGCTAAATAATAGTAACATTTAGGTAATGTCCGAAAATAGTACACCACCCAAGAATCCTTAAGGAATTGATATGATTTTTTAGAATAAAATTAAAACATTTCTCAAGTGGTGCCCGAAAATGGACACAACTTAAGAAGCCAGGTCTTTTAAAAAAATAAAAGGCAGTGCCTAAATGCTTCTCAGGTTGTGTCCATTTTTGGACACCACCTTAGAAGCATTTAGACACCGTCATGTATTTTTAAAAATACAATAATAATGCTTCTCAAGTGGTGTCCATTTTTTTACACCTGAGAAATATTTATGCACGGTACTTTTTTTTCTTTTTTTTTCTTTTTTTTTTTTTTAATTCAAGCAACAATCTTCTCATTAGATGTTTAAAAAATGGACACTACTTGAGAAGCATTTAGGCACCGTCCATATATGAAATTATTTACTTATGATGTGAATTTTTCATATTCAAAAGCACGATCATAGGAATTTTTCCCATACCACTAATTACCTAGACATGGACACTCATAAGTATTATTTCAAACTTGAAAATTCACTTCCAAATGCATTTTTACACATTTCTTTAAAAAAAACATATTAATGGACACCATAATACATTTCAAAGATCAATAAAAAAAATCCACAAAAGTAAATTTACATACAAATAAGTTCATATAATAGTTGATCAACTATAATAAATTATTAACTTTAAAATTCTACATATTATGATTGTACGTCTACATCTTCATGACTCTCCCCGTTGATATGTGATAATTTGACGACATGTGAGCCTTCCTCGCCAGCTGGTTGTGTAGTAGGGTTAGATTTCTCTTTAAATCCAACAAATACGTCATAATTAATATCATAAACAAAACTCTTCTTTGAGAGCCACCAATATAAACCTATTCTACAATTTCAATATATACAACAATTTTAATATTGCGAACTAAAATATATTGATAAAAGAAAATACCAATAGATCCCATCTATCTATACTTCAAATCCAACAAATAGAACACAAAGGATACCACAAATAAAATGCTTCTATGAGAACCACCAACAAAAATCAATTTAACAATTTCAATATTATAGACACAATATCACCAAAACACTACAAACCAACTCTTTTATCTTTCATCAAATATTCACTTCCACCGTTAAGTAACTAAGTGAAAGCTTAATTAATGCTTCTATACAAAGAGCAACAAACCCTAAAAATGAATTCCAATGTTGCAAACTAACCTCTAAAACCCCAAATCCAACATAACACTATATATATATTCCTTCCATATGTGTCTTCATTCATCAAATATTAAAATCCACAACTAATACCATATTAATTAACCGAGTAAATCCTAATTACTCCTTTAAAAATCAACAACAAACCCTAATCACTAAACTAATATCTAAGAACCCAATTCCAACATAAATTCTAAAAATCAATTTACAATTCAAAATAGTTCTAAACAACAGTAAAAGAATGGAATGGAGGTGTGGTTATGGATTATACTAACCTCAATGTGTGACTTTTCAAGCATGAAAAGAAATCTTCAATGGAAGGAAGGAGAAGGAGATGACGAAACACGGTGGAATCGTGAGATTAATCGATTTTGGGTTTGTGGGTGGTGTTTTGGGTTTTGAATGGAATGTTATTTATATGGGCATTTTGGTAATCTAATGGTTTCAAAGAGGGGTATTAAGGTATTTGCATCTTATGTTTCATTTTCTTAATTTTTAAAAATTGTTTTTTAATTGTAAGGGTATAATGGTAAAAAAAAGCTCATGGAGTAGAAACCAAACTTTTAAAGGTTCATAAACTTAACTCAATCTTTCATGGCTCATTAGAATAATTACAACTTTGAAAAAAATATTTTCCAACATTATTTGTTAGTATTCTAATGCAATTTGTTTTATTATTTTCCTTTAATACTATTCTACGTATATCTAACCATTCAATACAATATACAGATTAATGGTTGCTTTATGGAATTAGACGGGTAAAAAGAGTAAGGGAAGAATATCATATCAAAATAGTTATTGAATCGAATAAGCAAATGTTAGGAATGTTCTTTTATTTTTTCCTTTAAGAATATAAAAGTTGATATTTGGAAGCTCTAAGAGTATTCAAAAGCTCTGATAATATGTTGGAAATATTAGAATACTTTTTTCTACTTATCCAAATATAAAAGTAAGATATTTTATTTTTAAAATTTACTGCATAAATGTTTTAAGTAATTAATTCTTAAATTTATTTATTTTTAAATAAAATTAGTTTGAATTAAACATTTAAATAAATCAATATAGATTAATTTTAATATAATATTTATGTTTAAAATTAATAATTTAGTGTGCACAAAATGTATTATTATTTTTAATTATTATTTTTTTATTTTAAAAAATCTCGATAAATATTATATATATTATAATAAAAAGTGAGTAAAATTAATTAATACTATTTATTAAAAAAATTAAAAACAAAATAAAATTTTAAACTTATCAAAGTATAATTTTATAACTGTTATCAATTTATTTATTTTTTAAAAATTAAATTAGTTTAAATATAATTTTTAAAATAAACTAATATAAATTATTTTGAATATAATATGGATGTGTATAAATTAAATTAATGTTTAAATTCTTATTTTTGATTAAATTAGTGTGCACATATAATGTTTAAAATACATAAAAAAGAAATTTTTACATAAATATCTAAATTATCAACACAGATTCTCAAGAACCTGTTTCTGATCTTGCCATGACCAGCAATTGAGAGAGCTTGTTTGGTGGCCACTTGCAGCAGTTTTTAAACATTATATGTATTTCATTATTCCTTAACTAGCGTACATACACGAGACTTGCGCGGGAAATACCTTTATGTAAATTATTTTTGAAAAATAATGAAAAAAATTGTTTACTTTTGAAGTATAGGATGATTTTTTTTAAAAGAAAAAAATGTTCATTTTTATTTTTTATTATTTATTAATTAAAAATAAATTCAAATTTAATGAATTTATGCGATAGAAAAAATTAATAACTAAAATTTGAAAACTAATTTAAGAAATAAAAAACAATTCTTCCTATTCGAGTAAAATAAAAATAATAGGAATTAAATTTTATATTATGGAAAAAATAATAGATATTATATAAATATTTTTTTAAAATAAATCGAGAATAAAAATAATTCTTGAAGGCAATTTAATTGTATAGGAATTGAATAAAAAAGAATAGAAAATCAAATAATAATTTAAAATGAAATAAAATTGGTTTAAAATTAAAATAGGTAAAAAAAATTAAATAAAATTATACAAAAATATGATAATAAAATTTCAAAATAATATTTTAAATCTCTTGGTAATGTAATAATCAATTTAAAATAGTGAAAATTCTGATTGCTAAAATATTTATTTAAAAAAATAAAAGATAACATTTTATTTTTTAATAGAATTAAATTTTATGAAAAAAAAAAATCATTAAGTGAAAATTAAAAAAAAAAATTTGAATAAAAAAAAAAAATACAAATTTAAAAAGAAAAAAAATGCAACACCACGTATCAAAACCATTGGCTAGATTAGAGAGGCTACTTTTGCAACTTCATTCAAGATTTCTACGTGTCATCCTCCTCTTAATCGCTTACTCTTAAGCAGAGGTTGAAGAGATCGGATCGAGCTGCATGGCGGTGGGTTCGAGAAGTCGAAGAAGCTGAAATTGTAAGTTATCTTTGTTTTTGATCCATTTCTTCTTTCTTAGAATTCAATTTTAGACGGGTCTTGATTGGAAAAAAGCCACGTTTTGAAATCCACTTTTGATATCTTTTTCTAAGCTCATAATGAGCTTGTTATAACTATGTCAACAAAATATATATATATATATATATATATATAAATTATAAACAATTAGAATCAATTTATAAGAATTTCTTTAGAAAATGGGAGGTAAATCCCATGATGGTGTCTCGAAATGGAAGGAAATGATATAATTTTTTTTTTGACCTTTTGAATTCATTGCTGTATAGTGTAGGATGGAGTGATTTAGATGTGTATTAATCTATGTGGTTTTACTGTAAATTGTAGCTCTTTGTCAAGTTTTACTACTTCTTTCTTTATGTTTTTCCAGTAAGGCTAGGCTAGAATTATCAGTATGAAAACTATCTTGCCATTCTATTCTAAGTTTAAAGGATAGATAAGTTACCTGTCAATTTACTTTTTGATTGAAATTTGGTATTGGGCATGTCTGTTATAGCCTCAATGTGTTATTTTTACTGGCCACGTAACCTTCTACTTTCTCACATGTCACTTCCATAACCTTCTACTTTCTCACTTTTGAAGTTCTCGTGAATGTTTTGTTTTTATAACTTCATTAACTATTACGAAGTAGATGCATTAATTGGATTTTCCTAATATAAACTGTCCTTTCAAAATATTAGGAAAATTACTAAAAAAAAATTGTCAATAATAAAGATTCTTAAATTAATAGTAAAATTTTCAAAATATTAAGAAATTTACAGAAAAAATAAAATAAATAAATAAATAAAATTTGTCAATAATAAAGACTTTCCCACTACAATCAAATAAAAAATATATACAAATGTTACAAATAATGATTACAAAAATCTATATTTTACATTTAAATTATAATAATTAAAATTATAAATATAAAATATAAAATCTATAAATACAAAAAAAAAAAAAAATTCATACTTCTAGTAAATTATATATATATATACATAATATAAATAAAATCTGTCCGACATATTATGGAACACTCTCTTAACTCCCACCAACCTCCCAAACTTTCCCAACCTAGTTATCACCCCATTATAACTCCCAACATTCCTCTCCTCATACAATCAAACAACTCTAAGCAAACTCAATCTCCACATTTCACATGCCCATCAATCACAACATTAAAAAAACCACATTAGAATCACAACCCAACAACTTCCTACCCTTAATCAAACACCCAAAACCCAGCATACATTTGTATAACAGAGCTTCTAACATAAAAATCTCTAATCAACCCAAATTTAACAACATGCCGAGGAACATGTAAACCTTCCTCCACCGCATTAACCAGCTATATCGCTCTCAAAAGTTACAACATATAAGTAGTATGAAAAGAAAAGATGAATCACATTCAATACATCATAACTGCATAATTGAGCCAATGTATGTGAACATCAGTTGTTATCACTTAAACATGGTACTGGCGATCAATTTTATTCCACTATAGAGATAGTCATTTCAATCATATGAGCAAATGACATTGGACCTGCAAAAATGAAGGGCAATATCAGCTTAAGATTTTCAATTACATTACAAATAATAATACTTTAGAAAGCTACATCCCATAAAGAAAACATTTAGTACTTAAGAAACATCTATCCCTAACCTAACTTTCAAAGTTGCAAGGATATTTGTAATGGGGTAATGACAAACACTTGTGCTATTCGAAAGCATGTCCTGCATAAATTTCAGAAAATATCACAAATATTCAAGCCTTATCATAAATCCAATAACAAACACTCACCAGAACCTTCTTTTGAGTTACAACACACACTGAATCCTTCCCTCGAACACCATACAACACACACGGAATCCTTCCCTCGAATACTCAGGTCACTCCAGAAGCCTTAACAACCTTAAAAGCATACTCTAATCAATAATAAAAAATAAAAAATAAAAAAAAAAATAAAAAATCATTAACTAATTCTCATGGCAACCAAACAACTTCCTATCTAAAGTCCTCAATTCAGACTCTAATATCCTAAAAGTTCAAAATCTTATCTACCTTGATTACACTACGAAACTAAACTTAAGTTAAAGAAAAATTAAATAACTAATTTGTGTCAATAGCATCCAATTAAAAAACAACCCACTAATAAAAATGACAAATTCTAAGAAAACGAAATAAGAATAAATAGTTTTAACACTTACCCAATTGGAAGACAATCCATATTTAATTCATGGTCTCACTCACTATTTTCTTCTTCTCCTTCGTTTCCTGTATGAAACATTTAAGCTTAGAGTTTTAGTAGAACAAATAGATCTAAAATGAAATTAAATCTTTAAATTGACTGATTATGAGTTACAAATGACTCATAAAATAAACTGAAACACACATCAATGGTAATTAGTGAAGTAGAATAGTGAAAGAAAAAGAGCTGACCTTGAGATACTGAAATCTGGACTTGAATTGACCGACCAACAGATCTTGCTATATAAATCTCGGCACAACTCTTAACTCAAACTAATACCATCTTTTCTGCAACTGAAGCTATTGGGAAAAAGTTTGCTTCCTGGCAATGAAGTATGAAGAGGAGTCTGAAACAATTTAGAGACACCTTCAATTAATAGGATATTAAGCAATAATTAGAAGACAAGAAACACACACATCTCCCAAAGTCCAAAACTAAAAGTAAAAGAAATAATTCAACTTAATGCAAATGATAAAAAAAATTTCACTAACAAAAATAATCAAACCACAGCAACTTTGACTTGGCCGTACATTTCTTCTGCAATTCCTGATTCATAACACAATCCTCCTTGAAACAACTATCGCATCAATAAAATATTCAAAATAAAACTATGAAATATACTAAACAATCTAGATCCAAAACCTCATTGTTCAACTCACTCATCAAATCAAAATTTTCACTTCTACCGAATACCTCAAACTAAATAACCATCTTTACCAAATTCAAATCCCAGAAATATCAAACCATAGCCTTTTCACTGTCTTAAAAAACACAGCATTTAAGAACCATAAAAACAAAGAAGATTTTGAGAAAACCGAGGACATACCAAGATTGAGCATGACATCAAGAAAAACACAAAGCAAGCAAGAAAAAGACCACCAGGACCCAAAATCACAAGCAAAGCTCACTGCCACCAGAAAAATAGGTGGCAGCAACAAACATGAGATAGCTATATACGATAATCAATAAAAAAACTTCCAACAATAGTGGTGGTACAGGTGATTGCAACCATTAAAAAGAAGCTTTCATCAAATAGCAAACCAGAGAAATGCATACATAGAGGCAGGTTTGGATAGTAGTTTTGCAGCAAATATTTTAGATTTATTATCTTCAGAAGATAACAAAATTTTGCTAGCCTTTGTGTTACGTAGTTCTTCAATATGTTTTTCGGTACCAAAAGTAAAAAATTCCTGTTTCTAATATAGCCAAAACATATAGACCATTTTCATCAACTTCCCCATTTTCAATATACCTACAATAAATAAAAACAGTCAGATGCTCCATCTCAAGAACATAGCTAACTGACTACTTTTTGTCCCCATTTGTTCTCCAAAGTGCAATATATCCATCACCAACTGCAGCTGACAGGATATAAACTATCAGTTAAGCCAAAACCATCAATTCAAAGACTTTAAAGAAAAACAGATCAATGAGATAGAAGACAGAATTGAAAATAAAAGCACTCACAGGATGGCCAGAAAACTTCTTAATTTTCTTGTGATCAGAACAGTTAAAAATCTTCAATTGTCTAGCCGCAATTGCTGACATCTTGCCATCTAATTTATGAGCACCCATACATATCACACTATAAGGGGAAAAATAATCAAATAATTTCACAGTATAACATAATGAAACTCTTATATGAAGTCCTTCCTCCAATCAATTTCAAACAATTTCTAACAGATGAATCAAGAATAAAATATCCCTTTTATTTTAACTACTTTGCATAAACATTGATAATCATCTACCATAAAAACATGATTATATTTTACACGCCGATAAAAGCAAATATAAGTAACAGATGTGAGCAAGAATTTATTTAGGATTTCTCGTTATAAGAATTTATTCAACAGATTTCAATTTGTTTTTCGACGGTAGATTATTTAGCAATCAATCCAACAATACCATATTGAAACTTATACACGACAACAAATACACGCTTTAATCCCAATTCAATTCGGGTTAGTTATATGAACTCTCTACCTAAATTCAATTATATTTTTAAACTACACTTTTCAAGTCTGACTACATCTACTCAAATCAGCCCTCCAAAGGGATATGTTCATACCACCTCAATCGTCCTTCACATATCTTTTCCTAATTGCTATACCTATCATATTACAAATGGTTTCATTTTGTATATCCATCCCCATATCCTCATATAACCACTTATCCACCTACTTAAGTTGTTTAAATGTTGTCTATTGTTAAGAAGACCTAACTCGCTAAGCAATGTGGGATTTCACACGCCCCCTCACGCCCAATATACGGGCGTGGAGTCAATGGGTTATTCCCAGGGCGGCCCATAATAAGGCCCATCCATCCACATACGCCCAGGCCAGCTCTGATACCAAGTTAAGAAGGCCTAACTCACCCCAAAAGAGCCCTCAAGGGGTGAGGATTGCCTTAATCATTATATAGAAACTATTAGCCCTTTAGTTAAGCAAGGTGGAATTTCACATCTATAAACTTAAATAAGCTACATACACACAATTGAGAAACAACAAAGAAAATAAGAATATAAGTACCTGAAGATACAGTCATACAAGAGATTCCCTTCGTTGAAGCCTGGAATTTCCGCAACATATTACCATTCATGGAATCAATTTCACAGACCATCCCATCATCACCTGCACTGTAAATTGATGAACCATGTGTAGCAAATGAAACGGCAAGCACACTCCTGTACACAAGAGAAAGATCAACAAAGTGGGAATATGAATTAAATTAATCAAGCAAAATTCAATCCCAATGTTGACATCAATAAAAATATATCATTAAAATGAAAATAATCATTAAAATGAAAAAAAAAATTAACAACAAAAGAACCAAAAAAGGGGAAAAAATCAAAAGCTAATTAAACAAATACAATTAAAAAAAATAGAGACCAAATTGATGAAAAAAAAAAAAGATGCAGTATGAAAAAGCATCGAAAGCTTGATTATTCCCTGAAATCGAGATGAAATCAGACCTTAGGGTTTCAACATCAATAAAAAAAAATAATTAAATATAAAATCAACCCATACCCATTTGATAGCATAAATCATCAAACATACATAGAAAAAATTTATTAGAGAAGAGAAATGTAACGCTTGCAACTTTTTGTAATATAATAATATTATGTTGACTTTTGACCTTGGGTCTGGTTGTAGGAGACCAAAATTTTTGTGGTCAAAGTGTAATTTTAAAAAGTGTAAGGGTGTTTTAGCAATTTGCCTTATTATATAAGGATTTTTATTTCTTTCTTCCTGGTCATCCTCACTCGTGTTCACCATAACATTCTGTATTTCTCTCGCGTTCGACAATCTTCTCTGTTTTCTCTTCGCCATAACTTTCAATCCGCTCGTCCGATTCCAGTGATTTTCGTGTTTTTGAATTCCTCGCGGAGAGTACTTCATAACGCCTATAAGAAACGCCACCGTCGACGCCGTCAGAAATGCGTCCCTGCGACTTCCGGAGCGATTTCTGGTCGATTCTGATTTCGGTTTGAGGAACGGACACCACCACTGGAATCAGGAGATCGAGAACTCCTTAAACCTGCTGTCAGGTTATTTCGTCGCTGTTCTCCGTTTTCGGGTACCGTTTCTCGATTTGTGCTTCGATTTCCAGAATTTCCAAACTCTTCTGCATTGATCTTTATCGGTTTTCGAGTATATTGGGCTAAGGAATTCTTCGGAGGTCAGGTAGGTTCCCCTATTCATACTTAATTGGATTGGTTTTCGAAACTGTGATTTAAATAACGTTATTAAGAAATAGTTTTGAATATTATTATTATTGCTGCTGATATAAAATGGTTATTGAATAAATGATTTTGTTATTGAAAAGTTGATTTTGGTTATTGATTAAGAATCTGCAGGATTTGTATTATGAAATGTGATAATGTTTATTATGGTAATTGCTATCAACCTGGGATTTATATTATTGTTATGGAAAGTGGTTATGGTGAGATATCCCTATGTGGATATGTTGGTGGGGTGAGCGCGTGACACGAGAGTGGGAGGGTGGACACTGCCTCCTTGGGTGCGAGTCCCTAAACCTGCGCAGGGTTGTGTCATGTATGGTTCACGGGCACCGGTGATATTATATATTATTGTATCAGTGTTGATAGCATGGAAATTTATGGTTTTGATATGGTAACTCAATTTGCTGTTATTATTTTTATTGATTTTGAGAAATCGGATTTGATACAGATTATTCGGATATTTGATGAATGTAAAAAGGTTTTGGACATGATTACTCTGTTTATGAAACTATTTGAATAAACTGAATTCTGCAGATTTGTTTCTGAATATCTGGTTAAGTTATGAATAGGGGATTGGAACCTACGGGCGAGTAGCTCACATCTACTCAATTAACATATTTCAGGTGATACTCGGGACGTTCCTGGACGTCAAGCTTGATAGGTGTTACTTCCTGAAGGATCTTTGGTTCTTTTTGGGTTGTATAGGTCTGTACAGTTGTATCTTCAGGATTTTGTTAAGTTATGTTCTGTTTATGTAAGCTGAAAGTTGAATTAGTGGTGATGTAATATATATTATGGATTATCTGGATTTGACTGCCAGGTTGGATTTGGTTGACCTTTTGACTGAAATTGTTTAGTCCCCGGGGGCATTTGAACGTATTTGATCGGTTCTTATTTATATTTTATTATTTTGTTTTCTTTGACTTTTCAAAAAGTTACAGCCCTATAAAAGGGTTGTGACAGTTTTTGGTATCAGAGCCCGGTCTGGTTCTTTGGGGATCAGACGTGTCATTTTACTTTCTATTTTGGGTTTTTGAATTACATCACCATTAATTAAGACTTTCTGTGAATATACAGTTCATCAAGATGCCTCCTCGGAGACGTGCTTTTGGGTCACGCCCAGCACCAGAGGTTGGGGAAGGAACAGGTGAAGTTCCTGGTCGGCATCAAGCTATAAAAGAGTTTCTGAAATTGAAACCCCTAGTTTTGAGGGTGGTGTTAATCCATCTGAGGCGGAGAAATGGTTGAAATCTATAAAGAAGAAACTGGATGTTTCAGAAGTACCTGTTGCGAATCATGTAACTTTCGCCGCTTATCAACTGGAGGGTGCAGCAGATGAATGGTGGAATATGGTCAAAGCGGAACATGATGTTAATGAAATGGATTGGGATGAATTTGAAAGACTTTTCCGCAAGACTTTTATTCCTATTGCTTATCTTCAGGATAAGATATCTGAGTTTAATGATCTGGAGCAGGGAGATAAGTCAGTTGCGGATTATCATGCTGACTTTATCAGATTATCTAGATATAATCCTGGAGCAGTGGAGGATACTATGCATCGCTGTGTTAAATTTAAAGATGGTTTACGAGGTGCAATTCAGGCCATGGTGACTGCTTGTCCACTGAATGACTTCTCTGAATTGGTTGCTGCAGCATATCGGGCAGAAGAGCACCTGAACAAGCAGTACGGTCCATATAAGGGGAAAAAGAAAGATGGTGGAAAGGCTGGGCAGATGGGAAGAGGTAGAGCACAAAGTTCTAGGTCCAGTGGAAGTACAACTAGTGTGAGTAGCGGATCGTCCGGCAGTGGTCGATACCAACCCTATGCTTGCTATAACTGTGGACAACCTGGGCACAGGAAGAGAGAATATCCTCAACTTCAACCTCAACCTCAGTTTTCTCAGGGTACTCCACAGGGAAGTCAGTCTGGATCAGTATCTTGGAGAGGACAGGGGAGTCAGATGCGACCTGAGCAATCTTATTCCTATCCTCAGCCATATGTTCCTGGATCTCAGCAATCAGGATACCAGCGACCCTATTATCCACAGTATCGACCTCAGATGATGGGATATCAGGAACCTCAACAATTTCCTGGTGCTGGAGCCAGTGGTAGTTTTGGAGGAAGAGGGACTGGATCCAGAGGTAGTCAGCCAAGCCAGGGTCGTGGGAACCGTGGAAGAGGTAGGGCTGCTGGGCAATCTTTTGCTGTGAGAGGATCAAGTGAGGTGGAGGGACCTATCAATAACACTGTGGTTGAAGGTATGGTTCTTATTTCAAGTTGTTGGGCTCGTGTGTTATTTGATTCTGGTGCTACCCATTCTTTTATATCCTCGATGTTTGTTGTCTTTGGGGTTGGAACTCGAATCGTTTAGCCCCCCTTTACTTTTGAGATTACCAACAGGAGACTCTCTTTCAGTGACTCGAATGGTAAGAGATTGTCCTGTAATAATAGGATATCGGAATTTGAAAGCTGATTTGGTAGAGATTTCTATGAATCAGTTTGATGTTATTTTGGGAATGGATTGGTTGAATCGATATAGGGTGATGCTCGATTGTTATCGAAAAAGAGTGGTTTGTCATTTGCAGAACGGACAGATTGTTGAATATCAAGCGTGTTCTAACGATACGATGCTTAGCCCTATTCTTAAGACGTCTGTTGGTGGGAAGAGGAATCTGGAATGTCTCGGAATCATGTTTGCTCTGAAAGATGAAGTCGAGGGAGCGAGTTCTCCTTTAACTCTAGATGTGGTGGAGGTGTATATTGATGTGTTTCCAGATGAACTCCCTGGACTTCCACCCAAGAGGGATATCGATTTCTGCATCGATTTAATTCCGAGAACATCACCGATCTCGATTGCTCCTTATCGTATGGCGTCAGCCGAGTTAGCTGAATTGCGGAAGCAATTGAATGAATTGCTTGGTAAGGGATTTATTCAACCGAGTGTATCTCCGTGGGGGGCACCAGTTTTATTTGTAAAGAAACACGATGGTTCGTTGAGATTGTGTGTTGATTATCGACAACTTAATCGTCGAACTATAAAGAATAAGTACCCCTTGCCCCGCATTGATGAATTGTTTGATCAGTTAGGTGGATCCAGGTATTTCTCAAAGATTGATTTGAGGTCAGGTTACCACCAACTCAGAATCAGAGCGGAAGATGTACCCAAAACAGCTTTTCGAACCCGATATGGGCATTTTGAGTTCCTGGTGATGCCTTTTGGGTTGACAAATGCTCCTGCTGCATTTATGGATATGATGAACCGTATTTTTAGACCTTATTTGGATCGATTTGTCATAGTTTTTATTGATGACATCTTGGTTTATTCTAAGACATCAGAGGAGCATGAAGAGCACTTGAGAATCGTTTTGCAGACGTTGAGGGATAATCAGTTATATGCTAAAAAGGAGAAGTGTGATTTCTGGTTAACTGAAGTGAAATTCCTAGGGCATGTTGTTTCTCATGAAGGTATTTCAGTGGATCCATCTAAAGTAGAATCAATTACTCAGTGGGAACAACCTAGGAATGTGGGTGAAGTTAAAAGCTTTCTTGGTCTGGCTGGATATTATCGGCGTTTTGTTGAGAATTTTTCTCGTATTGCTTTACCTCTGACTCAGTTAACCAGAAAGGACGTCCGGTATGTATGGGATGATTCATGTGAGGCAGCCTTTCAGGAACTCAAGAAAAGATTGACATCAGCACCCATCTTGATCGTTCCAAGTGAGGGGGAACCTTATTCTATGTATACAGATGCCTCTAGGAATGGATTAGGATGTGTTCTGATGCAGCAAGGTCATGTTGTGGCTTATGCTTCGAGGCAATTGAAGAATCATGAAAGGAACTATCCCACCCATGATTTGGAGTTAGCCGCTATCATTTTCGCATTGAAGATTTGGAGATGTTATCTTTATGGAGCAAGGTTTGAAATATATTCTGACCATAAGAGTTTCCAGTATCTCTTTACGCAGAGAGATTTGAACTTGAGACAACGGAGATGGATTGAATATATGGAAGATTATGATTTCAGTTTCAATTACCATCCGGGTAAGGCTAATGTGGTAGCAGATGCTTTGAGCCGCAAAAAGCATGGTACATTATCTAGTCTGGCATTGGAGGATTGGGATAGATCAATGATTATGGGTGAATATAATCTATACCCTTATGAGTTGGGTGATCAAGTTTGGGTATGCAACGTTGTAGCTACCCCATCCTTGGTTCAACAGGTGAAGCATGGTCAATGGTATGATGACTTCCTATGTCAAGTGCGCACTCATTTGGAGGATGGTATAACGATAGAAGGTTGGAAATTGGAATCCGATGGATCCCTTAGATATAAACGAAAATTGGTGGTTCCGAATGATCCTGATCTCAAGGGAGCGATATTATATGAAGCACATCATTCTAAGTTTGCTGTACATCCTGGTAGTACCAAGATGTATCAAAATTTAAGGAAGCAATACTGGTGGCGAGGAATGAAAAGGGAAGTTGTGCAATATGTGGCTAAATGTATGAATTGTCAGCAGGTTAAAGCAGAACATCTCAAGCCCGCTGGGATGCTTCAACCTTTACCTATACCGGAATGGAAATGGGATTATGTTACCATGGATTTTGTTTCCGGGTTACTTAAAACACAACAAGGATTTGATAAAATTTGGGTAATCATGGATCGATTGACAAAGTCAGCTCATTTCATTCCGATTAAAGCCACTTATTCTCCGACGCAACTTAGCACTTTGTATATAAATAATATCATTCGATTGCATGGTGTACCTACAAGTATTGTATCGGATAGGGACCCCAGATTCACATCTAAGTTTTGGAAAGCTTTACAAAAGGAATTGGGGACTAGGTTGGATTTTTGTACAGCTTTCCATCCTCAGACTGATGGACAATCTGAAAGAGTTATCCAGGTTCTCGAGGATATGCTTAGAGCTTGTGCTTTAGATTTTGCTGGAAGCTGGAGTGATCATCTACCTCTAGTAGAGTTTGCATATAATAATAGTTATCAGTCCAGTATTGGTATGGCTCCTTATGAAGCTTTATATGGGAGACCGTGTAGATCTCCACTCTGTTGGGTTGAAACTGAGGACCATATTACTCTCGGGCCGGATTTGATTCAAGAGACTACCGAAAAGGTTAGAATCATTTGTGAGAGACTAAAGACGGCTCAAAGTCGACAGAAAAGTTATGCTGATAGAAGAAGAAGACCTTTGGAATTTGATGTTGGAGACTTTGTGTTTCTTAAAGTGAGTCCAAGGCGCGGGATAGTAAGATTCGGCACCAAAAGTAAGCTTGCTCCAAGATATACAGGTCCTTTTGAGATTATCGGAAGAATTGGACTTTTGGCCTATCGTTTAGCTTTACCTCAGGAATTATTTCACGTGCATAACGTGTTTCACGTGTCCATGTTGAGGAAATATGAACCGGATCCTTCACACGTTATTCCTTAGATAGACGTTTCTATTCAAGAGAATGCGACATATGAAGAAGCTCCGGTGCAGATTGTAGATCGACAGATAAAGATACTTCGGCATCGTGAGGTTCCACTGGTTAAGATTCTATGGCAATATCATGGTTTAGAGGAAACCACTTGGGAGCTAGAATCTGAGATGGTTAAGCGTTTTCCTTATCTTCTTCAGTGAGATAAGAATTTCGGGGTCGAAATTCTTTTAGGGGAGGAGAGTTGTAACGCTTGCAACTTTTTGTAATATAATAATATTATGTTGACTTTTGACCTTGGGCCTGGTTGTAGGAGACCAAAACTTTTGTGGTCAAAGTGTAATTTTAAAAAGTGTAAGGGTGTTTTAGCAATTTGCCTTATTATATAAGGATTTTATTTCTTTCTTCCTGGTCATCCTCACTCGTGTTCACCATAACATTCTGTATTTCTCTCGCGTTCGACAATCTTCTCTGTTTTCTCTTCGCCATAACTTTCAATCCGCTCGTCCGATTCCAGTGATTTTCGTGTTTTTGGATTCCTCGCGGAGAGTACTTCATAACGCCTATAAGAAACGCCACCGTCGACGCCGTCAGAAATGCATCCCTGCGACTTCCGGAGCGATTTCTGGTCGATTTTGATTTCGGTTTGAGGAACGGACACCACCACTGGAATCAGGAGATCGAGAACTCCTTAAACCTGCTGTCAGGTTATTTCGTCGCTGTTCTCCGTTTTCGGGTACCGTTTCTCGATTTGTGCTTCGATTTCCAGAATTTCCAAATTCTTCTGGATTGATCTTTATCGGTTTTCGGGTATATTGGGCTAAGGAATTCTTCGGAGGTCAGGTAGGTTCCCCTATTCATACTTAATTGGATTGGTTTTCGAAACTGTGATTTAAATAACGTTATTAAGAAATAGTTTTGAATATTATTATTATTGCTGCTGATATAAAATGGTTATTGAATAAATGATTTTGTTATTGAAAAGTTGATTTTGGTTATTGATTAAGAATCTGCAGGATTTGTATTATGAAATGTGATAATGTTTATTATGGTAATTGCTATCAACCTGGGATTTATATTATTGTTATGGAAAGTGGTTATGGTGAGATATCCCTATGTGGATATGTTGGTGGGGTGAGCGCGTGACACGAGAGTGGGAGGGTGGACACTGCCTCCTTGGGTGCGAGTCCCTAAACCTGCGCAGGGTTGTGTCATGTATGGTTCACGGGCACCGGTGATATTATATATTATTGTATCAGTGTTGATAGCATGGAAATTTATGGTTTTGATATGGTAACTCAATTTGCTGTTATTATTTTTATTGATTTTGAGAAATCGGATTTGATACAGATTATTCGGATATTTGATGAATGTAAAAAGGTTTTGGACATGATTACTCTGTTTATGAAACTATTTGAATAAACTGAATTCTGCAGATTTGTTTCTGAATATCTGGTTAAGTTATGAATAGGGGATTGGAACCTACGGGCGAGTAGCTCACATCTACTCAATTAACATATTTCAGGTGATACTCGGGACGTTCCTAGACGTCAAGCTTGATAGGTGTTACTTCCTGAAGGATCTTTGGTTCTTTTTGGGTTGTATAGGTCTGTACAGTTGTATCTTCAGGATTTTGTTAAGTTATGTTCTGTTTATGTAAGCTGAAAGTTGAATTAGTGGTGATGTAATATATATTATGGATTATCTGGATTTGACTGCCAGGTTGGATTTGGTTGACCTTTTGACTGAAATTGTTTAGTTCCCGGGGGCATTTGAACGTATTTGATCGGTTCTTATTTATATTTTATTATTTTGTTTTCTTTGACTTTTCAAAAAGTTACAGCCCTATAAAAGGGTTGTGACAAGAAGACTACTTGGTCGGTTTAGAGGACCAAGTTCCGCATGAACGCTACACAAACAAATCAATAATCAGCTTTCCCGTGTCGTGTTCAACATCAATGAAAAAATAATTAATTAAATACAAAATAAACTCATATCCATTTGACAGGACGCTCGTGGCCGACCAGAACTAACTGGCAGAAGCTGGTTCTTCTCCCAATTCTCCCACTGCACCAATTCAATTCCTCTCAAATGCAGAAACTTTAAAAGAACTAAAAACATGTTCTGCTCAGGCAGTAAAGGTCTGATATTTAAGAAATCAAACACAAAAGTTTCAATTTTTATCCTTCCAAAAAAACAAATCCATTTAAAAACGGAATAAAGAACTCACCCGTCATGTTACAGTGAGTGAAAAACAAAAAAGCAGCGACACTTGTGGCCGATCAGAACCAACTGACATAAGTTGTTCCTCGCCCAATCCTCCCACTGCACCACTCTCTCCAAAAGCTTCAATTTTCCATTATAGCCATACCATATGGGGCAGTGCCTACTAAGCAGAATTTCAATGAATCCAAACAATCTGAAAGATTGATAGGAGCAGAATCTTGAAAGCTGGACGGGGTGGCATGCAGTTGATTGATATCCAACCACGAGCATGCATCTTAAACCCAATCAAAATAGCCTCAGTAACAGAACCATAGATCCAACCAATCTGGAAATATGAGTAAAGATCAAATAGTTAACAAAATGTACACAGTTGATATTGTCTTAAAATCTTCAATAAGGCAGCACAATGTTACAAATAACAAACCTCTATTCCCCATTCGGTCTTGTCCTTGTAACCACACCTATTAACATGGATTGCTTCTTTCAAAAGAGTGGCGGGATATGTTGTTGGTGGAATGCCTCCTTGTTCTATGAATGTAGCTACAATGAAACCTGGAGACTGGCCAAAACGCTTTCTAAGCTCTTCAGAGGCATTAGCAGTGACCTCTTATCATCATCTCCTGCATGAATAAAAGTTGTTGTTGACATTAGGTACCCTATATTGTAGGCAGAGAGTAAGTAGATCATCAAAGTAAACATAACATCAGGCACTATTGACAATCTTTTAATTCTAAGAGTTTATACTACCAAGAAATATCTGAGAGGACCGTCAAAATGCATCATCTCAAGAACATATGAGAAATTTTGGTCGCTCAAACATACTGCTCTAATTCTGCTCAACCTCTTTACATAGTTCATTTCTTCTAGGTATATTTTCTATTACATAACATTTGATTGATCCTGCTTAATAGTAAAGGTCAGCCAGTTCTTGTAAGGACGTATATATGTACAATATAAAGGGGATCCATAGAGGTACACACCTAGATTTTGTTATAGATGGGGTTTTGTTTTAAGATAATAACTTGACAACTATAGACTGGAATGGATTATATACACAAATTTCACGCAAACCAAACTTGGCAGAAGCTCCTGAGCTCCATCCATCAACATAGAAAAAGTTAGTCATACAAACTGGTACATGCAACCTTGTAAAAGCAAAACTTCTTACATATTTCATAAAATAAATAAATAAATAACTAAATAACAAAAAAATATTTAAAAAAAATTGAAAGTTCAGATTAAAAACCTAGGAAAGGCCTGATCAGCTACTCGTATCGATTCATATATAGGAACTTATTGATGATAACAGAATTTGAAAGAGCCTGTGCACTGAACAACCGCCTGACTAGCAAAATAATAGGGGAAAAAAAATTCCAAATCATGTTATGAAAGCATTTGCAAGAAGCCTATATTCAACAACAAAAGATATAATCAACAGGAAACATCACTCAAGATACATCGATAAAAGACATACAAAAAGCTTACTGTGAGTATTCCATCCTCCTCCCAATTAAGACACATGACAGCAATAGAATGGGACTTTACATTTCCCAACAGCTTTCCATTCTACATATAAACAAATTAAAGGTAGCATAACGTAGCATTCAAACTTAATAAAAACAGTGTATGAAAATGAAGAATCAAAGGTAAACGTGAAGTAGTTTACCCGGTGAAATGGTCCACAGCCGTTGCCAGTTGCCAATTGAATCGATGAAGCAAAATCTTCTAAGACTTCTGTAACCATGACCAGTAAATCTTTCTCTAGATTTCATTCTATTGAATCACAATGAATATTCTACTAGTGGACATTTCCACTCTCTGTGTTTTATTCAGCGTTTGTAACCCTAGAGACATTTCTAGAATATATACCACCCAAGATCTGACAATTCCAAAAATAATATATCTGATTAGTTTCTTAGACAAGCATATTTGTTATGCTCTATATCACCAAATAGAATATATCAATTCTAAGCATATGGGACTGCCATATATATGATATTTACTCAAATTTTAAAGCCTTCAGTGTGTCCGATAGCTCCAGTAGGAATTAAAACATTCAGAAAAAAATTCAAGTTAATGTCAGAATAGATCAGTACCTTAGTACAGTCTCAAGAAACATGCTAGGGCTAACAGAAGAGATTTCTTTCCTATCACACAAGATCATCACATGCTGATAATATAAATCCAAACCCACTGTGATTAGTTTAAAAAAAAGGGGGGGAAATACATATAGTATTGTGTATTTACCCTTCAAGTACCTCCATTGGATGTTCTACTGGTAGCCGATCCAAAAATACACAAAACAAAAATACACAAAAGAGCATCGACGCTCGTGGCCGATCTAAAAAAATTCAGTAGAACTGGAAGAGACAGAAAAAACTACAACATAATCAATCTACTATTCAAAGATCCACTATAAAATCCACAAAAGCAAAATTCAAAAAACCGAACCTTTGGCTATTGATTTGGGGGCGTCGATGATTGGAACGGTAGGGTTCTGGAGAGCGAATTGAAGATGTTGTGAGTGCCGATGATTTATGAGTCGTAGGATTTATGGAAGATGCAATCGAAGGATCCTTGGTCGATTAAGAGTATGGAGAGGTCAACTGGGATGAACACAATGTCGTGTTGAGTGCCGTGGGTGAGGAGTGAAGGGAGATGAAAGTTTTGAATTTTTTTTTTTGAGTGAGAGCATAGATGATCACGTAGCGGTTTGGTTTTCAGGTTTCTGTTTGGGAAAAGAGAAATTTTGGAATTTCTAAAGTCGAAAATGAAGAGACAAACAAATAAAAGAAAAAAAAGGAAAGAGGACGGGATCGTAAATGAGAGAATTGTAAGCAACCATAAGAAGACAATGATACGTGGCACAATATAATTGGACATAATGTGCCACGTGTCCAATTTTGGAGCTACTTGAAGTACACCATCTCTTACTCATTTTGTTTTATATATATATATAGAGATTTTGTGTTTCATTATTCCTTTTTATGGGAAAGGAAGAGCTTGTTTGATGGCACTTCCAGCAATTCTGTTCTTATTTCTCTAATCTTTAACTCGATCGACATATGTCCGCCTCTATCACTTTAATGTATAAATACTATATAATTCATATAAGTTGAAAAAATAAATTAATTTTTTTTTTTTTTTACCGTAGATTGAAATAGTATTCTTAATGGTTATAATTATTAAAATAACTAGTATATGTGCTCGTGCGAGACGCACAGATATATAACATTGGAAAAGATAATCATTGAGTTAAACTTTCGATGTGTTATAATAATTAGTTGAAAAAGTAAAATAAAATAATTTTAAATAGTAATACATAATGTTAAAATTGATCATAAAATTAGTTAAAAAATAGCGGAAAAAACAACACTTATTATATAGATAGATAAATAGTATATATAGATTACCGAATTTTTTTTATTATATATTATTATAATTATTACAATATGGATTTTGGTTTGTATCAATTTCAAAATCTATAAATTAGATTAAAAAAATTTAAATATTACAAACTCATATTTAAACCTCTAGGGGTCTGTGGCTCTTGTTGATGTACAAAAGAGACCAATGCCTTAAAGATCAATGTGAAATCAGTTGAATAAACATCTCACGTGTACAACGATAAAGAAGATAATCATTGAGTTAAACTTTTAATATAGCATAATAGTCCGTTCAAATATTATATATTTTAATATATTTTTAAAAAGAGAGTAGAGAGATAAAATTGATAATATAACTAATAAAAAATGAGAAACTATTATTATTATTATTATTTTTATTTTTATTTTGGATCACATTGATTTCAAAATCTAATATTAAATTTAAAAATTTTCAAAATTATATATTTAAAATTTGATAGAAAGTAGTTTCTTTTAATTTAAAAGGGTATCCATAACTAAAGTTTGATATCAAAATCAATTCATCTTAAATATTTGGAGTGAGATAAGATTTAGTTGAATTATAATATATCGTCTACTAAAGTATAATAGTAATGTATTATAAATATATGTATATATATTATAATCGATCATGTATTTAATGAAAAAGAAAAGTAAAAAAAGTCTTCTTAAAAAATAAAATTTACTAATTTATAAATGCCATAGGAAATCACTTTCATACCATTCTAAACTTTTATAAAATTTAATTTATTTATTATTGAAATTGTAAAAATTATTTATTTATTTTTTAGACTATCAGAAGTATTATTGAAATCATAAAATTTATTTATTCGTAATGTATAAAAATCATTTATTTACTATTGAAACTATCCAAATATTAAATAAATTTTTCAAAACTTATTCAAAATCATTTATTCTTCTTGAAATTATCAAAATTATTATTGAAATTATAAAATTTATTTGTACATTAATTATTACAATTTCTTGAAACTATTAAAATATCATTTGAAATTATTATAATTATTTTTATATATAGATAAAATAATTATTATAATGCGGTCACCGTATTTTATTTTAAAATTTTAATTATTCTAATAAAAAATCAATTATGCATTTATTATAATAAATGATATGATTAAAAAAATAAAAATTTATTTCCTTAAATAATTTAATTTTGAATCAAAATAATTTATTATATATTTTCATATTATGAATATATTAAATGGAATAAAAAGAAAAAATGCTATATATATAAGATAAATTTTATTAAATTAATTAAAAAGGATAAAATGGTAAATACAATCAAAATACAATACAAATAATATACACCAAAAAGGAAAAAAATAATCAAACATAAAGAGATGAAGAATAAGAAATAAACATTAGAGAAAATTTTTCATTGGGGAATAAAATGAAAACTCTCATAATCATCCATGCATATTTAATCTAAATAAGAAAAATAGAAAAAAAAATTCTCTTCAATGTCATTACTTGAATATTTTACTCTATTATTGATTTTCAAATTTAATGGTACAAATTTGGAGTCCTAATATAAAACAACCACTCGACGAAATAATATACATTGGTTTAGGATGTTCATAAAAAAAATATAAGTAAAAAAATCAATCATCAATTTGAAAATTAATTTAACAACCATTTGAAATATAAGATTTTGAAATATAAGATTGTGATCAATATGTATTTACGGAATGCAAATATATTATTATTTTAATAAATTATAGTCAAATAAATTAATAAAAATATTTATTTAATTATAAAGTATAATTTATATTGAATAGTTATATATATTTTTAACATTTAATTTCACATATAATAATGAACATTAATAAAATAATTTTTTATTTTATTATTATTATATAATAAAAATATATTATAAAATAATATAAATATATTGCACAACATATGTATAATAACCATGATAATATATTTAAATGATAAAATAAATATCTTAACATATATTAAGATTCGATGGAATTATTGAAATTATGACAAAAGTGGGAAAAATAGAAGATTAAATTTTAGATATGAAAATATTCTTAACTTAAGATCATATATATATATATATATATATTATAAATTAGGATTGCAAAAAATAAATAAATAAAAAATCGACATAAAATTGAAAACAAATATAAATGTATAAATATTAATTGGTAAATATATATTGAATTAAAACAAAATACATAAATAGAAAGTGTTGCAATAATGGTAATAAATATTTACAAAATAAAAAAATAAAGATTTCAATTAAAGTTTTACCCGTAAACGATGAACAATACTAATTTAAAATTCTTTATACACCACATTTATGTAGATTCAGAGAATATTCCATTAAAAAAATTATAAAACAAAATTAAATTTATATATTAAATGTGTATATATATAATTACAATGAAATCTTAACATATACAAAATAATTAAAAAAAATAATTCTTTTAAAAAACTTTCTATTTACACCGAGAATTTTTTTCTTATAGCTTATACGGAAAATAAATCACATCTCATCATAAAAATAATTTAAATTTAATATAACACATATTAAAAATTATATAATTAATCCGTAGAGAAAATAAAAAAAGAGATAAAAACATATTAGACAAATTTATTATACATACAATAGTGTTCATGTTTTATCCTTAACGTTTTCTTTTTCTCTTTCGATCTTCTCTTGCATACTTTTCGGCTTTGTATCGTCTTTTTTTTTCCTCTTTGAATATTCTCTTGCATACTTTTCGGATTAATATCGTCTTTTTCTTCGATCTTCTCTTGATATAATATTTCTGTCTTCTTCATCGGCCTAAAAAAAAGCAAAATAAAAAGACCCATATAAGAATATGAAAACAAAACGAACACTATTAAAACATAAAACAAACGAACACTACATAGAAAGATGAATATTTAAATAATAAAAAAAATATAAATAAAAAAAAAACTAACACTCTTCTCCAAAAACAAAGGCGTATTTATAATGAGATATAAAATTTAAAATAGAAAATATAAAAATATGATATTTTAAAATGGAAAGTATATATTATAATAGACAACAGAAAATATTATACTTTTATTTATATATATTTTAGTCAAATTAATGTAAAAATATATATAACTTTTTCTAATATTTTATAATCACATGTCATTATATACCTTCGCCATTTGTTGATCATTCATTGGACATGAATGCAAAATGAGCGGAAAAAACAGCGATTATTATATATATAAAGAATAAAGATTTAAAATTCTGATTACTTATTTAACTAATATTAAAATAAAATAATAATTTTATTTAAAAAATTAAAATATCTCTAATGGAATATTTTTTTTATTGGGATGAAGGAATATCAACTAAATTATAATAACTACAACAATCAAATTCCATAATTGAGACTCCATTAAAAAATAACCTAAATCAAAATAAAATAAAATTTAAATATAAAATTTTTAAATTAATATTATACCTAATTGTTCACACTATAATATCACTCTCTGAATTATTTTCGACTATAAATATAAACAAAATTGACTGCATGAGCTTTTCTAAATTAAAATTAATATACAACTCTTCACCATTAACAAATTCATGTTTTTTAAAAAAATAAATCTACACATTTATCATTAAAAAAAATTATACAGTCTAAGTATATTTCTCACTCTGAATAAATTTAAAATTAATAAAATAAATAATTTTGATATTTCAGGAATTTATAAAACTAAAGTTTTTATTTACTCATTGAAAACATAAATGCAATATATGTATAAAAAAATATTATTTTTTAATAATTATATTATTTTATGTATATAATAAATTTTGATAATTTGTTGATCCCACGTATAAAAATAAAATAAACAAACAAAGCTATTCAAATGGAAATATGTTGCACCACAATATGTATGTCTTGTAAAGATTGGAATCCTTTTCACAACCTCATTAGTTCAACACGAAGTTCAGGAGAGGTTATGCTGCCAATGTTTCTGGGAAATGAAATGTAGATTCCAGGGGAGTGTGGTCAGTCAGGAAATCAATACAACTGGTTGTTACAGAATTTTCAAAAAAGAGAAAAGAATAATAGAAAGGAAGAACTTGGGTAATTTCTGTCTGCCTTTATTCATAATATGGATGATTATTTATAAGCCAGAATTATAAAGAAAGATCTTAACAAATCCTATTTTTAATCAAATTCAAATCAAATGATAATCAATCCCCAAATAAAAGGAAAGAAATAACAGCATAACGAAATAATAACAGCATAATCAAATCTTAGCAGAAACAGCAGCATAATCCTGTCTATGACAGCAGAATCAGGAATAATATTATTGTTTGAAGTCAATGAGTCTTCCCAGCACAAGCACCTGTATCAATCCTCCTTGCCCAAAGTATCCTTGTCCTCAAGGATGAAGTCAGGATATGTTCGTGTAAACCGCCACAGGTTCTCCCAAGTTGCATCTTCTGCTGAAGTTTCTGACCACTGGACCAATATCTCTATCTTAGGACGATAAAGATCCTTCTTGATGACCCGACGATCCAAAACCTTTTCAGGAATTGGCATGATCGGCCCCTCTACAGAGACAGGAGGTAAAGCCGGCAGAATCTCAGGACACTCCCCAATATGTTTCTTCAACAAGCTGATATGAAATACATTATGGATCCGAGCTGCAAAAGGTAAGGCTAAGCGATAAGCTACTTTACCCACCCTCTCAAGTACCTCAAAGGGACCAAAATATCTTGGAGACAGCTTCATTGAACGCCGGAAACTCACAGATGTTTGTCTATATGGTTGTAACTTTAAATAGACAAAATCGCCCACATGAAATTCAACCTCGCGCCTATGAATATTTGCTTATTGTGTCATTTGTTCTTGGGATAATCGTAAGTTTCTCTTCAAATCTCTAAGAAGGCCATCACGATTTCGAAGGCATTCATCCACTGCCTGCACTGGTGTAGTCCGTGGTGTGTATGGAATTACACTAGGAGGTGGATAACCATACAAGGCCTCAAAAAGAGAAATTTTTGTTGAAGAATGAACACTTGTGTTATAGCTGAACTCAGCCCAAGAAAGTCATTCCACCCAGTTCTTTGGTCGGTCACCTGTATAACAGCGAAGGTACTGCTCCAATACCCGGTTAACCACCTCGGTCTGTCCATCACTTTGCGGATGATAGCTGGAGCTGAGTTGTAGACGTGTTCCCTATAACTTGAAGAGATGTTGCCAGAATGAACTAATAAAAATCTTATCACGGTCACTCACAATTGATTAAGGGAATCCATGTAATTTCACAATATTAGTAACAAACTCTTTAGCAACTATGATGGCGGTAACAGGTTGTTTCAAAGGGACAAAATGACAATATTTAGTGAGCCGATCTACAACAACCATAATCACTATATAACCCTTGGAAGTAGGCAAACCTTCGATGAAATCCATCGATATATCAGTCCAAACTTGTTCCGGAATGGAAATGGGCTGGAGTAATCCAGCAGGTTTAAGCGAATTATGTTTGAATCGCTGACATGTAAGACACTCTGCAAGAAACTTCTTTAGAGAATGTTGTAACCCAGGCCAAATAAAATCTCGTTTAATGTTGGACAACGTCTTCTCATAACCAAAATGACCCCCAGCTGGTGATGAATGTTTATCTGATAAAATAACAGGTATAAGTTCACTAGTAGGACTCAAATAAACTTGATTACCTTTAAACCAAACTCCATCTCGTTTCTGAATGTTCACCATTAACCCTTTTTTCACCTTCTCAGTTAACTGGTGATAAAAAGATTCGCGCTCCACTTCCGCCTGTAGTGAATTCCACCAATCTGGCTTTGAAATTGAAATTGCTATCGCCATAACACACTCCTTACGCGACAGGGCATCAGCTCCCGCATTCTCCTTGCCTTCTTTAAATTCAAATTTATAGTCATACCCGAGAAGTTCAGGCAACCATCGTGCCTGCATTGGAGTTGTGATTCGTTGTTCCAAAAGGTATTTGAGACTTCTTTGATCAGTATGAACAGTAAACGGACGCCCCAACAGGTACGGTCGCCATTTGCAAATAGCCTTGACGATTGCGAGCATCTCTTTCTCATAAGTTGATAATGTCAGAGCAGACCCTTTGAGAACCTCACTGTAGTAAGCGATGGGTCTTCCATTTTGTGACAATATTGCTCCTAACCCATGGCCGCTAGCATCACTTTTAATGACAAAAGGTAATGAAAAATCAGGCAATGCTAAAACTGGTGGTGATATCATAGATTCCTTTAATCTTTGGAATGCCTCATTTGCTTTTGATGACCAGAAGAACCCATCTTTTGTGAGAAGCTGTGTAAGAGGAGCAGCTATACTCCCAAAATTTCGGATGAACTTTCGGTAATAGCCGGCAAGTCCCTAGAAACCACGAACATCCTTCACAGTGGAGGGTGTGGGCCAATCCTGGACAACTTGTATTTTGTTATGATCAACTTCAACTCCATTATTTGTAATTACGTGCCCCAAATATTCAACTCGAGAGACTCCAAACTGACATTTTGCTTCCTTAGCAAATAGCTTTTCTGTCAATAGAATGTGAAGTACCATTCGCAAATGGTCCAAATGATCCTTCCAACATTTACTGTATACCAAAATATCGTCAAAAAATACAAGAATGAATTTTCGTAAGTAAGGACGAAAAATGTTATTCATCAAACTCTGGAATGTGGCAGGGGCATTGGTCAGCCCAAATGGCATGACTACGAATTCCTAGTGGCCCTCGTGAGTGCGAAAGGCTGTCTTGTGAATATCGGAATCATGAACCCGAATCTGATGGTACCCCGAATGTAAATCAAGCTTTGAAAAAAACGTGCCCTATGTAATTCATCGAGAAGCTCGTCAATACCAGGGATAAGATATTTATCTTTAATTGTGATCTCATCAAAGCTCGATAGTCTATGCAAAACCTCCAACTACCATCAGCCTTTTTGACAAGTAAAACCGGAGAAGAAAACGGACTATTACTGGGCCGAATTAATCCATTTTGCAGTAATTCCTGAACCATTTGCTCAATCTCCGACTTTTGGTAGTAAGGATACCTATAAGGCCGTACACTAACAGGAGCTGTGTTTGGCAGTAGCACTATTCGGTGATCATGGGTGCGACTTGGTGGTAATTGAGTTGTAGGTAGGAATACTTCACTATACCCTTTTAGCAGTTGCTGCAAGTCTAGAGAAACTGTAGTCGTCTATGGCAAAGCGCTAGTGGTGAACTGCAAAAAAAAAAAAATGAGGGTCCTTGCAAAAACAAGTTTTCTTTCTTCTTCATGTGTTCCAAGCCTGCATGTTTTAGTCCTTGAAAGATATAACTTCTGCAATCATGTTTAAATGAGAGAGTCAAATTTTTGAAATCAATCTGAACCGTCCTAAAGTGGCCAACCATTGTACGCCTAACACAAATTGACAAGCAGCAGCAAGTAAAATATAAAAATCAACAATAAGAGGGTACCCTTGAATGTCTATCGACACTGCTAAACATTTGCCTTTACATTCTATCTTATCACTATTAGCAATCATCACCTGGAGAGATTGGTCATGGATGACTTTTAATCCAAACTTCTTAACCAATGTCGCCTCCATGAAATTATGAGTACTGCCGCTATCGACGAGTATGGCCACTTCTTTTCCTCGTAAATGACCCAATAACCTGATGGTCTGTGGATGTTCTATTCCGGAAATTGCATGAAATGATATTTCCGGTAATGATGCTGAATTATTTGAGGAATCTAATTCAGTATACTCATCTTGTACGTCTTCAATCATGAAAAGCTGGGGTCGTTGGCAGCGGTGTCCAGGACTAAAACGTTCATCACAATAATAACACAAGTCATTCTCTCTCCTTTCTCTGGCTTCTTGGCTTGATATCCTACGTGCAGTAGTAGCTCCTGATGAGTTTCCCAGTGTTATAGGAGCAGAGCTCAAAATTCCTGCAGTCTAGGAGGTTGCTCCAGAGGTAATCGACTTACTTGTATTGCTTGGTTTCTTTTGTATTGAATTCCTCTCCTCGATAAGCCTTGCTACCCCAATTGCTCCCACCAATTTCTTTGGTTGTTTGAATTTCACATCAAAGCGTATCTCATCCTTCAGACCTGCAATGAAACAACCAACGGGGAATGATTCGGGCAAGTTGTCAACCTGATTAGATAGCCTTTCAAACTCTTGCTGATACGCCAAGACGGTGGTGGTTTGGAGAAGTCTGGTTAGCGCCTCAGATGGATCATCGTAGTCTGTGGGTCCAAAACGACTTAAGACTGCTTTAGTGAAGTCATTCTATGACACTGGCCCGTTCAGTTTATACATCCATCGGTGCCACTGTAATGCCATACCCTCAAGGTGAAATGAAGCTAACTGGACCTTTTGGAATTTCCTACCTCTTTGAATTCAAAGTACTGCTCTGCCTTGTATATCTACCCTTCGGGATCATCACCATTGAACTTCGGGAAGTGAAGCTTGAGGTGATGGTAATTGTTGTGGCTTTGATTTCGGTTGCTCATCTCTTCTAGGAATAAAGGATTAGAGTGTGTACTGTGGTATATAGTGGAGGAGGTTCAGGCGGCGCAAAAGGGTTCACATTCGGATTGGAAGCCATGAGGGATTCTATCTGTTGTTGTTGGGATTCTTGTGTGGCTTTAACTGATTGAATTTCTGTGAGGATGGTTTGAAGGGTTATGTGGATTTGGTCAAAGTTGGATTCCTGTTTTCCCAGTACCTCATGAACCTCATTACGAAATTCAGCATTACTTTGGTTTCTGGTATTCATATTGAGCACAAACCTGGCTCTGATACCAAATGTTACAAAATTTTCAGAAAAGAGAAAAGAATAATAAAAAGGAAGAACTTGGGTAATTTCTGTCTGCCTTTATTCATAATATGGATGGCTATTTATAAGCCAGAATTATAAAGAAAGATCTTAACAAATCCTATCTTTAATCAAATTCAAATCAAATGATAATCAATCCCCAAATAAAAGGAAAGAAATAACAGCATAACGAAATAATAACCGCATAATCAAATCTTAGCAGAAACAGCAGCATAATCGAGTTTATGGCAGCAAAATCAGGAATAATATTATTGTCTGAAGTCAATGAGTCTTCCTAGCATAAGCACCTGTATCACTGGTGCATTTCCTTCAAGTTGATTTCAAGGGATATCCTTAGATGTTATTTTCAGCAGGTTCAGTCTTCCCCGATAGAAATCACCGGATTCAAATCTTAGAATGAAACGTGGATATAATAAATTACTAAAGAAGTGAATAAAATATTTGGTGAGTTGTTGAACCAATTTTGAGTGATAGGTGGAATTTGTGGAATATATTATAGATTTGTACCGATTATTTAAAGTACGATATAAAGAAGATGAGGGTGAGAATTGACTCTCAAATTCCATAGCTAATCTGCACAAAGATAAAATAAATAGATAAGTTATAATATGTCAATAATAATATTGGTATATAATTCGGTTTTATCAAAATCTTATTCATCATACAAAATCAATTTATTACGAGAAGATAATGATAGATCAGTGTTATTTTCCATTTACATAATATTGAAAGAAAAAGAGAATACAAAAACACTACTAAAAAAATCAATAAGAGGAGAACACCAGACCTTACTCGTAAGAGTTGAAAATATTGTTATAATGAGTGAGATTGATACTATGGAAGTGATAGTGGGGAATACTAATTTATAGGAATCAACAGTTAGGATTGAACAAGCATATTCTGTGAATATCCTTTTCTTTTTTAAGAAAAATTAAGAATATTTGTAAACTCCAAAAGTATATTCAAAATGTTGAGATACTTGTTAAACTTAGATAAAAAAATCGTATATTTTTTCTTAATTTATTACTTAAATATTTTTAAGTAATTATTACCACTTTATTTATTTATTTTTAATAAAATTAGTTTGAATATAGCATTTAAAATAAGTCAATATAAATTAATTTTAATATTTCCTAGAATCATTATCTAAATTATTTATATTAAAAAGAATAGTTGATTCCGATCTTTGCCACCAATGTTGATTCGGATCAATATGATAAAAGTAACCATAGAGAATTACTAATTTATACGAATCCAAACATTAGGATTGAACAAATACATTCCAATAATATTTTTCTTTCTTTTAGTTTTTCTTAAAGAGTAACTTAGATTATTCAGGAGTTAATCCAGAATTATGAGTAGGGGTGGGAATAGGTCAGGCGGCTTTCAGGGCTTATAACCTAGCCTACATGAGACCTTGCCTGACCTAGCCTATTTAATAAATAGGCTAAATTCAAAATTTTTCAAAAGCCTATTTAGTTAAATAGGTCAGGCTCAAACTATAGTAAAAGCCTTCACAATTTAACAAGCCGACCCATGTATTATTTATATATGTATAATTATTTATTAAATTTATTCACATGTTTGTTTATAAATTTAAAATCCAACATTTTATTTATAAATATAAAGCCCAATATTTAATTTAAAAATGAGTGGCGATAATTGATGCACCGGACTTTCGGCATTGATTTTGGGTATGGAATTTAGGGCCCAAATTTGACTAGTTGAAGCGAAACGGCGATTTGAATCAAACACATTGCCTTTGGCAATGATCTACGATGCATTTCGGTGTTTCAGGATCGTTTAGAGGGGTTTTTTAAACTTTTATTATTTTAAGGGTTTTTTCGCAATTTTGGAATTATTTTGTTAGGGTTAAGAGTAACGCCTTATAAAAGGGGTGTTTAGGGTTTCTAAGAGGCAGACTTGATATTATATTTTTCAGTAAATCAATTGAGCGAACGAATTGTTCCTCTTATTCAATTCGCAATACTCTTTCAGCCAATTCACACACATTTCCGGCATCAATATTGCCACTCCAATAATTCGTAACTACATCCCTTTAGCTATAGGTTGACGATACTATCCTTTTTATATTCAGTAATAAATGAAATATCAATTATTAAAAGAAAAGTACATCATATTTCACACATTTTTTCCTATACTTTAATTAGAAATCAATTAAATTTATTACCATATTTTATATATATAAATTCAAATTAAATTTTTTTATTATATATTTTTAATATTATTGTTTCTTTATAGTTTTTAATATTATTTTTTTATTTTATTTTTTACAATTTATACTCTATTAATTATAAATAAATAAATATATTAATAATTAATCAAAAAATTAGTATCATGTGAAGGAAAAGATTGAAAATATAAAAAATTAATTAATCAATATTAAACTGAAAATAATTACAATATTAATTATATATTTGTTTCTACCTCTTTAATTAATAAATATATTTTTATTTTTATGATTGTTTTTATGATTGAGGACGCTAATATTAATTATAAAGCAAGTTTAATTGTAATATTTTCTGATTATTTTATTTTTTTTCTTCAGATCTTAATAATATTATTATTTTCAATTTTTTTCCTTCACATGATAATAATCATTTGTTTAATTATTATTTTTATTTATTAATTTATAATTAATGAGAATATAAATTGTAAAGAAACAATAATATTAAAACCATTATAAAATTTGGATCGTATAAATGAGGTATTATCCATCCTTACTTTCATTATATCCATCTCTCATAATATCATAAGGTATTATGATATACAGGATCATCGATGGTCAAGGTCAAGAGCCATCTAGGTGACGTCGCCCAAATAAACTCTCAAATTACAATTCAATGCAACAACGTACGTAGGTTGGAATCAAATGTCTGATCTACTGTACATTAATTAATAGTTGATTCATTTACGTGATATTCGATTATCCGTAAGATAATTTAATTTAAATTTTTTTGGGTCCCAATTTAAATTTGGGACTCCAATTTAAATTTTGTTCTGAGCCCCAAATTTCTGGAGATGACCCTGATGATATATCCTCTTATAAAATGGAATCATACGTGATCTACGGACCATGATATGGTATTTTAAAATATTATTTTTTTTAGTGGTGTAGTTTTTGCTTGTATTGGATATTCAAATGATTATTTTGTTGTGTTTATATCATATTTGGTGAATAAAAAGTAAAAATAATCTTCCATCATTATTTTTTTATAATTTATATATTAACAATACATTATTTATAACTTATCAATTTGTTTTATCTTAAAACTTTTGTAGATAAAGAGACCAATAAGAAACATAACATTAGGAAGTATACATACCATTTAAAAATATATATATATAGCACAATGAGCTCACTTCCATAAAATATGAATATGAAATTGCTTTTCCAACCTCTATGAGCGCCGTGGCGGAGCAGAAGACTAGCATGTGCTTTCAAATTTGAAAAAAAAAAAGTTCGAATCCAATAATTTCATTTATGAAATTTATAAAATTTGAAAATTATGGAATATTTATATATCAAGTTCTTTTTTTAAATATGATATTTGATTTTTGTCTTCCATCATTTACATTTTTTATATTTTTTTAATTATAAATTTTCTATTTAATTTATGTAAATTATACTTTATAGCACATTAAATATAAAATTTAATATTTTGTTAATAATTGATGTTGTATATAAAATAATATTACAGAATATATATTATTATTTGAAATATAAAAATAATATCTTTAATTTAATAATAATATTTTATTTTTTTAAATGTGCTTTCAATAATGTGCTCTTACTTATTTGTATTATTATTCCATTAAGTTGTCTTGTTTATTTTTTTTAATTTTTATAAATATTAATGAGGTTATCTACTTGACAATTGCAGCAATAAAAAAAATATATAGAAAAATTAATTAATTAAATTTTAAATAATTATAATTTGACCCCTACTTCAAAATGCAAATGAAGTTAGATTGGAACTTAAAATTTTTCGTGAAAGCATATTCTTAAAAGATGCGTTATTCCCACTTCAAAATGCAATTGCAACTAGGTTAGAGTTAGAGTTGGTCTCGGCCCATGGCTCGCCGATCAATATATATTATTTAAATACATGTTATAATTTTTCAATTCAATTTCCAGGGAAGTAAAGAAAGAGAGAAATATCGACTGATCAATGGTGTATTTGGTAAGTATTATTTTTATTTTTATTTATCAAAAATTGATTATTAAATTATTTATTTTCCAAAAACGTGTTTGTGTTTGGTAGATGTTTGATTTTTTATTTTTAGATGGGCTCTTTGCATAAATGATCCTTACATTAAAAACTTTAATTTTTTAGTTCAACATAAAATTTTCTTCAAAAATAAACAAATCATAAAAGTTTTTACATTCAATAGACCATATTGACAATAGTGTCCTTTCATATTAAGGAATGAATTAAAATAATTTTATTAACTCTTAAGAAGTGTGTAAAGTCTTATATACCCTCATATTTAAATATTTGTATTCAAATCAAATATTTACAAAATGACCCCTTCATATTAAAAAAAAAAATCCCTACCAAAATAAACAATTAAGAATCAAAATTATTCCCAAATTGAAAGAACCCTAATTTTGCATGAAATTCCAAAACCTACAAACCGTGAATTTCTTTCACCAAATTGGATGAATTACAATCGTAATTGCATAATTCTTTCCAACAAATAACTCATTTGACATGCTTGCAACATCGGGAACAATAATAGATAACATTTTAATCGCATATTGAAAATCAATCAACATGATATTTTCTAGGCCTACGTAGGAGTACACTGTCTAGGATAAGTAACCAATACATTCACAATAGTCTCACAAAACTTATTTATGGAGATTAATTGATTGCAAGGACACTAAGAGTGTGTTTGGTAAAGCGTCCAAGTTCGCATTAAAGTTACTGAATAGATTATTGGACAGCGTTTTAATTTTTTTGGGTGTTTGACATTAAATTTTATGATAGGGTTTAGAGTTATAGATAGAGTTTGAAAGAGCGTTTGAAAACGTTGTTTTAGTTAGCTTTTAGATGAAACGCTATTTTAAAACTACATGTCTAGCCTCATTAAATTCTTATCCATCTTCACCTTTTTCTTTCGTGCAAAACAAATTCCTTTTGATCTCTTTAATTAAACAACAAAATCCAACAAAAAAGATTCTCAAGTTGGAAAGAATTGCGGGTAAGATTGGAGCTTTGAGATGAAAATTTATTGAGTGTAAGAAATGAAAATGGGTATTGTCTTTTAGTTTATCTTTTAAAGTAAAGAAAGGAAGGGGGTGTGCACAGTTTGCAGAGGATTTGAGAGAGAGAGAAAGAAATAGAGATATTTGAAATTTTGTATAGCAGTTGAAAGATAAAAATTTTATATGAAAAAAAAAATCTATTTTTAAAGAGAGAATGTCGTGGCTATCTGGATTGGTATGTATTTTTTCAATATAAAACTTTTAATGATAATTGTCCTATTATGAATTATTATATTTTTAGTTATAATTAATCAAAATTGTTAATATTATTATTATTAGAATTATATTTAACTTATCTTTTGATTATTTTTTATTTTAATTATATTGGTTTTATATATAATACCCTTTTAGTAATTTTACATTTTAACAGTTAAATTAAAAATTTATCTGTCATACCAAACATCTAGTATAGCAGCTAACATAACAGTTAATTTAAAAGTTAATCCAACAGCTAATCACTACAGTTAATTGAGATGCTAATCTAACAGCTAATTAAAAATCTGATGCCAAACATACACTAAGTATTTATTTTATGATTTTTGCAATTGAATTTGCAATTTTTGGGTGGAAGGAAACATGCTTCCAGGTCATGGACACTTAGAAGCAGAAGGTTTTTTTTTTCCCCTATTTTCAGGTCATGAATGTGTCTAATAAAAGAAGCTATGTAAGTTAGCTTCCGGGTCATGAAAAACTGGAAACATACAAAAAGACTGTCCCAATTATAATAACACAAAAGCTAAAGAATGAAGAATAATAGTCTAAAATCACAATAACAAAATCACACGTTATCACCATTTCATTACAAAATCCCAACTACACTTACAAATAACAAATCTCAATTACTTATCATAATTTTATTACAAAATCAAACCCATAACATCAATTTCCCAATGTGTAGCAATCTATAACACCAATATCTAACCCTAAACCGAATTCGACCAAAAATCCAACTTTAAAACCATATAAACGAACTTTTATGTTTGCCTTCATCATCGGCACTAGCCTTTTCGTACTCTTACCCACTGGATTTGACTTCACGCCCCTTTAAATGTCTCGGCAGCACTAGTTGTCCTTGATTTCTTGGGTAACGATTTATTTTCCATTTTGAATTTGTAAAACTTTGAGTGGATATGTGGATGATTTGCACCGAATGACGATGATGATTGGAGAATAAAAACAAGCAAGATGAAAATGGGAGAATAAGAACAAAAGTTGTTGATTGGAGAAGAATAATAGGAGCTGTTGAAGTTATGAAGAAGAACAAACGGTTGTCCTGGTGTTTTGATTCAAACAGTCGATCAGCAGAGACGGGGATATTTCAGGATTTCTATGTATTTTATACTTATCATTTTTATATTTATTTTATTTTTAATTGGTTTTTATATATTTTTTAATAATGTGGATAGTAAAGTCATTTTGGTCTATTGGATGTAAAAAGTTTTATAAGTTGTTTATTTTTGTAGTAAATTTAATGTTAGCTAGAACTAATCTCTTAAAAATTATTTGTCCCAAAAATGAAAATTTTCACTAATAATTTTAGATATTTATAAAAATATTTCTTATGTATTTTAAATATAATCTAAATTAAAAATAATTTATTTAAGCATAAATAATACTTCGCCGATGGTTAATTTTTACATTTAAATATCATATTAAATTAAATTTATACTGGGTTTATTTTAAAAGTTATATTTAAATTAAATTAATTAAATTAATAAATAAATTGGTAATAATTATAAAATTACAATTCGTTTAAATTGAAATTTTATTTCGTTTCTCAACTTTTTAAATGATATTTATTAATTTTACTCACGTTTTAATATATATATATATATATATATATATAAAATATTATTCTTGTATTAAGTATTAATTTTAAATTCATCATTTTTTAATAAAAATAATTTAAACATAAAAATATATTTGTGCATACTAAATTATTATTTTTTGTGCTATTTTAAATGTTATATTCAAACTAATTTTTTTACAAATAAATAAATAAAATGGAAAATTCACAAAAAATTATTTATACAATAATTTGTAAAAGTGAAATATTTAATTTTTTATCTGAGATAAGTTATTTTGATATTTGAATATTCGGAGAACTTTCAAATGTTCCTTTTATATTCTTAAAACAATAAAAGAATATTCCTAGCATATACTTCTAAACCGTAGCGATCTTATTTTATAAATTATGTATTTCCCATCCCTACTTTCATCATTTCCATCTCTCTCATAATTTGGTATTCTCGTATATGCACCTCTCTTATGATCTGGTATTCTCATCTATCTCTTTCATGATATTATATAGTATCAATCCGTGTTATGATCTCTTATACATAGTATCTTCTCTTAGTTTTATGGTTTTTGTTTGTATGAGATATTCAAACAATTTTTATTTTTTTTTATGTTCATATCCTCCTTTCATCCCGTATTTCATGAATAGAAAATAAAATAATTTTTTATTATTTTTTGATTATTTACGTATTCACATATTCACATATATTTTATTGAAAATTGATCTATTTGTTTTATCTTTATGCAGATTAGTTATGGAACTCGAAAGTCACGACCACAATTCGCTACTTCACATGATACTTTCAAATTCATATAGAACTATAATATATCCAACAAAGTCCAACTATATAAAAAAATTGGTTCAACAACCCACCAAAATTTTGGTTCATTTCCGACCATTAATACCCCCTCACATCCACAATTTATTCTAAATTTTGAAAATAATAAACTATAATGGGAAAGACTGAATCTATTTGAAACCTCGTCTGTGAATATCCTTCCTATCATATTGCATGAACTGTGCTAACTGTGTTGATTATAGCATCATCTGCACTCAATTTCTTAAAACCTCAATAACATATGTCCACCTTTTCAAGATCTGGAGTTGAAGAAATGAGGGCTCCATAAGCATTTCAATCTTTGCAGGCACATAGATCTTGGGTGCAACCGATTTTCATTTGAAAATTTTCTTCTTTGCTTATGGTTGTTCTGTTTATCAACAAACTATCAAAGTATTAATTTTTTATATGAAACAGTATTCATGAAAATTTTAAAAAAAAAATAGTTTATTTAAATATTATGTTTATTTTTATAAATTTATATTATATCAAAATTATTCATCTATATAATATAATAATAATAATAATAATAATTACTTTATCAAATTTATTCAAAATGAAGTCATCAAAGTCCAACTAAGCTTATTAAATAATAAATATTTGTAGATTCTTTTTAAAAAGAAAATATTGAACTCGATGATGGTAAATGCATGATATAAATGTTTTTGTATTAATTTAAAAGGTTTATATGTAATTTTATTTCTTTATTTTTTATTTTTTATTTTCTATCTTGGAAACTTTTGAAAATGTCAACACTAAATAGTATCATAAGGTGAATATTTAGATTCAATATTATTTTTTAAATTTTACTTTATTTATTTTTAATTTAGGTCTAATCAGGAAATTTGATTGGTATAATTATCATAGTTTTAGTTGGTATTTCTTCAATGTTATACTTCAATTTTTAAGCAAAATTATTAATTTTTTCAATATTATGGAAAATTTTTAAGATGGTAAAAATATTACATTTCACTTTTTTAGTATTTATTATTTTTAAGTTCTAAAATATTTTCTTTTGAGATATAAATAATCTAAAATGTTTTAATTAAAACCTAATATTATATATATATATTAAAATTTAAAAATAAATATTAATTAAATTAATTTATATTATTTATTTAAAAAAATTTATTTAAATGAATTTTACTGAAAAAAAAAATCAATGTTAATTATTTAAACATATTTAAAATAATAAATTTTAAAAGGGACTTTTCTCATGTATAAGTTTTTTTAAAGTTTGAATTTTATTTATATACTCAATTTCAAATTCTTTCAAATATAAATTTTGTAAAGTTTGGTTTGCACCTATAGACTGTGCTTCCAATTTTCCCCTTGACTTAAAGTTTTCCAAAAATCGCTCACATCATATATTTGTGATGCACGATCACACATTTCTGATATGAAATCAAAATTTGTAATTCAGTAGTTATTTTATCTTTGATCTAGGTTCAAAGATAACTGAATAGATTTCAGAATTTGTGAAGTCATATCAAAATGTCAGTATTGAAATTAAAATTTCAGTAGAGGGTAAAATTGTCAGTGCGCCCTATTTCTGAAAACCAAACTTTCTGAAAAATTATTTTAATAAGAATTTGAAAATTGACCTATAAATAAAATTTAAACTTTAAATGACCTATTTAAAATAATTTTCGCTTTTAAAAATCAATTTCCCATTTAGACCGGAATAAAATATGTTAGGAATATACTCCATAGGTTGGAATATATTCCATAAATGAGTAAATATTTTTCACGATGGTTGAATGTATGAATAATCATAGAATGTATGATAGATTATTTAACCTTAACCCTTATTTGTCTGAGGTATTATGTTGGATGGTATTATATTTTTTATTTTATATGCTATATTTTAAGATTTTAAATTGATTGTTATCAAATTTGATTGGTTACGGTCAAAATAACCCACTATAATCAATAAAATAAATAAATAAATAATCTAAAAATGTCAAAATAATGGAGGTAAAAATAAAATAATACAATACAATCCAACTTCAAATCATAAAACAAATGGAGTGCAATTGTATAAATTAACATTCTTTATTACTATTTTTTTCCTATTTAAACTCAATTATGAATATTTTTATAAAACATTTTACAAAGTTAGATTTTAATATTTGAATATAATAATTAAAAATAAATAAAAAATCGGATTTCCAATATAACAAGAAATAAAGTATTTTTAAAAAATCTTCAAAAATATTTTAAATATACTTATACATTCTGTAAATATTCAAACATATATTTAAACATTCTCTAAATTTAAATCATCTCTCATGTTATATAATTTAGAATTTCTCCATAGTAATGTCTGCATGTTAGGAGATTTTTTTAGAAAATAGTATTCCAAATATATTTATATGTTCATGAATCACTATATGTAATAATTTATCATACAAGTGTGCTTGCAAATCACACATTTATGATACGACGTATTTTTTCAAAACAAAATTATAAAAAATTATTTTTATACTCTAAAAACTATCATACAATATAATTTTCAAAAAAATTGATTTGTAAATTTAAATTTAAACAAAAATCACAAATTATATTAACTTTGTATAATACTTCCTCCGTTTCCAAATACTTGCAACATTTCATGTGGACACGCTTTTCCATGCTTAATTTTAAATGTAAATATCTTTAATAATATATAACTAAAAATTATACAAATTTCATATTTGGAAAATACACACCAAGACGAATAAAACAATACCCCATTTGACTATATTTTTCCTTATACATAAAAAATAATACATGAAAGAAGATTGATCAATGAACAATATACACTATTCAAATGTTGCCACTAAATAGAAACGGAGGAAGTATTTTTAAAATAATATTTTAATTTTAAATTTATTTTACTAATAATTTAAAATTTCTAAAATATCACTCCATGTAAATTCTTTTAATTATCATAAATAATGTCACATCAAACCGTATTACACCCTTATTGCCCGGAACAATAATAATAATAGAAGCCGTTTTATCGTACAAAATTGTTTTGACATTTTTGTTTTTAGTGATTAGAATTGTACCACCAAAGAGTTAGGCGGTTATATATATATATATATATATATATATATATATATATATATATATATTTTAAATGTTCAAAATGAACTAAAAAAGTAATAAGGTATTTTATTTTAATGAATTAAATATTAATTATGTATTAAAAATATTTATGTTTACATTTTAATAATAGATTAAAATGATTTAAATTAAAAAATTTATTTTCTTTTAATTTATAATAATTTTTTATTTTAAAATATTTATTTTTGAGCTGTTTTACTAATTTTGAAATATATTTCAAATATTTTGTAAAATTTTAAATTTTAAATTAACCCATTCGAATATTTTATAAATTTTTTAAAATAAAAACATTACATGATTTCTTCAATTTTTTAAAATTTATTTATTTAACATATTATTTTATCCTTTTAAAGAAAAATTATTCTCTATCCTATCATAAACACATTTTTTCTTTTTCTTTCACATATTATTAAACTTCTTTTTTATTTAATATTACAAATTTTTTATTTTTTTCCATATATTATTAAACTTCCTTTTTATTCAATTGTTACAACACATTTAATTATTTGTATCTCTTTTTATTTTTTTATTTTTTAATAAAATTATACTATTTATTACCTTTTAATAAATATTTAAATTATTTATTTTGATTTTTTTTTTATTTTGATACAAAAAATTAATCTCAATCCAATATTACTATAAACTATTTAAATATTGAATGAAATATTTATATAAATATTAATTAATAAAATATATTTCTTTTTAAGGAAATCTTTTAAAATTTTAAATATTTTTCAAATAATGTATTATTGAAAAAGTAATTTTATATAATAATAAAGAACAGTTAATTAATTAACAATGTTGATGCCAAAAGTACAATTCCATTGCGTAAAATTGTAAATGCAAAGGATAATATTAGAAAGAAAATTAAATAGAGAGTGAAGAGGAGGAGACACCGGATTCCGGAGTAGTGAATATCAAATGTGAATTCTAATTTATTTTAACTTTTTTCTATTTTTTGGATTATATTTTTATTTTGTTTTTTAATAAAATGGGTTAAATGATAAACTTGATTCATTTGGTGAAAAAAGTATTTGTAACTGTTACTTTGGAAAGATTTCTGATGTTGGATTAAAATAAATATTTTGATTTTGAATTGGTGCAAAAGTGAAAATTATCACAACTTTAAATTAATAAAATTATAATTCATTATATATATATATAATTTTATTGGCATAATATAAATTAAATATAACAAATATAAAAATATTCCAAGTATAACTAATATTTTAAATATAATAATTAATACTATCATTTAAATAGAATACAACTACAATAGTAAAGATATAAATAAGCATGTTTTTTTTTTAATCACACTAAAATGTTAAGAATATATATATATATATATATATATATATATATATATATATTTATATGTAAATTAGTGTTTTCAACCAACTCTATTTCAAATAGCTTCCTATAAAACGCTAATTACATCATTCTGCACTAATTTCCATCGTTATTTCCAAATATATATTTTTTTGAAATAATATCTGAATCACTATTCAGCTGATACCGTTGACGCCGAACACAGGGTTAGAATGTGTTGATATAAAATTAAAATTTATATTTTAATAATATAATAACATATTTTAAACACAGCTATTAGATAACATTTATTATTATTGGTTATATATGTATTTAGAATTTAATTAATTATTATTAATGGCAGCACAAGTTAGATACTATATATGTAAAATGGTTATTTCTAAAAAAAAACCCCCCATTTTTTTTAAAGTTTCACTTTGAGCCCCCAGTTTTGTAACTTCTAAAATTAAAATCATTAGTGGTTTTGGTAAATTTTTGAGTAGTTTTGATGTTGTATGAGTAATTTTGATCTTAGGAAATTTCCGAATCTCCAAATTAAAACATATAGAATTTCAAAACCACTCATACAAAACCCCATTAACAGAAAACATCCAATCATAATAGAAAACAACTTTGGTTTTGTAAATGGGGGCGGTTTGGTACAACGTTTGAAAACTGGTGGCAGAAAATCAAACGTTTCAAAACTTTGGAGGTTTTTTACAATTACCCCTAAAAAAAATAACAAAACCACTAGTGGTTTTTATTTTGGGGTTGTTTACGAAACTTTTCAAAATCGGAAACATCAAAGTAAAATGTTGGGAAAAATGAATTTTTTTTTTTTTGGAAATAACCCATATATAAAAATGGTGCAACCAAACACCACAATTTTTAAGAAGTGATGTTTCAATTAATAATAATAATAATAATAATAATAATAATAATAATAATAATAATAATATTATGGAAAATAATTATACTTTAAACTTTAATCATCCCAAATTATTTTTAATTATACTTTAAACTTCAATCATCCAAAAGTCCCTCGTTCATGGGCTAGCTATATGTGTCCATCCGTATAATTTAATCAAGAATTTCCAGTTCTAACCTCAGAAACATCAAATCAATCATGAAGGATACACCTCACTAAGTAGGCTGTACTGAATCCAAAGCTAAACACAATACAGAATATAGACTTTGAACTAATCCAAAGGAATTAAATTTTCTCGTTAAACAGTCACATAATTCAAGTGAGATAGAACACTTCTTCTTGAAAGTATTCTCCGGCCACTCTTTTCCCAACACGTACACAACAACTTTATCCCAATCTTTAGACTTTAATGCAGAGGTGACCTCATAAGCCTTAACCCCGATCCCTATCACTAAATGCATTTTTTGTGAACCATTGTACAATCGATCTAACTCCATTCATATTCTTCACCAACCAAATCTTCAAAAAACTCCTTGACTATATAGTTATTTGGTACCAAAATAATCAGCATTCCCTTCCAATTATAACATCTTCAAAATCACCATTCCTGCAACCTCTATCATCTAAACTCAAAACACTGTAAAAAGTCACTATTTTGCAATCCAAAAAGCTTCACGATCCTTCAATAGTCACTCGATCAGGTGGACGGTGAGATAATCCAAAAGGGGCTTCCGTTGGGGGAGAGTAGGGTTTGAAGGTGATAGAAATTGCTTTGGTTTTGCAACGTCAATTAAATCGCGATTTTATAATATTTTATAACCTTTTAAATTTTAAAATAATAAAAATAATATTTCTTTTATTTTTTTAATCTTTTTATTTAACATAATTTTTATTTCTTTTCAAAATATACCATTAACTTTCTTTTCTATTTAGTTATTATTTTAAATTTAATTTTTTTATATCTTTCTATTTTATATTATTTTATTTTTTAAATAAAACTATATTATTTTATTCTTTTATTAAATATTTAAATTATTAATTTTGACCTTTTATACTTTAATACATAAATTACTCAATTTAATATTAATATTAACTAACTATTTAAATATTTAATGAAATATAATATAAATATTAATTAATAAAGTATATCTCCTTTCAAAAAATAATTATAAAATATATTTTTTTTTTAAAAAAAATATTTTTCAATTTAATTAATATATTATTAAAAAGTAATTTTAATAATAATAATAATATAATGTTTACAAATTTAAGAAGCAGATGGAAATGTTGGTATTAGTGAAGATTTTGGGAGGTGGAGAAGGATACGACATTAATGTTTTTAGTTTATATTATTTTATGGATGTTATAAAATTCAAAATACAAAAGAAATAAGAGATACACATAATCATAACAAAGAATGAAAATAAATAAGAAGAGAATAAAAAGCAAACTTACAGATAATAAGCGGCAATCTGAAATTGAATTCTCATCTCCTATTTATAGGAGAATTACAACATAGATGTCAGGATACTACAAACAATCTTTTCACTTGATGGCACACTTAAAAATTAAGTGTCACACGTGCATGTGTTTACAAGTTTTGGTGGTGGAATCCAATCCAAGAACTAACTATGTCACAACATTTTTCATCGGATTCCACCTATTAAAAACCTCATTAAAACCTTACCAAAAAATTTAGTGGAACAAAAACTAGAAAATGAAAAAGAGTAGTTGAATCAAGACATTGTACAAAACTCCTCCTGATGAAAACGTCCATAAATTAATCACCTAAATTGGAGATTATTTGCATTCCGATTCTGTGAATTAGCTTTTCAAATGTGGACGTTGGTAATGTCTTTGTCAGTAAATCAGTCAAATTGTTTAAAGATCGAATCTGCTTCACGTCGATTTGTCTGAATTCTTGGAGCTCGTGGGTGTATAAGAATTTAGGAGATATGTGATTCGTTCTATTCCCTTTAATGTACCCACCTCTCACTTGCATTATCTTCATAAAGAATTGTTGGCTCATTTGATGTTTGTGGGATTCCATATGAACTCTGGATATGGTGTATAACCAATCTCAACTAGACACATTCCTGACTGACTTCATGCAATGTTAAAATTTTAGCATGATTTGAAGAAGTAGTGACCAAAGTTTGCTTTATAGATCTCCAAGAGATAGTTGTGCCATTATATGTAAAAATATATCCTGATTGAGAACGAGCTTTGTGTGGATGCAAAAGATAACCGGCATCCGCATAACCAACCAACCAACCCAGAAGGATTATCCAAATTCGAATAAAACAGTCCCCAAATCAATAATTCCCCGAAGGTATCTAAGAATATGTTTAATTTCATTCTAGTGGCGGCAAGTCGGGACAGAACTGTATCTAGCCAATAAATTTACAACAAAAGCAATGTCTGGTCTCATACATTGGGATAGATATAGAAGGGTACCAATTGCGCTCAAGTATGGTGTTCCAGATTCCAAAATATTTTCATCATCATCTTTTGGCCTGAATAGATCTTTTTGGGATCAAGAGAACGAACGACCATCGGGGTGCTTAATGGATGGCATTTTTCCAAACCAAATATTTTTAAAAATATTTTCTGTATAAGCTTTCTGATGGATCAAAATTCCATTAGTTTTATGTTCAATTTCCAATCCCAGACAATATTTTATTTTTCCCAGGTCTTTCGTTTCAAATTCCCTTTTCAAATATTCAGCAGTCTCCTGAATTTCATTTTGGATTCCAATCAAATTTATATCATCAACATAGACTACTACTATTGCAAATCCAGATCCCGTTTTTCTAATGAACACATATGGACAAATAACATCATTATTGTACCCTTCCTTAACATATTCACTCAGACAATTGTACCACATTCGTCCAGACTGTTTTAATCCATATAGTGTCATTTGTAATTTCACTGAGTATAACCCCCGAGGTTTATTAATTTCAGGAATTTTTAATCCTTCTGGAACTTTCATGATGATTTCTGTATCTAGGGAACTATACAGATATGCAGTTACCATAGCCATTAACCCCATCTCCAGATTCCTTTATTTGGCCAATCCAATCAAAAATCGGAAATTACTTGTATCCATAACTAGTGAATACGTTTAATCAAAATCAATTCCATGCCTTTGTGAGAAACCCTGAGCAACTAATCGGGCTTTATATCTCACAATTTTATTTTTCTCATTTCGGTTTCTAACGAACACCATTTATAACCAACTGGATTAACACATTATGGTGTTTCAATAATAGGTCCATAAACGTTCCGTTTATTCAATGAACTTAATTCTCCCTGGATTGCTTCTTTCCATTTCGGCAAGTCATTTCATTCCCTACAATCATTTATGGATTGAGGTTCATATTCATCATTCATCACATCGATAGCTACTGCATATGAAAACATATTATCAATAACAAATTTTCACAATTCCAAATTTCTTTTGTATAATTAATAGATATTTCTTCATTTTTGGATACATTTACCTCTCCAGAGGTCTTTTCTTCATTCAGATTTTCAACTTCTATAATTTGTAAATTTTGACTGGTATCTTTTGAATGTATTACATCAATAGTGTTCCCAATTTTAACTTTTCATTTTCGTGGTACAATATCTTTGGACCCAATAGGTCTACCATGTTTTTTTTTCTGGATTTCCGATGCCTCGCCAGTTACCATTTATTTCGATTTCTCAGTAGGCACAACCAGTCGAGCTAGTGTACATGCTGGTATATGATATTTCATAAATTTAGTTGTATCAACAAAACTATCTGGTAATCAATTTACACCCATTAGTAAATGAATTATCTTGCGTACTTCATTTTCATTTTGAACAGTACGTGGATCCAGATAATGCAGTCTTTCACTTTTCCAAACGAGCTCATTTTTACCAGTATTAGAGGGTTCATCGTTTCCAAGTCGTGTGAATAATTCTTCATTAAAATGGAAATCTGTAAATCTTGCAGTAAACATATCACCCGTCATGGGTTCCAGACATCTAATTTTGGACGATGAATTATACCCAATATAAATTCCCAAATGATATTGTGGTCTTATTTTGGTTCTTTGAGGGGGTGTTATAGGAACATATATAGCACATTCAAAAGTTTCTAAATGAGATATATCTGGCTTATTTTCAATTACCAGGTGTAACGGAGAATATTCATAATATGCAGTGGGTTTTAGGCATATCAGTGTGGCAGCATATAATATTGCATGACCTCAAGCGGAGATTGATAATTGAGTTCGTAACAACAACGTTAAGGCAAGCATTTGAAGCCTTTTAATAAAAGATTCCGCCAATCCATTTTGGGTATGAACATGGGGTACTGAATGTTCAACATATATACCAATTGACATGCAATAATCATCAAAAGCCCTTGATGTAAATTCACCAGCATTATCCAAACGAATATTTTACAATCTGATAATATGGGAAATATGCTCTCAATCTTATTATCTGGGCAAGCAGCTTAGCAAATGCCACATTCCGTGTTGATAATAAACATACATGTGACCATCTCGCACATGCATCAATCAACACCATAAAATATTTAAACGACCCACTGGTTGGATGAATTGGTCTAAAAATATCACCTTAAATTCTTTCTAAAAATGATGGACACTTAATATTTACTTTTAACGGGGATGATCTAACTATCAATTTCCCCTGAGTACAAGCAGTACAAAAATTATCTTTTGATATCAATATTTTCAAATCACTTAATGCATATCCATTATAATTCTCAACAATTCTGTGCATCATTGTGGACTCAGGATAGCCAAATCTATCATGCCATAGTTGAAAAACTTTATGATAAGTTATCTTCTTATTCATTACAGCGTAGGCTTCAATTGGAGATATTTTCGTAAAATATTAACTAGATGATAATGTATGGAGTTTTTCTAAAATAATTTTCTGTCCAAAAACAATAGATGTAATATACAAATACTCCATATTTTGTTCATTCATTGTCTCAATATGGTATCCATTTTTCCTGATATCTTTAAAACTCAACAAATTCCGTTTCAAATTACTCGAATATAATGCATTATTGATACATATTTTTGTTCCCTTTTTCTAACAATATTATAGCTTTTCCATAACCCTCAATTAAATCAATAGAACCAAATATAGTATTTACTCGAGTCTTATATTCGGATTTGTTCAGGAAATAATTTTTATCTCGAAGGATAGAATGGGTTGTAGCATCATCAATCAAACATATTTCTGAAATATTCCCTTGAATTTCCATATCTTTTCTATTCAAATAAACACAATATTTACATTAGAAAATATATTCATTGATATTTATGACTTTAATTACAAAATAGAAACATACAACAAAATTCAAAATATAGTTAGAAAATATTTACATAACTTCTATCTACATTTTCATATTTTCAGACATCATTTTTTATTCTCATTTACATTCTCAGTACTATTCAAGAAATTTTCGGTATCCAGATCCTCGAAAAAGTTAGAAGTATGAAAGCTTGAAATATTCATTGAGATGTTCCTTCTCCACTTTTCACATTAGCATCATTTGTTTCAACAGCTTTCAATTTCCCTTTCTAGGAAGCCTGATACAAATCCACTAAATATTGTGGAGTTCGACATTGGCGGAGAAAATATTCAGTGCTCCCACATTTGTAACAAACACTTTGGGAATTGCTATTTTGACTTCCAGAATTTCCATTTGGGTTATGGGATCCATCTCTTGTCCAGACCAGATTTCCACGATTATATGGATAGGACGATTTCCACCTCTTCATTGATTTCGGCCTTTACCACGACCCCCTGTATTGTTATCATGGCCTCGTCCACGACCCCCATTATTGTTATTACGGCCATGACCCCCATTATTATTTTACGGCCACGACCATGGCCTCGTCCAAAACCACGACTCGTACCACGATTCGGGTTTCCATTATCCCGATATACATTATTATTTATTTCTGGTGGTGTCATCGCACCAGGAGGTCGTAACTCATGGTTTCTTTGCAATATATGGTTTTGTTCTTCCATTCTCATCCGATTAGTAAGCAATTCACCAAAAGTATCAACTTTATTTTGTCTGATCGTTGATTGTAATGTTATTTGATCAACATGGAAAGTGGATAATGTTTTTTCAATTTTTTCCCCTTTATTTTTCTTTTCTCCACAAAATTCTAATATCGCAACAATATGGTGGAGTTCAAAACTATACTCATTAACTGTTTTAAAATCTTGAAACCTTAAATGGATCCAGTCATGTTGACCATTTGGAAGATCTATATCTCTCATCCGCTCAAATCTACTTTTCAAAGATTTTCACAAAATCAGTGGATCCTCAATATTCATATATTCAGGTTTCAAGTTCACATTTATGTGATGTCCTATAATTTTTATTGCTTGAACCTTTTGTTTGATAGAAGTTTCATTATATTCACATATAGTATCTTGTAAGTTCCTGACTTGCAAATGGACCTTCAAATCTGATATCCATGTTATATAATTTTTCCGAGAAAGTTTTAAGGCATGGAATTCCAATTTTTCAATTATGACATTCTTCTTTTTTTTCGGATCTATACAAAAATAATATACCCACAATTAATAATAAAACAAAATAAATATAACTAATAATTTAAATATAAAAATAAAAACAATTAATCAAAATAAATACAATTAAAACAATAAATATAATATCACTCCTTTTTTTTTCAAGAATCATTATTCTTTTATCAATTTTTCTCTTTCATTTCCTCTTTTATTTCGATTTTTCTATTTCTTTTTTTTATAGATTTTTTATTTTCCTATTTTCTATCGATTCTCCATTTTTCTCTTTTCTGCCAATTTTTCAATTTTCTCTTTTTATGGTTCCAGAACAATATCTCAATTTTTTCAATATAATTCCGACACCATATCAAGATAACCAAAACATCGTTACCATCACTTTCTGATCTGAAGAATATGTCTAGGCAGCAACTACAGAGTATACTCGTGCTGATAACGTATTATAAAATTCAAAATAAAAAATAAATAGGAGATACAGATGCACATGTATAATCATAGCAAATAATGAAAATAAATAACAAGAGAATAAAAGGCAAACTTACAAATAGTAAGCAGCAATCTGAAATTGGATTTCCATCTCCTATTTATAAGAGAATTACAACACAACTGTCAGTATATTACAAACAATCTCTTTACTGGATGACACACATAAGAATTAAGTGTCACGCATGCATGTGTTTACAAGCTTTAATGGTGGAATCCACTCCAAGAACTAGTTGTATGACAACAATGGATCAATTGTGATAGGTGAATAACAAGTTATTTTATATTGACTTCTGTATGCTAAAATCTAATCAATACGACTGATTTTTATTCGCGGGTTGTTTTACGGCAGATCTGCGAAGGTGTCATCCGTCGAAATGTAAAGAGTAATACTGGTGGCCTTCGCCTTTTTAAAACTCATCGACGACGCCAGACGTGGCGACATTGAGTTTGTGACTGTCGATCAAGGCTGTTTTGATGTTGTGTCCAACTGGAGGCTGAGATTCCAACTCTGTCAGATCGAAATCATAAGGAATTAGCAATGAATTAACAGCGTAGATTGTGATATTGTACGGTAACGCTCTGACGACTCGACGAGCGACACAATGGATGCGTTTCAGAGGGAAAAGGGATTGGTGAGTGGACAGCGACAATACTCGAATTCGGACTACGATTGACATTAACCGATCCGTAATTTGAGTTTGCCCCTCCCGGGGTTTGTAAAAGAGTGGTGACGAATTCTCCAGAGGTAGTAATCTATTGGAGATTGGTGGGGTCGATGTACTCTAGGATGAGGAGGATGTCTGCGTAAAATTTGAAAGAGTTAATTGTCATACCCTGAACGATGACAAATTACATATATATGAATATTTTGGTATTAATATACAATCACACCCTTTTTCTCCATAAAAATTAATGAAAATATAAGGTAAAATTAACTTTAAGTCTTTGTTTGTTTTGTGGTTTGAAATGGGATTGTATTGTATTGTATTAGTAAATTCTTATTTGTTTTAATTTTAAAACTATGGTTTATGGTATTGTATTGTGTTGTAGGGTGTTCTTTCCCTTAAGTTTTAAAACCACCAAATTGGTGGGGAGGTATCTAAAATTTCATTATACTCTCAATTACTCATAGTACAATACCATACAATCCAATACATCCCAAACATGAAAAATAGGAATTCAATACAACACAACACAATTCTATAAAAGGATCTCATATCCTCTTGCCACATGAAAATTTTTTTTACCCAAAATATAACCAATTTAAGAATTTGAGGAGAGATATGGGAGGTCCAAGTGATTCAAATATTATATTAGGGGCTTCAAAATTGTCGGATTCCGGCACATTGCCACTTGTAGATATAATGTTTTGGTTAATAAGAATTTAGGCCTTTTATGTCAATGTGGCCGTGAGCCGTGTATGGTCTTGATTACTTGGCCCAAAACTATCAAAAGAAAGAAAGTTGGGCCTCAAACATGTAACAATCCAACACCAAAGAGAGACCAAACTTACTTTAGTTTATCAACTTTGAACCACAACGTGACTAAAAATACTAGAACCATTATTAACATTGACTTTAGAAGATAAGGATACTATTATTAAATTAAATTAAATTAAATTAATCCTCCTCTTCTATTACTATATTCTTTGATTAAAATTTGAATAGGTTAAAAAGTAAACAAATAATTTCCTTCCAACCAAGAATGAGATTCATCTCTAAAATAATATTCTATTCTTCTTTAACCAAATCTTCACCATGAAAATCCTGCACAGACATTTCTAATTATTTTATAACCATTATTAAATCCATTGGATTTACTTTTCCATATATTAATAAATATAAAACAGCTTCATTTGCTTTCATCGTTAATTAATATACATTATCATTAAATCATTGAATGATGACAAAGGTGAAAGTATCACATTATTCAAGTGGTTAAAAAGCCAATACTATTTTAGGTCAAATTGATATTAAACTAAAATTCTGGGCAACAGCCGCAATTTATTTAATAATATAATGAAAGCTGCTTAAAATTATTTTATTTATTTTGTTGTCAATGACAATGGGCAATTAATTGACTGTAAAAGTGAATGACGATTGATTTGATTGAATAGAATGTGTGGGTATTATGTACAGTGTTGTTGAGCCGATATTAATGACTTTTCCAGAGACAGCACATGGCATTTTGTCCACCTGCATTTATATATATATATATATATATTTTTTTGTTTTTATGATCTCCCTTTAACATTGGAATTGGAATTCTATTTTCATATTTTTGGTTTCTAAATCGAATGGAATTCTAGTAGTCAAAATTAATAATTTTCAGTTATTGCACTGGTAAGATGTATTATTACTAAAATTTCTATTTATTATCAAATTAATAAAAAATTTTAAAAAATATATTCAGTTGGATGATTTGTAAATTTTAGATTAAAAACATTTTTTAGTAAATTTCAAAATAATTAAAATAATATATATATGGTGGGAAATTGATTTTCCTTAATGCTTTTGAAATGAAAAAGTTTTTATCTTATTTTACCGTTAAAAGTGAAAGTACAATCCATTTCGAATAACTTTTATGTATATTAAATGTATATTAAAGTGTATTAAAAATTCTAATTAATTTTTTTTTTAATTTGAAAAACCAAATTGTTGAGAAAAAAAAACATTTTTCGTTCAAGAAGATTAATGGATTTGTATAAAGAGAATAAGAAAGATCATTGTGCTTATTGACTTGCAGGAGGTTTGTGATAGGGTACCAAATGAAGTATTACGGTGGATTTTGGAAAGGAAATAAGTATATAGAGTTATTTTCAAAAACACCCTATTTTTTCAAATGTTTCACTTTAAGCACCCGGTTTTGAAAAGTTTTGGAAAACTACCCCCAAAATCAAAACCACTGGTGGTTTTGGTATTTTTGTGAGTGGTTTTGGTGTTGTACGAGTAATTTTGATTTTAGGGAATTTCCGATCTCCAAATTAAAACATATAGAATTTCAAAACCACTCATACCACACCAAAACCGCTCACAAACATACCAAAACCACTAGTGACTTTGATTTTGGGGGTGGTTTTCCAAAACTTTTCAAAATCGGGTGCTCAAAGTAAAACGTTTGAAAAAATGGGGTATTTTTGGAAATAACCCTAAGTATATAAGTATATTAACATCATAAGAACATGCATGAGAACGAATTCATTATTGTGAAAACAACGAGTGTGGACATTGAGACCTTCCCATTACCATCAAATTGCATCCAGGTTTAGCTATAAGTCCGTATTTATCTATTTTGGTTACTCATACATTGACAGAGAGCTTAAGAATGATGTACCTTGGTGCATGTTATTCACAGATTATATGGTGCTTATTGATTAAACTAGTGCAGGAGTGAACTATAAATTGGAAAGACACAGAAAAAATATTTATGTTAAAAATTTTAATTTAAGTAAAAGCAAGATGGAATGTATGAACTGTGAGTTCGGTCTGCGGAAGAAGTAAGACCAAGAGGTGAAGTTGGAAAGAGTTTTGGTTCCTAACATCAAATAATCGAAGTATTTCGGATCTATACTCCATAGTGACAGATGATTGGATGAGATGTGATGCACATAATACAAGTCGGATGGATGAAGTTGGATGGATGGATTCCATGTGATAAGAAAATACCACAAAAGACAAAAGGTAATTTTATAGGATAGTTATTCGGCCAGCGATGCTCTACGAGAGTGAATGTTGGGCACCTATGGGATAACATCACCATTAGATGGATGTGGCGGAGATGAAATATTAAAATGGATGTGTGGACATACAAAGTTGGATAAAATATGAAATGAGCATAGTAGACAAAGAGACCACGTGGCGAAGATCAGTGATAAAATAAGATAAGGTAGACTTAGATGGTTTGGTCATGTGTTAAAGAGAACTCCTAATGTTGTAATGTGTAAATGTGAAATCTTATTAGTCGAGGGGGTCAAGAGGAGTCGAGGATGACTTAAGTCTACTTGAAATGAGGTAGTTGTTAGAGATTTACGAGCATTAGATATTAAGAAAGGTTTGATACATAAAAAATTTGAGTGAAAATATAAAATCCATGTCGACAAAAGTTTTTAAAACTTGTGGTTATTGATGTTCCCTTTTAAACGATTCATGGTTTAGAATTAAAGTTGTTATGGTAGTAGCTTTTAAAAATATTATTAAATTTTTCGTTAGTAATGTGATAATTTTGAATATTTGGTAATAACTTTTAAAATAGTGTTAAATTTTCCAATAGCAAATAGATATTTGAATTTGTTGTACATATATATAAATAATAATAATAATAATAATAATAATTTTCTCTCTCAAAATAATCATATACAAATTTTTCAATTACACGAAAAATAAAAAATTTTGTTTTTGTTATTATATAATTTATATTTATGTATATAGTTCAATTTTAAAATTTTAAAAGAAAGTAAACTTTTATTTTAAAAAATAATTAAAATTATCATTTTATATTGATTTACGAAGACGTGAAGTAATATTATAAAGAGAATTTATGAAAGACATCAAAATTCGAAAAAATTGATGAAAATTTTTTATTTAACATTCTTTTAAAAAAACAAATCAAAAATCACAATAGCTATTTCTTATCTCAATAAAGAAAGGATCCATTTCATACATAAATAGAATTAGATTGATGTGGCAATTTTACATATTATTATATTGATTCAATTTTCAAAAAGGACATTGAGGTGGAATTATATAAAGAATAATTAAAACATTTTATTCATAAAAATTATAAAAGAAAATGAAAGGTTGTATGAGGTATATCAAACACCATTGATATTTTTATTGCATTTATTTCTGTGGTTGTCACCCCAGCCATATACGGTTGCTGGTGGTTGAAACCTTGTACTACAAAGCCACTTCATTTTCATGGTGCTACAATCACACATTTTGTTTGTAATGCTTGTGTTAGATTGGACAACAAATTAATTGGAAAAATATAAAAATTGAATCAAACAAATTATATATTTAAATTTATGAGCTTTTAAAGTTTGAGTTAAATTTTTAAAACAAATAAAATTTTAGATTTTATAACATGAATTTTCAAATCCTTCACATATTATTAAAAGATTTTTCTAGTGTGAAGGACCTTGTGACGAAGTTTTATTTTTAATATGATGAGAGAAAAAAAGTTATAAATTTTGAAGGCCAATTAACTTAATTAAAATTTTAAAAAGACTAAAAGCGAAACTATCCCTTAATACAGTTAAAATAAAAAATTATTGTCAAACACAAAAGGGTTTGATAAGCATCGGATGTATGGTTATTTATAGAAGTTAAGGTTAAATATATAAGAGGTTGTGGTTATTAGTGGTGGGTTGAGTTGTCTATAATAAATAATGAAAATGTGAGAGTAAAACGTTTTAATTTTATTTATGTATTGAAAAAGGGAAAATAGAAATGTGTCTCAATTGTGTTCCAAATGTGGAGATGTTTCGATGCTATCAACTTGATGGGAAATCATGAAAACGTATTTATTTGATTGTGGTACAATTTAGGTGTAGCCATTCTTGTTGGTTTCAATTCTTTTGTGTGCCAAAAGACATGAGTGGTTTTGAGAGACATTCTTGTATTCTAGTCTAATTTATGAGATCAAAATAAAATATCAATTCTTAATATTAAAAAAAAAATCGAGATAAAATTAATAATAAATTTATTAACCTAATCATATTAAAGTATTTCACATATATTATATTAGTTAAAGTTATAGGTTAGTCCAATCATTTTAATTTTATTTATTATTAATATAAATCGAATGGTTTTTGAATATAAATAATATAAATATTTTTTACATAATTACGCCTAATCTATTCAGGCCTAATGTAAGAACAAATAGATTTTATTAGATTTTTTTCAGTTTTTAATACATATATTTGGAAATTTGAGTGATCATTATAATATAGATTTAAAAATTTCTTTTAAATAGAAGATATTTTTATTTACAGTATCCCTCTATAATTATTAAATATTTATATTAAGAGAGGGGTAATTTATTAATTAAAATATTAATTAATCTTTTTTAATAATTAAAAAATATACTACATAAAATATGATTAATTAGAGTTTTAATTATAGCTATAATGGTTTAAAAATAAATTAAAATTCATTATTTATTCTTTATTTAATTATTATAATGAATTTTATAGATTCATAACACTCTTTATAAATTATATAAAATTTAAAATTGAAAGAAGAAAAAAATTAACCAAATTTCACATGGTGATGGATATTATATAATTTTTTTTTCTTTTTAAATTTCGGTAATAATATTCAGTTGATTTTTAGAAAATATGGTTAATGGTTTAAAAATCCATTTGACATGCTTTAAAAAATATTAAAAATTATTTTAATATTAAAATTTTAATTTATTTTAAATATTTAATCAAATAATTTATATAAATTTTTTATTTTTATTTGAATATTTAAATCTAACAATATGTTATATTCTAATAAAAAGTTCAAATAAATTTTTTTAAAAAATAAAAATAAATTTAAAACCGATCTTTAACCACGAACTACAATTTTTTTAAAAATATTATTAAATATTATAAAACTAAAATATCATGATTTTAAAAGATAATCTTTAAAAAAAAAAAATTATCACCACTATTATTATTTTAGTGAGGAGTTTAGTGATTAGAACTAATAGATTATTAAACTAGAGTTTATTTGTATATTATAAATTTTCAGTCCTTAAGTATCACATGATAAGAATAAAAAAATCACTACCTTATTATTAAAAAATAATGAACAAACGTACTAGAGATCAAATGGGTAAATACAAAAAGCAAACATGAAATCTTCGCATGCTATTGATTGAAAAACGTAAGTGAATATGTATTGATAGTTTATATTTTATTTACATATAAAATAATGTAATTTTATTTATTTGTATATTAGACGAAAGCGACATCGATTCCGATAAAACAAAGATAAGTCATATCATGATATGATATGATTATGAAATTAAATATTAACATTATTGTGAATTAAATTGTTTGAGAGTGGACCCAAATCTTACGATGATTGTGATTCGATTAATTGGATGCCACGTAAATAAACTTGAGATGTCAAGTCTCTTCTAGCAATAATTATATTTGTACGAGTAAAAGTACTACTGTTTGTTGTCCTCCTTTATTTATTTCAATTTCCCTTTTTAAGATTAAGATGTACATGTCCGTTTAATTTTGATAGTCCAATAATTTTTAATTATGGGAATTTAAGACAATTTATACAAAATTATTTTTTAAAAAAAAATTATTTATTTATTTATTTATTTTTAAAATTTTGAAATTCGCGGACTGGTTTTAAACACTTTACTAAGAAAAATTTTGTCCGGTAATTGCAAAATCGAAATTACTTTTTTACCCTAACCCTAATTGAAGTTCAATATTCCTACTTATGTTATGTTAATTCAGTTAGAATGTAATTGAAATTTAATTCAACAGTTTTGTGTGACTCAAAAATCAAATTTACCATGTATAATTAAAATCTGATAGAACAGTTTAAAATAATGTATTACAAATTTGAATAACTGGAAATATGTCTTGGGACGACTATAAGGTCAGAGATTGACTAGCAATTGTCAACTGTTTTTTTTAATATATAAATTAATGAAATTAATGGTAGTAAACACACATGTTGTAAAAAGCTGAATATACAGTTAACTGACATTGATAACAATAGAGTCGTTGTTCAACGGCTATATCTATAAAGTATCTCAAACCCTTTCAGTGTATATACACCGTAAGAAAGGAAATAAAAAATTAAAGACCTGCATACACTCACAAAGCCACAACAAATTTGCATTCATCATTCTTTCGGTGAAATTCATTCATTCTCTTGTCACACCCAAACCAATTTCAGCAACAACCTAAACCCTCAATTGAAGCAAATCAACCATAGAAATTTTAGAAAAATCCAATAAATAAACCATTCAGACCGGTCCAGCTTTGAAGCAATAAATATCAGCTTTACAGAAGAAAATCAAATGGGAGGTAATCAAGAAGGATAGAGAGTTATGATGAAGAACAACTTGAATGGGTCTATTATTCGTTTCATGAACTACCGATGCTACTGTAGAAAGAAAGCTCTAATAAGGATTTCAAAATCTACAGAAAATCCAAAAAAGTTTTATTTTCACTGCAATGACTGCGATTACTTCAGATGGTGAAATCCGTATGATGAAAAGTTAGATACAATTACGCTACAACAATGTCAAAACCTGATTCTAAAAGGTGGATATGGTACACCTAACAATATAAATAATGCAAAGATGAATGCATTATGCTATGTATCAATTATATGTGTATAGTCAACCCTTTAAATCTTCCGGTAAACAGCTCTAAAGCCTGCATTCACATGTTTAATCCAAATATTAGTAGACATAGACAAATAAATGGTCGCTTTAGATACACAGATACATGAAGTTATACACTATAAACAAAGGTCAGCTAACTATAAACAAAGGTCAACTAACTCTAAACAACATTATCTAGCACAACTATAACCATATAGACATAACAGAAACCAAGTAAAGTCATTTTACAGTAAAAATTTCAAAGAAAGAACTTCCTCGAACAGAAAACAATATCATAAAACTAGTTAAACGAAAATGTCTATCAAGGGTTTTTAACACAAAATATTAATGGTTCAGCAGTGTCATCATTTGAAAACAAAAAATCATATTAGATAACTAGTAAAACCCTAACATTGACCGAACCCTTGCACCAACTAAATTGTCCATTGTGACAACTATTCAATAAATAAATCAACACAAAACCTAGTTTCAAAAAAGAATTCAAAACTTTGTCTCCAAAACCATAATGAACATAAAATAGCAGAAAAAATAAACAAGTTACCTTGTCAACGGTAGCTTCAGTACTTTAGAAGGACAACGACAACAACTTTGACCTGACGACTGCTAGCAAAAGCATAAATGACAACAACCCCTCGGTTTTGTAGTTTTCTCTCTCTGAAATTGCTTCTGCGTTACCTTCGACCGACAAAGAGAGTCGAGGTTAATTTAAGTTTCTCGAATGACGACGAGATGACATCCACCTAATGTCGGCAAATAGATGTCCTAAAAACGGGGGAAACCCTTTGGTTTTAAATTTTCTCTCTCTGAAATACCTTTGGCACTAGCTTCGACCGATAGACAGAGTCAATGTTGCTTTAGTTCTCTCCGACGATGGCAATCATGATCTCCACCTGACTTCGGCAACTAGATATCCAAACAACAACGACAATCCTTCTGTATTCATATTTTCTCTCTCTAAACTCGGTTTAGCGGGATATTCGAAAGAAAGAGAGAGATTGGCGGTTGCACGAGATTGATAGTGAATCTCCTCAGATTCATCTTTTCACAAACTAAAGCCACGTGTCAGCAATCGACCGTCCCTGCTAATTCAAAATTTGTATATCTGTAACTAAAATCAAAGTTACCAAAATACCCCTCTCCGTTAGCTTATGCTGTTACTTTTACTATTTGAAAACTAGAAGTGATTTTGATCAAGGATATTTGTAATGAACGTTTAAAACCAATGGCGAATATAAAAAGTTTCAAAAAGAATATTGTTTTTAATTGAAAACTAGAAGTGGTTATATACATATATATATATATATTTATATATATATATATATATATTGGCCTTAGATTATATATCACAAAATGTCAAAAAGTAGGGATGACAATAGGCGGGGTTAGAGGTATAACATTCAGTCTCCGCCTACGGCAAACTTGCAAGACGGTGGTCGAAACTCAAAAAATTAATATTTTATCCAAATACGGAAACATAAATGATAACTTATAATTAATCTCTGGACATTCAGTAACGATATAGTACCTTTTAATAGTATTTCAATAAATAAAATCTAGTAGCTTGAAATTAACGTAAAATTTACTCCTTAAGCAAATAAATTTAGAAATGCAACCCCAATAAAACCAATCATGTCATAATATCCAAAAGTAACCCATGCTAAAAAGGTTCACATCTAAATTCCAAGAACAATTGCTAAAACTTAAAATGAAATTTAAAATAATAATGTTCCTCAATGTGCTCCAATGTAAACACAATGAATCTGTACTCGCTCAAACCACCTTTTAGTTCTACATAGAAAGAAAATAACAAGAAAAGAAAACACCACGCTATTGATGCCTGGTTAACAATCTCATGTTCCAACAATCACGAACACAATATGCTTCTTATTATTACACAATCACGATTTTGAGCACACAAATGCACTTAAAAAAAATCTCAAACATCAATCAGAACCATATTATAAATCAATTCAATCGAGACAGAGGACATTGGAACTCTTTATCGATACTTGGCGCCTCAGTCTACATAACCAATCGGCTAAAATCTGTACCAAGACTTCCTTGCTTCTTGGTCAGCCTGATAAAGATGCCGGCCAAGGTACCTAGTAAGACGAGAAAAAAACAAAATAGAGTATTTTACCCCCAATTGCTACCAAGTAATGAATTCGAAGTTTATACTTTCATGAGCTAGTCTAAACATCCCAATACAATATATCATAATAACCAGCCAGGTTTAATCAATTTATAGCCATTTAAATTCCTTTGAACACTAACTAGCAAACTATTAATGTCAAGATCATCATAGCCATCGGTACTATCCATACATCACAAAATCAACACCAAAGTCCAATTTTATTATCAATTGCTCCTAATTCTAGTTATTATATCAAAACGAGAACAATAGGGTCGAAGCCAAACAATAGGGTCGAAGCCAAACAATAGGGTCCAAAAACCAAGCAATAACAATAGGCCTAAAAGCGGTAGTATCGTCACACCCGATAGGATTAACCACTCGATTTGCAGTAATGGTTACTTAAACTAAGGTTAGTTCAATAAACCAAGATATCTCTAGTTTTGCCTAATTGCATGCCACTCCATCATTATATCAAATTATGGATAAGACAATATATTCCTTTAAGTGATTCACAACATTTGATAACATAAATCAATCTCGCATTCAATAGTTTTTAAAGAGGCTTTTAGTGTAATATCATTATTCTTCACTTTTCATTTGATGCAATATTCCCATAGAGTTTACATAAATACTCTATAAGCTAGATTTATATAATAATATAGATATCAACATTCATATATATATATATATATATATATATATATAGGTTCATACATTCCACCTTCAAAGCACTAACATTAACATATTGTCAATTAATCTATTATAGTTCAATAATCATGGAAGCATCACAATCTCAAAGTCACAATTCCTACAACCAAGTCAAAAGAGAGATAATTACATAACCATCATATATAATCACCATCACTCAATAATTGTGGACATACAATCAGTCCATTTAATGCATAAACAAGAAACAACCATAAAAAATAAAAATAAAAAAAAAAACAAAAAACAAAAAATAAAAAAAAAAACCAAAAACAAAAACAAAACTGTAGAGTTTAAAATAAGATTACTATGATTTATTGAAAATCAATCCTCAAAATACCAAAACTCACAAGTTAGGTTTTCATGAAACTTACCAATAAATAGTTTAAGAGAGGAAAGTAGTGTTACTCTTTTCAAGTTAAAATAGCTTGATTCTTGGAGAGGTTTGTAATGGAAAATTTTGGAGGAATTTTGAAGTTAGGATTTTGTTTTACTCTGTTTACATTAAGGAGATAAAAGGAAATTTTTTATTTTGATGCTTTGGATGATGATGTAACAAATGAATGAAAATCTATGCTTGGAGCTGGGGTTTCTTATCAGACTAACCAAAGAGGTAGACTTGGGCTCATTTTATTCCAATAAACTCAAGTTTGAAACTAACTAACTGCTTCTCTCGATTTAAAAATATTTCATGAATTCGTTCGAAATCTCGTTTTAGTTTTAAAATCCAATTCATAAGACACTTTTGAAAACAAATCATTTGACTTATTTAACCCTATTCGTTTGATTAGTGGTCTTTAATTACCTTTTAACCCTAGAGTGTTTAGAAATTCAAAAATTGATTCGGAATCACAAAAATTTTCAGATCCGATTTTTGGACGTTACAACTCTACCCCGCTTAAGAAGTCTTATCCCCAAAATTTACCCGAGTCGAAAAATTTAGGATATTACTTTCACATATGCTCATCGACCTCCCATGTCGCTTCCTCTATGACATGGTTACGCTAGATAATTCTAATTTTTAATGAAGAAATATAATTCACTAGAGATTCAACATTAAAAAAGTGATCTTGATCTTGAAATGGCACCCCGAAGAATTTTCAATGTAGAAAAAATTTGATAAAAGAGTTTATAAGTTTGTTTTTTTATAGGTTGGATATCAAGTTAAAAGGCTTTTAAACATGTTATTGATTTAGGGTGTTATATGTGAGAAGTTATATTCAATTTTGTGAACAATTTATTTCCTTGTGCTGCAAAATAGAAAATTTAGTACAGAACTACAAACAAAATTTCCGAATAACCAACCTCCGTTCAGTAACCATATTAGCCTTACATTACTATCTTTCGACAATCTATATTAATGTTCTGACCTATCTGTCAAGATATACAATAAAAATAATACTTTTTTCTCCTTTTTGATATATTATTGCATAAAAAAAACTAGAGAATACACTAGTGTATCGCGTTAACCTTTTAATAACATCAACTATAACTCTCAAATACCTCTTACTATTAATCCTCAATTGAAAACCTCAATCATTTAGTGACAGTCATCACACTCTTTTGTCTCCTATACGCATGTTAGGAGACAAAACTCTAAAAGCATACCATCACCATTATGGTTATAACATGTTATTTTTACTTTTCATTTAACTAATAAGATGTCAGTAGTTACTAATGCCTGTAATTGTTTTAGCTTGAATATTGTTATTTCTCTTTTACTCATATTTGTTCCTTAGAAAATATTACATATTTAAGAATCGATTACCTGTAATAAGGCTGTTAAAATTTTAAATGGATACAAGTCAAGAAACAATAACTCAAAAACTTTGAAAATAATGATATTTGGGAGATCATAATTCTATATTATCGTAAAAAAGTACTAAACTGCAAATGGGTTTTTAAGTGAAAACTCATCTAGGATGGAACAATGGCTAAATACAAAGCAATATTTATAGAGAAAGTATATGACCGAGATGAAGGTATTGATACAAGCCATAAAACTAACTCACAAACTTGGAAAACAATGATATTTAGGAGATTAGAATTCTAAGAAAGTAATAAGCTACAAATGAATTTTTAAGTTGAAACTCAACTTAGCTGAAATAGTGGATAGATACAAAGAAAAGTTAGTAGAAAAAGTATACAACTAGGTTGAAGGTATTGATTATTTTGATTATTTTTCACATATTTCAAAGGTGATCACGGTAAAATTGTTCGTAGTTATGGTTTATACTAATAAATCATCTCTGTGACACTAGTAATGTCTTTATTTATTATTTTCTAAATGAAGAAGTATTTATAAAGCTGTAAGCAGTTATGATAAATAAAGTGTAAGCTAAATTTGTAAACTTAAAAGATTACTATATGGTCTTAAGCAAGCAGGGAAACAGTGTGATTTGTAATTAACAGAGAAGCTGCTTAAATATGGATTGTCACAACCTTAGCATGATTTTGTTATGTTCTATGCTTATCAAGTTTAATAGTACAGTAATTCTATGTTTATCAAGTTTATTACTACCGTGGTTTTATTATATCGTTAGTTTACGTAGATAAATTAACTCAATTGTTATACCATTATCTTTCGGCATCAAACTAATTTATTTTACAAGTTATATATTTTAAAATCTTGATCAGTATAGATGTAAGGTAAGAAAACTCTTATATCTTAATTTCACAATACCATACATCACATATGTTATCTAGCAGCAAAAACAATTTATTAATAATCCATTTCATAAATATTGAAAAGTTATGATTCATGTGTTAAAGTATTTAAAAGCTCGTCCTGCTCTCGGGTTATTTCATAATTGTCAGCAAGTTTATAAGTTAAAACTTTATTGTGATGGTGATGGGGCATTATAGCTTGATAGCATAATATCCTTAACTAGTTTTTGCATATTTTAAGGATTTTTAGTCATACCTTAGAAAGAGTGAAAAATAACATATTGGATCGTGGTGGGAAAATAACCAAAAGGTATCATAGGTGAAGGTCAAAATAAGCAAAGGAAATCAGAGCCCATAACCAAGCTCGACCGAAAATGGATCCAATCGCTCTACTCGGCCGAAAGGGCTAAAGACCCGAATAACACCCGGAGATCAGGCTCGGCCGAGATGGCCAAATACCCCAAAGACAGCCCAACTCGGTCGAGCCCAGCAAAGCCCAAACCAAAGTATACCAATCCAACGAGCTGCGACCAAACCAAATACGGATTCCTGAAACCTGATTGACAAAGGAAAACCTATCTCACTGGATCAAGGACTCCTAAATCCCGAGGGAAACCTATCTCACAGGATCAAGGACTCCTAAAGCACGATTGATAAAGGAAGACCAACCTCATTGAAAGAAGGAGACCAAGTCCTAAGGGAAAGAAAAGTCCCAATCCTTCTAGAAAAGAGGTTGATAACCCCTATAAATAGAGGTAAGAGACAATTGTAAATGATCCGATTTTTACTCATTAGAACTAAATTCTGTGAGACTATATCTGTAAGCTGTTTAGCTACTGCATTCAAGCAATCTTAGCCTGATATTTAGCTGTGGTTTATTTGGCACCACAGTTTGGCGCCCACCGTGGGGCTACGAACCTCACACACAAGGTTAAGGTTTCTTGAAAACTCTGAATTCCATCTCCAACTGTCCTTTGCGCCCAGGTTTTCATCAGTCATGCCTCCAATGAATCCTGGTACCATCAACTTGAAAGATCAAACTCCAAAGACGCCAGAAGAACAGCTGGCGATCTTGACAGAGATGTTGAAAAAAGTTGAAGAAGAAAAGGAACAATTGAGAACAGAGGCAGAATCAAGAAAAAAATTCGCGATCCTCTCCAAAGGAAAATCCCGACAACCAAGTCGGAAATATTCCCCCATCCAGAAGCGCAAGCTCAATTTCGAAGAAGAATCTGGCAAAGAAACGTCAGAAGAAAGTGACGGATCAACGGAAAGTCATAGAAACACTGACCGCCACAACTCGAGCAGTTCCGGTGACGAAGGGACTGGTCCTAAACAGACCCGCAGGGATCGCGAAAAACGCTGTGACCAGGAAATCAATGAGCTTAAAGAACTAGTGCAACGAACTTCAGGAAAAAAAGTTACAATCAGGTCATCGACGATGCGGTATTTCGACATGCATTTCGCCTCTTGGATCATGGAAACAAAAATGCCCAAAAGGTTTTCAGTTCCCAGTATGAAGCCTTATGACGGAACGACAGATTTGGAAGATCATATCTCCGGGTACAAAAATCGAATGGGAACCTGCAACATCCCGGAAGAAGACATGGAGGCCGTCATGTGCAAGAGTTTCAGCTCTACCTTAACTGGGACCGCCCAAAGATAGTATTCAGCCCTCCCAGAGAAAAGCATCCGGTCATACGCTTCCTTAGTCTCCAAGTTCGTAAATCATTTCTCGGACAACAGGAAGAAAGAGAAGGATGTAGACGATCTGTACGATTTGAAACAAGGCAGCAATGAGAGCCTCAGGCAATATGTGAGGAGATTCAAAGAAACCAAGATGGCCATTCCAGGCTGCCGAGACAAGAGCGCCACAAAGGCCTTCATCAAGGGGCTGCAGAAGACTTCCAAATTCTATGAAAGTTTAAAACTAATCAAACCGCAAACTTTTGAAGATGTCCTGGAAAGGGCTGACGACGCGATGGAGTACGAATAAGAACTCCAACCGAGAAGTTATAGGAGCTCACAGAATGCCTCAAGCTCGAAAGGCCGAAATACAGCCAATAATATCGGCCGATTTGAAGGATCGAGGAGTAATCCGAGAGAGTCCAACCATAACGGCCCATTAAGGCCAGAATACACCGGCCACAACAACCCATCAAGGCTGGAATACTCCGACCACGGTCGGAGACGAAAGGAGCTGATACCTTACCCACTCACCATTCCCACGAAGGAAACCCTTGCAATCCTCAAAAGAATGGGGGACAGAGTCAGGTGGCCCGAAAAACCAACAAATCCCGCAGGAACTTGGAAGGATAAATCCCGATACTGCCAGTTTCACGGGGACCACGGCCACAACACCAACGACTGCTGGACTCTTAAGAGAGAAGTCACCGAATTAATAAAGACAGGCCACATACGAGAATACTTGTCTGAAAAGGGGCGAGAAATTGCAGTCGAGGCCGACAAGAATCGGTGATCACCAAAAGCAGTCCCAGTTGCAAATGCGGAGGAAGAAAGAGTGATCAACATGATCGCAGGGGGATCCGAGATATGTGGGCTAACCAGCTCGGCGGCAAAAAGAAAGCTGAGAGATTCACTCAGTATTTACAACATCGGAAACGGCCCCACAATCGATAACTACTCTATCACCTTCACAGAAGAAGAGGCCAAGGTGATCAATGCGCCACACCACGACGCGCTAGTAATCAAGATATCAATAGCAAATCTAACTGTGAAAAGAGTATTGGTGGATAACGGAAGCTCGGCCAACATACTATTCCTCGAAACGTTCAAGAATATGCAACTGGACGAGAGAATGATGCGCAGAAAGGCCGTCTCCCTTATCGGCTTCGATGGAAAGACTACCTCAACCATCGGAGAGATCAAACTGTCGGTATTCACGGAAGGGATCAATCTGCACACTACCTTTCTAGTGATAAGCTCGAGGTCTGCGTACAACGTGATACTCGAAAGACCCTGGATATATGATATGAAGGTAATCCCGTCCACGTATCACCAACTCATCAAGTTCCCAACCCCGCGAGGGATCAAACAGATAAAAGGTGAGCAAAGCTCCTCCAAGGAATGCTACGCTAACTGCTTAAAGCAGAAGGGGGCCGAAGAATAGCAATCACTATCTCGGCCGAAGACACCCCGAAGTCCGGCCGAAGACGAAGTAGATGAAGTCCCCCTAGATCAAAATGGGGCGAAAATGGTGAGATTGGAGCCGCGATAGAGGGCTTGGAACAGGAAAAGCTGATAAGCTTCCTCAAAGCCAACCAGGACTGCTTTGCCTGGTCACACGAGGATATGACTGGGATCGACCCGACAATCATAACCCACAAGCTAAACGTAAAGGAGGGTGCAAAACCAGTCAAACAGAAGCACAAAAGGTTTGCCCCCGAAAGAAACAAAATCATCAACAATGAGGTCGAAAAACTCCTCGCGAACGGGGCCATTAGAGAAGTCCAGTACCCAGACTGGCTCGCTAATATAGTGGTCGTCAAAAAGAAGAATGGGAAATTGAGGGTCTGCTTTGACTTCAAAGATCTGAACAAGTCATGTCCGAAAGATCCCTTACCACTACCTCACATCGACCTCACCATCAATGCAACTGCAGGCTACGAGATGTTAAGTTTCATGGACGCTTACTCAGGCTACAACCAGATATTGATGCATCCCAGCGATCAAGAAAAGACTGCCTTTGTCACGGAGAGGGGGATCTACTGCTACAAAGTAATGCCCTTCGGCCTAAAAAAAGCAGGCTCCACATACCAAAGACTCATGAACAAAATGTTCGCCGATAAACTAGGGAAAACCATGGAAGTCTATATTGACGACAAGCTAGTTAAATCCGAGGATGCGAGTCACCACATACATCATTTGAGCCAGACATTCGAGACACTCCGAGAACACAACATGAAACTCAACCCCACCAAATGTCAATTCGGGGTTAAAGCAGGGAAATTCTAAGGATATCTAGTCACAAAGAGAGGAATCGAGGCCAACCCAGATCAGATCAGACCTATATAGCGGAACCTTAAAGCAAGAAGGACGTACAAAAGCTCACAGGGAGGCTGGCCACGTTAACATGGTTCATTCCAAAGGATTCAGAAAAAATTTCAGCCTTTCTTCGAAGCCCTCAAAAAATCCAAAGAATTCGAGTGGACTGAGAAATGCAGCGAGGCCCTGGCAGATATCAAGGATTTCTTGACCAGTCCTCCACTCTTAGTGAAGCCAGAAGATGGCGAAAAACTCTACCTGTACCTGACGCATTCGGAGATTGCAATGAGCGCTGTTCTGGTCAAGGAAATCGGGGGAAAGCAGCAACTAGTGTACTTCGCAAGCAAAACTCTGACATCAGCCAAAACCAGATATCCTACACTGGAAAAAGGCATCCTAAGTCTTATATTCACTGCAAGGAAACTTCGAGCATACTTCCAAGGGCACCCAATTGCGGTCATAACCGCTCTACCCCTTCGAAGCACAATCCACTCCCCCAAAAAATCCAGGAGACTAATGAAATGTGCCCTGGAACTCAGCGAGCACGACATATCCTTTGAGGGAAAGAAAGCAATCAAATCTCAAGCTCTGGCAGATTTCATGGCCGACTTCGAATAAACTCCGCCGGCCGAAACAGCCTCGGTCGACATAAACCAGCTGATAACACCCTCAACTGAAGAATGGGTACTAGAAGTAGATGGGACCAGCAGACAGAGTGGCAGCGGCCTAGGCGTATATCTCAGACCTCCAAACTTACCTCCAATTCTCCAGGCCATCCGGTGCGAATTCCCTGCCACCAACAATGAGTATGAAACCCTAATCGCAGGACTAAGGGTAGCAAAAGAAAGTGGAGCGCACAATCTCACTATCAGATGCGACTCCCAACTGGTGGTAAACCAGATCAGAGGCACATACCAAGCGAGAAATGAAAAAATGGCTAAGTACCTCAAAATAGCCAAAGATCTCATGAAGCGCTTTCAGAGGGCCGAAATTAAGCGAATCCCAAGAGAGGAAAATGAGAGGGCGGATGCAATGGCAAATCTCAGAGCATCAATGCACAAAGACGAACCAATCGGGCCAATCGTGTACGCTTTCCTTCTGAAAACGGCCATCGAATACGAAGAGACCATGGTCCTAGAGCAAAACGACTGGAGAGCACCCATCCTTGCCTATATTAATCACGGACAGGTCCCCGAAGGCAAAGCTGAAGCCAGAAAACTGCGAGCCCAAGCCGCAAGATTCTGCATCATTGGGGGAATCCTCTTCAAAAGATCCATAGCCGGCCCCTTCCTAAATTGCATCTCCACATTGGAAGCAAAGTCGGTGCTAAAAGAGCTTCATGAAGGACCGGGCGGAAACCACTCCGGAGGAAGAAGCCTGGCGTTCAGAACACACAGAGCCGGATATTACTGGCCAACCATGAAAACAAACGCAGCAGAGCTGGTTAAAAAGTGCGACAAGTGCCAAAGACACGCCAACTACTCCAACCTCCCTGCAGGAACCTTACACAGCATAACTTATCCATGGCCGTTTGACAAATGGGGGATGGACATCATAGGACCCTTCCCAATGTCTACCCATGGCAGGAAAAGATACATCCTGATGCTGACCAATTATTTCACGAAATGGATCGAAGCCGAAGCACTAGAAAGGGTCAGAGAGCAAGAAGTGCAAAAGTTTATCTGGAAATATATCATCTGCAGATTCGGCATACCACGGGAAATAATCACGGACAACGGGCCTCAATTCATAACACAAAAACTGAAAGATTTCTGTCAACAAATGAACATCAAACTCACATACTCGACCCAAGGTACCCTCAGGCCAACGGGCAAGCCGAAGCATCTAATAAAGCGGTGGTTGACTCACTCAAGAAAAAGTTAGAAGGAGCCAAGGGACTATGGCCCGAAGCCTTTCCCGAAGTCCTCTGGGCGTTTCGAAAAACCCCTAGGACATCAACATTACAAACCCCGTTTTCAATGGTCTACGGGGCAGAAGCAGTACTCCCGACCGAGATCCAATCGCCACAAGAAAGGCTAATAGGCCAAGCTAACCATCAAGTATTAGCCTTCGAAAGGGATACCTCAGACGAGAAGAGAGAGAGCGCACGACAAAGAATCGCAGAATACCAAATGGGGATAGCACGGCGATACAATAAAAAAGTCAAAGCCCGAGCCTTCCAACCCGGAGACTGGGTACTCAGAAAGGTCTTCCAGAACACAAAGAATCAGAGCCACGGCAAATTGGCCGAAAGTTGGGAAGGGTCATACCAAATAGAGTGCGCATCTGGGAAAGGATCCTACAAATTGCTCACAAAGGAAGGGAAGGGGTGGAACACAGCTGGAACATCCACCACCTGAAAAGGTATCAATTCTAGCGTAACATATTATCTGTAATAACGGTCACTCTTTTCCCCAAGCAGGGTTTTTGACGAGGCCCCACCTTAAAGCAATAAAATAACTCAATTCTCTCTAACGCTCGCAACTCAAGCACCAATAGCCCAAAGGGCAACCCGAAATTTGCCAAAGGCAAGCCTCTGGTAAATCCAGAAGGTCTTGGGCGAAGACCAACAACTCAAGGAGCAATACAAAAAAGCCCAAAGGGCAACCCAAAATTTGCCAAAGGCAAGCCTCTGGTAAATCCAGAAGGTCTCAAGCAAAGACCAACTGCTCAAGGAGCAATACAAAAACTGCCCAAAGGGCAACCCGAAATTCGCCAAGGCAAGCCTCTGGTAAATCCAGAAGGTCTCGGGCGAAGACTAACTGCTCAATGAGCAATACAAAAACTGCCTAAAGGGCAACCCGAAATTTGCCAAAGGCAAGCCTCTGGTAAATTCAGAAGGTCTCGGGCAAAGACCAACTGCTCAAGAAGCAATACAAAAGTAGCCCAAAGGGCAACCCGAAATTTGCCAAAGGCAAGCCTCTGGTAAATCCAGAAGGTCTCGGACGAAGACCAACTGCTCAAGGAGCAACACAAAAATTGCCCAAAGGCAAGCCTCTGGTAAATCCAAAAGGTCTCGAGCAAAGAGTAATAGGCCCAAAGGGCAACATGAAAAAACGCCAAAAGCAAAACTACGAGGAGTTTTCGGTCGAGAAGATTTTCCTAAACAGTAAAACCATATAAGACGTGCTTCGACCAAAGCCAGCCTCACAACAATCCAGAGACATGGGATGAACCAAACATAGAACAAACGGAAATAAAAGATTCGGTCACAAGCAAAAGCCGGGGGATTACACCCCATAGGATCAAATCCGAAACACAAGTGCAAAGAAAAAAAAAATTTTATTGATTTAATAGGAGGATTACAACGAAAGATTGAAAAGAGAAAAGTACATATCGCTCGCTCAGCTCTCATCTCGTAGGGCAGCCAATGCGTCCAACTCCTTCTGAGCGGACTCAGGAGTCAAAGACCCCTTGATGACTTGCTCCAAAAAGAAGGACCTAGTCACCACCTCAGTCTGGGCCACCTCGACGGTGAGACCCTCAACCCGGCCCTCGAGCTCCTCTATTCAACCGAGCGAAGCTTGTTTCGCTGCCCTTAACTCCTCTCACTCCGTAGTCTGGCGCTTCAGCTCCGCGTCCTTCGAAACGATCGACGCCTCAAGCCTAGCATTATGAGCCTCAACCCTCTTAACTCGACTGACAGCCTCATCACATTGGGTCACAGTCTTCACCAAATCCTCCTGGGTTGCCTTCAGCTTGTTCGAGGCAGACTTGAACTTAGCTTCGAAGGCACGTCTCTTTCGCATAACAGGCATAAAATGCTTGCGCATGCCGACAAGCCTTAAAGTCCCTGAAAATAATAAAAAAAAAGGTAAACATAAAAGTCACCAAAGAAAACGAAACAACAAACGACGGACTTACCTTGTAAAAACTCGAGATAGTCATCTCGTAGAACTTGGAGAAAGACAAGGACTACAGCCACTCCTCGTCTTAGGGAAAGAAAAATCCCTCTGCGGCCGAAACCATCTCGGCCGAGACGTCCCGGGTGGAAGAGTTACCCGGAAAAGCGATCACATGACGGCCCTCGCCCTCGCCACGGGGCTTCTGACCAATATGTTTAGTACGCTTCTTGGCCGAAGTCACGCCACCCTCCATCGGCCGCTTCTCTTTCACGACCGAAGAACGAGAAGGCTTGGGAGCCACCTCGGGAGCAACTGGGCGAGTAGCCTCAGCAGCATCCGAAGGAACAGGACTTGGAGGACGAACAGGGCTAGCCGCAGCCTCGGTCCGCCCTTCAGCCGGCCCCCCGTCCCCAGCGGAACCAGATGCATGAGCTTTCTCCTGCTCAGCCTGGATCTGACGCATGATGGCCCGCATGGCCAACGCTCTTTGACCCTCAGGCTTAGACATCACGTCGTCAGAGAGTTCTGAAAAAGGTAAACATTAGCGAATTCGGTCGAAAACACTTAATGCACAAAACAATCGCAACTCACTTGTTCTAGTGAAAGCCCAGAGACGGCTGACAGGCAGCTCACCCAAGAGCGTCTTGTAGTCGCAGGACTCGGCCGGCAAAGCAAAGATAGCCTCGCTTTTAGCGCGCGCCCGAGGAGAAGACTTGCAGTTCTTCGTTCCGTAGTTCGCTGAAAAGGAAACAAGCGCGTCAGAACAAAGGCAAACTCGACTGAAATCAAGTAAACCGAAGATACAAAAAAAAAAGCCTACAAGAGTCCCACCAATATGAAGGGTAACTCAAACCCTTCGACAAACGGGTCATCCTTTTGACAAAGAAGTACTTGTCTTTCCACTTAGTCTCGTTGGAAGAAAAACCCAAAACTAAGAGTTGGGCGTTCGACCGAGCATTCAGCACATATCGCCCAAACTCGGGATTCTCGCGTTTCACGAAGTACGAGTAAAAGAAATCCTCGAACGAAAACTCTAAGTTGTACTTCTCCTTCAAACGGTCGACACACAAGAGAAGCCTAATAGCCATAGGAGTCAACTGACTTGGGTGAATCTAACACCAAGTGCACAACTCCTCAACCAATCCCATGATTGAAAACCTAAGCCCTATTTTAAAATGACGAAGGTAGAAAGGCTCCCAGCCATCGGCCAACATATCATCAATCTTTTCTTCAGGCTCGAGCAACCTAGCTAGAACCCAACTACGGAATTTGTAAGCGAAGAAAGCCGACTCCAACTCATCCATGGTCATGGTACTCCTAATGTTAAAGAAATGAGGCAGAATGCCCTGGGGACTAGACTCGGCCGGTGAATTACGAACCGACGAACACTCCTCGCCCGCGTCTTTTGCGGTCGAGAACTCGGAAGTCAGACCACCGAAAGAAGACGTACCCAAAGAATCAGTAGACATCTACAATCGACCGAGACAAAAAATGAAAGCAGCAGGTTAATGGCCTTCGACCGAGGTTAACACAAATAAAAAGGAAAAAGGTGCAGGCAAGCAAAGAAGATCAAAGCAAAAAAATAATAATAATAATAAATAATAAATAAAAAAATAAAAATAAAAACCGAAACCCAGCAAGTCAGATGAACAGGTTGAAGAATACGAGCACAAACACGAACTCAGACCCAGAAAACCCATCAGGAATCGGAAATGCAAATGAAATAAACCAACAACAACAAACAAGGACCAACCTTGGCTAAACGTGGAGGGAAAGGACTTCGAAACTTCGCCGGAAAGTTGAAGAAACCGACGAGGAAGGCAAACGGTCCAGAGAAGCTTGGAGACGAAGAGAGAGGATCTGGGAATTTGAAAATGAAGAGAGAGAGAGAGAGTCACCAACCCTTATATAGGCCAGCCGCAATGATGGTAAATCTTGGGCACGGCAGTCGAGGAGCCGCCAAATCTACCTAAGACAAGACAGGCAGGCTGACGTGGCCTACCAAAGAAACTAAAGAAATCTCGGCCGAAAACGAAGACCATACACAGCCCAAACTCGACCGAAATAACATCATATATTGCCATGCTCGAAAGATTCAAGCCATGGCAATGGGGGATAACTGTGGTGGGAAAATAACCATAAGGTATCATAGGTGAAGGTCAAAATAAGCAAAAGAAATCAGAGCCCATAACCAAGCTTGACCGAAAATGGATCCAATCGCTTTACTCGGTCGAAAGGGCTAAAGACCCGAATAACACCCGGAGATCAGGCTCGGCCAAGATGGCCAAAGACCCCAAAGACAGCCTAACTCGGTCGAGCCCAGCAAAGCCCAAACCAAAGTATACCAATCCAACGAGCTGCGACCAAAACAAACACGGATTCTTGAAATCTGATTGACAAAGGAAAACTTATCTCACTGGATCGAGGACTCCTAAAGCCCGATTGATAAAGGGAAACCTATCTCACTGGATCAAGGACTCCTAAAACCCGATTGATAAAGGAATACCAACCTCATTGAAAGAATGAGACCAAGTCCTAAGGGAAAGAAAAATCTCAATCCTTCTAGAAAAGAGATTGATAACCCCTATAAATAGGGGGAAGAGACAATTGTAAAGGATCTGATTTTTACTCATTAAATCTAAACTCTGTGAGACTATATCTGTAAGCTGTTTAACTACTGCATTCAAGCAATCTTAGCCTGATATTTGGTTATGGTTTATTTGGCACCACACGTAATATCCTTAACTAGTTTTTGCATATTTTAAAGATTTTTAGTCATACCTTAGAAAGAGTGAAAAATAACATATTGTATCCAAAAGAAATGATGATATATTTATAATGCATTCATTTTATCTTTCAATGTTCCAGTTAACTTCTTTTTTCCCCTTTATTATCATTCATCTCTCTATTGCTCAATGTCATTTATTATTCTCTAAGTTAGGCCTTTGAATTTGGCACATTACTGCACTAAGAGTATGTTTGACATTAGATTTTCAATTAGCTATTAAACCAGCATTTTAAATAACTTTAGCAGTTAACTGTTAGATTAGATTTAAAATTAGTTGTTAAGTTAGTTGTTGGATCCAACATTTGGTATTAATTTTAATTTATAAATTAGTCGTTAGATATAAAATTACTAAAATTTATTACAGATATAAATATCATTTAAAAGATAATGATGTAATTAATTATAAAAGAAATGTTAATAAAGTAAATCACTATTAGCGTTTGGGTTGAAACTATCTTTAATAGCTTTCACAAACGTTAATTGAAATACTAAATGTTATTTTAAACGCTATTAACAAATGCACTTTTTTTTTTTTAAAAAAAAGTATAAAAAAAAACTAATTTATAATCTAAACACTATCTAAAACGGTAATTGAAAAGTCTTTGTCTGTATTCTATATTGTGGCCTGAGCTTGACCTACAAGCCACACTAATTTAAGAGATGCTAGGGATATGAATAGGTCAAGCCAGACTTTTGCTTAAATAGGCTTTGTCTGTATTCTATATTGTGGTCTGAGTTTGACCTACAAATCTGTTACGGGTTTATTTTATAGGTAACATTTTTAAAAGTCTAACTAGCCTAAAAGCATGTTTAAAAATATGCGAGTAGCACTAAATTAACCAATAAATTTAATATATAAGATTATATATATATATATATATATATATATATATAAAAACCTATTAGACTTTAAAGACTTTTACCATAATTTAATTTTGACCTATTTAATAAAATAGATTTTTGAACTAAATCAAATCAATTTGGTTAGATCATATCAAACTCGATATAGATTTATAAGTCTCTAAAGGCTGCTCTACATATTTCTACCTCTAACAATAATAAATATGGAGTAAAAGAGTAAAAAGATAAAGATAATAAATATGGAGCAAAAGAGTAAAAAGATAAAGATGTGATATATATATATATATATATATATATATATAATCAAATTGAATAAAAAAAATTCCCTTAGTGAGATCTTAATTAATTATTAATAGTATTAATTAGTAATACGAGAAGTCATATAGAATCTAATTTGGTGATATTCTCATACCAAATTCTCCACAAATCAAATTTTGCAAATTGTAATTTAGTGTGTTTAAACTTTTCATTAAGTGTTTCACGTCACGTTTAGATTATATATTGATTTTTTTAAGGCGTATTTGGTAATTGGTTTAGCATTTCAATTAGTGTTTAGACATCGTTTTAAAAATATATCAAATATAACGTTTAAAAAATCTATCAAACATAGCGTTTAATCCAAACATTAATACTGATTTATTTTATTAACCTTTATTTTATAAATAATTACATTATTATCTTCTGAATTATATTTATATCTGTAATAAATTTTAATAATTTTATATCTAACAATTAATTTAAAAATTAAAATTAATACCAAACATTTAATCCAACCACTAACTTTACAGCTAATTTAAAATCTAATCTAACAGTTAACTGCTAACGTTATCTGAAACGCTAACTTAACAACTAATTGACTAATTGAAAGTTTAATGTGAAACATATGAAATTTATAATAGCTTTTATTAGTGAGTAATTTTAAAATAAATTATCTGATCAGGACATTAAAAACTACGGAAAAAATTGGCCCCATTCTTCCTTTATTATTGTTTTATTATGTATAGTTTGTTTGTATTTTTATTACCTTGAAAAGTATAAAAGTACGTATATCAAAATAGGTAGGTTAAATTTAATGAACCATCATTCATTATGAGAATGAGATTTTAACTATTTTGACCCTCTTTTTACCTCATTAGCTAACTCCAACGCTGTATCGCTATATCTATAGATGTATAATTATATGTATCTATTACATTGTGCTTCAGTTGTAGCAATTTTTTCCTTCTATTTTTATTTTTCGTTCGAAATAGTGCTTCGATATCTGTGTTCAGTATATATATATATATATATATATATTATATATATATATATATATATTTATTGTAGACAAATTAGAGATGAGTAATTCTTGTAATTTCATTTAAAGTTTATTAAAAAAAATTAAAATTTGTATTCAATTTTTTACTTAAAAAACTTAATAAACTATATAATTCATTCTGTTTTTAATTTAAAATAATTACTTAATTATAAAAATAATTATATATAAATATTTAATAAAAAATAAATTATTAAATAAAAAATAAAATAAATATTTATATATATTGTTAATTTAGCTTATAAATTTTTAATATAAAAAATAGATTATAGTATCATCTCTATTATATATAGATATAAATGTTGTGAATGTTGAGTGGATTTCCATTCCAAGTATACGTGTAATACATGCAAAACTAGGTAGCATGCATATTGACACGTAGTAAAAAGATGGTGTATATATATATGTAAACATATTAAATGAAGAATAAACAGACATATGTTTTGGTTTTGCTTTGCTCTTCTTCTCTATCTTTCACCAATAATTTTCTTCTTCCATTGTATTACAATTCCACATTTCCATAATATTCAAGATCCAAGATTACTAGGTTAACTTTCTGATCCCAATTTATTTTCAGTTAATATAGAATTGTTTTCTTCTATCCCACTTCTATTTTCTTTTTACAACACGTTATCAGCACGAGTATACTCTCTGGTTGCCACTTAGATGGATCTTCCAGATCAGAAAGTGCTTGGTAATTGTGATTCTGGTTACGAGAAATAGTGAGATCTGCAAATTGGAAAATTACGATTATTCACCTGAAGTTGAATAATTGAATTCTGGATATCTGGAAATTTAAAGAAAGTGTTCTTGTTTTGCAGAAAATGAATCGATACAAATTTGAGCCATTGTTGGTTTCTGGAGCGAATTATATGAGATGGTTGAGTGATTGTGGAATAAGGTTGAAATCCAAAAACCTTTACGGGACTCTAGATAAAAATAATGAAACAACTGAGCAGCAGAAGAATAAAGCTTTGATTATAATCCGAACCCATCTTAATGATGATTTACAAAATCAGTATATGACTGTCAATGATCCTGCAGATCTGTGGCAAGCATTGATTTCTAGATACAATCGCCAAAATGAGATCATCCTGCCTGAAGCACGAGATGAGTGGCATAATTTGAGGTTCCAAGATTTCAAAAGGGTGACTGAATACAACTCAGTCATGTATTTGATTGTTAACAAATTGAAAATGTGTGGGGAAACAAACAATGACCATGAAATGTTAAATAAGACATTTACCACGTTCCATCCTTCCCAAGCAATTTTACAACAACAGTATCGGGAAAAGAAATTCCAAAAATATGATGATTTGATTAAACATTTGGATATTGCTGAAAAACACAACCAGTTGTTGAAAAATAGTGAAAGACGCCTTGTTGGCACCCAAGCATTCCCAGAAGTGAATGCACATTATAATGAAAATCCAGGTCGTGGTCGTGGTTACCGTGGTCGTGGTCGTGGTCGTGGCCATAATTCTGAACGTTGGAATGATTATGGAAATGGTCGTGGTAATGGTCGAGGATCTGGAAATGGTCAGGGACGTTGTAACATCCTGGGCCGGGGCCCAGCCCGTTACTGTGCACAGCTGGTTAAACCCGAATCGTACACCAATCAATACCGATACAATTGTTACACAATAGGATATCGTGGATCCCACCCACTTTCACGATTGGTAATCAGCATGCTTTCACAATCCATATATCCATGAGGTTGTAAGTTCGAGTGCTGGTGGAGGCGAAAGAAAGTGGGTGGGATCCACGATATCCTATTGTGTAACAATTGTATCAGTATTGATTAGTGTACGTTTGGATTTAACCGGGTGTGCACAGTAACGGGCTGGGCCCCGACCCAGGACGTTAATAAAAAGGCGCTCAACTGGTAATCAGCATGCTTTCACAATCCATATATCCCTGAGGTTGTGAGTTCGAGTGCTGGTGGAGGCGAAAGAAAGTGGGTGGGATCCATGATATCCTATTGTGTAACAATTGTATCGGTATTGATTGGTGTACGATTCGGGTTTAACCGGGTGTGCACAGTAAAGGGCTGGGCCCCGACCCAGGACGTTACAGACGTGGTCGTTATAGGAATTATAGATATCCATATCATAATCCAAATACTCCCCAGAAGTGGAATAATAATAATGTTAGTTCCAGCAAAGGGAAAGAAGTTATGGAACCACCAAAGTTCAATCGTGGTCCATGTTATAGATGTGGTTCCCCCACTTGTTATTCGAGGACTTGTCGCGCTCCTAAACATGTAGTTGAAGCTTATCAGAAATTGAGACGCGAACAAGAAAAGGAAAAGAATAGTGAAGCAAATATGACTGATGTTTTTGGTGATGGTGATACTGGTCCTGTTGACATATCAAATCTGAAAACTGCTGATTTCTTTGAAGATCCTGATGGGAAGATAGATCACCTGATTGGTAATGGAACTGTTAATTACAAGTGAATGTATTTTCTTGTTTTTGGAATGTAAATAGAATGGAATGTAATTTTAGTTTTGATTGTAAATATTTATAAATAGTTATGAATATTACATTTTCATTCAATTAATGTTATGTTTCATTTTATTAAAGGTTATGGATTCGAATCAAGAATTAGTTATATCTGGAGATATATGTTTAGCCGATAGCGCTACAACCCATACGATTTTGAGATATGCAAAATATTTTCTGAAATTAATTCCAATTCAAGTTAAAGTGAATATCATATCAGGTCCAGTAGATCTGATCGAAGGTTCTGGAAGAGCTTCAATTGTGTTACCAAATAACACTGAATTGGAAATCGGAAATGCGTTATACTCTCACAAATCTAGAAGAAATTTGCTCAGTTTCAAGGATATAAGAATGAATGGATATCATATTGAAAAAATTGATGAAAAGGGTGTCGAATATTTGTGTATTGTTTCGAACAAATCAGGCCAGAAGCTTGTGATTGAAAAGCTGCCTATTTCATCATCAGGATTATATTATACAACCATCAGGCATATTGAAACTCATGCTATCGAGAACCAGAAGTTCTCCGATCCTAAAATATTCCAACTTTGGCACGATCGATTTGGGCATCCGGGATCTACAATGATGCAAAGAATAATAGCGAATTCAGAAAGGCATCCACTGAGAAATTATAAAATCCTACTAAATGATAGGGACCTGTGCATCCCATGTTCCCAAGGGAAATTGATAACGAAACCATCGTTTACGAAAGTAGGTTTTGAATCTCCATCATTTTTACAAAAAATTCAAGGAGATATATGTGGACCCATTCATCCACCTAGTGGACCTTTTCGCTACTTTATGGTTTTGATAGACGCATCCGCAAGATGGTCCCATGTATGCTTTTTATCTACTCATAATGTTGCTTTTGCTAAGCTCTTAGCACATATTACTCGATTACGAGCTCATTTTCCAGATTACCCTATTAAGAGTATAAGACTTGATAATGCTGGGGAATTTACATCAAAAGCATTTGATGAATACTGTCAAGTATCAGGGATTGATGTTGAACATCCAGTGCCGCATGTTCATACCCAAAATGGATTAGCTGAATCATTAATTAAGCGCCTTCAGATAATTGCGCGAACTATATTAATGCGCTCAAAATTACCAGTAACTGTTTGGGGACATGCTATATTGCATGCTGCTGAATTGATTCGTATTCGCCCAATAGCTTATAACCAATATTCCCCGTTACAGTTATTATTTGGGCATCCTCCTAACGTCTCGCACTTGAGAACATTTGGATGTGTTGTATATGTACCCATTACCCCAACTCAGAGAACAAAAATGGGACCCCAAAGATGTTTAGGAATATATGTGGGTTTTGATTCTCCATCAATTATTAGATATTTGGAACCATTGATAGGAGATTTGTTTACAGCTAGATTCGCTGACTGTCAATTTAATTAAAGTAATTTTCCGTCACTTGGAAAAGAAAAGATTTCTCCCGAAGAGAAACTTGAATTAGCATGAAAAGTTCCCACATTAGCATATGGATCCACGTACTCCACATTGTGAACTCGAAGTTCAAAGGATCCTACATTTACAAATGATAGCTAATCGAATGCCTGATGCATTTAATGATATTTCAAAAATAACCAAGTCTTATATTGAAGCTGTTAATGTACCAGCAAGGGTAAATGTTCTAGAAGGACAATCTCAAAAGATAATAGCAAATGAAACTCCTATCCCTCGACAGAAGCGTGGTAGACCCCTTGGTTCAAAAGATATAGTTCCAAGAAAAAGAAAGAAAAATGATCTGGATCCTAAAACCACATCCAGTGAAATTCCAGAAGTTGTTGAGATATCTGAAAGTAATCTCCCTGAAGGGAAAAATGATCAAGGAATATCATAATCAAAAAAGAAGAAATTTCTGTAAATTTCAATCAAGAATTATGGAATAGAAATGAAATAAAAATTGATGATCTATTTTTCTACACAGTGGCAGTAGATATTTTATATGATGATCATGAGCCACGTAGTATGGAAGAATGCAGAAATAGTCATGATTGGAAAAAATGGGAAGAAGCAATCCAGGCAGAGTTGAACTCTCTGAATAAATGAAAAGTTTTTGGACCCATAATGAAAACACCAGAAGATGTTCAACCAGTTGGTTACAAATGGGTTTTCGTTCAGAAACGAAATGAAAGAAATGAAATTGTGAGATACAAAGCACGTTTGGTTGCTCAAGATTTCTCCCAAAGACCTGGAATTGATTATGATGAGACATATTCCCCTGTAATGGATACTATTACGTTCCGATTTCTAATCAGTCTTGTCATTTCTGAGAAACTGGAAATGTATCTTATGGATGTAGTTACTGCATATCTATATGGATCACTTGATTTTGATATTTACATAAACTCCCAGAAGGATTGAAACTACCTGAATCATATCGATTGGGATCTCGAAACTTGTATTCCATAAAGTTACAAAAATCCCTGTATGGATTGAAACAATCTGGGAGAATGTGGTATAAACGTCTTAGTGAGTATTTAATAAAAGAAGGATACCAAAATAACACTATATGTCCATGTATCTTCATTAATAAATCAGGGTCTGGGTTTGCAATTATAGCGGTTTATGTGGATGATATGAATATCATTGGGACTCCTGAAGAGATCAAACAAACTACTGAATATTTAAAAAAGGAGTTTGAGATGAAAGATTTGGGAAAAACAAAATATTCTCTTGGTCTGGAAATTGAACATAAATCAAATGGGATATTGATTTATCAGTCAGCATACATTGAAAAGCTTCTGAAAAGATTCAATATGGATAATGCACATCCATTAAGTACACCCATGATTGTAAGAACACTTGATCTCAAAAAGGATCCATTCCGACCGAAGGATGATGACGAACAATTACTTGGTCCTGAATACCATATTTGAATGCAATAGGTGCACTGTTATATTTGGCTTAATGTACGAGACCAGATATCTCGTTTGCTGTAAATTTATTAGCGAGATATAGTTCTGCACCAACCCATCATCATTGGAATGGAATCAAACATATTTTGCGTTACCTGAAGGGTACGAAAGATTTGGGATTATTTTATACGAATTCTGATAAATTTATGTATTTAACTGGTTATGCCGATGCTGGATACCTTTCGGATCTGCATAAAGGACGTTCTCAAACTGGCTATATTTTCACATATAATGGTACTGCGATCTCCTAAAGATCCACTAAACAAACTTTAGTAGCCACATCCTCGAATCATGCTGAAATTTTGGCATTACACGCAACCAGTCGAGAGTGTATTTGGTTGAGATCGATGATCCGACATATTCAGAATTCATGTGGTATCTTCGAAACTACAAATGGGCCAACTGTAATTTTTGAAGACAATGCTGCATGCATCACCCAAGTTCGGGGATGTTACATCAAAGGAGATCGAACCAAACATATTTCCCCAAAATTTTTCTACACTCACGAGCTTCAGAATACTGGTCAAATTGACGTGAAGAAAATTCGGTCTTCCAATAATCTCGCCGATCTATTAGCGAAATCATTACGGACATCAACGTTCGGGAAGCTCGTTTACGAGATCGGAATGCGAAAGCTCTCCAGATTAGAAAATTAGGTTTATGGGTGTTGTAAACAGGGGGAGAATTTTGTAAAATTGGATTCACCAACTGTACTCTTTTTCCTTCGTCCAGTTTTTATCCCACTGGGTTTTTCTGGCAAAGTTTTAACGAGGCAGTCATATAGTGGAAATCCAAGGGGGAATGTTGTGAATGTTGAGTGGATTTCCACTTCAAGTATACGTGTAATACATGCAAAACTAGGTAGCATGCATATTGACATGTAGTAAAAAGGTTGTGTATATATATATGTAAACATATTGAATGAAGAATACACAGACATATGTTTTGGTTTTGCTTTGTTCTTCTTCTCTGTCTTTCACCAATAATTTTCTTCTTCCATTGTATTACACTTCCACATTTCCATAATATTCGAGATCCAAGATTCCCAGGTTAACTTTCTGATCCCAATTTATTTTCAGTTAATATAGAACTGTTTTCTTCTACCCTACTTCTATTTTCTTTTTACAATAATAAAGTAATTATATTTTGTGGTAAAAAACATAAAACGATATGTCTGGATACGTGTCTTATTGACGGTAAAAAAAATTAAAAAGAAGGAATAGTGTGTCATGTCTCGATAAAGATTTATGATTAATAGTAAAGATTCTGTATTGTGCTGATTGGAATAAAAACGGATGAATAGGTGACTAGAATTGACGGTACTCAATGTGTTGGGAAAATACGACTAGCTCTGATACTACTTGTTGAATAAATCGGTGATCCATTGCAGTGGAGACGAGTATCAGTACCACAAAGTAAAATAATATACAAAAAATAAGAAATAGAAATAGAAAATAAGACACAAAGTATTACGTGGAAACCTAAAGCGGAAAAAAACCACGACCATCAGGACGACGAGAGACTAAGGACGACAATAGACTAACTCAATATGTAAAAATAAAGCAACAGTTACAACTAGAGTATCACTCGCTCACTCCCCAATCTAATTACATTGGTTACAGTGTCACACATAAGCTCTCTTCATATGGCTCTCACAGGATAACAGGACTCAATCCTAGAACTCAAAATTTCCATGGTCTCCATGGTTCCCAAGGCTCCGTAGGACACCTCCCAAACCTAACCAACCAAATCTACATTGTTCTTCTCTTGGGATATCTAATAATAGATAGAAGCACCATATTTATAGTATTAGATTGCTTAGTCACAAAGTGATCCTAAACCATGAAGAAAATTTTTTCTATTTAGAATTCTCACAGATTTATTTTTCCTAATTAGAATCCACTTTAAGAAATATCATTCCTAATCAAATATAACACTTCAATTTTCGAGTTTTTTTAAAATTACGAACCAATTATGAATATCTGAATATACTCGAATTCTCGTCACACAAATGAAGACTGAGCTCCTTAGCTGACTCTATTATCAGAATATTATTAATATAATGATATCAAGGAAAAGACTACCATGGTTCCGGTGCACAACGTAGGATTTAGATCCAGCCAATCCTCGGATGACACGTGGCCATGTTTTGCAATATTAACAGGAGAGAAATAAAATCAAATGATGGCGGGTCAAAGTGTATTAAATTCATTAATCATTCTCTCTCCTATTAATATTGTAAAACATGGCCACATGTGATAGGAGAATTGGCTGGGTCTAAATCCATATAAATTTCAATCTTTAATATAATTTAATGGGCATTTGTCTATCCAAAGGGTTGTATATAAATTTATTAAACTATTAAATTATAGTATATAATTGAGATTTGATATTTATAAATTAATTATAGAAGGTTTATGTAATAGAAATATATATATTTACAATTATCTACCACATGTATGACTATAAGTAGATTCAATAATGTGTAATAATAATCCTAAAAATGTAGTAAGTTGGCCTCACTTTTTTCATCAACTAAAAATAAGAAAGGCAACGATGAAGTAGAAAAAAAATAAAAGAGAAGAGTGGGCATATTTTAATCGTGAGAGGTAGAGGAGACATATGTGCACGTTACATGTAACATCTAAGATGTACATGCAAATTTAATGCAATCAACAACTTAAAGATCTAGTTGCTGTCTTGATAAGTACGGATCTTCAGTGTTTTAAATTCCATTTTCGGCTGATAGTTATGTATTACCGCACACCATTTTATACATCGCCATCATACTGTATTTACGTATTTATACATATACTCTTCCATTTCATCCAATTTAATCTTAGTGTAATTTTATAAAAAGAGATTTGATTTAAAAAAAAAAAAAAAAAAAAAATTCTATTCCAGTGCGGTTGACAATAACACATGTAAAATATCATATTGTATATATACATGATGATGATTATGTAAAAGTGACACAAGGTGAAGTTGTTATGGAAATGAATTAAAACAAGGATGGGCATGTGAGTTGTCAATATGGGGATCATTTCAATATTAATGAAGGCACCACCTTATTTTTCATCTGCCCACTTGTCCTTTTATCATCTACCTCTTACGTTAAATATAATTTTAATTAATTAAAAATATTTCCCACTTCATACCAAATCTATCATTTACCTTAATATAATAAATTACCTTAAAATCCATTAGATCTTCTATCGAATCTAGTACATTTTATTTTATTATTGCTCTTTCTTGCGATGACATTGTCTCCACCCTATACAATATAGTATTATTATTTAGTCATTTCAATATAAATTAAAACGTGTCAGTGCATTCTTTGTTATCAAAATATTATTATTTATATATATCCAGTCGGCAAGTAGAGTTTATTTTATTCCATTAAAATTTTTGTAATGACTCATCCAAATCGTTTTCACATAAAAAGCTAATCCTATTGCCTAACCTACTAATTATATTAATTTAAGTTTATTCGTGTCACTAAGACACTTAATATTTATTAATCCAAATGAGTAAAGAAAGTTTATCACATGCGCAGACTCTATTAATCTGCGATGAAATCGTGCTTATTTTAGCAACCGATCATTTTAATATATTTTTAAAAAATAAAGTCTGAATTATATAATTGTCTTTTTATTATTTAACAATGAGAAGCTTTTCAATTCTAATAATAATAATATAATAATACGATGATGGAAGGGGACCAATCTATGGGGAGCTGGAGAGGTGAGATATTTATTTATTTTTAGAATAAAGTTGAGAAAAGGAGAAAAAAAAAAAAAAAAAAAAAAAAAAAAAAAAAAAAAAAAAAAAAAAAAAAAGAGGTTAATGTGAGAGTATCAGAAACTCTGAGAACCTTAAGATAATGTAGATGGCTATTTAAAAGCATGTTCCAATTTGTGAGGATAGGACCACGAATTATATAATTAAGCAACATCACATTTATGGAATTTCATTTTCTTGATTAGTACAATTGAGATACTATTATATTCTTGTTCTTTTTAATTCTATAATAACTTTTCCTACAACTATATATTTTCCTTATATATGTTATTTTAATTTTTTGTATAAGCATTTTTTAAATAGTGATATTGATTCAAACTAACGTTTTTAAAATCGGATCATGTCAACCGGTTAAACCGAAAATCAGCCGTATTTTAATCTAAAATCGTTTTTATTTTTTTTAAATTTAAAAAAATTAAAGTTTTGAATAATTTTAGTTGTATTTAGTTTATTTGGAATAATTATTTTATTTTTTTAACGAATTTAAAACTTTTGGAATAATAGTATAAATATTGTTTTCATTTTAAGCAATATTATATGAATGTTGTGTCGTTTATTTTATTAATAATTAAATTGATAGGTTTATTTTAAGCATGTTATAACTTTAATTAAAAATATATTTACTTCTTTAGATAAAAATAAGCTGATTTCGCATTTTAGTTTTTTGTAATATATATATATATTTATTATTTTTTAAATTTTTTTAAAAAAAATCCGATTCAGTCCAGTTGAGCCCTAAAAACTTCGATCCCTTTGCGACCGGTCTGGTTTTAAAAACATTAACTCAAACTTAAAAGGGAAAAAAATTAGATAAAGATCTATATTTTTTTTAATAAAAATTTATTTGTATTTAAATATACTATTTAACCATTTTTTTAATGAACATTTAATAGTGTCATTTTATAAATGTTTGAAAATTAAATATTAATTTAAAAATGATAGGTGACACGTAATAAAAACAGTTAAAACTATTTAGACTTCGTCAAAAATTTTTCAGTTTAGTTACGATAATTAAAACCCTAATTTAAAATAAAAACGTGGTAAACTTAAAATAATTTTATTAAAAGTATATAAACTGAAATAATATATCTTTTTAATATTTAAAACAAAAAATATTTATAATAGAAAATTAATTAAAAACCTAATAAATAATAAAAAACTAATCTAAGTAAAAAGAAATTTTGATAACAAATAAAATATATTTAAATTTTATCCGAAAAAAATTAATGTCGTATTTATGTCATTGTTTCCCCATAATTCTAACCAAATTCTTTTGGGAATCCTACTAAAAATTGGCCCATGAATAAATTTATTTATATTTATTTCATTATTTAATGTTATTTTAAATTATAAACTTATATTTATAGTTGTGACAAACCGTAAATCTGTATAACTATATTAAAATCGTGAAGTTCACTCCAATAATAATATAAATTGAGAATGTTAAAGAAAATTACGGTGGAACAGGGATAATGTAATGGTGAGTATCTATAGGGGTGCACAATTTTCAGTTTAGTACTTCAACTTTATAGGTTTCAATTTGTAAATTAGATCTTTATATAAATATTTTAATTTTGCGGAGTTTTATATAGGTACTTGAACTTAAAAATTAGATTTTATATAGATACTTAAACTTTATAATATTTCATATAAATACTGTTCACAGATTGCGCCACATTAAACGAATGATCTAAATGACCTGTAATTTACAAGTTGGAGTACCTATATCAAATCTCGCAAAGTTGATGTAACTAACTGAAAATTTTGCACAACTATAAATACCCACAATTACATTATCCCCTCCCATTTTAGTAGATGGCGTGAATTAACTTTTTAACCTTTCTTAACATTTAATATTGTAACTATTTTATTTTTATTTAAATTGAAAATATATAATTAATTATAAATTAAAAAATTCAAATAAAAAATATTTATTAGAGAGTATTTTTTAATTTTTTTAATAATTATTTTTTCGATACTCCATCCTCTACACCATCTGCTAATTATAGATATATATATATCTTAATTTACAATATTGTTAAAACTGGACCGGACCGGCCGGTTGAACCGGTTTAACCGGGATCCGGCCGTCCAGTCGGTTTGATTTTGTGGTAAAATCAATTTTTGAAAAAACCGGTCAAACCCTAGGGTTAAAATCGGGTTTTTAAAAAAAATAAAAATAAAAATTTATTTAATTTTGTTATATTTGGTTTGTTTGGAATAATTCTTTTATTTTTTTAACAGATTTAAAAATTTAAACATAATAATATAAATATGGTTTCAAAATATAGTATATGAAAATATGAATATTGGATGGTTTATTTGATTAATAATTAATTTATATTGATAAATTTATTTTAAGTATGTTTAATTATATTTTTAATTAAAAATATATTTTTTTTAAATAAATATAAATTAATTTCGTATTTTAGTTTTATAATTATTTTAAAATTAAAAAAATCCGGTTCAATCCGGTTCAACCCTTCGAATTCTAAAAATCGTGACATTTTACGAAACCGGTACGATGTCCGGTCCAGTTTAATTCAGTATTGTAGTTTGATATTATCATAATAATCAAATATTGATATTATAATTACTATCTAAAATATTTTAGATTTTAATAATTAATATATAAGTGAATTTTAAGGAAATTTTTTCTTCTACAAAACACAAATTAATATAAAAATAAATATTATAATATAAAATTTTTATGCAATTTATTTATTAAAAAAAACAAAAACACTATTCATTTGTGGGTCATGCACACGCTTATGACACGGTTGGTTTGAAATTTATTTATATACATTTATTTTTAATAAATTTATAGTGATATATTCTAATATCCCCACGATTGTTATACTTTTTATTTATTAATTGGTTTAGTTTTATTTTTTAATTTCAAAAATCAACTTTCTTACTCTAAAATAGTCCTAACTGAATATTCCACCGGCCAGGTGCCTCTTTCTACATTAATAAATAGACAGATATTTTATTTAAAAATTTATAAATATAAAGTAATTAAATATATATTTATATTTTATTTAATTTTAAAATAAATTAAGCTCTGTCACATCCTAATTTTATAGACTACTAAAAATCATGTAGATTCTAATAATTTTTTTAATAATTTAATGATATATTTTTATAGAAAGTAAAAAATTAAAATTGTTAATTTTATTAATTTTGAAAAAATGAAAATTTTGAAAATTTTCTTTTTATTAAACCTATTAAAATAATAGTTTAAAATTTTAAATCAAATTTGAAATGAGTTAATATTTAAAAATTTTACAATTTAAAATATAATCCAATTCTTAAAAAAGTAATAATAATATATATGAAATCTACTTGAAGTAAATTGAATTATAAAACTGATTTTTATTTATTATCTTCTTTTTGTTAATATGGATTTCAATCCTCATACTATACCAAGTTTGATAGATTTATCGAAAGGTCAAACTTCAGTCAGGTTTTAAAAAGTATATGGTGCTTCATGTAAAACACACACTCAAACATTCTTTTAATAAAATCAACTTTACTGATATATATTTCAAATTAGGTATATAACTCAATTTAATTTAAGACAAAATCGACCCAGTATAATTTGAGAGGTAAAATGAAAAAGGTAAAAATGGAAAGAGCACAGTAGAATAGCCAAAGGAAACAATAATACAAAACCATGGAGATGGATTCATGCAGATAACAGAAGCGAGTAGGAAGGAAAGAGTGCCACCTATGAAGCTATAACAGTAGTGATTGGGGCCAATCGCTTTCGTTTCACGTGCTAGTGGTGCCCAATAGTAATCTATTTTCGACACTTCCCACTTCCTACGTTTGTGACCATCATATAATATAAACCCAACCCACCTTCTCTTCTCACTCTCTCAACCCAAAACACAAACACCAACACAACACAACACAAGTCTCTTCTTTCTTTCTTTCCTCTAGTAGTACTATAATGTTCCATGTCATATACAGAAAAAGCCCCACTGTCTGACGAATATTTATCGACTTTTGTCATCTTTCTCTGCTTAATTAATTCCAATCAACGCAAACAGTGTTACCTTCTACTACTATATTATTTCCCGATATTTTGTTTTCTCTCTCAATCAAACCAAACCCACTCTCTCTTTAACCCATACCCATGGAAGATCTGATAATCTCTCCTTCTTCATCTTCTTCTCTAGTCTTGACACCCGACACACCACCTTCAAATCTCCAACACAGACTTCAATTCCTTCTCCAAAGCCAGCACGATTGGTGGTCTTATGCTATTTTCTGGCAAACAACCAACGACGATCACAACCGTTTGATCTTAACATGGGGGGATGGTCATTTCCAAGGAAACAAGGACACGTCACCAAAGCTTATGAACATTAACTTGGAATCTAAAAGACTCCAACAACAACAACACTCTTCTTTCATCGGAGATCAAACTATGGACGGCTCCGATGTTGCCGACACCGAATGGTTCTACGTGATGTCACTCACCAGATCTTTCAATGCTGGAGACGGTAGTATCCCGGGTCGGACTTTAACCACCGGGTCTTTAGTCTGGTTGACCGGTGGTCATGAGTTGCAATTCTATAACTGTGAACGTGCGAAAGAAGCAGCAATGCACGGTGTACAAACTTTCGTTTGTATTCCCACTTCCTGTGGTGTGCTTGAATTAGCTTCTAATGATATCGTCAGAGAAAATTGGGGTTTGGTTCAGCAAGTCAAGTCTTTCTTCGGGTCAGATATTTTCGGGTCTGTGAATCCGAACCCGAATCCGAATCCATCACCGATCCAGTTTCTGGATAGAAACATATCATTCGCCGATATCGGCATCATCGCCGGGATACAAGAAGAGGAAATGACACCAGATGAGAAAAACAAAAACAGAGGACAGAGTAAAGACCCGATAAGAAAAGATAAATCTTATGTGGATTCGGAGCATTCGGATTCGGATTGTCCATTACTGGCGCCTAACAACAACACCACGACTATAGAGAAACGAGTACCGAAGAAAAGAGGAAGAAAACCGGGTCTAGGAAGAGAGACACCATTGAACCACGTGGAAGCAGAGAGACAAAGACGCGAGAAACTCAACCACCGATTCTACGCGCTACGCGCCGTGGTGCCAAACGTGTCGAGGATGGACAAGGCATCGTTACTATCCGATGCGGTGTCGTATATAAACCAACTCAAAGTCAAAATCGAAGAGCTGGAATCACAGGTACAGAGAGAATCGAAGAAAGTGAAACTCGAAGTGGCTGATACCACGGACAATCAAAGCACGACTACGTCAGTCGAACAACAACAAACACAAACACGTTCGAGCGGTAGTGGTGGTCCGGTGAATAATAACAACAACAATATCGAAGTAGACGTGAAAATAGTGGGCAAGGATTCAATGATAAGAGTCCAATCAGAAAATGTGAACTACCCAGCAGCTCGATTGATGACTGCTTTACGCGAATTGGAGTTTCAGGTCCACCATGCCAGTATGTCATGCGTCAATGAACTCATGCTTCAAGACATCGTTGTTCGAGTTCCCGATGGTCTCAGAACCGAAGAAGCTCTCAAATCCGCCATTCTCACTAGACTAGACCACAATTAAAACACCCACCTTCGTGCTCGCTTTCGATTTACCACTTCATGTTCTTTCGTTTTTTAATTTCTATTTCTGTTATCCGTACGCATCTTCTCTTCATGTTTCATGTTTATCTACTTCTAAGTTATCACTCAATCTAGCTATTATTAAATTAATTAAGCAACTGTTCCCTAGGTATGTAACAGGGAACATTGCAACTTAATGAAGGGCACCTGGAGATGAATTCAATAATTCACGCACGTTGTGATGAAATAGTACAATTATTTGAGTAAAGAAGAGAGTGAACGAGTAAATATTATGTATTGCCGAAAATATCCTGTTATGTCCCTCCTTTTGTGGACGACATAAATTTGGAAATTTTGTTGTGTTTGTGACCTGGGAATCCTTCTGCTAATTCATGAGACCCCACTCATTATCGAAATTTCCTACCTATGCAATAATTAAAGTCACTTTTTTCAAACCAAGTTTTTCTTTCTCTTCTACTATTTTAAAGCCCAATTATATGGTACCACCAATCTTACATTTCTGAATTTCCGTACCACCACCCTTTATGATTCTCGTTTGTCTGGTAGCGGTGAAATTTAAAAAAAAAAAAAATTAAAAAATTGTCAATTAATGTTATTTAATTGGATAGAAAAATAACCTCACAATTTGTTACAAATCACCTTCTTGAATTAATTTACACATCGTCCTCATATTTTTGACGGTTTTGGTATTTATTGTTGGAAAAGTCGGAGGACACCCCCACCCTATGTTTTGTACCATATGTTATTAAAGATTATAGCTTAGTCTCTTGAATATTCGAATAAATGAAGGATGTGACTCAAAATTTTTTTCAATATTGTTGATTAGGAATACTGTTTGAGAAGTAATGACGATTGAGCTTGAATTTATTTCACAATAAATTTGTTTACGTCATTAGGGGACAAACTTGAAATATTGATGCAACTATAAAATATCACCGATTTAATTTTAATTTTTAAAAATATTTTGTTTGTTATGACCTAACAAATATTGGTAATTGTGTTTAATTTTATAAATATGAAATTATCATTTTAAAAGATATTTTAAAATTTTATTTTATAGCTTATATTAGATATTATGATTAGAAACTAGCTGGTTATATTTCAATATTATCTATTTTATAATTAAACAGTTAAATTTATCATTGTTATTGATTATAAAATGATCTAGTATATTATATATTAAAAAAATTAATTATATATATTTTTATATAAATTTGATTCATTCAGTACAATTTTTTTTTTTTAAATTTGAACAAAAATAATATTTATCCATTATCTATTTTATTTTATAAATTTATAATTATATATCTCCATTAAAACAATTAATTACATTATATTTTTTATTTATAAACAATTTAATTTTTTGAATATAATTTTATTTATTATTAAACTTTCAAAATTAATATTTTAAAATAATGATATTTTTTTAATCACTTTAACACTAATAGAAAAATTAATTAATCACCGTAAGCCACAAACTATGAGGACCCAATTTGAGAATATTACACCAGCTTTATCAACTCAAAAAATTTCACCATTTTAACCGATGTATAATGGTATTTAGTATACAACATTTATTCAAGTAACCTGTAAATACAAACAATATGTAAAATAAGTAATCAAATTAATTTAGTAGATATAAAGTGAGATAACAGTAACGCAGGCTTGGGTGGATGAGCAACATTGAATGCTGAACCTCCGGACAGTTGGTTGAATCATGCATGTCTCAGACGACACTATCACACAACGAATCTCTCAGACTCTGCTTCTTTTCATTTTTTAATTTTTAAATTATATTTTTTTTCAATCACGTGCATCTCTGTAGTACTTGTAGTAATTCAGACATATCTCTACTGGATTGACCTCATCCTCAAGTAATAATAATATAACCGTTGAATATAAAAATAACGAAATTATAGTCACTCTTATTCTAATTAATGATTTAAACGTGATTTAGAGTTGTATTTTATTTTAAAATATAAGCAAAACAGTTACTTTGACGTTTTGACAGACTTTTAGTATTCTATTCTTTGTATACAGACTTTTCTGGAGTGGAGTGTTAAGTGCAATGGACTGATATTACATCACGTGGCGATATTTTTAATGCTTTGATAAAGTGACACGTGACTTACAAAGAGCCGGGTGTATCATAGGTTTTGTGGACGGTGGCTTTTGAGGTAGGACAAAACAAAGTGGATAAAAACAAAAAGACAGAAATCTTTCAAATCGATGTGGTCCACTCTGCATGAGCACATATACGTTTAGATTTAGTGTTACGAGTCATAATTACAACCATAATTTTATTCAAATCATGCATGCATATATATACCCTTAAATAGAAAGGCCTTCAATCTGGATTTGCCTGTGAATATAAAAATTAAATTATGTGATAAAATTTTGATTAGGAAGAAGACAGTTGTGGAAAATTTGTATGATGGAGAATTAGATGGAATTACCGGACAAATGAAGCTTATTTGTCCATCTGCATGGGTCTACTGAGGCCAAGTGGTCGAAATTTGATGATTGGCAGCGTCAGTCTAAAATGGGCCTTTAGTGGGCTTAGCTATTGGGCCCGATTCAAACTCGATTAAATTATATCCAGCCCAGTCCATATTCATTTACAAGAAATCCATCATAGCTTGATTGGGATCTGATGGGCTTAATCCGAGCCTTAGGCCCATTTGGTTTAACGAAACCACTTGATATGAGTTGGTGGAAGAAACAACTTGATGAGTCCAATTAAACGGACACATAAACAAATGTAACAGATTCGAGTAGGTCTATTCGTTTCGTGACATCACATAACGAACAGACACAAAATAACAACCAAGTGAAACAAAACGAAGCAATACTCAAAGCCATAACTTCAGCTAAACGTCATTATCATTAATTAGCAACAGAAGCTGATCCAATCCAGTCCAAGCAACGCTTTCGTTGAATTATAGAGGGGAAACACATAATACATGCAGTGTAGGTAGCCTTTACAATATACATATACAAAAATCTAAACGGTAACGTCAGAGTCAATGACCCAGTGTTGGCCGTCGGTTTGTACACGAAGACCGTTGACTTTAGCAAACAAATTGACGGCTCTCCTAACGCCTCTGTTATCCGCCGCAGTAAAATAGTCATGTCCGAACATGACTCCACCGGGTCTCAGGATCCGCCAAGCCCGGTTTATATCCGCCCAAGCGGAATTAAAATCATGACCCGCATCAATTTCTATCAAATCTCCAACTATACCCCACTCGCATAGTTTCATCAAAGCCGACCCGCTAGAATACGGTAAAGGCAAAACCGTCTCAGTGGCATTTAAGTAAATAACGTTTTGCATAAACTGGTAATAAAGCAAAACGTCGCCGTTTACCATCTGAATATCCTTAAACTTTTCCCGAAACCCAGCCCATCCACGAAAATCGTCAATACAAAGAATCTGAGTCTTCAAACCGAGTTGGTGAGTCAAATTCGCCATGTGAAGCGCCGAGGCACCTAAAAAGGTTCCGACTTCGATAATCACACGTGGCTTCACTCTCTCAATCAGACGTTCGAAAACGGCACCGTATGAGCCCCAGCCTTTCACGCGTTTTGTCTGTAGTAAGTTGCTGACGTGTGGCGGAGGGAAGTTGATGTAAGGAGAAGTCCCGTTAAACAGACGGTCAACGATTGTTTGACGGACGAGTTCAGATGGGATAACTGAGTCAGCGCAGACAGTCGTGACTCGGAAGTTGTCGAGTTGGTTGCAGCTAACGCCGTTACCGGTTTTCGTTACCGTGATCTTGGAGTTATTATTATTAGTAGTAGCTGATGGTAACGGTTTCGCTGTCGGTTTGGATGGAATCGAAGCGGTTGGAGTTGAAGAGGACATGTAACCCAGAGCGTAAGATAGCAGGAGGAGGATAACATACGCGGTGGCGTTAGAGAAGAGCTTCTTCGTGAAGTTGATGAGCTTTTTGAGACTGTGATGATGATGAAGAAGATGGAGAGAGCGCTGGTGATGTTGGTGTTCGTCTTTTTCTTTCATGGTGTTAATTTACTTTGATACCAACTGTGAAAATAAAAACTGATTTAAATGTTGAATTGAATCGAGTCGGTTGAATGGTTATTAAAAGGATTAGGTGCTGATAAAGACTTGATACTTGTGTGATGGCCTAAAAAGTAGTAATTGAATTGTATAGATTGGTCAAATTGTGTATAGCTTTCAAGTAGCATTTCGCATTTCTTCAGTTTGCAGTCATGCATCTGATTTTTATGGTATTATTTTAAGCTTCCTACTCCCGGAAAACTGTGTCGTTTTACGGATCTTGTCTGTACCAAAACAATATTCACTGGCAACAACAACCTTATTGTTAAGATGATAGCATCCAATGAGGTTCGTTAGAAGTTAATGCAGTTTGGTAAAGGGTAACTCTAGAGTTAATTATCCACTTTGAAGTTGATATTTTAACCTATAATTATACTGGATTGGTTGATCCTCAAATTGGATTGACCCGTTAAATAACTAAAAAATATCAATAAGAATCTTTCATGGTCACTATCCATGATGGATATTATTCTCTATCAACAGAGACTCCACTGGTCTATAAATAATATTCTAAAATTCATTTCTCTTTATTATATATCTAAATAATTCCAAAGGCCTTGAAAGAAAGGTCATACTTGCTCATATTCCAAGAAGGTAAAAACTGGATGAGAAATTTCTTCAACAGAGCTAATGAAAAGAAAAAGTTACCAATGAAAACAAACGCAGTGACTTCAGTATTATACAACACCAATGCATGCATTTCAAGTTAAAAGAAAATGACATGCATCAAGCATGAGACACATGCTTTAGCTTTTTTCTTGCACAACCGAAGACTTTTCTACCTTGTCTGCAATTGATCACTCTTCAAGCCAGCCGAAGACTCCTAAGGAACACACACGCTTAGCTTAGCTTAACTACCTAATCTGTCAGAAACAGAAAAACAAGAAACCTTCCATTCTAAGCTCCATTAACAAAGATCATTGGAGCAGCACTGGAGAAACAACAGTGTACTATCGTCTGACGTGTCTACTATTAACAGGCCACGAGTAATCGCCGCCTCACTTAGCTTCCTCTCCTTCACCACTGCCATGTCCACCGGCTGAGCTGCCCTGTCCATCACCACCACCACCAGCAGTGCCTGCCTCAGAAGCATCTGGCTTGCTTCCACTGCGAACATCACTTGGACCACCTCCAGCTTGTTGAGCTGCACCACTGCTTTGACCTCCAAGGTTGGTCTCAGCATGCATCGGATGCATGCCATTATTTGCCGCACCAGGTCTCATTCCCATTTGTGCTTGCATGGCTTGATGTTGTTGGTGAAGCTGTTGCTGCGGATCCTGCATTTGATGAGGACTACTGAATTGTAATGGCATTTTTGGGGGAAACAGACCTTGTTGTTGAGCCATTGCTGCGGCTTGAGGGTGTTGCATGTAATACCCTCCAGGTTGCATTGCAGGATGTGGGGCCATCTGCAAATATTAATAAGTAATTTAAGAGCTGAACAGGAAATAGCTAGATTGTAAAGTAAGATCAGCGAAATGCCCACCTGGGGAGGCATTGTCGGTGCTGGTGGTTGTGCATCAGCAATTGCAGCCAAATACATCAAATTCTTCTGCAGCTGAGCTTGATACCTAAATAAACAAAATTTTGTAAGTTGGCAACCTTATCAGCACCATGGAAATAGACACAGGGTTCATTCGCGTGTAAGTGCAAGTGTGCAAACATGATAATCCTCCTAGCCTTATTGAAATGAATTTCCAAGCTAAACAAACTGATGGAACCATTTACCACAAATCAAGAAACCCTCATAGGACAACTGGTGCCAATTTTGGCAATATTAAAGAATAGGAATCCCACATCAACGAAGTAAGGTATTGGTCTGGGTTTCACAAGGGCCTACAATTTTCTGCCGTTATGAACAAACTTATAAGTTCTTCCACCAAGGGGATGCACAGATATTCCTTTTAGGAGGTCACAAAGGATAATCTAAAGAATTGTAAACCGGCCGTGAGGGAGCAAAAGAGGCTATCAAGAGGGTTGGTTTGCGATCAACCAAATGAGTTGATTGAGCTTATTCTGGATCTTTGGAACCCAATCAATAAAATAAGAAATTGATATGAGTTTTAGAATTGTCTTTAGCTATCCATCTTCATGAACTAACTTTTAGCTATATTTCTTCTAATATACCAATCAAGTGTCAAACCTAGAATTAGAAGAATCAAACACATATTAGCTACTTATCAACCATGTATCTGTTGTGCCAGGCAACATCTCCATAGAAGTACCATACCTAGGTGGGAAAAAAAAACTGAAACCGAATTAAACCGAACCGAACCGGCGTGTTTGGTTTGATTCGGTTTTTTATTAAATTCGGTTTGGTTCGGTTTTGATGGTAGAAAACCAATTATATTTTCGGTTCGGTTTGATCCGAACCAATAAAAACTAAGCTAAATTAATTCGATTTTTTCGGTTTTGGACCGAACCGATTAACTTCGGTTCGGTATGGTTTCCAAAACCAAAACCAAAACCGAAACTTTTTTCGGTTCGGCCGAAAACCGACCCGTGCCCACCCCTACCTATAATACTAATATTCATATCACATAACAATTTATATCAGATATAACAATACAAAATGTAAACAACTGCCAATGACTACAATCAGAAAATATCAAAATAGAAAACAAATATACCAAGACACAACAAATGCTATAAAAGATCAAGAGAGTCGGCAAATCACTTACTGTGCACATTCTGCAAGTTTTCCAAGATTTTGATTATCCAGAATAGCCAGAATCAACTTTTTGTTCTCATCAAGGTACTGCAGATAGCATCAACAAATACCAAATTACCATTTGATTATCCATATCACACTAAAACATTCTTAAGTTTAGACACTTCATCCTACGAGGTAACAAATGAGTGTACCCAAATAACAATGCCTAACGATGAAACGACAAAATCCTATAAATGAACTTGCTCACCTGCTTGAAAATCCAGCCAGAACAGGAAATAAAAACAAAAGAAACCATATTACAAAAATTGTAAAACCACCATTATTCAAGAACCAACTGATATGATCTTGTCACATCTACCTAGTTTAAAGAAGGATGTCCTTAAGAAGCTTAAATCAATCATATATAAGATTTAGTGAAACATATTGACCATCAAGGAAAAAAAGAACAAACCACCATACTAATAAAGTGACACTGCTGACAGAGATAATCAAAAAACCAAAACAACCTGGGTTTGCTTCATTAATTCTGGAGCATTATAAACAAAACCCTCTCAATCATGTATCAGCTGCTAAAACGAAACAAACTAGAAAAAGGGAAGCATAATTTATACTACTTCTGGAAGCAATAGAAAATCAGCATGTTTCCTAACCAAACGTATAGTTAATGCATCATATCCAACAAGACAGATAACAATTCCATACATAACTCAACCAATGTTCAAAATATAGGCAATTAAAAATGCATTTGGCAAGCTAGCGCCAGGCCTAAATGGCCAACACAAGGCCTATGCACTTTGACAGTCAATCAATGGTCAATATGAAAATCTGACAGCAGATATAGTAGAAATTACAAATAAAGTATCCCATGAAAACTACACCATTCTGTAGAAAAAAAAAATCTAATTAATAGGATACTTAATACTAATACATGATTTTAGGGATATACAAGTATCAATTTAGAGATACAATTATAATTTAATACCGCATATTACTTTCTTTAGTTCAAAAAACAAACTGCAGTCTCTCTAGGATCCTCGCACAACATGGCAGCACTTCCTCTCCAGCAGCCTCAGACCAACCACCACTCTATATTTGGTCTTGCTGCCTCCAAACCAACCCCACCCATACCCCTCTCTTTGTTATCGGGTTGTTTAAAAATACAAATCCTACAGCCTGGCGGTTAATCGAAATGAAGCAAGGCAACAGTGTATCACCTTGGTGCCCAGACCTTTCAGAACAGAGGAGAAATGGGCACAAAGGCATGTGTTTTTGTTCTGATCTATAGGATTACAACTACAAACTTTAATGATAAATCAATTGTAATAATGAAGTCCAACACAAAGTACAATTTGCAGTTAAAATGCTCTCCTACCATATCTGTCACTAAAATTAAACGCACATGAATCCACCATAAATAACAGAACTTCATTTCTGCTCTCCTATCAAACGCAAGCATATTAATGATAACACAAAGTAAATCAAAACGTTTAAACACACAAAAGTTATCCACCTACTACTACATACCACCAATAAAATCACGAGATTCCAATACCAAAACATATTCTATTTTCTCGAAAACAAACTCTACGTGCTGCAATCCAACAGAAGTAACTTTAAAAAAGACCAAAAAAAAGAATAAAAGACGATACCTTTTGAATCTGCTCGGTGGTGATGTTTGTAGGTGGAAAAGAAGGCATGACAGGAATCATTTGCGGTGGCTGCTGCATCTTGTAATAAAAACCCTAACCCTAATCACCCAACAAAACTTCCAGAAATCAAAATACAGAGAGAAGAACAAGATAAGTATGTATAAGGAAGAAAGAATCACCTGTGAGTAGGTAAAAACAGAAAGATCCTCAAGATGTTTTCGAATAATTTAATAAAGAGATGGGTGATTAGAAAAATCTCTTTTATCAAACCACAACTACAATAGATTTGGCCTGTCCTTTTAAGACAAAACCCTCGCCTTTGGTTTTTGTATTCACGCCCTCACTTTACGCTTATAATGTTTTTTTTTTCTCTGCACGGATGTGTCTGAGACTTGTGATGTGTCAGTCAGCTACTGAGTTCTGCTATGTCATATTGGGCTTGGGCTTATCTCCTGTAGGAACAAAATATCTGTCTTTAAATTTCATCTTCCTCACCAATGTCACTTCTCTATATTAAAGTTTCTAATAGAATCTTTTCAATTTTTAAAACTCCAATTTTTTTTCATCTCCAACCATAAAACTCTAATATGTAGTAAAAATATAGTATATTATAATAAAAAATTAAATAATTATTATAATTAAATATAGTATGTTAATAAGAGTATTATTAATATTGAACTCAAATGAAAGGATTTTTTAAATCTTTTACGACAATATATTTTTTATTATTTAAAAAATAAAATAAAATAAAATAATTCATCTATAATTAAAATTAGAGTTAAAATATAATATAATGATTATGTTATGATTGAAAAAAGTGTATATGAATTTCCATAAAGTGAATGTCATATATGGAGTTCCATGAACTTAAAATATATTAAAACTCTAAACACTTTATTGGAAAGTGAGAAATGAATGTTTGGTTGGAGAGGGTTTGGACTCTATAATGGAGGCTTGATTGGAGATAGCTTTACGTAAATATCCTATCGATTATTTATCAAATTTTCACATAATTACATCTATTTTAATGGAATCAAATCAACCTTGGTAAACAGCAACCTATCCCATGATGACAAGCGGGATGATAAGGCCTCAATTTCAGCTTGAACCGTGGGCCTGGAACAACACACTTACAACCTAAAATGAAACCTTCGTTATTCATCAACAGCCCAACAATAGTAGAGCCCAATTTAAAAGTTCCGTATTGTCAAAAGGGAAGGACTAAGAATAAGGGTGGAAATGAGCCGGGCCGGCTCGCGAACGATTCAAGCTCGGCTCGAGCTCAGGTTAAACGAGTCTGAAGCGAACCGAACTTTAAACGAGCCGAGCTCGAGCTTCATAGTAAAAGGCTCGCGAGCTAAACGAGGTTAAACGAGCTCACTTATAATAATAGGATTAAAAAAATAAAATTATAAAAAAATTAGAGTATAATGTATTTAAATGAATATATTAATATTTATTAAATAGATACTTTTTTCATTAATTTTTTTAAATGGGTATAAAAAAAATCAAAATAAATTTAAGGCAAATAAGTTCAAACGAGCTTTACGAGCTCAAACAAGCCTTATCAAGCCGAACCTTTATGAACTCAAACGAGCGGAGTCGAGCCTATATAATTATCACGAGCCAAGCTCGAGCCAAGAAAAAAAAGCTCGCGAGCCATGAGCTTGCCAGGCTCGGCTCGTATACAACCTTAGGTAAGATTGTTTCCACATAGAGCTTGCAATATCACTAGGTATTTTAACAAGTCCTTTTAACACGGGTCATAGAGGCTAAAAGATGGGAATATACCCATGCAGCTCATTTATTACCAATCTGCTCCATTTTTGTGATTATTTGCATTTATACTCTGTTTACAACAAAACGCGAGATTGTTCATTTTGATACAAAACGCATAGTTAGTTGCCATAAAACGCTGGGCGGGGCGTTTTGGGAAATGACATTTTCTGAACATAAAATGCAGGGGCCTGCGTTTAATGAAATCAAAAAATTGTGCCTCCCAACTTTGTGCAGGTTGAACAAAATTTTAAAATTTTATACAGTAATTGACTAAACTAGTTAATATTTATAATTTATAATTAATATATTAAAATATTTTATATTTGGAAAATATATAAAATAAATATTTGTTATTGGTTATTAAAAAGTTGAAACAATCTTTGGATTAAAAAATTAGTAAATTTCATTGCTTAAGGAAACCAAATTACATCTAAACATAATAAACATCATCACACATAAATTCAAATACTACACACACTGCGGAAAATAATAAACATAAACACCAAGTATTTAAAATAGTACAAATACCCTTAAAATTTCCGATACAGATTTATTTATTCAGAAATCTCTCCTTATTCGGACATGTATTGTGAAAATGACCTTGTTGGCGACAAAGACCGCATCTCTTGATTTGACTTTCCTCTCGGATATCCATGTCAGTTCAGATTTTTGATGTTTTTGGACGACCTATTTCTGTTCCTTTCGTATCTGGATTCGGAATAATTACAGCTCCATAGTATTCAGGCCAATCATCTTCACCACCAATATGAACAAAGTCTATAGCATATGTACTTCTCAAATTTTCAATGCGATACACATCAACCACATAGGTAGCCCAATCTAGATTTTGCGAGGCAATGGCAGCATAAGCATGGGCACATGGGTATCTATGAATTTGAAACATACCGCAAGTATATGTTCGAATCAGCAGGTTGATTATATACTTTTGCCCCCCCACTTTGATCTTGAGTCATATATTGTACACTGGAGAATTCTTGTAATCTTCTTGAGGTAAGTGATACTCTAATACTCCGTGCCTTGGCTTGATTTTCTGAAATTATCTTAAGTAAATGTTGTGACCAATTATGATTTGCTCTAGCTTGTGTATCTGCATCGACCCCCCTACGATCAAACAACTCTGTTAAACGATAATATGTTGACATTACAAGCGCTGTAATTGGAAGATGACGTGTTCCTTTCAGCACATTGTTAATACACTTTACTAGATTCGTGGTCATCTGACCAAATCAGTGATTTCCATCATAATATTGTGTCCACTTTTCCAGACGGACCCGATCTAGCCATTCTTTCCTTTCATTATCTCCAGCAGCTATTCCGTACCAATGCAGAAATTGTTTTTTATTTGCAGCATATGTTATTGTAGTTCAACAAAATACGATGAGTTATAGATAATTAGAAATAGATTGGCATAAATTTATTATTGACATAATATTAAATATCATACCGGCATTTGTCATTGCCTTTCGCGACTGTACATCTTTAAATTGCTTGTGAAAATTGGCTGCAAAATGGCGGATGCAAAATCTGTGCACAACATGATCTGGTACCCATCCAATGTCAATCAGTGCTTTATTAATGGAATCATGGCGATTAGATATGACACATAATTTTTTGTGTACAGACATGCTCTCTTAGATTCTTAAGAAAGAATCTTCAAGAATTATCGTTCTCCGACTCTACAATGGCAAAAGCGAGAGGGAAAACATTGTTGTTACCATATTGAGTTACAGCCACTAAAAGAGTACCTTTATACCTTCCAAACAAGTGAGTGCCATCTATTTGAACAATTGGTTTGCAGAATGGGAAACCTTAAATTCATGGACGAAAAGTCCAAAACACTCGCCCAAAGTATTTTGCTTCGTCGCACACGGTCCCATTTGCATAGTATGCCAGCTTTACCTCTATATTGACCACAGTACTAGGCATTGATCGCTGCATTGCTAATTACCATCTAGGTAATTGTCCATATGAAGCATCCCAATCACCAAATATCTTTGTTATTGCCTTCTGCTTTGCAATCCAGGCTTTCTTATATGTCGGTTGAAATTGAAACCTTTGGTCCATATCGGAGATTATTGGGGATATAGTGGTGGCAAGATTATCGAAAATAGTACGCATTATGGTAGAACATATGAAGTCAGAATCCAACTTTCGGTGGTCGACAGTCATAGCAACAACATTACAAGTGTGCGGTCCTTCATACTTCGTAATTCTCCACATATTAGTCTTCTTACCCTTCCTTGCACGAACTCTCCATTAACACCCATCATTTTTATGCTTGCAAACTCCAACATATTTTTCAGTCTCCGACTGTTTCACTAAGAAGTCCACATTTTTCGAAGACAATAACTTTTCAGTGCAAGAACTAAGGATTCTTTATCAGCAAAGGTCAATACCTATTTCTATCTCTTGGTCCCCATCTTCTGGGTTGCACATTGGCACAAGAGAGTTGTCATCATCCTCCAGATGTTCTTCTAAATTCAATCGGCGCATAAAAGGTGTTGCCGTATAGTTTCTTTTTTTCTGGGAAATGGAGGTGCGAATATGAACACCAACATTACTCCCTGAATCGTCGTTATCGTCATCTGTGATGGCAACATAATCTGAATCATCTTCCCCGTCCTCTAAATCTTCTTCATGATATGTAAACCCTAAATTCATAAATAAATTAATTAGATAACATATGATATCATGTTAAACAAAATTACATCACCTATGAAAGTACCTTGTTGTTCTTCTATATGCAGCATTGCATCAGTGACATCCTCGTAGGGGGCATTAGATTCAATTTCTTTCTCTATTGGCTGATACGGACTAGAGATAGGGTGTATGTAGTCTCTAGATCTAGGCTGCCGAGGTATCTGCCGATTTTGTATGTTCGAGGGTCCTGTTCCGGAGCCCCCACTACCACCCGCTGCAAATTGTTCTCCAAAATCACTTCTATCCACTACTTCAACTAGAACCTTTATGTAGTGAAAATATGCGCTTGCCCTGTCATACCCATTAAATATATGTTGCATATCTTCATCTGTTCAAATCCTTAAGGCAAGTGTTGTCATACAAGATGTCGTATTACCCGTTGGCATGCGGTAAGTGATTTTCATGACCTGTTAGTCAGGGCGTAGTTGTAAAAAATGGTGTATATGAAGTTCAAGATCATCTCTACTCCAAGATCTTTCGAACATGGTCATTTCTAGAGGATTATCTGACCAGAAATAAATTGAACTGCCCTCTCTAATAACTTTTCCGTTGTAGTATATTATAGCCGGATAAGACATTTAGCAAATGCTTTTGGTGGTTACTAAGTTAAGTGATTGGATGAGAAAAGTGGAAGAATTGGTTTACCTTCCGACAATGTCTCTCTTTTTTATACTGGATGAAGTTACAACTTCCATGTCTTGTTATGTCATTCAGTAGTACCACAACACCAGATTGGAAACGATCATAGGCGCAATTTGTTGACATGTCAAAAAAAGTAATTCATTGAGAAGACTCAACACACAAAGCATGTTAAGACGCTGCAAAGATGTCGTATTTACCCATCATGGTAAATAATAATTGAAAACGTCAGATTGGAAACAACTGTACGCGCGTTTTGTTGACATGTCAAGAAAAGTAATTCATTAAGAAGAATCAACACACAAAGCCTGCTAAGACGCTGCAAAGCTGTCGTATTTACCCATCATGGTAAATAATAATTGAAAACCTCAGATTGGAAACGATCGTACGCGCGTTTTGTTAACATGTCAAGAAAAGTAATTCATTGAGAAGACTCAACACATAAAGCCTGCTAAGACGCTGCAAAGCTGTCGTATTTACCCATCATGGTAAATAATAATTGAAAACGTCAGATTGGAAACGACCGTACGCGCGTTTTGTTAACATGTCAAAAAAAGTAATTAATTAAGAAGACTCAACACACAAAGAACCTGTGAAGATAGTCATACATAATTAAAGCTGCATCGATGTACATCAATTGTACCCCAATGTGGGTTTGAGAAACGAACGCGATCACGTTTTGAAGGTGCTGTCAAATTAAATAAATATTTAAATGACAAGACACAACCCACACACAATCTGACAAGACACAATGTCCAAAATAATTGAAGCATAAAAGACACGTCATGAGATGTGGTATATGTAAAGTGACGAGTTAAGTATTAAACATATTTAGATAACATAATATAATATTTTGCATGTTAATATTGTAAATCAACGTATTCTTCTTGGAGCACGAAAGCAGTCCGGTCTTCGGTGCGACAACACTCCTCTATGCAGTGAAGACAAACATTGTCGTGTTTCCATGATTTCCTTTTTGATCTCTTCCTCATCGAATAGAATAGTGCAAAGTATATCCGTTTGATCATCTTCTGTAAACCCCGTTAGTAGATTCGGGTTCTCCTTTTGGTTTTGTATTCTAACTAATTGAATCTGCAATTGATTTAACTTTGCATTCATTCTTTGTTTTTCGATCTCAATGTGCTCTGTCTTAATCCTTCTTATCTCTTGATCCAGATCGAGGCCTGCATAAAATGATGCTTCTCGTTAATGGAAAAAAAATTAAAGCATATAAATCATATAAAGGTAATAAATAAAATCAATCAAATATAGAGAAATAAAATAAAAATTACATACCAAAAAGCTGAAAACATGTGACAAGTAGAATTAAAGTCAAATATAATCTAAGTGTAAGGTAGGGTGGACATCGTGAATACTATAAACGCAAAATTCGTCTAAACATAATAATCAAGTACAAAAACTATCCATGATGGTAGTGAGGTGTCGTCGAACAGCAGCCTAGTCTGTGGCATGGACCGCGGATAAATATGGTACGAAGTCCTCGTCCCATATCGTGGCCCTCGGCTGAAGAAGGTGGCTCTAGATGTGTACCGAAAATATTGAGTGGTGGTGGAGAGGAAAATAGTGTACTCAGGTCAATATGTTGTGCGACTGGTCTAATAACGGCTACTGGAGGGCGAAATTGCGGATCACACGCTGGAGCATAAGCATCATTAGTAACAGGACCAGATAAAGAAAACGGCTGAAACACGGAACCAGGTGATAGAAAACCAACGTCTGGAAATGTAAACTAAGAGGGGGGACCTGTACACTTGTACATGGTATCGAAGTAGATAGCGGCGCTGCCTGATCGGCACCATGAAGTAGACTAGTAAATGTACCGATAGATGACGTTGTGTCCAAGACCGCAGCATCGAACAAGTCTTGTTCATAAAATAATTAAATTATATTCCAAAAACAACAAGCCGAAGTTAATTACTTGTGAACTGAGGTATATACCTGGTCATCAAATTATGTAACATCATCTAACTATCCTGTGGGAACATGATGCTGGGGTGGGTCAATACAAGGAATGTACACCTCTTCAGAGACGTCCTCACCACATGGTCGACCAAAACCAACTGATCCTGCGTCACTAACATCGCCACCTACACCACGACTATGTTTAGAGGACGCGCCGCCACCACCACTATGCCTAGAGGAGACGCCACGACCACCACTACGTCTAGAAGATTAGCCACTACCACTACGCCTAGAAGACGCACCCCTGCCACCATAATCCGAAGGACCTCCACCCCCGCCACCGTACCCAGAAGATCCCCCACACCCAACACTGGTCTGTATATCATCATCGTCATCATCATCCTCGTCATCAACAGCACCCTGATCATCACTGTGACCCTGATCATGTGTAGCACCCTGATCATGTTTAGCACCCCTACGTCCAATGGGAGCAATCACAAGGAAAAATCGACGTGCCCTATATGCCACAAGTGAAGCTGGAAAAACCATATGTTGTCCATGGACTTCCGCTGGAGGGTCTGCTTCTATAGGTATTTGTAGCATCGGTACTGGCGGCAATGCCCATGTCACTATACGAAGTACTTCGCCAACACTGAGCTAATACCACATGCAATACGCGCGCTGATGCTACATGATATGGATGAGTGTTTAAGATCCATCCAGCTAGATACTGTGCTCGTGAATGCCAAAGAGTGGTCCACCATGCTCTTTCCTGTCGCCAATCCATGCCAACACGTCCACGTTGATCGCCACCATGAGCATCATCTAAGCAAACTGGTGTCTGCGGTATATGTTGTGCATAGCCAAACTGACGGAGAACACGGTCTGCAGAATGCCACTCCAAAAATGACATGCATAATAAAGGAGTACATGCACGCCAATGGTGTGCTGTATGCTCATAGTCATACGGAATCAGGTTTTGCAACTCATAGTTACAGTAGAGAGTCCACACAAACTGCAACAAAAAATAATACTTTCAAAATTAGCTTATTGGAAACTATACTAAATTTTCAGTTGGAATATTGAATATATAAATAACTCACATCGGAGATTTCAAGTCTATTCAAGATGATATGATACTGGGCAAGCGCTCTACGAGAAGGTGTTTGGGTAAGATGTGTACGAAAACTATAACAAAATTCGATCAACAAATCTAAAATAAGGATTTTCATAATTATATGGTTTAATCAACAATAATTATATTAACCTTATAGAATAGTTTTAGATATATGTACCTGCTCGCCACTGGCCATCGTGGCTCATAAAATACATACTCAGAACGTAGGCGAGGAATTCTATGATATGCCCATGCCTCAATTATCCAAACAAACCCTCCCATGGTGCGATTGCGTGGGAATACACCACGACATAAGTAACGATATAGATATGCTAAGCACGCTGATCCCCAACTGTACCAAGCTATTAAATCAAAATCCTCCAATAACTGAAGATAAGAAATATGGATAATCTTCGCAGTCTTCATTCTTAGAATAGTCCCACCCAATAGGAGTAGTATATATGCCCTCGTGTGGCACTGCAGTGTGTACTCATTAGCCCCGTATGGAATTTGTGGGAAATAGGTGGTAAGCTTGGCTAAATTGATATTTCCTCTTGCGGTCATACACTTCCTTGCCTGATACTGATCAAGTCCTAAAAGTGCCTCTATAAGGCCAAATGCATCTACCTCATCTCCACGTAATGTCCACCCAGAAGTGTGTCCCAAAACAAGCTCCCCCTTTGTCCGAAGGCCTGTCAGTAGAGAAATATCCTCTAATGTAATGGTGCACTCCCCCAAGGAAGAAGAAATATGTGTGTCTCTGGTCGCCACCTCTCCAATAACGCCCTGACAACCACGTGGTTTATAGTATGCACCCCAATACTCGCTACATACTCAAAACTGGCAATGCAAAGATACTTCAAAAGACTGTCGTCAGGCAAATCAACCGAAATATGTCGTGGGGTAGTAATATGAACTGTTCCCTCGTTTTGATATCGTAATCAAAATACATTATTAGTTAAAAAAACTTATTTAGGTTCTATGTTATGATTAAAGTTGAATCTTTTTATTAGACATTAATAATATATACTGATTAAATATTTTATTCAAAAAAAGTATTTATTAAATTATGAACAAAATTACATGTTCGTCTATTTATTTTGTTTATTAAATAATAAATTTATATTAGTATTTTACGCACAAATTCAATTTCTCATCCAAAAAATTAAATCTCTAAATATTTAGAGTAGTTACTAAGTATTAAAATGTCTACATGGTATAAAATAGTTAGTAAATTGAATTAGCTATTTATTTTTTTATTTTTTCGAAATTTAAATAATTACGAGTTAAATTAATAATACTAGTATTTCTAATTAAATTTATCGAACATAATAATTCTAAAATATGTAATATTATAATTAAATTTAAATATTATTGCTAATACTATAAGATTATTAATATGTCTACACTCAAATAAATTACTAACCCGCTGAGTAACATGTCCAAATATATGATGCTCCTGGAAACGGATAATATTCCGAAAATAAGCATCTCGCTGGGCATTCTGATCACCCATCTATAAATAATAAATTTAATAATAAGATATTAATATAAAACAAATTAATGATAATATAAATATAAAATAATAAAATAATATAAAAATAAATTAATAAGATAAAAAAATATTATTAAAAATTTTACTTGAGAGATGGTGAGAACTGGCTGAGAGAGGAGGTGAGTTAGAGAGTGGCAAGGAGATGGGAAGGAGAAAGGCTTATATAGTGTGGCGTTTCGCCACATTTGTAATGCGACAAAACGCATAGTGTCGCGTTTTGATACAAAACGCATAGTGTCGCGATATCCTACGTTTTGAAGGTCTAACGTTTTGTGGCATAACGCATTGTACCTCGTTTTATTGTAAATTGGAGTAGATTGGGAATATTTAGCTCAGAAGTGGTAGATGGGTAATAAATAAAATAGGTGGGTATATTTCAATCTTTTAGCCGGTCATAGCTAGAGATTAATGTGATTTGTTGGTATTTTTTGGGAAAATTTTATAATTGTTCAATGTCAACTTTGATTTAAGTTTATAAATTTAAATGTTTAATTTATATTTATAAGTTTTTTAAAAAAATTGACTTTCATCTAATGAACCTCTTTAACATATTTATCCCAAATACTCAAAATAAAATTATAAAATTACATTTTAAAAAATAAAATATTAGGGGTATCAATTCGTGTTAGCGAATCGGGTCTGACTTCACGACTCGTTTACGGTTATGTCTGACACGACTTGACACGTTTAATAAACAAGTTGCAATTTATCAACTCGACACGAATCCATTTAATACGCGTGTTAACGTGTCAACACGATTAATTTGGTTAAATAATTCAAATTTTTAATCGTGTAATTCGATTACCCATTTAACCTGTTTATCTGTTAACTCGTTGAACCTATTTGTACATTAACCCATTTAACATGGTTATGCATTAACTTATTTAACTTGTCTATCCATTAACCCATTTAACCTATTATATTTAGGTTTTTTTTTTTCTAATATAATAATCAATTTAAATACAAAGTAATAAATTAAAATAATAATAATTAAATTACAAAATATTAAAGCTTGAATTAATCAAGATTAATATATCGAATCAAAACTTGAATTAACAACACCACGCTCAAGTACTAAAGTAATCAATCAAAATCTATACATCCTCACTTGCAAATTTGATTAAAGCTAATAAAATCAAGAACAATATATTAAATCAAAGAGAGACCCCAACTCCTAAGCTAAAGATAAAAGAACTAGGACTGAGACAATTAGTGTTAGAAAAAACATATCACACGAAAAATCGACAACGAGGGTTACAACGCTAACTGTAGATAACCACAGATGGAGATTTTTGTCTGAGGCAAACCACGAAGAGGGAGCAATAGAGGTGATATTTGAGTAATGATTGGTTGATTACGAGATAAAAGGTAGAGAAGAGGAAGCTGTGTCGGGTGGTTGAAGGCAGAAGAGGAGGCAGAGAGGCAGAATAGCTTATAATTTTCTAAAAAAATTAAGGCAATGTTAGATTGATAATATATATAATATATTAAAAAAATATTATTTAACCCTTCAAAATTATATAAATTTTATTTTAACCCCAATTATGCCGGTCGACACGTTAACCTATTAGTCAAACCCGACTCGACTCGTTTATAAGCATGTTAAATGTGTCGTGTCATAAACAGGTCAAAACCCATTTAGCTTAAACCCAACCCACTTATTTTTCGCGGGTTCGTGTCAACCCATCGAGTCATGACCCATTTTGACACCCCTATAAAAAATAAGAATAAGATAGGAAAATTCCAAAATGTCTTTCGTATAAAGTGTAAATTACTTTTCTACACATTTAAAAATTTCTTTTAAAAAATCAAGTGACCTGATTCATCGTTAATGGCTGAACACACTTTCATCCTCTCCAATCTCTATTATCGCTCTTTTCTTCCTTGTTAATCAAGCGTTAGAGATGAGTTTTTAACATACCTCTCTCTCTCTATATATATATATATATGATGATAGCATGATTATTATTGTTGAAGTTGTATAGTGATTTTAGGATTTTTTATTTTTATTTTTTGAATTTGTGGACTTATTGTTGGGTAAGTGTAATGAGAGAGGGAAATCGAATTTGGAAGCTACTTGGTGTGGCGAACTTTGGGTTTAAAGATATTAGAGAATATGCTTTGTCCACATCTTGTGCACTAAGGTCATTTCCAACCATGCACCAAACTCTATTCTATTTTAAAGTTTCAAAAAGAATATTCTTTCTCACTTATTCACTCAATAAATTATGCATCTCCAACCATATACTACTTTATTTTAAGTAGGTATTTATATGCAATTAAAATAAAATTGAGTACTAAATATTAAAAATTAAATAATTTAAATATTTATTTATTATTAAATTAAATTAACTTAAAATTTTATTTTAAAATTATTATAAAATAAAAATATAATTATAAGTTCAATTAATGTATTAAGTATATTATGAGTGTAAATTTATTGATTATATAGATATGATAAAGTTAAATTAATCACAATATCCTTTCATTAAGAAAATATTAAAAATACATTATTTTTAATAATACACTAAAAATGAAAAATAATTAGGTAAACAAATACTACTACAATTAAGATACTAAATTCATTCAATTTTCCAAATTTTCATATCGCTCCCATAAATGTTCAATTAAAGCATTGCGAATGTTAAAATGTGTTTCCGTCTCTAACTTGCCTATATTGAATAATAAATTGCTCGGTCATATAATTTATAAAATATGATTCATATATTTAATCAATTATTAAAAACTAATTAAAATACTTAGATTTATTTTTTTATTTAAATTAAAAATCTTGTTAAATTATATTTTATAATAATTCTCCAATATGTTTGAATATAGCTTCTACCGTAGGTACAATCTCAGTTTAATGGGGCATATTAAGTGTCTAGGGATAAATATATAAAGATTCCAATTTGTATGGATGAAAAAGTAAAATCTAAAATTATAGAGGTCAATTTATAATTGTTAAAACTAAGACAAGACAGAAACCTCCATGAATAGTAATAACGTTGGATATGGCGGGCTCAATCCACGATGAAAGGTTTGTGCGCTGGACAAAATGTTGGAGAATAAACATGCGCTATTTCACATTGGACAACGTGTAAGTTGGAGAATAAACATGCGGTATTTACCATTTTACTGTCTGTGTTGGAGACGGTCTAAGTGGTCTTACTCAAGGTTCTCTATTTCGCTGGAAGGTTGATATGAATCTCGCAGTTGGGAGATTTCCCTAGAGAATAAATTTCACTCTTTGTTGTGTGGTGCAGTATAAAGAGATTGGAAATAGCGTGCACTGAAATGAAAAATAGATGCAAATTTGGGTTTAGAGCAAGAAAAAGATCCGGAGATTCTCCTTTGTTTTATGTGACATATTTTAATCCTAATTGGACTTTCCTTTGTGATCCTGACAAAAAGGAGAGAATGACAATTGCTGCAAATGTTATTGGTTTGTTTTTTTCTTTTCGGCTGCCAACGCTAAATTTAATCCACCACAATGGGCAGTGCATTTTTTGTACAATAAGACATCGCGAGTGTTACAATATGTAAAGCAAGTTGCATATGAAGTTGTAATGAGTCTTGGTAGTTGTTGTCTCCTTACCTACATGTGGTCAAAGTAACAAATCCTAACACCGTCACTATAATTCAAACATATTGAGATGAACATTTTAAGTATACATTGAAGGATTTCAAAAGTATATAAGTCCGGTGCTTGTCATAGATGCAACACAATTTAAAGGTAAGCTAAGCGTTGTCATTTGCACAACGATGGATCTAGACGAGTTTGACGTGATATATCCCGTGCATTTGAATTTGTGAGTAAAGAAATCTTGGCTAGTTGGACATGGTTGTTAAAAAAATTACGTGATGCGATTGACATCTTGGATGACCTTATCCTTATAATCGATCAAGGAAAAATAATTCTGAAGGCCATCGAAGAAGTATTTCCCGAAAACTCCAACGTGAATTGTTTTTTTCACCTTAAGGGTAACCTTGGTAACTTGTGTAAGGGAAAAAATGGATACTCGAGGTTATACGGAAAGTAGTATACTCTTACTCACAAGAAGAGTCATTATCTCTATTGCAAACTCTTGTCATTATCTGCCTAAAAATGCACGATGAGTTAATTAAACTTGAATCTGAAAGATAGTCCCGTTCTTTTTATCTAAGAAAAAGGTGGATAATAATGACAACTAATATTGTTGAATCTTTAAATAAAATCATCAGCCCACCCCATAAACTTCCAATAACTACTGCATATGAATTCTTCAGGCATTTGATTTAGAGATGGTTTTGTGCTAAAAGTGCATCGACTTCTAAGCTCGATTCATCGATGATGAAAGTAGTTAAGGATCATAAAAAATTGTGGGAATCAACCGTTAAAAATATGTTGTGTATATCCCATTCAAGATAGAGATAAGTACCAAGACATGAATGGTAATCTAGGGGCTGATATAGTAAATATTGTGGATAAGTCATGTACTTATAACATGTGGATATGGATGGATTGCCATGTTTCCATACAATCACTTACACAAGGTATGATTATTCATTATAATATAAAAGGAATTGTAAAATGTAAAAACATGAAATTTTCTATTTAAGCTATTTCGTTGAATGTTGTCAATAGGTTCGCACATATTTGTAAGTCATCTTTAGTGAAGCATACTTGTAACGTCCGCAAATTGGGCCCAAAATTTCGGGCCAATTTGAAATTTTTGTATGTTTGATTTTCGAAAATTCCATATCGGAATCTATCGAAAATAATATTAAGGGCAATGATGAGATTAGGAAAAATTGTTTTGAGACAAAAAGCCTAGGATCGAAAACTTTATTTAAAATGAATTAAATATTACAAATTGGGTTCAATATAAAAAAATTGATGTTTAAGGGCAAACTATGATTCACTTGGGAGCTTAGAGTCTATTTAAATTGAAAGTTGAAAAAAATATTGGTTTTGGGTCAAAGCGTCCATTTTTGGTAAAACTACCATTTTACCCCTGTTGAACGGAAAATTTCCATTTTTTTTTAAATCGGTGGTGAAATTTGATTTAAAATATAGAACTACATTTTAAAAGATGAATGAAAGTGTTGGAAACGGATTTTGGTGGAAAACGAACTCGGAATTGGATTGAGCCCAATTTTGGCCCAATCCAACCCCAAGCCCAACACTTATCCATGAAACCCCACTAAACCCCTTCATGACACTATTCACCTTCTTCCCAAACACTCTCCTTCTCTCTTTTATGTTTTCTCTCTACACCACCATTAAACCCTAGCCACTCTTAAACACAAATTCAACATCCAACCACCAAATACACTTCATTTACCTCTCTACCTTGCCAAAATAAGCTTGGCTACCAAGCCTTGGTGTTTTAAAGGTGTTTTTGAGCTAAATATTTCAAGATAAAAATCTCACTCTCTCTACTCTTTTCAAATCCGAAAATAAGTATGGATTTTGATTCTTGAATAGCTTAGAATGTTCTTGGGTTGATTTTGAATTGTTATTTTGTGCTTAAACTTCCAATTAATTTAGGTTTGATTTTTGCCTTATTGTCTCTACACTTGATGAGTATAAATTCGATGATATGTGTTCTAGTCTTGATACCTAAAGATTGTTATTGAGATGATTTTAAGATTAAATAGCTTCCAATTGAAGTAAAATGGTTTTTGACTCTAATGTTTATTTTGTCAAAATCCCTAACTTGAATAAATTGGGTTTTATGTTCTTAAATATTGAAAATTATTAATTGATGATCCTAGGTTGTTACTAAGTGATTTTGGGTTAAATCTAACCTATTTTGAAAATCTCTAATCTCATTAGTATACTAATGCCCTTAATAGAATTGTTGTGTGGTAACTTAAGTGTGTTGGAACCATGTAATGATATTGTGGTGTGTATGGATGGTTGTAGTGTGGTAATTGTATTTTGGTGATGATTATTAACAAGTGGAAACCCTCACGGGAGCGGCTTTCTAGCTTATGGATCGACGGATGTGAGGTTCGTATTTCCGTTTTTAGCCATATACAATTGTATGTTATTGAATGATGCATTGAATGTATGCCTACTTGTAATTATGCCATGAAATCGGTTAAATAAGATAACCACCCAAGAATTGAGTGTATTGATCATTATCGCCATGACTAGGGCGTTAGAGCACGTATGGTTGCATGTAGAATCATGCTAGGCGCTGCCCTTGGGAATTGAAGTTTGGGTGGACTAAATCCATATTTTTTTTTTGTGAATTGATGGAGTTAGGGTAAAGACTTAAATTTCGTAATGCATTCTTGTTTGGACGTCATGATTTTGTTAATTGTGATGAATATTGTCAAATTGATTGCTACTGATGATTGTTGATGCGAATTGGTGAAATTGGTAAAATTGATGAATAGTGAATATTATTGTGAACTTCATTGGAGACTAAATGATACAAATTGGTAGAATTGATGTCATTGAGAAACATGTATTAGTATTGTGGTTTTGATAACTTGATATTGTCAATATTGGTAAAAATGATCTTATTGGTATGTTTAGTCAACATTGAATAACCTATTGAAATTGGTTGCTATGGGAAAAATAACACATTGAAATAAATTATGGCTTTTGTATTTTGGCTTGATCATTGAACTCATTGGATATTGATAAATTAGACTTAATGAATGGTTTATTGAAAACGATGTACCTTGATGAATGAAAACGTGGTATTAAAACCAAATGCCCTTATACTTGCTCTAGAAGATAGAAGGTAAGGCATGCCTAGGGATTAGAAGTACTTCGGCACGAATATATCGTGTTTCTTGGCGCGGAAGCCATATTGGGACTTCGGTCCATATTGTATTGGGACATTAGTCCACAGAGGACTTCGGTCCATATTGGGACTTTGGTCCATATTGGGACTTTGGTCCACAGAGGATTTTGGTCGATATTGGGACTTCAGTCCATATTGAATTGGAAATTCGGTTCATATTGGGACAAGGGTCCATATTGAATCCCGTTTTCTATTCTATGGTTTGTTTTTGGGCATTGGTTAATAAATCCGAATATTGTCATTGATAAAGTATTGCAAATTATTCTCGAGATGCGAATGGATAATGTTCTTGATGTGAACATTAACATTGATATTGTTTATTTGAAAAATATTATTATTATTATTGAGAAATTGATATTAATTGAACATATATCATTGATAATCTTAATAATAATGACTAAATACCATGACTATATAGGTTCATTTGTGTAGCATTAGTGTGTGTCTCATTACCCTTAATTGCTCATAAATGGATTGTTGCAATTCATGTGAAAATTGACCTAATTGTGAGATAATTAATTCACATCTATAAGTCATAATTGAATTATATGGCTAATGTGAATAGCTTGACTTAACTTGAAGAATAAGTGAAAACTTGGTTAACTAGGAGCTTATGTATGTTATGTGCATGATCATGATGTTGGGTCGTGTAATTGAATAGTCAACCCTTAGTCCAACCCCTTTGATGAGTTGCTTTTGTGACATTTTGTTCTCTTATAAAATGGATTGGGTTAAAACTCTTATTGTTGAACAAATGTGTACTTGGAGTGTCCCTAGTGTTGTTATGTCAATCTTGGTTTCCAAATTGGATTTACAAACCTTAACTAAGAGCTTTGAAAATAAATTGAGAAAGCTTTGGTGTATTGAAGTTCTATATGAGATGTTTCGGAACTAAAAGAATCATGAAACAAATGTATTTTAATGCACTGATCCTAGGGTGTTTCTAGGTGTTTAAGATGTCTATCAAGTCCATAAATTGTTTTTGGAATGATTCATAAACTCAAAGAAGGGTTTTGGTGGTGTAAAAGTGAAGAAAAATCATGTTTTTGAAGTCCTAGAAAAACTGGGCGCCTTAGTTCGCACCCTAGTAAGCAACCAGGACACGAACCAGGAGGCGAAAAGTAGTACCGAAGTTATTTTTGTGCACTGGGCACCCTGGTCAGGCTTACCAGGGCGCCCGGGTCTAAATAGCAAACTTTTGGGCTTCCGTTCTCCTTCGTCCAAACTTCGAATTGGGTTCCGTTTGCGGCTATGGATTTGTATTTGAGTCTTGTTTTCAACCATATCTTTATATTTTAAAAATAATATCATTTGAGAATCGAGATTTTTAAAATACTCTAAGACTATCAGAAAATTCAGCTTTTATGTAAAATAAAATGTTCTTTTCTATTGATTTAAAAATGCTTTAGTTTACTTCTTTTCGACCATAAATGAAGAAGTAAATGTACCATAATATTATGATGTCCTCTTGTAAGGCTCAAATGGATTGAATTGACTTGTGAACGTTAATTGTGATGTAAGTGACGTTTACAAGACCATGTTAAGTGTATAAATGACATGATAGTGAATTGTTTTAGGTTGTATGACTTGTAAGTGTTTATTTGTTTTTGTAAGTTCAAAAAGAGGTTATTGACATCTTTTGATTTTCAAAGTCCTTATAGTCTACGAACATTTTAAGTTACGTTATCTATGTTTTGTAAGCTTAAAGATTCTTTGTCTAGATGTTGGGTTTTCATCTATGAATTGTATGATTGATAATTGCCTTCATGAACATTAAAAATTGAATAAGATGAATTATATGACTTGCTTAATTGATTGTAAGGATCGATTGAAGGGTTGACTCGATTGACTAAGGAACTCTAGTAAGTTCACTAGTTGTATTGCTTGCCATTTAATTACATATATTGGTGTGTTTAAAAACCACTATTTCAAATTGTATTCGAACCAAAGGTGAATTTTGAATTTTTAACCATTCATTCAATTTGTCTTCCTACCAATTTATTTTGGCTATTTTAAAGCTTTAATTGATATTGAACATGGTCTTGATAAAAACGTTTTGAACGTATTTGAACATGCTTGAGTTTTACAAATTTGGAACTCTTGTAATATTTTTCTATTGATTGAATGTCATTGTAAGAAGAGTTCCTTATGTATTTTCCTATAAGCATTGGAAGTATTACATTAGTCGAATGTCTTCTTAAATTCGGGTTGTTGGACTAAGCGCGGGGTTTTGGCTATTAATTGATTACTCATTGATTGTTGTTCAATTGATGGATCGATGGTATGACCACTTGATTGTTTATTGATTGATTGATTGATTCATTGATCGCTTCTTGATTGATTGATCGATCGTCTTGATTGACTCGATTGTATTGATTGTCTTGTGATTGCACTATTGATTGATGGATCCATATTGTTTATGATAAAGAGAAATTATATTAATCTTAATGATTGGTAAACCATATAATGAAGATGAATGTGTGACATAACATGTCTCGATTGGTACACTAGCATGATTGATTGCTAGGAATTAATTGTGCTTGACTTCTATATGTTAAGGTGAGCTTAGATATGCTCACATTAGAATTTCATTGTGTGATAAAGCATTGCATATCGTCGGAAATGTAAGAGCATTTGTGTGTGCTTGTTTGGGACATGGAATGCAAACCAGGCGTGTGCCTGGCCCTTCTTTTTTTCTTTTTCTTTTCCCCTTGAATTGTGTGTAGGTTCGATCGAGAAGGTATATGGTATTTAAGCTCTTATGGTGAAGTCCATTAATGTTGTAACCACTCATACATGTATTTCAGATCTTATCATTTTTGTAAATAAGCTCACATGTATTTGAATTACGATTGTAAAAGATGTTTTATCCATTTGAAAATTCTAAACATTGTCCATCTAAGATTTAAACAAAGTATTTTATGTTTAAGAAAGTAATGTCTTTATTCGTCTTCCGCAAAAATATTGTATAAAATGATTGACATTTGAAATTGTTCCTAAATTGTAAATTGCAATTGCATTGTTAATGTGGCGAATCGGACCATCCGTTGCGGTCTCGGCCGGGGCGGGAGTTCGACGCTACAATACTTGAAGGGTGCTTATTCAAAACATATCTTATCGGTTCTGGATAAGGGTGCATAGCATGAAGTGAGTGGTGAGTCTAGAATGATGGTTCTCCTTATGATTAAAATGAAACAGACGGACCCCCGGAAAAAAAAGAAAAGAATTTCTCTGCAAGTGAGTTCCATAAAAATAAAAAGTGTGGTATTTGTAATTTACTAAGAGCATTCTCGAAATTACTTGTTGTAACAGGAAACCCTGCTTTAACGGAGGCTATTGCATAGCGAGACTCTCTCTTATGTTCATCACCCATTCCTTGACGCAGGTAGCTTATTTATTTATTGCCACTGTTTTCCGTTGTTCATTCAAATACTTTAGACTTTTTTGCTTTTAATTTAGTTGTTATCAATTATAAGTTTATTTTAAGTGGATAGACTTAACATTAAATTGTCTTGGATTAGACATCAGAAGAACAGGTGTGCTCATCTCCTGCTTTAGAGACGGGGATCAAACCCTATTTTAGGCGAAGCTATTGCATTACGAGAATCTCTTCGTCACTCCTTTCATGATGCAGATTAATTGCCAAAAACTATTTTTCATGGTTGATTTAAATACTCTAGACTTTTCTACTTTAATTAAGTTATTGTAGATTACAAATTCATTTAATTGAATAGACCTAATATTAAATTGTTTTGGATTAGACATTAGGATGCTAATCTCTTAGCTGAGCCTCTATACCGAGGTTTTGAAAACCGGACCGGCCCGAACTCGGTTAACTGGGATCCGGTAGCCAATCCGGTCAGGTTCAACTTAAAACCCACAAACTATATAAAACTGTTTTGAACCAGGTAGAACCGGGTTGAACCAGCAAACTGGAGAACCGGCGTCAACCCTGGTTTTTTTTTCTCAATTTTATACTTTTGCTTTTCTCTTCACGATTAGGTTTTTCTTTCCTTCTCGACGACTCTTATCTAATTCGATCTTCTCGTTCTCTCTCAGGCACATACATCCATCCACTTCCTTTTGACGGTTCTACTTCAATCTTCTCTCAATTTCCTAGTTTCTATAATTGTTGAAGCCTCCTCCAATCAGCTCAAGCTTGGTGTTCGTCGCTGCCTGCTTGGTATGCTTTGAGCGCATTCACACTAAGATGAGGAATCAATTGAAGCATGAAATGTTGAATGATCTTGTTTATATTCATTATAATTTGCGATTGAGAAATAGGTGAGTTATTACATAATGTAGTATATGATTTCTTCTTATATTAGTGAATCTTACATTATTGTTAGGTTGAAAAGTTCTAAAAGATCTTGTATTAATATTAATATTTGCATTTATGTAAACATATTAATATTTATGTTTTAATTGCTAGGTTGAAAATTTTTAAAAGGTCATTTGATCCAATTGATTATTAATCAATTGAAGAAATGGAATACTGGTTTATAGAAAGAGAAGAAGAAGAGCGTGACTATGATGAACTTGAAAAAATGATGGAAGAATAGGTTCCAAAAGATAATGGGAGCAAAGTATTCAATATTTGTGGTTAAGTTAATTTGATTTTATTTTTCATTTATGGATTAAGTTTGAATACTCAAATTTGTATGAATATTTAATTAATTATACTTATTTGTTTTTAGATTTTAAGGATTTAGATGTAGAATTACGAGAAAAAGAGGAAAAACAAGAAAATGATTAAGAGTATCTACAACGGGGTGCTGCAACTAGATGCTCATAGGAGAGAGAATGATATTTTAATTGTTATTTAAGAGTTCAAGAAAGAGAGAGAATAACAGATGTTCCTTCTAGCATCGATGTTAAAAAAAATAATTAAATTAAATAAAAGGATGATATAATTCAATATTTATTACTCCCTCCCTACCACTATTGTTGCAACATTTCCTTTTTGCACATTTATCGAGATATAATTTCAACGGTAAATATTTTTAATTATACACTACTAAAAATTATGGTAATTTTATATTTAAAAAGTAGACATTACAACGAATAAAACAAGATCTCACTTGACTATATTTTTCCGTATATCTAAGTCACAATATGCAAAATAAGATTAGTCGAGAATAGTGTCCAGAACCATAATGTTGCAAGTAAAATGGGACGGAGGTAGTATTATTATCCAATACGTAGATGATGGTTTCTATTGAAAACGCTACCATTGCATCATAGGAGAGGTGTTATGTTGTGTAGGACCTACTATTAGCATCACTCACGGGTGCTACTGCTAGGGATGTTTAATGAAAAATTTTATGTTATCTCGAGGAGTGTTGGAAGAACTTGGTGCTGTTTTGGATTATTTGATTGTTTTTGAATTGTTTCGTGGTTTAGTCTATTTTATTAAAATTGTGACAAATTTATTTTTGAAATTATGTAATTTGTTTTTATTGTTATTTAGTTCATGTTATAAATTGGTGATAGATTTATTTTTAAGTTAATTTAAATAAATTTTATTTTTTATTTATAAAATATACCTACAAAATTATTTTTCGATAAATAAAAAAAAATCGATTCAACTCGGTCCGAGTGGAACTCGGTCCGAGTGGGATAGGTCCGTTTGATGTTTGGTCCGATTTTCAAAACGTTGCTCTATACACACTAATCATTTCCAACTGCGGATCGACCCTCTGTCTGCCTATATTTTGCACCTTAATTCTTAATGAAATGATGAGTTATTCTTCTTTTACTTTTATTTTAAGAAACTATAAAAATTATGTTATTAAATATAATTATTACATTAAATATTTCATTATTACAACTTACTTTGCACCCTGTCTTTAATTTTACTTTTTTAATTAAAAAAAATAAAATAAAGAAGAAGCAGTAAACACACAGTAAGAACAAATCTTTAACCTCCCTGAGTGGACAACTCCGTCGAAACGGTGCCCTAATTCTGCAAATACTTTCCCGCTCCGATTTCCAGAAACCAATCTGGGAAAAGCCAATTTGAGCAGAGTAAATTAACCCTGGCTTCGGACATCTGGAAGCGCCTGTTCCCACCACGACGCTCCAGAAGGTATCTCCCACTCACAGTCATCCCCCAGATCACCACAGGGATGGACATTAACCTCTTCAAGTTCTGCGCTGGCCTCAGAGTCCTCGGCTACTTGATGGTCATTTTAGTCGCCGCAATCATCGCTGTCTCCTACTACGCTGTCGTTGTCGTCACTTGTATCCCGCGCCTGCTCCTCGGTCAACTCCATTCATTCTTCGCTATAATTGCAATCATCCTTTTTCATTTTCTGGTAATTGCAAATTCGAATCTCTATTGCTCTATCACTGCCATCTGGTTTTGAATGTTATATTTTTGCCTGTAGACTGAAAACTAGTGAATTTGTTGATAGCTTGTAATGTTATCCTGGAGCTATGTTAGGGTAGTGTTTCGGGACCCAGGTTCCGTGCCTGAGAATTGGAGGCCGGTTTTGTCATTAGAGGAGAATTTGGAGGCTGGTAGTGCTTCTCTTGATTTGCCGGATAATATGGTACCTGTTGGGTTGGATTCAACACAGTCCTTGCCTCAAAGATCGAATAGAGTTGCTTATTGTGATAAATGCCGTAATGGGAAACCTCCTCGATGCCATCATTGTTCTGTTTGTAAGACTGATTTGATCCTTTCTTCGATTAGTTTGTTGGCTTTGTGATTGATTTTACTTTGATAAGTTGGATTTAGGTAACTTTGTGCTAGTTGAGACTCAGGTACATATGTTGAACTAGTGTGTTGATTGTTATATTATCATTTTGGTGATGTCTTTCCTCATATGGTTTCTTCCGTGGATCCAATGTCTTGAAAGATGATTTTTAATGTTTTTCCTTTTAAATTTACTGTAGTATATAGCTCTCTCACATACTTATTCCTTCGTCGTCTTCCTTATGTTTCACCTTTTTTTAAATGTCCTAAGGAATGACTATATGCATGATTTCATGATTTCCTATTTTGGTACGCTCAGAGTGTTTTCCTATGTACTATACTGTATTTATTTAAAAATGGAATTCTATGTGTTGCATTCAGTTAACAAGAAGTTTGTTTCTTTTTTAGCTTCTTGATTTGGGTACCGTTTGTACATTCTGTAGGTTTCCGATAGCTGCCATATAGTAGAATATCTTGAATTACTGTAGATTTTTGGCTTGATTTGTCTTTCTACGATCATTTGCTTATGTTATTGTAGGTCAGAGATGTGTTCTCAAGATGGACCACCATTGTGTCTGGGTGGTGAATTGTGTTGGAGCTCGTAATTATAAGTACTTCTTGCTTTTCTTGGTAAGTGTTAACTGAAGTTGTTACTATTTTTGTAGAAACAGATATAGATGTTGTATGTTACTCCTGTGGGTTCACATGCCCTATTAAATATTAATGGTCAACTCTAAAGATGCTATTATGTCCCTTCACATATTTTTCTTAATGATGTATTAATTTGATTAAAGTAACTGGTATATTTACTTTGTTTTTGCTTTCTTTCTCAACTCCTATCTGCCGTAAAGCTGTATACATTTCTAGAGACAACGTTGGATGTTATAGTGTTGCTGCCAAATTTCATTGAATTCTTTGGCAGGGCCAAGAACCATGCTGCTTCTCCTGCCAATTTAGCAGTCATCTTTTTGGCTTTTGGTGAGTTGTTCAGCATATAATTTATCTTCATTAGTTCTATGTAATTTTCTTTATGTTTCTCACAAATTGTTTACTGTCATGCAGTTCTTAACTTGGCTTTTGCTTTAAGCCTTCTCTGTTTCATAGTTATGCACGCATCTCTTCTTTCAAGCAACACCACATCAATAGAGGTAACTAATTCAACAGCTTCTCAGTTTTCTTCAACTAGTTTTTCCTTTATGTTCATTATTCTGTTTTGAGATGCAATAATTAAATTAGAACCTTACAGTCATTGGAGAACGACCATGATTTCTAGTCTTCCTTGCTTTGAAGAATGCACTTTGAGAACACATGTATTTGGTGGTCCAATTAATTAATACATACATAATGCACGATCTATGCACCCATCATTGTTCTATTATTTGCATGCCAAGTTAACAGTGACGCAAATCATGAAGTCAGTTGTAATTTATTACACTTCTGGTGCTCTGCTCAGACTTTGCACACATTGGCTGGTGATGTCATTGTTTAACTGTTTTGTATTTTGTGTTGATATTTTTTTTTAGGTTCATGAGAAAAAAGGATCACTGAGATGGAAGTATGACATAGGCAAGAAGAAGAATTTCGAGCAGGTGATGTTCTTCCCAACTCTCCATACTTACTATTGAAGTGTTGGTTTCTCTTTCACTAGCACATATAATGATATAAAAGCGTGTTTATGAGCTCATCCATGTCTGCAAGTATTGCAAAACAGAAAGAATCCGATAGATAACTATCTATCAATCACTATCAAAATTCTTAATAGGACTTACTGAAAAGATACATAAAGCTATCAAATACATTGCTCAAATACGTAGTTCATCTGGTCATAGTGATAAATAGAAAACACCCTGTAGGAGTTGGGGTGGATTGCATTTGCCTTGGTTCTTATGGTCTGATGGTATTTCCCTGTTAGGTTTTTGGCACAAAGAAGAAGTTATGGCTATTGCCCTTATTCTCAAAAGAGGATTTAGACAATATACCTGCCTTACACGGCCTAGAATTTCCGACTCGATCAGATGTTTAGATTTGGAAGTTGGGGAACCTTACAGTTTGCTAGAGCCACTTGAGCTGTATCATAATATGTATTCCATTCTGTGAAGGTATTTTTTTGTTACAAGTGTAAATCAATAGAAATGAAGAGGAAATAAGTGAGGATGTGTATTTAGACTGAGATGAGAATAATATATTCTTCTTCTTCTTTCCTTCGTTCATTTTCAATTATTTTAAAGATCTTGTAAAACAACCATAGCTGATTTGGACTTAAAAAATATTCATAGATGCACGAAGGTGTGGGAAAAAAATTAATGAGGTGGTCTATTTCTTACCCTTTGATATTTTGTCTGAAAATGAAACTAAAGAGTAACTTCAAATGATAAAAGACAAAATAAGGAACGATTCTATTAATGCCTTTCGTATAGTTAAAACCTATGAGACAACTTGAAGTGGTTGACTACCGTCAGAGCTGTTTCATTTGTCATGCTTCGTTGAATAAAATACCATTTCAAACAAATTTATCCGTAGAGGATAATAATCGTTGAACTAAAGTCAACGTTTGAGGGCACTCTGGGTTCTGATGTATATGTATGGGTTTATGTTATCTTTTTTTGCCATTTCCTCAACGCTCAAGCATTCCAATAAAACAAAATAAAAAATGAAATATTACCATATCCCTGGATAGCTAATTAGGACTGAGAATAGAACAAGGTAAAATCTAAAACATCAACCAAGTAACCAATATCAAACACGAAATCATTCATGCGGAAAAGAGATAGAGACGGGAAGTGATAGAGATGAGTCATCTAATAAGTCAGTTTCTGGACCTCTTCAACCAGTGAAGGCAAGATTCTCATTTTCGGCTTTTGCATCATCTCTTCTCTTCATAAAATAAAACTTCTCTAAATACACCTACCCCACTATATCACCCTACTGAATAAATATTCGCAATTTGATACTAAATTAAAAAAGTGCAGAGAATCTCTATGGTATGGTATATATACCCTAGTGTACTTAACAATAATATTATAGCATGACGTGATCATCAATGAACAATGATTAGATTTGAGAAAAACAAAGAAAATGAATAGTACTATCTTCGATCATTGCTCCTCCGGATGATGAACTGAGAAACCAACCTTGTTGGGGGAGTTACAGATGTCGGAAACCAAGACAGCAAACCAGATGAAAACAGGAGTGATTAATAATATAAGACCAAAGGGGACAATCCACAGTTGACTATATGTTGAATGATATTGATACTCCCAAAACCCTAATAACATGCCCCCACTTATGCTCATCACCAACGACCACCAAATACACATCCATGTCTTTGATGATGATGATTCCTTCTTGTTGTCCTCAATCTCCTCTTCTTTTTGACCCTTTTCCATCTATCTGGTATATGTATTAACAATTTTGAAAGACAAGATGAAGAGGAAATATATTATATAGATGGGTGAGCTGTGTGTGATGAATCAGAGGGGAGGTGTGATCGGATGGAGATACATGAGCTGTGGGGTGAGATTAAGAAAAGCTGTGTGAGCTACCATCATACGTGGCTTTTCATCGAAGTTGTTGTTTGTTTTAAAGAATAAATGTAATGAAGAAATGATTACGTAAATAAATTCACTAATGTATCCATCTGGGGTAGATTCCATTTGTTTATTTAATACTATTGCGTTCCTGTAGGGATTATATGTATATAATATATCGAAGTAGTGAGTGGAATTATTTTCTTAAAATAGAAAAATGATCAAGCACGTCAGACAAGCTAGGATGAATCTTGTTATAAAAAGGGTAGTTCGTAATTTTGACTATTTTATTTAAAAAATTATATTTTTAGATTAATATTAAAATTTGGATTATTTTCAAAAACATCCAATTTTTTCAAACGTTTCACTTTGAACATCCGATTTTGAAAAGTTTTAGAAAATAACTCCCAAAATCAAAACCACTAGTGGTTTTGGTATTTTTGTGAGCGGTTTTGGTGTTATACAGTGGTTTTGAAATTTTATATGTTTTAATTTGGAGATTCGGAAATTATCTAAAATCAAAATTACTCATACAATACCAAAACCGCTCACAAAAATACCAAAACCATTAGTGGTTTTGATTTTGGGGTTGTTTTCTAAAACTTTTCAAAACTCGGTGCTCAAAGTGAAACGTTTGAAAAAATGGAGTGTTTTTGGAAATAACCCTTAAAAATTTTATAATTTTTTTTAATAAAAAATAGATAAAATAACCCCTAATCCTTTGACATTAATATAAATACATTTAGTAGCTTTCGATACTATACTATGTATCGAAAAACAATTTTCGGTATATAATATCGGAAAGTTAAAATTTGCTTCCTAAGAGCGTACACCAAAATTAGATTTGAATTTTTTCTACTTTTCGGTGTATAATACCGAAAAATAAATTTTTATTTTTTATTAAACATGTGGAAGTAAATCTAATTTTTGTCTTATTTTCCGGTACCATTTTTATTTTATTAAAAATTTAATTTTATAATTTTTTAATAAAAAATTTAAAAATTTAAAAATTAGAAATTTAAAATAATTTTTTAAAAAACATATTTTAGCTATAAAATATGGTTTCTTGCAGTGATGATGCATATTATAAAGACTTGCATTTTATACTTTAACATAAAACCGTTAGTCTTCTCTGTGTAAAGATGCATATTTCATATCCAAAAGAACACATATTTAAGAAGAGAACACGTTGATTTATTTTCAAAAGAACAGACAAAGTAGCTTTTACTAATTTCTTATGAACTTTACTATATAAACGGCAGATACACATTTATATATTTTTTGAGGAGAGAGCCCAAAATAAACGACTCTACTGGAAAAGGACCGGATCGGAATCGGAGATGGGCTCGATCCAAAAAATAGCCCATAAAAAGGATCCGTATGTATGTGGAAAACAAAACAAAACAGTGGATGACAATCTTCACACGAGGGATGATGAAGATTTGTTACGCCACGTAAGCGAATAGGATAAGCTTGACCAGACCAAACTATATAGGGGTACAATTGTCAAGTTTGAAAATATAGGAAGTTGCCTTGCAATCTCCTCCTCCTAGTCAATTGAATTTTGACATGCAAAATTAGATGAAGGAAAACAACTTCTTATTTTGGATTTTCTCAATTATTGGATATCAGTCATAATTTTCTTATTTGTTTTCTTGTCCACATCTTTCACTGAAATTTAATGTTCAGAATTATCCACCCTTCTAAATTACTTGGTTGCCCTCCTTTCTCAACTTTACAACAGATAACTCATATTAATTAACAAGTTAGCTTGCTGTCTTCAAATTTGTATTTTAATTGAAGCTAATGAAGGGTATAATAAATAAAAATGTATATCAACTTTATTCTAAAATCAAATTCACTTCAATTATAAACATAATATTATTATTTTAGTATCTATAAAAATATATTTTTATTAAAATTTTGTCTATTATATTAAATTTTCAATAAAATATCAATTAAAAATTTTAAAAATATTATAAATATTTAATATATAAATATTTTAAAATTATTTCTTTTAGAAAATATATTCAAAATTATTTTATGAATAATAATATTAATAATAAATTTCTCACCTAAATAACTCTTAAAAAAAACACATAAATAACCATAAATGAATTACTATAATTTTTTAAAGTATGGAATGTATATTTATAATAAAAATAATAATTTGACTATTAAAATTAGTAAAATAATAATAATAAATTTAATAAATAAAATTTCTCGCTAAAATAAAAAAATTTACTTTATTTTGATAAATTTGTAAAAATTAATATACTAATATAATTTCCACTTTAAAATTTCTATTAATAAATTTAACGTATTTTTAAAATAAAAAATTATACAAAGACGTGTAATTTAGGGTGAAAAAATTTGATTAATTTAGTATATTTTAAAATTTTAATTTCGAACATAATTTTCAAAAAAAAAATTATTAACTAATTTTAAATTTAAATAATCAAAAATTAAGATATTTTTATAAAATTATTAAGATAAAAGAAAAAGAAAAACTTAATACAGGACTATAATATGGGCAAATTTGTAATTTCGAACCATTTTCATAGTCCGCTAGCCACGCAAAAAACGCGGTGATAGGATAGTAAAAAACAGAGGTGGACCCAAAACATGGAGGACCCACTTCCTCTCCCAAGTACCAAACCCATTCGACACCACTCGTGCCTCTCCACCATTTTCTTATTCATCTCCTCCATCACATTTTCCATTTGCCTCTGTCGGATTTTGGAGTTGAGAATGAGCAAGAAAGCACAGCCGGCCACGAGGACACGCGTAGGAAAATATGAATTGGGTAGGACTCTTGGCGAGGGCAGTTTTGCCAAGGTCAAGTTCGCCAAGCACGTCCAGAATGGTGGATTCTTCGCCATCAAAATTCTTGACCGTGATCATGTTCTCCGTCACAAAATGGTCGAACAGGTATCGTTATGCGCCATCTCTACCTTTCTTACAGATTCAAACATGCAGCTTCATTATTTTTTTTTTTAATGTTGAAAGAATATTCATTTTGTTTATTCTCGTGGGGCCGAGTTGATTGTATATGTGGTTTGGTCACTGTTGTTTTGACTATTGTTGATGGATTTGATATTCGTGTTCATTTCTTTACTGTTAGAATTAATGATTGACTTTTAATTGATAATTTTTTTTAATGATCTGTGATTCATTTTGACAGATAAAAACAGAAATAGCTACAATGAAGCTGATCAAACATCCAAATGTTGTCAGCATCTTTGAGGTTTAACATAGTTGAATTTTTAATTGAGAAAGTACAATATCTGGAGATTTTTTCACATTTAAAACCCTTTTGACTTAACTAGTTTTATTTTGTTGTTTTTGTAGGTTATGGCCAGCAAATCAAAGATCTACATTGTTCTAGAATACATTGATGGAGGCGAACTATTTGATAAAATTGTAAGATACTGTTCTTCTTGGGGTAAAATGTGCATTTTTCAAATACTAAACCCTTTGTAATATTGTGGTTATTGTTATTTATTTATTTTATTTTTGATTTTTTTACATGTTGGATTGCTAGTCTAAGAAAGGTAGACTGAAAGAAGATGAAGCCAGGAGTTATTTCCATCAGCTTGTTAATGCTGTGGATTACTGTCATAGTAGAGGAGTATTTCATAGAGATTTAAAGGTTCAACTAATGTTGTTTTAGTTAAGCTTACTGGTTTCTCATGAATTGTGTTGTGCTTTATACTGATACTAAAATTTATTAACTTGGAAATTCTTTATTTGCCGTATGTCATTGCAGCCTGAGAATCTTCTTTTGGACTCTGATGGCGTTCTTAAAGTGACCGATTTTGGTTTGAGTGCTTTTTCCAATCAACTACGGGTAACGGCTCATTAATTGCTACCAAAATTTTAAGAAACTTGTGCTTGTTGAGAATGATTATGTGTTGATATATTCCTTATTTGGAGTTCACTATTTGCTAATTTGTTGGCTGCGCGTGTTTAAGGTAATTATGCGTAAATAGAAAAATTGGGGAAAAAAGGTGTTGATATAACATATTGTTTTGGTTTATAATGATTAGTAGTTAAAAGATTTCATGTGAGGCCTGGATTTTCTGGCTTAGATAATAGTAACTAAAAGATTCAATATTGAATGTAATGTTCTGTAAGATTTCACGTTTTTAATACCAATTTTGCTGAATAAAGAAATTGATATTCCTAGTAATAATACATGACAAGGGCAGCTCTAACTAACGAAACAATTGTTTAGGAGGATGGACTGCTTCATACTGCTTGTGGAACTCCAAATTACGTTGCACCTGAGGTATGCATTATCTTTAACTTGCAAGAATGGGTGATACATGTTTCGGAGTTTGATGTTTTGTTTTTCCATCAGGTGCTTAATGACAAAGGTTATAATGGTACGTCTTCGGATGTCTGGTCTTGTGGAGTCATCCTCTTTGTACTTATGGCTGGATACTTGCCTTTTGATGAGGCAAATCTTATGACATTGTATAAAAAGGTAGTTATATTTGTTTGATTTTGCAATTGATTGAATGAAAACAGTGCTGATCACTGTCCATTCAATTCCAGATCTGCAGGGCTGACTTCTCATGTCCCTCATGGTTTTCATCTGGTGCAAAGAGATTCATCAAGCGCATTCTTGATCCAAATCCTCTCACAGTGAGCTCCAATGACCTTTAATACATACTTGAATCATGATTGTTTTTCTATTTAAATTTAATTCTACCTTATATTAAGACATTTTAATCATAATTTTGAAGAAAATTTAGAACATTTGCTCTATTAAATTTTAATAGATGAAAAAAGGGACACCCCAGGTTATTTCTATTTTTTGGTTAATAATCAAACTATGAGTATGATCTTATGTGTACAAATGTGTATTGGTAATATTTTCTGTATCTATTTTCCATGTTATATTTTGACTTCTGGTTTGATTACAGAGGATTACTATTGCTGAAATCTTAGAGGATGAATGGTTTAAAAAAGGTTACAAACCACCCCAGTTCCATTATGAGGAGAGTTCGAATGTTGATGATGTAGATGCTGCTTTTAATAACTCAAAGGTAACAAACGATCATTTTTAGCATTAGTTCTTGTGTTCGAACAAAAAACTAATCAAGAATGAGTTTTAACCAATGGTATTTCGTGAGGCCTATCTAGCATTCATTTTCTAATTTTCCAGATTTATATGTTAACAGTTTTGTGTGATTATGCAGAAGAATATAGAAATGGGTTCAGAACTTATATACCTTTTTCTTTTGGCAGGAAAATCTTGTGACTGAAAGGCGGGAAAAACCAGTGACAATGAACGCTTTCGAGCTCATCTCTAGGTCACAACAATTCAACTTGGAGAATCTGTTTGAGAAAGAGTCTGTAAGTGTTATGATGTTTCTTCAGTATTTGAGAAAATTGACAATAATTTGTATACTTTTGAATCATTGGAGCTGGAAAGATATGTCTTTTATGAACGAAATGCTTTTTTCTATTGGTCCTAGGTCTTTCCTACTAATCAATACAGTGAGACTGTTTGATATCAAGTTTTCGGATAATTTTTGGAGATTTAAAAAAAACAAACAAACTAGATTTATGTATTTTGTTAATATGGTTCCATTTTTTTATATGTTATTTTAAAAGCTAAAATATTACTCATAATAGTGCCTTATATACAATGCCACTGTCTAACTCACATTGATTATGTTTTCATCTTTCATCGCCAATTACATTAATTATCTCTTCCATTGCTGGAAATTTCAATCCTAGGGATTTGTGAAGCGAGAAACACGTTTTACTTCTCAATGCCCTGCAAATGAAATCATGTCTAAAATTGAGGAAGCTGCAAAGCCTCTGGGCTTTAATGTTCAAAAGAAAAACTACAAGGTAAAATTTTCTCATGTACCAACTATACTTGGCTCTGTATTTGTTATTTGTCAGTTCTGTTACTTCTAATGCCTTCAAAAATAATGTTTATTGATTGATTTGATATATAAAACCATTGTAGATACGGATGGAAGGGGACAAAAGTGGAAGGAAAGGGCAGCTTGCTGTTGCTACTGAGGTAATCAACATTTTTTATTTTATTTATTTATTATTGTGTCTTTGATTTAGTTTTAACAAATTTAATTTCCCCTGGAATTACCAGGAATATCTTTATTTGAATTTAGATCAATATTCTTAAAAAGTCTTAATGATTTGATCCTTGAATTGGTATGGGTAAATAATTTTTTTTTTAATTAAGTCTTTGTGTTTCTCTTTGGATAAAAATACTTATTCACCACTTCTAATAATGATAGTACACATGTTTAATCTTGCAATATATATATATATATATATATATATATATATATATTAATTTTTCAAAGTTAAACTTCATGGCCTTGATTCATCAAGGTAGTAAATGGATGATTTAGAGAATGTAAATGTTTTTATTGCTCTATAATGTGGAAAATTCTCTTGAATTTAATGTTACCTATAGGTTTCTGTACTCGGTTCATTTACAATGTTCACTACACATATTCATTAAGTGTTTTTTTTGGGCTTATTGGTGTTTAACAAGTTTGCCGGCTGCTATGCATATCTCCCTGTAATTATATATACTCGCAGTGTTGTTTATTCTGTAAACCATGCTGCATCTTTTGTTCTTTCCTCCAATGCAATGTATGCTGCTGTATATTTATATAAAATCATTGTAGCAATTTAAGAATCATAGATAAAAGGACGAGTAGAATATAATATCTAAGCACATGAAGAGTAACTATTGGTTTAATTCTATCTTTATCATTACTATGAAAAAAAATGTATGTAACATTACCATTCTGTTCCAATTGGAGTTTGACTCTGTACAGATAGTTAAACAAACTGATTTCAAATCTCAGGTGTTTGAGGTGGCTCCATCCTTTCACATGGTTGAGGTCCGAAAAACCAAAGGCGATACATTAGAGTTCCACAAGGCATGGTCTACCCTTACTATTTTATTTGGTTCAAAAGATGTATCCAAAACAGTAGATGAATTCAATTCTGTTTGAAGTGTGTAATGATGAAGTTATTCTGTTTTGCAGTTCTACAAAAATTTGTCAACTGGGCTAAAAGATGTGGTGTGGAAAACTGAAGATATATCAGAAGAAGTGAAGTGATCTGTTAATTTTAAAAAGAAATCAGGAAGATGGTACATATATTAGTCTCTACTTCCTCCTGAGTTTTTATCAAGTTTGGTTGGTGTTTGCAATTTCATGAGATCCCCAAACAAAAAGACTGGTTGTATTGTCCTCCAACCAGGTAGACCACATTTGTCCACCATTTTCATTATGAATGCAAAAAGTCGCATTCATTATCAAACTTTTGTGTACAAAACAAATGCTTCTTAGACAAATCTCAATTTAAAGTTCATCTCCAATGTTATCATAATTTCTCTTTATTTTTAATCAGTTCAACTCTTTATTACATTATATTCCAATATTTTATTTATTTATTTAATTTATTTTAAAATAATTTAAATTTAAATATTAAAAAAATGATTGAAGTAAATCATCTCTACTATCACGAAATAATTTAATGCATTTAATTAAAAATTAAATTTAGTTAGAATTATAGGGCGAATGTAATGTAAAGAAAAGGGAAAAATATTTCAAGAACGCAAAAAAAATCTACTACTATTTTGAAAAGGATGTAAAAATAAATTTTTAAAAATTTAAAATTCGCACATTGACCAACGCGACATCAAGAGTATTTTGAAAAATTAGACTTAATCAAATTTTATTTAATTTTTTATTTTTATTTTTTAAAAACGAATTTATAATTATATTTGAAGTTTAAAAGACTCATTTAGAAGAATTATCACTACAGAAAAAATGGTTTTAATAAAACTACAACTTAATTTAAGATCAATTAGTAATGAATATATTTAATTGATTTTATTATTAATTAAAGATTATCATAATTTTTTTAAAATAAATGGTATTTAGTAATTAACTATTTTAAATGAAAGAATTAGTTATTTGATATTTATAAAAATCTATATTATGAAATGAAAAGGCCATACAAGTTTATAAACAGTCATAAATAAAATAGTCTGCCAAAGTACAATAAAACCAACGTTCAGAATAAAATAAAATAGGGCATGATAAAATTTACAATATAAATAGTCTGAGAAAACTAAATAAGTCGCGGCTAGGCTCCAAAAGAACTGTTCCCATCCTCGAGGACGATCTAACCTCCCTGTTATCCTAGTGATCCGAAGTCTGCAAGGTTTCCTAAGTAGTAAAAGCTTCATTAAGGTTCGACTTTCTTCCTCCAAAGACCTCGTACTCCTTGAACAAGTCATATTTGGTCTTCAGGTGACTCCACGACATGATGACCTTCAGATCCTCATCCAATTGGTTCTTCACCTCCTCTAAAGTGCTTCGCTGCTGCTCAGAATCCTTGAGTTGGAACGATGCCTCTTCAAACTTTGTGTGGAAGATTCATCTCTCCTTCTCTGTTTTGTCCAAACCCTCCAAGACATCAGTCTCCTTAGCTTGGAAGCTTTCATTCTCCGCTTTCTATCGATCGAGCTGGACCTTCTATCCCTTCATATGCTTACCAGCATGAATGTAAGCTTGCAAACCTTACAAAGAGAACAAGTTAGAAAACAATAGGAGACCATAAACTGAAAGTAAAAAAAAAAAGAAAAAAATTACCTGAAAGATTCGGGTGGACCCAAAGTCTAATAGAGTCTCATTCTTCAACTTATTTATTCGCGCATCATTTGCCTTAAGAGAAAAAGAGTTCAAGATTGGTGCTAAGAAGTCCGAATAAGCGAAAAAAGAGGCGTCCTTCGGAAAGAACAAAGTGTATCCCTCAGGCATCGACTCGAAGCCATCCTGGGCGCTAACACGAGGCTCATCAGATATGTGAACACTTTCACGCGGGTTCTTCAAGAGTAGCTCTTTCGCATTATCAAACTACATCACATCCACCTAAGGTTCCTCATCGAACTACTTATTTTGCGCTCCACTACCAACCCATTCAATAACATCTCTAAACTCACCTAAGTAATAACCATTTTCGTATGAAAAGCACAGAGGGGAAGAAGGTACCTTGTGATCTGGACCTTGTCTCTACCCACAAGAAGGTAGGAGAAATGTTGACTTCACTCAGGAGGGGTTCATTTTGCGCGAAGATATTTGTGTGAGGGTTTGTTTTGTTTCACTCTACTTGTTTGGCTCAAATGTCTCTCCACACGATGTGTCATTATCCAACCAGGGCCATAACAAGCGCTTACTAAGTCTTCCGCGTGATATTCGCACGAAGGCCTGGCACAATCGTACAATATATTTTTCGTGCGAGGGTTTAGCTCCACTTCTGCCTAAATTGTCTTCATGCAATATGATTTTTGCACGAGGGTTTAGCTCCACACCTGCCTAAGTTGTCTTCGCACAATATGCCTATCGTCCCGAGCCCTCCACTTCTAACACAGATCCCTAATTTTTTCTCATTTTTAAGCCGCACCGCGAGCTTTCCAAGCTTCATGGAAAATTCTAACACTTAGCTAAAAATATTGTGCGATAAGTACTTGAATCCTTCTTGAGTTATTGATCTAATAACTCAGGGTAGGGAGACTAACTGTTTGGTCAAAATTACTCTTAAGGGGATGAGGCCCAAAAAGGTGCACATAATTGGGGTGTTGTTGGGCCCTCGGTAGAATGGGTCTGGACTACTAAGAGTCCTATTATAACTTGAAAATGGACGATTAACACTGGTTGAGTTCAGGGCTAGCCAAACTTTTGATTCCTATCAGGATCAAAATAGGGAATTCTTAGTAAAAGAAGACTTCAACCTCTATATAAATGAGGGATCTCTCCAAGCGAGAGGACTTAGTAAGACTGCAATCACCATTAATAAATTTGCTCTCAACCAGTTCAAGATTCAATGACCCTCTCCAGAAACAACGTCAGTATCGCCAATGTGTGCTCATCTATCCATCTTTACGGGGATAGTGGGATAGCCTGTGGGAATCCTTCCTAAAAAATTCCACCACATCGAAGGGGTTGATTCTCATGTAGAAATTTGCTCCTTCATTATTTATATTTATATATATATTATGTGATATTATATACTAATAAAAATAATTATTTACTTAGATTATATGAATATTAAAACTTTTCTATGTCGAGTGCACGCTTTCTCTCTGTTTTAATGACACTGTCTTCATTTATTTTCTAACTTGATTTTTGTTTCCACGGAACAAATAAAATTGTTACAGTTGATTTCATAGCTACATTTCCCGCTATTAAGATATTGTTTCGCCTTCCCATAACTCGAACCCACGACCCCTTTGAATATAAGCATTGAGGAAACATGTTAAGTACCAGCAGAGCCATTGGATTAATTAGTATGATAATGGATTTTTAATTTATCTATAGTTAAATAATGGATTTTTTAATAAAAATAAATAATAAATATAAAAGAAAATAAAATTTGATATATATAAAATATTTAAAAAAAAATATTAAACGTAAATTAGTATGACATATATGAGAAAAATTCTTAGCTATATTTTAAAGAAAATAAATTTTGGTATAAATAAAATATTTTAAAGAAAAATATTAAAAGTAAATGCCTAGCTACATTTTGTTACATTATGACGTCAAAATAATTGTTACATATGGCATCTGTAGCTAAGTTTGCTATAACATTGATACGGATTTTTCGTAGCTACATTTCTCGCCATGTGACGCCAAAATAACTGCTACGTATTAGTATATCCGTAGCTATATTTTCCTCCATTATGGCACAAAAAAATTACTATGTTTTACATTCTGTAGCTAGCATTGCTACAACATTGCTAAAAATATCCGTAGTTATATTTCTCATTATTGTGGTGTCACAAAATTGCTACGTATCAAAATTTCGTAGCTAGCATTGCTACGAAATTGCTACATTAAAATTTTAGTTAGAATTTCAACCGATTCCGTAGCTAATCCATAGTAATACCGTCGTTACATTGCTACGGAAATAATCTGTAGCTAAATTCCGTAGCTATTTTAACATTTTCTTGTAGTGTTTCTGATGAGGAAAATGAGGATTTGGAGATCGAAAATGCACAGGATGGAGAGACTAGCACGAATTCTGTCTCATTGGACTGTTTTTAACATACAGTGTGGTCAATTTTCAAGCCATGAGAAATACGCTTGCTGATCTGTGGCACCCAATGGATGGTGTGGATATTTCTGAACTTGAAGGGAAACTGTTCTTGTTTCGATTTTTCAACAAGGTAAATTTGCTAGGATTTATAATGGAACACCATGGCTATTCAATAGGCATTTTTCGGTTTGGAAGCCTATTGGAAAAAGGGGAAATCCTCTTCACATTCCATTATTATTTATAGAATTGTGGTGCAAGTTATTGATTTACTAAGCGGCTTCATGAATGAAATACTTGCTATGATGCTGGGAATTTTGTGGGAGAGTTTCTTGAATATGATGCAGAGACTAGCAGTTCAAAGGAAGAGGATTTTATGAGATTGCGTGTTAAGTTGGATATTCGCAAGCCGTTTGAAACACAAGAAACTTCTAAATGATAAAGGTAGGGTTTTCTATGTGAGATTTCAGTATGAGAATTTGGTTGTCTTGTATTTTTTTTGTGGTCGCATCGGATTGCATCACAAACCGGAAGACTTGAAGTTTAGTTGGGATGAAAGCTTGCGTGCTCCGATCAGACGAAGATGGCAGAAACCATCAAGTCAATGGTTGCGTCCAATTTGGAAAGCCTGAAATTAAGGGATCAAATGAGAAAGGGGGAGGAGGGTATGATGATCTCAAATTAAGTAATAAAACCCAAGAATATAGGTTTTCCTTTTATGGGAAAGATTGAACTGTTGCTGATGATAATAATTTAGATATTCATTCCAAAATGGATATGGAGAATTATGATGTAGGCCAGACAGAAGAAGTGAACCAAGCTGAAGATGTGGGGATATTGAATCCAGATACCCCAAAAAACGTCCTCGAAGTGGGGACAAAAATACACATGTTTCTGGAGTTTCTTTGTTCAAAGATTCAACAGGAACAAAAATTGTTGGGAATAACACACTACAATCAAATACAACAGGCAATCCCGATACCTAGGATGGTCGTATATCATGAGGATCTTTAGTTGGAACTGTAGGGGGCAGTCCCAATACAGTTCAGTCTCTCAAGGATTTTTCCTTGACTCATAAGCCTATTGTGGTATTTTTAATTGAAACTTTGACTCACGGAGGTCGTATTGAAGAAGTGAGACATGTAATGAGTTTTGACAATTGTTTTAGGGTGGACTGTACTAGAAGGAGTGGTGGGTTAGGATTGTTTTGAAACAATGATACAACTCTTACAATTCAGGGGTATTCACAAAATTGTATTGATAGCTTGCTTACTACAAATGGTTTTGTTTGGCGTTTGACGGGTTGTCTTTACCCACTAGCTCTTATTGATAGGTTTAGAGAAACTATTGATGATTGTGGATTAGTTGACCTTCCCTCTTTTAGTTACAAATACACATGGACAATGAAACATTTTGGATCTGTGTACACTCATGAAAAGCTTGATAGGGCCATGGAAAATTCTAGATGGATTGAAAAGTTTGATAGTGCACAAGTTACTACGCTAGTGTCTCCAACTTCAGATCATGGGCCTATTCTGGTACAAACTAAAAGGTTCACTTTGACTATAAGTTACAAATTTATGCTTAACAATCCTAGTTACGTGATAATGGTATTATTGATGTTGTTCAGAAGGCTTGGGGTAACTCTCGTAATATTGACATCATTCAGAAAATGAACTCCTATATTACAGAGTTATCTAATTGGGGAAAGAGTAGAAATAAAGAGTTTTGGAGGCAGAAAAGGGCTATAATTCGTCAACTAAAGATGGATGAAGAATATGACCCCGCGAATTGTAATCAGATCCTGAAAAATAAATTGTCAATGTTGTTGGCAGAGGAAGATGTGCGGAAAAGACAAGCAGCTAAAAGTTTTGGTTGGTTCATGGAGATCGAAATAGTGGATATTTTTATGCAAAGATCAAGTCATGCAAGTAGAAAAATAAAATTACAGGGATTACCGATTGCATGGTAATTGGTCGACAGAGCCTTCAGTTATTCAGCGTACAGTAGTGGATTATTTCAGTCAGATATTTTCAAAAGCTACTATTAATCAAGGAGAAGTTGACTACTTATTAGCATTGATAAGCAGAAAGGTATCTGATTTTGATAATGAAGTATTGACTAATGTGGTGTCAATAGAAGAGGTGGAGTCGGCTATATTTCACATGCACCCGGATAAAGTACCTGGTCCGGATTTGAACCCAGATTTCTTTCAGAGGTTTTGGGACATAATTGGAAATGATATTGTGATAGATTGTAATGAATGACTCCAATAAGGTATTTTCCCTCAGTCACTTTCTGATACTCTTATTATTTTGATTCCAAAACTTGCTGAACCTTAGGAAGTTAAAGATTTTAGACATATAGCCTTATGTAATATACTGTACAAGATTTTGTCTAAGGTCTTAGCTAATAGATTGAAAGTTCTTTTGCCCAATATCATCTCTGAGCATCAGTCAGCATTTATTCCAAGTAGAATTATCACTGATAATATACTTGTATCCTTTGAGATGATGCATTACCTTAAGAAGCAACGTAGAAGTGGGGTGGGATCTTGTGCTATGAAAATTGACATTAACAAAGCCTATGATAGGGTAAATTGGGATTTCTGTGGACAGTTATGACAAAATTGGGTTTTTCTTCAACGTGGATCAACTGGATGAAACTATGTGTTTGCAATGTTATATATTCTGTGTTGATTAATGGGGAGGCTGTGGGGCGTATTGTTGCCAGTAGAGGCATAAGGTAAGGAGATCCAATATCTTCATATTTATTCTTAATATGTGCAGAAGGATTGTCTACACTATTTGAGGAAGCAGAGAGGAGAGGGTGGATACATGGGGGAAAAGCTTGGAGAAGTTGCCCTAGAATATCGCATCTTTTATTTGCTGATGACTCATTGTTCTTCTATAAAACAGTAAGTTCTGAAGCAGTTCTGGTGAGAGAGATATTGCAGAAGTATGAAAAAGCTTCGGGACAGAGTGTAAATTTTCAGAAATCAGGAATTGTATTCAGTCCTAACACTGATAGAGAAACCTGTATCAAATTGAAAATATTTTGGAGGTTACCGTTGCAAGTAATAACAACTTGTATTTGGGGTTGCCCACAGTTATTGGTTGCAATAAGAAATAGGTCTTTAGTTTTTTAAAAGATAGGATTTGGAAGAAAATGAATAGTTGGTCGAATCGGTTCTTATCCAAAGCAGGGAGGGAGATTTTGATTAAGTCGGTTCTTCAAGCTATCTCATCATACTGTATGAGTATTTTTAAACTTCCAGTTTTTTTATGTGATGATTCCACAGAATGTTGAATAAATTTTGGTGGAAAGGCAAGCATGAGAGAGGTAGGTGAATACATTGGCTCTCTTGGGAAAGAATGTAAGTTAGCAAGGATAGAGGAGGTATGAGCTTCAAGGATATTCGTTGTTTCAATTTCGCTATGTTGGCTAAACAATGATGGTGACTAATGTATAATACACACTCTCTACACAAAGTGTTCAAGACAAAGTATTTTTGGGATAAAGACTTTCTTGATGCATCTCTGAGTCATAATCCTAGTTTTGTGTGGAAAGGAATTTGGTCGGCTAGTAAGATCTTGAAGCATGGAGTTCGATGGTGAGTTGGCAATGGAGAGAGTATCTTGGTTGTGAAGGATCCTTGGTTACCTAAACAAGTGAGGGTTGGGAGGGTTTTATTGATGAGAATTTAAGAGTTAAAGATCTTTTTATGGAGGGAGAAATTACATGGGAGGTAGCAAAAATTGTGAATCTTTTTAGTATGGTTGAGGGTCAACATATTCTTGATATTCAGCTGAGTATTAGGAATGGGGAGGATGTGAGAATTTGACACTTTGATAAAAAAAAAGGAGTTTATAATGTCAAAACGGGGTGTCAAGTAGCTTGTGAAATTTGGGATAGAGCGGAGGAAGTAGTAGAATCTTGGTGGAAAAAGCTGTGGAGTATTCGAGTACAACCTAAAGTTAAAGATTTACTTTGGAGAATTCTTAAAAGGGTTTTACCAACCAGGGAGAGAATTAGAAAAAAGGGAGTGGATATAAGTGAGTTGTGTCCTTTTTGTGGGGAGATTGAAAACATTGATCATGCGATTCTTAATTGCAAAAGTCCTTTATTTCTTGCAGGTAATTCAACGCAATGATGAACAAAATAATGCTAAATTTGCACATCTTGTCTATGACATTTGGCGGATGAGGAATAAGTTTATTTGGGAGAATAAAATCATCTCTCCGGGCACTACTTTAACTCTAGCCATGCAAATTTTGAATGAATTTCAAGTAGCACATGAGGCAATAGACCAAGCACGAGTTTCAGGGGTGCAAAATAAGATGCATTTTAAGCTTTCTATACAAACTCAAGGACGTGGATCTCATAACTCTACTGCCTCAGAACTAGTTCCTATCACTCGAAGCATGCAACAGGTTAATAACAATGGAAGATCTGCTGATAATTTTTGGCATGGACATGTGGATGGTGCTATATTTATGAACTCAAAAATTTCAGGTTACGGATTACTCTTTGAAGATAGGGAAGGAATGTTTTTACAAGCACTTTCAGGATATTATAGAGGCAATCCGGATCCCCAAATAGTCGAGGCGATAGCGCTGCGAAATGGTCTTCTTCACACTGTGCACAATTTCCACCATCCTGGTTGCTTTTATGTGGACTCACAATTAGTTATGTTTGGTTTGCATTCTTCTGTTTTAGATTTTTCATTTTTTGGCTTGGTAATTTCGTACTGTCTCTATTTACTCAGACTTCATTCTGATATTGAAGTCTGTTGGCTTAGTAGGCAAGCTAATGAAGGAGCTCACACACTAGTTACAACATCCTACCGTCATGCTCGCCATGCTGTTTGGGATTGTATTCTATCTTTTCTGTGGAACTATTTTTCTTCGAAGTAATGAGAAGTATTTTTCTCTTAAAAAAATAATTATTATTCAAATGTATTAGTAATATTAAAGATAATATTTAAAGGGCATTGGTAAGTACCGCACCATACTGAACCTTATCAGTCCATAATTTATAGTTTTATCCTCAATAAAATTTTTAATTTAAAAATATAATTAATTTAAAATAAAAATATTTAATATAAATATAATAATATAAAAATCATCATTATTTTGAAAATTAAAAAATAAGAGGATAAAACCCTAAAAAAGTGGCATTATATTCGGCTGTCATTGTCCTAACCAACTATATAGATCTTGATATATAAACAACTTAAAAACTTTGTTTCAAAACAAGTTTTCTTATTTGACCACTATAATAAAACAACAAACATTATTGATAAGGACCGAAACAACAACTCCAATTGGAACCCAAAACTAAAGTCTCGAAGATCCATATAAAATATCTTCAAGTAAAATAATTAATTTTTTAGTTTATATATCAATCAAACTCATATATAATATATCCAATTACAAATTATAAAAATTTAAATATAAATCGAATTATGACATCCATAAATTAAAATATTAATTAATTAAAAATAAAATTTAAAAAAATACCATAATAATTAAACAAATATGTTAAATCCTGCACCTTATTATGTTAAACACAGCAATTTTTTCCAATTATATTCTTAGCAAATATATTAATTAAAATTTTTATTTTCATATTCAATTATTTTTAATTATTTTAAATTCATTTTGAGACTCAACCTTTTTTTAATTATTTGTTTTTATTTATATTGCTTCATGGTGTTATTAATTTAAAAAGAAAAAAAATATTAAACTTTATTTTAAAAAAAATATATAATTATTTAAATATGAATATAAAATAAAATAATTATAAAATTATTAATTTAAAATGATAAGAAAAGTTTAAGTTGAGTAATGTTTCAATTAAAGAAAGGATATTCAAACCAATAAATAAAAAAGTTTTTTTCTTAAATTTATTTTAAAATTTGTTTTTAATTTGTGTAATGTAATATTAATTTATTATATTTGAAATTTTAATACATTAGAAAAATATTAAAAATAATAGATTTTACATATTATTGTGATAATGTAGTGCTGGAACTGTAAAATTTTATTTTATCAAATTAAAAAAAATTTTCAAAATAAAATAAAAAAATACATATTATTAAAAAGGGTAGAATTGATATTTTCATTGCGGTATATAATATTTTTGTTGCGAAATTTAGTAATACCCTAATTAAATTAGTGTACGGTATTTACCATATTTATATTTAAATATAAATATTTATACACCTTATTCTTATGTATGAAGTAGAATAAAATAAAAAACTGTAATATACCCACTAATTTTGAAAGAAGTTATATATATAGATTAATAAATTAATTAAAATAAATAAAGGGATAAAATTGATCGAAACTCCCCCGATATGTAAGTTAGCTTACTAATTAGGAAACATCCTTGACTGTAATATAAAACTATATTTAGTATCCAATACTAATTTGCTTTAATAGAAAACTACCAAACAAATTGGCATCCACATATGGACCCTAATTCGAAACACTTACCGACATGTAACCATTTATTGATTCAGTTTCTTGTTAACTGTTCTGTTCTGTTCTGTTCAAGTGGAAGTCAAAGTCATAGCCTCCACACGCTTTGCTTCTGCTGTCGAACTGGATTTTTCATTCAAACTACTACAACCTATGTAAATTTTGGTGATTCTAGGTTAGATAGGTGTAACTATTACGTATCTACCAAACAATAAGTCATTTATAATGGGTACTAGCTGTGTTTTTATCAATATTCAAAATTGAATCAATTAACAATTTGCACATGCTAATAAAGGTTTCATTAAGTGCATGATTTGATTGATCACGTTCAATCAACTTCAACTTGTTAAATGGTTTTATATTCACTGTAGTATAAGATTATTTTTCCGTGGAATCATCAATTGCCTTTTCCTTTTATTGTGGATGTTGCCATCTTTCAATTGAAAATGAAAATCAACTAAAAACAACTTTCTTTGTATTATTGGAATTAAAATAAATACAATTGACTGTTCAATATAGGCTCAAAGTTAGGCAATCCCACCACCATAACCTCACACGTTTATCACAAAAATTAATTAAGATATAATAAGCATTTAAAAATTAATACCACAACTGGTATGAGTTGTTATATACGGCTTACAGACAACCAGATTCAAATATTTGAAAGACTTAGATCATCAGATTCACATGACTGTCCATTCCGTTGAATCTTAAACAGAAATTTATACCAAAACTGGTAACACAATAACTGCAAATTACAGTTAAAAAACATTAAAAACATGACTCTAATAATTTATAAGACAAATTAACACTGAGACACAGTCTTTGATAACACACAGTATTTTACTAGATCATAGAAAGCAAACATGAATTGTTATTTCAGGAACATGAAAATGAAGTGCAGCTGTATTTTCTATTAAAAATATTTGTCAGTATTCAAATAATTAAAAAATAAATAAATAGAGTGACCATATTTATACAGGTAACCGGCTACCATCTTTGACTCTCAGTCAGTCACCTAAATACACCGTCCTTTCATTTCATGTTGGTCTGATCATTTATTTGCTTACACTTTTTTTTTATATAAATAAATAAAAAATAGTTCCTACATGCACGTAATATTTCTTCCAGGACAAGAAAGTAAAAAAATGCAATTGAAAACAGAAAGACCTTAAAGACTCTTTAGCTTGCTTGAAAGCAACCTAGTAAACTAACATGCTTGGTCAAATTAGATTTGATTTGATTTACATTACACACCCAATGCCGATATATAGAATTCCGTTGGTGGTTGAGCTATCTATCTTTCTTTGGAACTACACATCATAAATTCAATTCACATATATATATATATATATATATATATATATATTTGTAAATATTCCAGCTTTCTTGTAGCTATTATATACTTCTACTTTCTCTAATTTTTCCTTTATACAATTTCTTTCTTATAAATAAAAACAAATCTCCTCTGTCTCGTCTTGTATTGATTTTTATTCACTGTCCAAAAAAATGGACCGTGTTGAGATTGATAAGGAGAGATTAACGGCGGAGATGGCTTTCAAAGACTCGACTTCGGCCGTTATCAAAATCCGACAAGGGTTGCCGGATTTTCTACAATCAGTGAAGCTCAAGTATGTGAAATTAGGATATGGGTATTCTTGTAATTTCACTACTGTCGTTTTGTTCGCTTTTATTGCTCCGTTGTCTCTCGCCACTTTGGTTCAACTCACGGGGCTGAAACTGGACCGGGTTTCTGAGCTTTTCACGAACCAAGCGCTTTTGCTCACTAGCATCGACGCGGTTACTCAGCTTGTCATCACTCTAGTCTTCGTGTTTTTGTTAGCGGTTTATTTGTCCAAGCGGTCCAGACCGGTTTATCTCGTCGATTTCGCTTGTTATAAACCGGAAGACGAACGGAAAATGTCGGTCGAGTCGTTTTTGAAAATGAGTGAAGAAAGCGGTTCGTTTCAAGAAGAGTCTCTTCAGTTCCAGAGACGGTTATCGAGTCGAGCTTGTATTGGCGACGAGACTTACTTGCCACGTGGCATCACATCAAGACCGCCTAGACTTTGTATGGACGAAGCGAGAGCCGAGGCCGAGTCAGTCATGTTCGGTTCGCTCGACTCGCTTTTCGAGAAAACCGGAGTCAATCCTAAAGACATCGATATCTTAATCGTCAATTGCAGTTTATTCAATCCGACGCCGTCTCTCTCCGCGATGATTGTCAATCACTACAAGCTTAGAACCGACATCAAGAGCTTCAATCTCGGAGGAATGGGATGCAGCGCGGGTTTGATATCAATCGAGCTCGCTAAAAACCTTCTTCAAGCCAATCCAAACTCGTTAGCCGTCGTCGTCAGTACGGAAAACATTACTTTGAATTGGTACTTCGGAAACGACAAATCGATGTTGCTTTGCAATTGTTTGTTCAGAATGGGAGGAGCGGCGGTTCTGTTATCAAACAAATCGCGAGATCGGAGGAGATCGAAGTATGAATTAGTCCACGTCGTCCGTACGCATAAAGGCGCCGATGATAAAAACTACAACTGTGTGTACCAAAGAGAAGACGAAAAAGGAACGATCGGTGTGTCACTCGCGAGAGAATTGATGGCTGTGGCTGGAGACGCATTAAAGACGAATATAACCACTCTCGGTCCTCTCGTTTTGCCGTGGACAGAGCAGCTCATGTTCTTCGTGACACTCATGAGGAAAAAAGTATTCAAAGCGAAAGTGAAACCGTACATACCCGATTTCAAACTGGCTTTCGAGCATTTCTGTATACACGCGGGTGGACGAGCTGTGTTGGACGAGTTGCAGAAGAATCTGAATCTGAGCGATTGGCATATGGAGCCGTCGAGGATGACTCTGCATCGGTTTGGGAACACGTCGAGTAGTTCGCTTTGGTATGAATTGGCATACACGGAGGCAAAGGGTCGGGTCACGGGTGGGGACCGGGTATGGCAAATCGCGTTCGGGTCGGGTTTTAAGTGTAATAGCGCTGTTTGGAGGGCATTAACGGAAACTCCTGTTGGTGAGTGGAGAGGGAACCCGTGGGTTGACTCGATTGACAGGTACCCGGTCAAGATTTCTTCGGCTGCTTCATGATTGTTTCATTAATTATTGTTGCCTACGTGGCATTTCAGCTTGTGAATTTCCAATAGTGGGTCCTACTATATTAAACAAGTTGTATCAAAATAGAAAAATGCATTTTCATTCACACATCTGATAAACAATATTATTACGATTATTACTTTTCTTCAATCTAAAAATCTTGGAAAGACGTGTGAAGAAGATCAGTCAACGCAGCATTTGGGTGATGGTTGAGCTCCATTAATAGAAATTCTTGAATGGATAATCATATAATTGTTCTTGTTGCTTTGAATTGCAACTTACCTTGATAGACAATCTCTCCGATTGAAACATGTTTTTTCGTTGCTCCAAAAATGGAAATTGGCTTTTCTGGTGAAAGTTGAAATCATGATAAACAACTACTACTACGTTTCAGTGATAAAATTTGAATGACGACTCATTTGACATTACGTGATGGAGTTGATGAGTTATTAGGGTGATAATTGCTGATTGTTAGAAGTTCAAAAGCTGGTTGTTAGTATTAATTAAGAGACCGGTGTGAAGCTATAGCCAACTCAGAATGTGTGAGGCCGATATTAGAATTTAATGCAGAGTGATCTGTACATCATGTGAAGACAGACCAGACAGACAGGTAGGAAATACTATTTGTTCCGAAATTGAAATTGGATTAGACCGGCAAACTTGTGCTTGTGGATTTCAGTTCATGATCGTGCCATTTTACTGTTTGTCGTATGTTGTTCCGTGAAGCAGTTAATGAAAGAAGTTATTTTGAAAACGATGAAGAATTTTACATGATAAAAATTTGCTTTATTTAGAACCTTTGCCTAGTTTGCTCTTGGTTTGGAAAATACAATGTGAGAGTTTTAAAACGGTATATTTTCTTCCATGCACGAACCTTTTTGGAACAAGGATGGGTTATTTTTGAGCAATTCTTTTGAAGTACATTTGGTGCAGAGGATAAAAGTGAAGGAGGGTTGAACTATTTTTTAAAAAATAGGATTACATGTTATAGTATGTATGGTATTTTGCAGCATACATATATAAAAAAGATGGAATGAAAGTTCTATCTTATTTGAAGAAATCTAGAGTCGTGTAGTGTAGAAAAAGAGCAAAGAAGACACTATCACAGTTTATGGTTATATAAAAACTGTGATTTTAAAATTGAACATAGATGCAAGTGTTGGAGGATGTGAAGTATAGGTTGGGATAGAGATGACTATTGTGATACATGTTCTCCAACGTGTTTTTGGGAACAGGAAGCGGCTTTGCTTTCTAATATGTTTAAAAGTACACCTTATTATTATTAAATATTCTACTTCATTTATATAAAACAAATTGTAATTTTGTTATAAAAGGTCTAGTATATGGTTTGAGTTGAATTTTTACTTAATTTGATTTTATAAAAAAAATTATAATTTTAAAAAAATGAAACAACAAACTGTTATAAAATCTGTTTTTAAATTCTATATTTAAAAATATCCATATAGTTAGATTAGGAAACTTATTAACTAATTAAAGTATGGAAATTCTCTTCCTACTCCTACTAGGAAAAGGTAGTTACAATCTCAATCTCTAGTTATATAAATCCAGACACATTACTCATTTGGTCATCACAATTCGTCTTTCAATGGAGTCTCTTCCAAACGATTTACTTGCAGATGTTTTTGCTGGTGTAACTTCACATTTCATTGTCGATCTTTTCAATATAGAACAGTGTTGCAAAGAGTTTCATCATATTTCCAATAATGTTCATGTCCTTGAACATGCTTCTGTCGACAAATTTTGTAACGCTCGATGGTTTAGAAGTAAAAAAGGTTTATTATTTTTCAAACTTTGTAGAAAAAGTGGCAACGGTGAAGCTCTATTCCAACATGGCATGTACAAATACTTCGGTTGGGGTAAAATCTCAGGATTCGAGTTATTGAAATCTACAGCTAATAAGGGACATCCGGAGGCAGTTTACGTGTATGGTATTTTGCTGTTTCTTACAAAAAATAGACAAGATGGATTGGAAGTTCTATCTTATTTGAAGAAATCTAGAGTGATGCAATTAGGGATGACAATTCTACCCGTATACGCGCTTACCCGTGGATACCCGCCCGCTATGGGCGGATATGGATACATCCATTAAAGTTTGTGGGCGGATATGAATAGAAAATTTATACCCGAAGGATAAGGATGAAGATATGAATACTGTAAAATATCATTACTCATATCTTCTACCCGCAAAATAAAATAAAATAAAATTTAAAAGAGTTTTTATTTTGTTGAAGTCATATTACTTCATGATAACTCTAGATTTTCACATAAATATATTTTTTTTCTTTTTTTTTTAATTATTTTGTTTTATATATGAATTCCTTGGACTATGATAAATCTTAAAAAATTAGCGGAAGAAATTGTTCACTAGTTGAATATAAAATATTTGTGCTATTTCTTTGCGATAGTAACTTGGGGTAAGAACTTCAAACATTAATAAAACTTATATTTTCCGACTATCTTATTTGAATTTTAGTTATAAAGTGTCAGGATTGTTGTTTTATTTTAAATTTATTTTGTTTGTAATTTGAATTAATTTCCTGATTGAATTGAGATTAATTTTGTGTTTATAATTTGAATTAATTTTGAGCATATAATTATTTTAAAAAATGATTATGAGGATATGTGTATACCCATGGATAAATCCATATCCGCGGATAAATACCCGCACCCTTACCCTGTTAACTTAAAAGGATATGGATAGAAAAAAATTTAAAAGATAAGAATATGGATATTGGCATATTCGCCCATATCTTGCCCATTGCCATCCCTAGGTGCAATGTAGAAAAAGAGCAAAGAAGACACTATCACAATTATAGTCATATAAAAACTGTGATTGCAAAATTGAACGTAGATGCAAGTGTTGGAGGATGCGGAGTATAGGTTGGGACAGAGATGACTATGGTGATACATGTTCTCCAACGTGTTTTTGGGAACGTGAACCAGCTTTGCTTTCTAATATGTTTAAAAGTACACCTTATTATTATTATTATTAAGTATTCTACTTCATTTATATAAAACAAATTGTAATTTTATTATAAAAGGTCTAGTATATGGTTTGAGTTGAATTTTTACTTAAATTGATTTTATAAAGAATTTATAATTTTAAAAAAAAAAATAAAAACAACAAACTATTATAAGATCTGTTTTTAAATTCTATATTTAAAAATATCCATATGGTTAGATTAGGAAACATATTAACTAATTAAAGTATAGAAATTCTCTTCCTACTCCTACTAAGAAAAGGTAATTACAATCTTAATCTCTTGTTATATAAATCCGGACACATTACTCACTTGGTCATCACAATTCGTCTTTTAATGGAGTCTCTTCCAAACGATTTGCTTGCAGATGTTTTTGCTCGTGTAACTTCACATTCCATTGTCGATCTTTTCAATATAGAACCGTGTTGCAAGGAGTTTCATCATATTTCCAATAATGTTCATGTCCTTAAAAAAGGTATATTATTTTTCAAACGTTGTAGAAAAAGTGGCAACGGTGAAGTTCTATTCCAACATGACATGTACAAATACTTCGGTTTTGGGTAAAATATCAGGATTCGAGTTATTGAAATCTGCAGCTAATAAGGGACATTCGGCAGCAGTTTACGTTATCATGTTTAGTGTGCAGATGTGATTAAGGATAATTAGATTATTTTTAAAAATATATATATATAATATAATTATATCTTTAATTAATTATATATTTGAACTATTTTTAAAAAAATAATATAATTTATTGTTAGAAATTTTCAATTCTATACCATTTTTTTTTCTTAATTCTATGTTCGATTCAATCAAAACAATTTGATTAAAAACAAATACAATATTTAACGTGTTCGACAAATTGTCTAATCCACGGAAAGTTAACAATTTTACTATGAGAAATAAGAATTACAGGTCATTCAAACAACACTTTTTCTCCATACAAAATTGCTTTATTTCTCAAAATCTCTTTTAGACGAACAATTCCACCATCGCGATTGTAACGCCAACCCCCGATCACGTCGGAGACCGGAACACAGTCGTTATTTGATTAACTTACATCCCAGACTTCCTGAGCTCCTATGCGATTTTCCTACGCATGAGAACAAATGGAAGCACATATACTTCGTTGCAAGAGGTCTCACTTGTATAAAAGAAGACCTATCGTACCTTACCCATTGAACACTCATTGGTTTACATTTAACCTACTACTAACATTAATTTCTTTTTTAGTACACTTGTTAAAATTTCTTTTTTTCACCCTTGTAGAAAAATACGGAGGCGATCAATGTAGGCTTACCGTTCGAAGCCTAGCCCACTATGAGGCGGTGCTCGAGATGGATCATATGAAAAGAATTTGAAGAAATTTGTTAAAGGATCTAGTAAAATGTCAAGTTTGACAATTTACGCTCCTTGGTAGTATTCAACCACGTCTTTGTCTTTTACTCATTCTTTTTTTTTTAAATATTTTATTTTCCTTTTACAGAATACTCTTCTCGTATTATTGCATTGAGAGATCGCATTAAGGACATTCAAGCTATTATGTGAGAGTATAGGGAGAAGTTGAAGGTTGAAGCTCTGGCAAAGAAAGCTGAAGGCTAAAAAGGCAGGGGGAGCCGCTCTGGGTTCCTTTGCTAACACTAGCGCTTCTGCAAGTGGGCCTCAGGTCCCCGCAAGCAGTCCCCAAATCCCCACTACTTGAGAATCTTCTCCGGTTCCAAAGATTGGAGCTGAGGCACCTAGCAAGGATCTCTAGGTGATTGAGGTCGATGATGACCCTCCCAAGAGTACAATTGGGACTTCGAGTGATGCTGCTGAACTCCCTCTGAAGAGGCCAAGGGAAGAAGGCGTCGTCCTCCCCTCACACACAAAGAGTATCGCGTGGCGCTCCTACCTCAACAACGGGAAGAAAATTGTGGTTAGCTTCCATTTTGATGCTTCTAAGTCAACTCACAAGTGGGAGATGATGAAGGCTATCTGGCCTTTGCACTTAAAATACGATGTAAAAGAGCTCAGTAAACTTCGACCGGCGAAATTTTATGAGGAAACTATTACTCATTACCTTAGGGTAAAATATCTATTGTACTTTTTACTTTTAAATCATTTCTCTTGACCCTTTTCTTTCTATTAGGGCATCCACTTCATGGCTGAATTCTAGGAACACTACTCTATGTAAAGGGAGAGGACCCGTTTGGAGAGTGCCGAAAAATGAGGCAGGATGACTCCCAGCTGAAAGCTCTTCAGACTCAGCTCGACCTTTTTTTCTTATGGTGACCAAAAAATCTGCTCGAAGTAAACTCGAATTCTTTAGGGCGCTCCTCCCTCCTGAAGTCTCCATGCGATGCATTTTTTCTTTTGTTCATTGTTATCTTGCCCTTTTATTTTTTAAATGTAATGAACCGTTGCAGATTCCTTTTAATATAATTTTCATTTTGTTAATAATCAACGTTCCTTTATCTTTATTCAAATACACGTTGCTTTATATGTATAGTCTTTAATAAAGTTTGATTGCAATCACCTTTTTCGTCTATAAGAGTCACTGTCGTAAATCATAATAATCACTTGCACCGAGTTTATTGCCCCTTGAAATCATTTATAGAGGATTCTCCTCGGAGCTCCCAATTTAATCCATAACATTATCTGGGCTTACTTCATCTTAGACGTATGCTCGATCTAGGGTGATCCTAGCTTGGTTTTGTTTGAACGGGGATCATACTTTGCATCCTCATAGATCCTTTGATAAAGATCACCAAGATCGTTCGTGTAAGGTTAATGATTAAATTTAATGTTAACAAGTTTTGACATGAAATTGAATGTGATTGCATGGTCTTAGTCATGACGAGTTGATTTACGATCGTGTTGGCAACGAGGACTTGATCGATTATAATGTGTGTATTTGCTATTGTATAATGTATCTGATTATGATCGTGCACGTGGTATTTGCAACTTTAATTGTATTTGCAAATGACGTTAATATGGATTGTGATACTTTGATTATCAAATACTTTGTTTATTTGATATTGAGCCTCATTTATAACCCATATGGGGAAAAGAGTGTCCTAATACATCATTACAATTGAAATTAAAAGTAATATTTCTTTAGATGCACAATGATCCAACTATGATCGATTTTTTTTCTTCCCTAATTATTAGTTTTAGGCTCCCAACCCGGATTCTCTCGGTATCTGGTAAGGGCCTTCCCACATGGCTGCAACTTCTCATAACTATTTTCTATAGTATTTTTGAACACCCTTATGAGGACCCATTCTCCGAGTTGAAATACTCTTGCCTTGAGCTTCTTGTTATAGTATCTAGCCACATTTCTCGATACCTCTAAACTCTGCTTGATGCTCCCTCCCTAGTTTCATCCTAATGTAACCCTGTCGAACACCAATACTTGACGATTTTCTAGCTCTCTTAAATATTCCCTCATCTGATTATGCGTTCGCTTTGTTGGTAACATTGCTTTCGATCCATAGACCATAGCGAATGGCGTCTGTAATATGGATGTTCGTGGGGTCATGCAAAATGACCACAAGACCTCCAATGGTAATTCGAGTCATAACCCTTTGGCATCTTCCAGTCATTTTTTTAGAGTGTTCAGGATTGTCTTATTGGTTGGTTTTGCTAGCTTGTTGGCCTGATGGTAACAAGGGGTCGAATACATTAGCTTGATTTGAACCCTTCACAAAAGTCTTTCAAAGACTATGCAATGAACTGCGGATTGTTGTCAGTCACTATCTCCTTTGGTATCCTAAACTTGCAGATCACATTTTTCCCGAGAATTTTCTCAACCTCCTAGGCTTCTTCTTCCACACACTTGTGAAGTAATCGGTGACTATCAATATGAAAGGCTTCCGACCATGTCGCGAGACTAGGAAAGGTCCCACAATATCCATCCTCTACTTGTCGAAAGGCCAGGGAGATGTGATGTTGTTTAAAGGCATAACCTGCCGCTTTGAAACCCTAAACATAGCGTTGGAATTTATCACACCTCTGCACCAACTCGGCCGCATCAATTTTCATGGTTGGCCAATAATATCCTGCCATATGCATTCAAAATGCCAGACTCCTTCCACCTGAATGGTTTCCTACATGCCCCTCGTGCATTTCCTTTAGAATTTGGAGAGATTCGTCCAGGCCTATACATATCATATAAGGTCCCCCCAATTAATCATTTAAACAATAACCCCTATATCAAGAAGAACTGTAGGTACTGTATTTTTACCCTTCTTTCTCACTCCTTATCTACAGGTAGAGTTTTTGTGCTCAAATAATTTTGAATTGGGGTCTTCCAATCCACTCTATCAACATTAGCCATGCCTTGCTCCACCTGAATTTTGAGTGCTAATTCTCCCCATAGCGGCGATGCTCCATCTCTTTCCTCTTCAGAGCTGTTCAGGTATTGTGACTTCTGTGCTTTCTCAGATTTAATCTGCTTCTTCAATCTGGTGTTCTCAGTTGTCAATTGATCTTGTTTCTCCTTATACTTCTTTGCCTCCTTTCTGCTTGCTTGGACCTCTTTTTCCAGATCTGTCAACCTTTACTCCAATGATAATGTATTGTTATTGTCATCTGCCATACCTGCCAACAAGAATCATGAGCTCTCAATCCTAAAAAACGGGCCCTACAGTGGGCGTCAAACTGTAGTGGGTATAGATCTATAGTTAGAATGACTTCCAACTCTAAGTCACTTCTAATATCTAAAGGTCTTTTCAAAGATTAAGGGTTTACTGAATGATTTTGACAGCAATTCAGTAATTGAAAAAATAGAATCCTTTCTCACTAGATTTGATGTTATTTATAACAATTTATATGTAATCAGCTTCTCTCATCATTGATTACATTTAATTGCCTTTTATGAGCATTAAATTCCTTATTCATGAGCTAACGTACATCCCTCACTAATTGGTGTCGGTTATAAAGTCCAGAGTTGCTGTTGTTTCGATAAAGTGACAGTTTTCTTAATTAAATACTATTTATGATCGTAGGTCATCTATTGCTCGTTGCGCACACTCCCAGACTTCCTCCATTTTCTTCCATAGATATGCGACTGACATTGCCTCAACCTTTTATTCATAAGCCGCCAATCGCTTTTCGAGGCTCCTCGTTTGAATCCATGCTGCTCATAACTATTACAGCTCATTTTATCGCTTCTTGGGATGTCTGCGGTCGAAATGTGCTTTCCCTTGAGGTTTCGACTGTGATAAACTCCATGAACCTCCCTGCTGTCTCGATCTTTACTAGGTTTTCAACTCTTATCTTTACCGGGCTTGGTCCCGACTCGCTTTAATGAGTCCGATCTTCCTTAAACTTGACATTGTTTCTTCTTTTTTCCCTCTCAGGCTTGCTATTGTGAAACCCAAATGGGCTCATTTGGGTGGCACCTACTATTATAATAATAATAATAATAATAATAATAATAATAATAATAATAATATTTTAAACTTTTTTTTTAATATTATTAATTTGAGTTAAGACTCTAAGTTTAGTTCACTCATTTATTATATATATATATTAAAAAAAAATCTTTATGCATTTTTATTATTTTAAGTGTTAATTAATTAATTAATTAATTTAAATCTATAATTTTTTATTAATTTTTGGAAAATGATGAATAAAAATTTTAATTTTATACATTGTTATCATTATATATCTAGAACTTAGGATTATTTCCAAAAAAATCTCAATTTTTCAAACGTTTCACTTTGAGCACCCGGTTTTGAAAGTTTTGAAAAACCACCCCCAAAATCAAAACCACTAGTGGTTTTTGGTAATTTTGTGAGTGGTTTTGGTGTTGTATGAGTAATTTTGATTTTAGGAAATTTCCGAATCTCTAAATTAAACATATAGAATTTCAAAACCACTCATACAACACCAAAACCACTCACAAAAATACCAAAAACGTTTGAAAACTTTCAAAACTGGGTGCTCAAAGTAAAACGTTTGAAAAAATGGGGTGTTTTTGGAAATAACCCTCTAGACTTATGTCTATTGGCAAATTTAGGGGGTGTTTCCTTAACCTTAAACTTTTTGACTTATTGATTATAAGTAATTTACAAATTATAAATAGTTTAAAAATAATTTAGTGACCTGTTTACCTAAATTGAGTAATAAGCTGCTGATAAGCAGTTGACATGTTTATCTAAACTGATTATAAATAACTTATAAACAGCAGAAATGGTAAAATGACCATTAAGAACACTATAATAATTATTATATAACAATATTTATTTTAATAATTATTTAATATATTTATATAAATAAATATCATTTTGTTTAACATAATTATTTTTAACATTGAAATAATTATTTAAATTATTCATTGAGTATGTAAATATAAGTAATATTTTTATAGGGTCATTTTCACTTTTGAATTTTTATTAAAAGAATTATATTTTTAGACCAACATTAAAATTTTTACAAAACTAAATTTTTTTTATTTTTATTATTTTTGCAAAAATAGAGCAAAATGACCATTTAACCCTTCAATACCAAGAAAAAATATATCTAGCAGCTTCCCGGTATTACACACTAGGAAACAAGCAAAATTCAAGCCCGTCTCCCGGTGTATAACACCAAGAAGTAAATTTTGGCTTCCCGGTGTTACACACCGAGAAGTTGCTTGAATTTTGTTTGCTTTCCGGTAACACATATCGGGAAGCTCATTTTTCGCATTTTTTTTTTAAAGTTTAGTTTTACCATTTTTTTTTAGTGAAAATTCTTTCAAATGAGCTTTTTAAAGTTCAAAATACAATTATAGATCTGTTTTGAAAAACATACAAAAGCAGACTTTTAAAAGTTTAGTTTTCACTCCATAGGCTAAGTTTTCCAAAATACCCCTAAAACTTTACAATTCACAGATGCTGTGATTTATGCTCACAGTCTGTGAATTACGATCACAGCTGTGAATGACCTATGGAGTGAAAATCAAACTTTAGTTTTGCAAACTTTTCAAAAGTGGCCTATAATTACATAATAAACTTTTTATGGACTATAAAAAAAATTTCCCTTTTTTTTTTAATAAAAAAGTTTAAAAGTGAAAAATTTAGGATTGGTCTAAATCTAAAATAAAAAAGTTGATAATGTCTAATTTTGATTATTTTCACATTTTTACATGTGATCATAAGCAAAATTAGACTTTTTCAACCTTTTTTTTTTTTATTATTTAGTTTTAGACCAACCTTAAATTTTTTACACTTTTAAATTTTTTTATAAAAAAATTGTAAAACTAAACTTTTTTAAAAAAAAATTGCAGAAAATGATCCAGTATTACTATCGGGAAGCAAGTAAAATTCAAGCCAGCTTCCCGGTGTGTAACACTGAGAAGCTAGTGGATGTGTTTTTTCTCGGTATTGAAGGGTAAAATGGTCATTTTAGTCTATTTTTTGCAAAAAAAAATTCAAAAAGTTTAGTTTTGTAAAATTTTTAATGTTGGTCTAAAAATATAATTTTTTTAATAAAAAAGTCTAAAAGTGCAAATCACCCTTTTTATATTATAATCTAATACACTTGTTCTTAAACAAAATAAACATATGAAATGTCAATAAATTTCATTTGCAAACATATCCCGCATTCTTAACCAATAATTACTCAAGCCTTAAAATTGGCTAAAACCATTTTAAGCTTACTCTTTAAAAATAAAGCCAAAAATGAATGAAAGGAAAAGAGAAAATAAGTCACGAGAAGTTTTCACGGTGAAAATTGAATTATAAGAAATATTTAAAAAATATTAAAATTTTATGAGAATATATTGATAACCTTTAAAAATATATATATATATTTGAGGAAACACTCTCCTTGTGACTTATAAAATAAGTCATTATAAAAACTTAATAAAAAGAAAATATTCTCACTCAAAACTCCTTATATAAGAAAGTTTGACACTTGAGAAACACCCTCTTAATCCATTAAAAACGTAAGCAAAAAAGGAAGACCCATTTGAAAGAAGCAAACGCAACGCAACGCAACGCAAATCTCAATCCAAACATAAACGAAACAGCATGTGGGCGGTATCCCTAATTCCATCCACACATTTCTTCTCCAAATCCAACACTTACACGCCTCCTCGTTTTCGCCCATCACACCCGCGTCTCTCCCGCCGTCAAAACGACGACGTTTACAGCGAAGAAGTCAGCGGCCTCACCTCCGACACCAATCGTCAGCAAGACAACCAGCTAAGAGGTTTAGACGTGCTATTGGCTCTGCAGCGAGCCACTGTTAAGAAGAAAAACAAAACCAGGAAGACTAACGACAGCCGTAGAGAACAAGTCGATGATCAAGATGATGACGTGGACTATACCAATGTCAAACCACTACGTATAAATACAGCCTGGGCTGGTAAGTTGGATGAATTGGGAAAGCGTCTAGAGGAGCTATCTGATATCGCTTAGCTAGATTTCCATCTCCAAATTTCGTGTTAATAACGATTGTGTTTCGTCAATGTTCATCTTGGTTATAGGTGTTCAATTTCTATTGAACAAATATTTCTTAGATTGTGGTTTACTTGTGATACAAGGTATTTACAAAGCTTAGTTTATTGGAATGAAGAAGCTACTCTGAGTATCAACCGTCATCATCATACTAACTTCACTGCTGGAAATAAAACCATAACATAAATAAAACAAAATAATTTAGGTGTGAAAGTGTTTACTTTCCCATCTATGAACTTCATATGCCTATGTTTCATTGAGTTTTAAAGCTAAAAGACGAGAAATAAAGATGGAAGAAAATGAGGGGTGCTTAAAAGGATGGCTTTTGTATATGTGGTCTATGATCACTCATCTGTGAACCATGACCTCCCATTTTCGACGACTATTAACTTATTTCTACAATCTTCTGTTACTAGTAGGGTCGGTATCTTCTACCGCGGCTGCCATCATCACTGCTACTTCCACCTCGTCCTGAGCTCCTATCTCCCCTCCGAGGTCGAGGAGGAGCTGGCATTTGTACTCCTGGCTGCTGTCTGCATGATTCACCAAATACACAAAGTAAAAAAAATGGTTTAAACTATATTATACTTTCTCAAGGTGAAATTAGAAAGCAGCTTACAGAACGTAGCCAATACGGCCATCTGGTAAGACCATTGGCACCATATGCATTCCTGCTGGCATTGGCCCTCTGCCATATATCATGGGCTGTTCATATGTAAAACTTTATGCAATTAATTAAACAAATATACAACAATAATACAGCATATAAAAACACTGTGAAAAAAGGAGAGTTCTGAACCTGCTGGAAAGCAGCAGTAGTTCCAAATCCAGGGCCTACAGCGCTATAAGGAGCTCCAGCAAAGCCACCATAACTAGCAACTGGTAGCTGGCCTGGATGAATTCCAGCAGGATAGGGATAAGCCCCTTCAGGTTTTTTCTCAGTCTGAGGCTTTGCAAGAACAACTTCCAACACCTGGCCTGCAGTTGAAATTCAATGACCACACCATTTCAGAAATCAAATAAATAAAATTTTATACGAAGTTCACCACAAATTGTTACCCAAAAAAAAAAAATTAATAATAATAATAATAATAAATAATAATAATAATAATAATAATTCTAACGGAAGAAACCAACTACTACATACACAGATCCATATACACCTAAATTCATGCCAATATGTGCATGGAAAAGTGGCAAGTAAATGAATTCTGGTCAATTTTCAAACAATTAGAACAACCAACAATCAGTCAGCTTATGTAGTAGAAGTGAGATATTTTACCATCAATTTCATATTTCTCTGTATCTTTTACGGCTTTCAATGCACTTGACCTTTCAGCATAATGGACAAAACCAAAATCTCGTTTGCCAGATTTCCCAGGAGGCATAACCACTTTTGTCACTTCCCCATGATGCTGAAATACTTCCTTTAGCTGCTCTGTAGATACATTTTCAGGTATGTTTTTCACATAAAGAGCCTTAACCTGAGATGCTCAAATGGAGAATATACCATAAGTCAAAACATCTAAAGCAAATCACTATCTGGGCACAAGGGATATAAAACATAACATAAGGCAGATCAACTCCAAGAGACAAATAAGAAATACTGCTATGAGGAACATAACAAAAACAGAAATATAAGCAACTCTAAAAAAATTATCGATCAGTTTGCTTCTTTGAGGACACAAGAGTTAAAGATTCCAGACCAATTGCTGGACAATCTTATTTATTTGATACATATAGCAGAGGAAATGTAATAAGACTTGAAACATGTACCTTACTCCATGTCTATTTAGCTATTTTATTCAAGCAAGGTTTACACCACAGACAAGACCACTTATGGTCAATGAAGAGATGCCCAAAAAGCTAGCTACAGCCTAGAGGGAACCACTCAATTGAACTTGGGAAGCAAATGCCAATATACTAGGTTGCCTTTCTGTTGACATCACAATTGAAAAAGATAATGGACCCGACTTGAACTCCTGGATCCTTTACTGACACTCAAGTAGCTCAAGATTTTTACATATTTCAGTTGAAAACATAAAGCTTAGAAAAAGAATGGGTGAGGGGCAGAGATATCAAAAATAAATGTCAAGCAAGAAAATCAATCAACTCGTACAGAAAGAATAAATCATGCGATCCAACAGTGTTGAGGTTTATATAAATGTATTCATCAAACAAAACTTAAAATTGATAAAAATAAAATAAAAAGTTAAATACTGGGTCTAATTATTTCAACTTTTACCTGGGCAGCAGCAGACGAGGAGGAATCAGGGGTACTCTTCGGATCAGCCCATGTGATAGTTGGCGTATTACCATCCAACTTAAAACTTGCATTCAACATTTTTTGCCTCGAATAATCAGCACAGGCATTATTGTAATACAAAACAAAGGCAAAGCCACGATTGCGAGAAGGATTTTGAGGATCCTGTAATTGAGATAGGGATGCTTAGAGATGCAAGGGAACACAAAGTCTTTAAAACACAAAGCCACCATTTGATAATATCACCTTTATGAGCTCAATGCTATCAACTCCAGGACCTATGTTCTCAACAATTTTTCTGAATTCATCCTCTGTCCAGGTCTTAGGAATATTTCCAATAAATAACCTGTTTTTAGTTTCTGACAGTGAACATCTTAATGTTTTACTCTGCCACATAACCAAGACAAAAGAACAGTTATAAGGACATGAAGAAGACAAGAGCTGAAATAGACTGGAACAAAAATCTATATGATCACCCAATCGTTAATCAGAGTAACAAACACATTTACCTTAAATTCTTTGCTATGTAACTCATCAATGGCCTTTTGGGCAAGCTCCTTTGATTTAAAGGCTACAAAGGCAAAACCCTTGCTTTCTCCACTGTCCTTGTCTTTCATTATTCTGACCTGCAAAACAGCTCATGGTGAGATCTCATAATAATATAGACATCCCTATGAGATATAAAATACACAAATAGTAATGCATCTGACCTCATAAACTTCGCCAATGGGTTCACATAAATCCCTCAAGTCTTCTTCAGATGTATCTTTAGGAAGTCCACCAATGAAAACTTCAGAACCATGGGGAGGAAGAGCAAGAAGTTGAGCATGCTTCTCTTTCTCATCCTCACTGATGGAAGCTGTGGGCTTTTCCTCATCTTCCACATGTTCAGAGTCATTCTGGCTCATATTTCCTTCCGGAGAACCATCCTTTTCACTACCATCAGTCTTTGAGTACTCATATCCATCCTCATCATCATTTTCTTCATCGTTTCCATCCTCATTATCATCTTCTCCATCTTCATCTAATTGCTCCTCTGGATCATCATCCATCTCTTCAATGTAATTGTCCTCTTCAAGATCAACACGCTCATCAACTTCAGTGTTATCCGTCATGATTGTTTCACGGCGCAAGTTTTAGTTCATCCAATAATAGTGCCTGAACAGCACCGAAATTTCCTTCAACTTTCCAAGATAACTATGGAAAATGTAGGCAGCCTGCTAGATTGTGCATGCTGCACAATAGCACAGCTTCCTTTTTATTTCTTTGTTTTCCTTTTCTGTTTGAGGCCATGACGAATATCCAAACACTAAATTGGATACTCATTGCTTAAACTGATTGGGAAAAATCAGTTAAAATTACTAGTAAAGTAAGAAAAACTTGGGGTGACGTGTCTGTTTTAGCCTCTTGGGCTACAAAGGGAATCAATAGGTTAAAAAGACTTTGAAATGTAACATATACTTCTATAAGTGACCAACATTTCCCACCTCCCGCATTTAAGTATTGAGGAAGATTAGAAAATGAAATCCCTAATTTAGAGTCTCGACCATCTTAAATCACTCTCTCCAAACTCAAATCAAGCCGAACAACACTTAATTTGACAACCTCAGCTTTTCTAATTTCAATTTTAATGAATAAACATCCCCATAACCATGACTAATTTTCAATTAAACAGTATTAAACCTCATAGAACAAAACCCTAAAGAAATCGGATTTTCTTTTTGGATAAACTCCATAATCATCATTTCCTTACGCGAACAACCTGACACACTTAAACAGTAGACTTACCAGAACCGAACTCAAGATAATCAAACCTAAAAGCCAATTCCCAGAAACCTAGAACCCAGAATAGTCACAGTGATATTAATTTGTTTGTATAAGAAAATTGTAATATTTATTTAGAACTAGGAGTCCAATTGTATTTTAAAATGTGAATCAAAGCTCCAGATAATTGCATAGGTATTAGGTCAACAGATCGCGGGCTACTGCAAATTTGGGGGCAGGAGCCACGAAAATGAAAACAGAGAACAGGAATAATATAGCTGATAAACAATAGAAGATAAACAAGTGAGATATTTGGCATACCAGTGATTGTTTTTGTGTGTTTGTATTTGAGAGAATCGCTTTTGGGGTGGCTTATCTGTTTTTCCTTTCTCTGTTTCCAGTGGTGATGTCGAATTGTGGATCATCAAATAGGGTTTCTTTTTGCCTTTTCAAATGACCCTAATTCTGTGAAGGGAGAGATAATTCTGTGCGGAAGGGTGTATGTTAGTTATGCGTGTCAGTTTAGAAACTTCCGCCACGTCACTTTGTGATACTGTGAGCTGTGCATTTTAATGACCTAAATACCCCTCCATATGCGCGTGATTTGTTAGTTATATGGGCTGGATCTAGTTCGAGTGTATTCAAACCTACCTAAGCATGTTTTTCTCATGCAAACAACTTTTCATATGTTTCATATTATTTTCTGAAATAAAAAAATTACACGAAAACAAATTGATGGAAATAAATTTAATTTATTAATCAGATTTCATTTCAATTTTTATGTTAGATTTTATATTCATATTTTATAATTATGTAATATTGATTATATTAGATTGAAAATAAGGATGTGTGAATAACGATTTCACAATGAAGGTGGTCCGAACGTCTTGGGCCTAAGAACCAAAATATAAGTTGGGCTCGGATACAACCCATGAGAATACAGACATTTTGCACGGTGAGGAAACTCAAACTTTGTAACATTGTCCCATAGACTTCTACGTTTATTGATGTATAAATAATTAACACATGACACTATAAACAACAATAAATGAGACATAACTCTAAGACCGGACTAAAGTACAGACCCTAGCCTCCGTATAAACTTTACCAGGTCTACATAAATAGCCTTTCTTAGGTGCACAATGACTATCTTGAGAGCATATACACAATCCTTCAAGTGCACAACCATCTTTCACTATATTCAACCCTGTCTTCAACCCAAGAACTTGGTCGGTCCACTCACTAGAGAAAAGCCCCAAAGGGTCATAACCCTCCTTCACCTTCAAGAATTTCCCAGCGTTCTTGTACTTCTTAATAACCCCATCAAACACTATGTTCCGATTCTTGCCCCAATGTGGCGACGCACCGTATTTGAAAACCGCCATTTGTTCAATTTCTTCAAGTACGTCTTCATATAGCCTCGGAGTCAATGGGTCCTTGCTGCGATAGTATGTGATGTCGAAGTCTAATGAGTCCTCTTGTTTGCCTAAATAAGCGTTTGAAGCTTTCACGTAACGCATGAGGATTCCGTTGTAGAGTTCTAATCCACATAAGGCTTTTGGATCCAATGAAACTAGCTTTTGCACGTCTTCTATGAAGCTTTTAACCACTGTTAACTTGACACTAAATGTCGTTTGATGGAAAAACTCACCTTTGACTCTCGGATCCCATGGACACGCTGTCAACAATGCGTCTCTTAAACTGTCTAGACATGTTCCTGATGATTGTAGCCGGTTTTGGAATCCAATTACTGGATACCCAGTAAAGATAACACCTGTGAGAACATATACATAAATTATAATTTATTAGCTTTAATTATTTAAATAAAATGATAAAAGAGTAACGTGGAAGGAAGTATATACCATTATTTGTCAAACCAAATGCAGTGGTTCTTAGCGTTGATGTAACCAGCTTCCCATTCAAGCATTTCCCATTAGCGTCATTGATTGATTCTTGAGTCTCCTCTGGATTCATTATAAAAAAAAAAAAATGACCATTTATTTGAACAAAATCATTGCAGCAAAAGTTGAGATAAAATTAAAACCTGAAGCTCTGAGGATTGCTAGAGTCAAAGAAGGTGTGGCCCGAAATGGGATATAATCATATAAGCCATTTCCAGATGTGTTTGTCGGAACACGATCGTCGATTCGGTAGATAGCTTTGCGTTGACTTGGATACCAGTTAATGTCCGCAAACTCATGTTGATGTCCAAAAGTAGCCGCTTGATCTCCCAAGTTCGAGTCATTTGTCGTCACGTATGTTAGTGATCGCTTGAACAGAGGTTGCAACTTCAGTGTTACCTACACAACATGTATATGTTGATTGTCTGTCACTCTACTTTTTTACTTTGGACTTATATTATTTTTCTTAAAAGGTTTCCAGATGTCATAACTCATCACAGCACCACTATACATTCACATGTCAGGTAGTGCTTCGTTTTTTTCTTGGAAATAATTAGTGGGGATTCACTGGCATCATCGTGTCTCGCAGTAGTAGAATCGAAATTCTGTACAATCAGTATTCACCGTGCATATTCGAAGTTGAGAATTTTTCTCCATGTTTGGAAATTTAATTATTTTCTTTCTAAAGTCAGTAATAAAACTAATATGTGGAAAAAAAATTATAGCATACTTAATTTTGAAAATTTTAAAATTATATTCGGCATCATTGCCTAGCAACCACAAATGCTTAGACAAGCAGTAGAAAAGCGCGACGATTTAAATAATAATTAAATATATATTCGTGTTATTATTTAGAAGATGGACTCGGGTGTAGTAGTACTCTTTTATTAAATGCTATGTGAATATTTCATAACTTAAAAATAATATTTTGAAAAATTATTTTAAATAATAGGAAAAATTATATAAAATAAACTAAATAAAGTTTAAAAATTCAAAACTAAATCAATAAAAGTTTATTTCTATTTTAAGGCCACTATTTTCAAAACCATCACATATTTGAAGGTTCTTCACAAATCAATGTAAAAATTTTACAGGGATGATAAAATGGTCAATTTGGTTCAAGTGAAAATTTGAAAGATCATTTGTAAAATTTGTAAAATTGAGCTATATGATGTAAATAAAAATTATAAAATAACGAAAATAAAAATAACACCCAATCCAAACCCAAACAAACAGTAAAATCAAATAGATAGATTTCAAAACTGAAAAGAGATGTAGTAAATAAACCTGAGAAATGACACCAAGCACACCAAGCGAAACTCTAATGGCATCAAGCTCATCACGATGGTCAATCTCATTAAGCACACGAATCTTAACATAACCATCTTTCGAACCACCAGGACTCACAATTCGCAACTCCGAAACATAATCGTGAACAGAGCTTCCTATACCCCACAACGAGCTTCCATGCGCACCTGTACCCATCATTCCACCAATAGTCAAACCCCACCAATACGGTGCGTATGGCAAAGCCAAACCAGCTTTCCCCGACTCCTCTATAATCTCCCTCAACGTCACACCACTCTCCACCGTCATCGTCATCTTCTCCGCATCCACTCTCACTACGCGGTTCAGATACTTGGTGCTTATCAACAGCCCATCCTCGCCGTCCGTGCACACCAACTTCGGAATGCTGTGAGAGAAGCGCGTGGCTGCTTTCATCTTTCTCTTGGATTTAGTCGCTTTAGATACGATTGATATCAGTTCTTGTTCTGTTGTCGGGTATGCAACTTCGCCTGCTTTACACACGCTTCGATCGGGGAACATTCCGTACGAATTGGTGATTGTGCATGTGGAATTGTTCGATGAACATTGGATTGGATCTTCGGGTGGTGTTGAATTTGCTAGTGAGATTAGTAGGAAAAAGAGAAGGTGTCGAAATGTGTTTGACACCATGGTGGAGGAATATTTGTCGGAAATTAAAACTTGGCTTGTGGAGATTGTATAATTATAGGCTAAGGATAGGTGTGTGTATATATAGTGGTGTGGAGTATAAGTGTTAACTATTTTATTACATTGTGTTTTGACACGGCGGATTTTTGCTTGGGTTTGAAGTCAATGTTTTTATAATAATTTGGATGTAGTAGTGTTGTGGAAGATTGTTGTTTCACACTTGATTGTGTTGTGTTGTGTCTGAACTCGAGGTTAATAATGCGGTAGGTCAGGTATTTTATTATTGGAAACGTGAGTATTTTAAGAAATGGTCTTTAAAAGAAGGTCGATGATTTATGAATACGAATCTGTGAAACATGTTTTCAATCGAAGAATACGTCCAAAAAAAACCTGAGTGAGGAGGTGTGAAATTAAATGAAATAGAAGAAGGTAGATCAGAAGCATAGTAAAGGAAGCCAGGTAGAATTGAATGAAGAGAGATTATGCAATTCGCTCACAGCAAGGATACTTGTCCTAACTAGAAGATTAGTTGTTTATTACAGAACATGTTGATGGTGTTTGGTTGGCACATATAGGGTGAAAAACAACCTGGATACAGTACTCGTTACTGGAAGTATTACAATTTTGACTTTTTCATAAAATTATTGGAATAATGGCTATTTGGCTCTTTTATATGATGTTTCTCTTTGAACATAAAATTTTTAAAGTTTTATTTGAATCGGACCAATCCATTACTAATTTTGGGGAGGTATCAAGTAGCAATAGAATTAACATAAATCCACTTTATTTCAATTCAATAAATCATGAAAATTAAATTTACACTAACATATTTTTATTTTAAAAATAATAGTTATTTAGACCTCGTTAGGTGATATAACTTTCCATCAAATTTTAATAAGAATCTAACTAAAATACTTTTAACAAGTTTAAAGGTCCCATCAAAATTTCGAAAAATTTAAGAGTTTAACTGCGACACTTTTAAAAGGTTAGAAAATCTAATTGAAACTTCAAAAAATTTAAGTGTTCATGTGATAAGTTATACCAACCTCAGAGGTTCAAATATGCATTACCTCTTTATTTTATTACACCTCTATTTAAATAATATTTTGATATTATTTATATATATATATCATTTTTATATCTAAATAAATCATTTCCAGGGGAAGAGAATATATTAGGATAATTAAAAGATGGTGGATTATCTAATTGAAGTGATGGATTATCTTATTTAAAGTCTTTTTTTTATAATATTTATTTTATATAAAAAATTTTAAAAAATTCAAAATTTTATGGACTATTTGGATTAGACTTGAGCCTCCTTTTCCTTAAGACCAAAATGAGGTTTTACACCTTATAAAATATTACACCTCATGAATATTTATATGATGTATATTGTTTAGGCATGAAATAAATAAATATTATAAATAAATAAATAAATATATATATAATTTCAATTCATCTGAATGATTCAAACTTAATTAAATGAATAATTCAAATTATCTCCCACCAATTTGAACATATATAGAAATTTTCAAAAAGTTCTAAACAAAACTGTGACATCCCTAAAAAATAACATGATGCGCTAAGAACTCAATTGTAAGTTGAAATTTGGCTGGTTTTAATTTTAGGGAAAATTACTTGAAATTTGGCTGGTTTTAATTTGAGGGAAAATTAGATGAGGGGTGAATATATTGACAACTATAACTATATTTGGATATATTTACAACTAGAGTGAATGACTTTTTGAAAATGTTGCAGCAAGTTTAGGGTGTGTTTGGCTTTTTTTTTTTTTTTTTTTTTTTTTAATTTGAAAAGAAAAAAATTAAATATATTTTAATTTTTTATTTTAATTTATTCTTATTTTTATTTTCCAAAAACTTTAGTAATATTATGTTATTTTAATATTTTATTAAAAGTTTAATCCAAATAATTATATTAAAAATAATTTTTTATTTGAATTTTTAATTAGAATTAACGTAATAAAAAGATATCATTTAATTAAAATATTAAAATAAAAATCAAATATATTATTTGATTAAATATTATAATAAAAAATTAAATAAAATATTTTTTAAAATAAAAAAGTAAAAAAAAATATTTACAAATAATTATTTAATTAAAATATTAAAAAAAATAAACCTTTCAAATAAAAACAATTAAAAATATATCATTAAAATATATTTAAAGTAATTTTTTTAATAAAAAATCAGAAAAAAAAAATCAAACACACCCTTAACTACTTAGCTACATTTATGAAAACTCATTCACCCTCTTTGCAAATAAGTTGAAACATGATTCCTAATAGTTCAAAACTCCTTCACTTCTTATGTAATTTTCTCTTTAATTTTAATGTCCCTACCTTTTCAATTATTTTTTTAATATGCCAGACCTATAATTTTCTTAAAATGGAAAAATACCATATTTATGGGATTGAATATTTCAAGAACATATTTATTTTTTTAATTCATTTTACTTACTGTCCTATAGTTTGTTTTATCATTTTAGTGGACTATAAAAGCCATTTTCACCTTTTCTATTTGTTCCATATTATTTTTCATATTAAATTTTTTTTTTCAAATAAATTTTGAATTAAGTTAATATACCGTTTAAAAGGAATTTTTTTTAAAAAAAAACTACACATGTTAAAAATTTCAAAAAAAAAAAAACTAAAACAATATAAAAAACTCTTTTAACATTCAAATTTGAAAATTATTTTTTAAAATACTTGACAGGTTTATTTTAAAATATTAATCAAATTTTTTTTATTATATTATTTTTCAAAAATTATATATGTATAAAATTAAAAAATTTACAAAAATATGATGATGAAGAGTTTTATATTATAATTTTAAAACTTTTGAAAAGTTAATGGGTTATTTATTATATTTTTTTAGAAATATTTTTTTATTTATTTTTATTAACAATTTTAATTTTTCAACTATTTTAAAAAAATTAGTAGCGAAAAATAACCATTATATTTATACAAATAATTTAAATAATAAATATAAATGATAATGAGTAAAAATTATTTTTAAAACTAAGATACCAAGAAATTTAATAAAATTAATAATTTTGTATTTATGCCAAATTTAATTCTTTTATCTAATTTTAAATATTGTGCTCAATATAATATTAAAAAAATAATTAATTATTATTTTTATTAATATAACTAGATAATACCCATGCGCGATGCGCCCCATAAATTTTATAAATAAATATTTAAATATAAAAAATAAATTAAAAATAAATTATTTTAGTTAAAAATAATATAAGTTTATGAAATAGTAAAAATTTACAAATTAAAAAAAAGAGTTAAATTCAATTTAGGTGAAATTTATAAACTTTTAAATAAATAAAAAAAATAAAATAAAATAAAATATTTTTTAAGGAACTAAATTTTTTTTATAAAAATTTAAAATAAATTACTTTTCATCTTTTTAATTTAATTATATATTTTAAATATAATTAAATATATAAATAATTTTTTGAAGAGTAAAAATAAATTATTGTCCCTATCTTAGTAGTTTAAAAATAGACCATTTAAAATTGATATATGATTTGAATATTAAAATTATTTTTTAAATCAAATTTAATTATAATTTAAATCAAACGTGTAAGTGCATATAAATTCCGTTAATACGATATGTTTTTTCAATTTCACCCTTACTTTTAATTAACTAATATTTTGAATTGTGAATACTTAATTTAATTAAAATTTATTCTTATTTTAATTAATTAATATTTTACTGTCCTGTTTCAATTTATATGGATCATTACTCTTAAATAATTAATATATATATATAAATGTTCTATTTTAATTTATATTTACCCTTACTGTTAACTAATTAATATTTTAATTTATGAGTGTCCTAATTCAATTTATACATAAATTCTACTACCTTTATTTTTTTTAAATTAATAAATATTTTAATTTATGGGTGTCATAATTCAATTTATATATAAACTCTACTCCCTCCATCTTTTTTTCTATTAATAATGAAATATATAATTAATAATTCAATATTGTATATATATAATTAGTATATATATATATAATTAGTAATTCAATATATTATATATGTGTTTAATTTTTACATAGACTCAAGAGTTAATAATTCAATTGATATAAAAATGGTAACTTTTTATATTAATATATTTAAATTATATATATATTTAAATAAAAACTACATATTAAGGATATAATTGGAAATCAAAGTATAGTATTTATTATTTTTCACGTCAATGAATAAGATTAGAATTATTTTATTTTATATAAGAATTATAAACAAAAAAAAATCTTCATCAATTATTATTGAATTATATATATATATAGACTAAAAAGTATATATAAATAAAAAATGATAAAAATAAATAAAAAATATATTTTATATCATAGAATATTGGTGTATTTATAAATATAATATTATTTAATAAAAAATATAATATAATTTACATTTTATTTTAGATAGTAATAAAAATATATAAATTTATAGAAAAATAAAAATATTATTATATATGATAATACAAATATAGCGAATATATGAAAGAATATATAAAAAAATAAATTATGTTAAAATAAAATTAAAAATTAATATAAACTTTGTATATATAATTCTTAGCCCAAACACGTTCATAACAGCTAAACCTATCTTATAATGGCAAGCCTGTTTGTGGTGCCTCTGGTGTTCTTAGATATAAGAACTATAAGAGCACCTGCTAGTGAGGTTCATTTGATTTTGTTTTTATCTTCACGGTGCCAAAATGAATCTCCACATGATAAATTATAAATTATATAAACACCTCCCTAAATTATCAAAGTCTTCTAGAGGAATACAAACACTCTAAATTTATTTTTAATTTAATCCATTACAATATAAATTTAAAAAATAATAAATAAAATATATAAAAATTAAAAATAAATAATATTTTTATTTTTTTATTTAGTTAAAATAAATTTTCATGTAAACTTTTAACTATAAATTAAAAATAAATATAAAAAGTTATATTAATTTATTAATATAACTTTTTAGATTTAATCTATATTCTTAAAAAAAAATTATATTAGATTTAATCTATATTCTTAAAAAAATTATATTTTATTATTTCATATTTACAATTGTTAATTGAAGAATACAATATAAAGTAAAAAAAAATAAAACCGAATACCGAACTTTTCACTACAACTCCATAAGTAACCAACACAGGTGGGTTTCTATAGTGCAATCATGGATGCTAACACTCCTAACTACTCAATTAGCTAAAATATGAGTACTGCGACAATTTGTGAAAATTAAAAATTAATAATAAATTAACATAAATAACCAGTAACTTTACGGAAAATCAAAATCAATCTAATGTAATGATAGTGTAACCCGACAACATTATATAAAATCTCATCCGTGGTATATGAAAATATAAAAAACGGGTAAGGATAAAATATTTAAAAATAAAATAAAATAAAATATCGTTCAATATTTTCATGAGGATAAAATCTTCAAGAGTCTTGAAATTTAATACTCAAAAATCAAAACTTCCATTCTCTGATCATATAAATAAAAAATCAAAAGGATTTGGGACTCAAATAAAACGAGAATATAACAAAATTTATTTGAGAATCTGAACTCATGGAACAAATAAATCAAATTAGTAGATAAACAATAGTTAAAAAAAAAAAGCATAAATCAAGAATTAATCAAATGATTATTTAAAAAAATATAATAGTCAAATGAAAACATAACAAAAATTTACCAATCAAGAATTCGTAAAATTCATACTCTGAAAGAAAAGGAAAAAATAAAAAAATAAAAAATTGACATTAACAAAAAGAAACTGTAAGTTTCCTGCAACTACTATAAGAAAGAAAATAAGGTGACTAATTTAAAGTAGAATTACCATGTCGATCTCGGAGAGTACAACCATCAAAACCTTAATTCTGATTCTGGGATTACCATGTCGATCTTAATTCTGATCCTGCGAAGAAATTGTGTTTGAGTTTCTGCAACTACTATGAGAAAAAAAAATTGAGGTAATTAATTTAGATGAATGACCAAATATTTATAGTGGACAGAAAATTGATTTGGAGTGAAATTTAAAAACATAATACAAATAAACATTAATATTTATCTTTATAATTTAAAGTTTATTTTGAAATTAATTTATGTGAATTTTAATTTTTGAAAACTATTAATTTATTATTTATTTTTAATTTTAAATTTTAAAAATAAAAATTTAAAAACCAGTTAAAACAATTGTCTCAACCGAATATTATCCTAAAATTTTTTTATTTTATAGATATAGATTCATCCACCCCTACACTGCTATTATGTTTTATTATTATTTAATTTTTTAGCCATGAATTGCGAAATATGCTCTTAATATTTATATGAGATGTTTTGTTTTCGCACGACTATTTTTTTTCTGAAAGATCAACAAGGTGTGTTTTTTCGAATAAACCTTTTCTAAATCATTTACTTGTATTTGACTTTCTCTTAAATGAAGAAGATAAGTTTTCCACTCCTTTCTCAATACTTCCTTATTACAATATTTATTTATTTATTTTTTAATGCAAAGCTTATACAATCAAAACTATAGATATCGATTCTAGTCAATTGTTCAATTAAGCTAACGTGACGCATCTAATAGCCATTTTTTTAATTATTTTTTAGAGGAAATTATTCAAAATGGGTCTTATAAAGTTTGAATTAATTTTTTAAATCCATTTTCAAAATCTTTTAAATATAATTTTTGTAAACTTTACTTTACATCCAATAGGTTGTGCTTCCTATTATACCCTTTGTTTGAATAATAATTTCAAAAATTCCATTACAATAAATCAGATGTTTTATTTTGGGAGTTAAATTACTTATATACCCTCATACTAACAAAACTGTTGATTTGAAACAAATCAGATTAATTTCAACCTAATCAAACAGCTAAATTGAATCTTGAACTCTGAAACTGGTTCACAAACTTGTGAGACTTCGCAACCTCTTCTATCGCACGTAGTTGAACTTTGTGAGATCACGTTGAGTTGCAGTTGCTGTTTCGGTTTGTTTGAGTACGGTTTGTTTGAGTTGCAGTTCCTTTTCCATTAATATTCGTCTGAGCAAGCATTATGGGTTCTGGTCGGTTGATTTCGGCATGGTTGAAGCAAGTTTCTTGAGAGTTGCAGTCTATTCTGAAATTAGGGTTGTAGATTGTCGTCTTTGTTGCTGTTTGTTTTTGTAATCAGTATTGTCGGTTCCATTCTGTTCGAATTTAAAAGTTCAAACAAAGCAAATTGTTGGTTTTGTGGAAGGCTCCTCTTTTGCGAGCAATTGTTCTGAGCGCAGAGTAATTAGGATGGGCGAGTCATCGAACTCAACTAAGGTAAGTTCGTCTATCATTTTCGCATGTACTGTCCTGTTATAATTTTCATTTCTCTAATCATGCATGTACTGTATTGTTGGTATGTATAGTTTGTTTACCGTGCTCAAATCCTAATTTTTTCAACATCTAATCTTGTGATTCATTCAATTTGTGTTACAACATTCAGATGGTAGAGTATGATGATGTTGTTTTTTATGGTATATGTTTATGTTGTTAATTGAAGTAGGTTGTTCTTTGATGAATCGTGTGTGTATAAGTTGAATGTTATTATTGTTTGTGTTTTTCAATCTCGTTGATAATGGGTATTTTTCTCAGTTGATAGGGTTTGTTATTATTCTGATGTGAAATATTGTTGCAATCTTGTTAATGTGATCTGCAATTCTTAATTGTTAAGTTTTAAAATACAGAAGAAGGTGGAGGAAACAAGTAACACAGCAACGTGTCAATAAACCTCCCGATCTGTCATTTTGGCTCTAGCTTCATGAAACTGGCAAGAATGGTAAACTGCTTAGGGAGTCTATTAAGAGTGGGTCATTCAGACAGTTCTACGAATGCGCAAGTAGGATGGATTTCAAGTCCATTTGTTTCCCTGGAAATGGGGTTCTGAGGGTCCTTGGTGCGGAGGTCACCTTACCTGGTTTTAAGGATGATAAGATGTGGTTCGTTTCTGCCGGAGCTTTACACCGTTTCGGTAAACAGGAATTTGCTCTAGTGATAGGGCTTAAGTTTGGAGCATCTGATATAAATGTAAAAGTTTTAGAGAATAAGCCTCTAAATGGGGAAAACATAGTTGCCAGGTTGTTCCCTGATGCTAAGAGATTCCATGTATGCGGATTGGATGTACAAAAACTATTGGACAACCAGATGAGGAGGTTAGATGCAGAAGACATGGAAAAGTTGTACCTTGTCCTGGTGGTGTATCACTTTCTTTTGGGCCAGTCAATGACCAAGGTCATTAGTAATTTCATTTGACATTTGGTAGATGATCTAGAAAGATTTAAAGCATTTCCCTGGGGTTCGTATGTATACGCAAAGACGGTTAAAGATTTTAAATCCAAGCTGGGCGGTACCTTCTTCAATAATCCTATTCGAGGCGTTCATTTGTATGGTTTCCCCTTAGCTTTTGTGGTAAGTACTTAACTTCCTTTAACTGAATACGAATACACTGTTTTACTATATTCTCAGGCTGATTTTGGTAATATTGAAATGACTGAGTGCAGTGGTGGATGATTGACTGCTTCCCTGATGTGCGGGCGGCATCTAGAGTAACGAAGCTCGAGCGGGACGAAGATGATGAAAGTCTATACCCAAGATGTGTTAAGTGGGACTTTGAAGATACCTCCAGCAAGCGGTTTGACTTAATTTTGCAGGTATTTTAAAGTAATGTTTGTTTAAATTTATTCTGAAGTGGTGTCAGTTATATTGGATGTGACGTTAGAATGTTCTGATTTTAATAAGTTCTATATTGTACTTTAGGTACCCGGTGAAATGAATTTAGTCCCTTCTGAAGCAGAAAGGAATTCTTGGTATTTCAAATGTTGTGATTTTGAAGTGGACATGAGTGATTCAAAGAGGGAAGATTCGGAAGCCGATTCAGAAATGAATATGCAAGAATATATAATCAAGGCCATGGAGAAGAATAGGTCAGGAAGTCATGACAGAAAGGGGGCAGATAAAATTTTGGGTGAGCTTAAAAGGAATATTGAAGACTTGGTTCAATGGCGTAGGGAAATGGATGAATGGCGACGAGAGGTTGAAGATCTCCTGAAAGCTAGATGTAATCACATGCAACCAGATGCTGATGTGAAGTCGAATAGGGTCTCTGTTAGACCAATAACTATTAAAGAAGCTAGTATTAAGAAGAATACGTCAAAAATGGGTCGTAAGAAACGCAAAGCTCCAGATGAGGGGACTGTACTCGCAACACTGGTTAAGACTAGGAAAATGGTTCGGGATGAGTTGAAAAAAAACAGATATTGAAAAAGTAACACCTGTAGTTGTTGATGAGGCTTCAACTAAGGAAGTAAAAGTGGATGAGAAAGTTTGTGAAATTATTAGCACATTACCTGGAACGTTGGAAGTAAATGTTTCTCCGAGTAAGCCTAGATTTGGAGTACAGACTCGGACGATGGCAAGGAAAGAAAAAATTTCAGACTGTAACATTGAGGAAAACAATGGAAAAGGAAAAGACGATCAATTGAAGAATGCTGTAGTCCTAGATACAGAAACTGATGAGAAAGATCTGGATGACCAGGTTAAGAATGACCTAGCTATCGCGAAGGTTCTTTCTGGTTTGGCAGGTGATGTTGGGGAATCAGAAGAAATTGATACTGACACGTTACTCACCCAAGAGATGTCCCTGAAAATGGTTGCTTCCAAAAAAACTTCTTCTGCAATTCATGAACCTCATGAGTGGCCAGAACATAAGAGGCCAATTCTAAATGACTCATCTACTTCCTGCTTGCCATTACTTGATAAGAGCTTAAGACCGAAACAATTATCCACCAAGGCAGATGGTCTGGACAATGGCTGAATGCAGAAGGAGAGCTATTGTACGTGTTATATTCTTGCTTTTGTTATATTTCGTTAAGGTTGCAATAGTTTTATTAATTCTGATAGGTTTACATAATTGCTGGATCTTGCTTCAAATATATTGAAGTGACCTCACATTTGCAGATTAAACTATTTTAATTAAATTTTACGTTGTTACAGCCGATTTGCCGATCATCATCCCTACAAGAACACTATCGTACGTGAAATTCTCAGTTGTACAACGTGGTTTTTAGGAGAATTAATCAACATCTTTATGCACTGCATTAAAAAGCTTCACTCTGGTGTTAAGAACCAGAAAGTGGGTGTCCTAAGCTCATTTTTCTACTCAACTTTATCTTATCGGTATAAGGAAGCATTAAAGAAGAAGGAAGGACTGAAGGGTTTGTTTATGTCAGAACTGTGGATTAAAATCATAAATGGAGAGGCCCTGGAAGATTTTAACTGCTCTCCTTGGTGGGAATTGGATACGGTAAGCTGTAGGATTCTTCAAAAATATATATGTAACAGAAAAAACTATACTTTTACTGATGGTTTTTAAATCATTTGCTATAGATTTACTTCCCTGCCCATCTGTATGACACGCATCGGGCAATAGTCATTTTGGATTTAACGAAACAGGAGATATGAGTGGTAGACTCTAGGTGCAACAAGTGTGGCAATGATCAACAAAGTTGGGAACTCTTGGTAAATCAATTCAAGTGTGTAGCATACACCATCCCACAGATCCTGTCTATGTCCAAGTACTACAATCATAAACCTCCTATTTTAGACAGGGAGTGGAGAGTGCACCTCCCATCCTATAACTGTGTTCCCTGTCAGCCTGATAGGTATGCTTTGGAATTCTTTTAATCTTTACTAGTTTGGTTTTACATGTATTGTTGAAGTTAGCTGTAATTGGTATATTTCAGCCATGCATGCGGGGCATATATCTGTGTTGGTATTAAAGATATTCTACTTGAAAGGAAAAAGTGGTCTGCTAACCGGGAAAGGGGTTGGCCTAAGTTGATGAGGCAGCATATTGCAAATGTTATATTCCAAGCTACTAAGTACCGTTCTTAGCTTTTTACACCTAGTAATGTTATTTCTTGTGCTGGATATGTATTCTGAACCAAAATGATGTTATGAATTCTGTAATCAATGTTCGTACTTGATTGGTATTCTGGACCAAAATAATTTTATGGATTCTGGATTGGTTATATGGAATTTCTTTGCATCAGAAATTTTTGAGGTGAGATATTATTTCTTTGAAGATATTAGTTGCTTTCCACTATGGTAAGTTACCTCCATTTCTTTGCATCAGAATTGTTTGAGGTGAGATATTATTTCTTTGAAGATATTATTTGCTTGTCAGGGAAGTTACCTCCATTTCTTTGCATTAGAATTTTTTGAGATGAGATATTATTTCTTTAAAGATATTAGTTGCTTGCCACAGAAGTTGCTAAAAATTTCCAAAACGTCACATCAACTGAACAATAATTTAAAGACTTACAAGTTCACAATAATCTGCTGTCATATCATTACCATTTGTATAATATAGTAACTCTATATAGGAAACACTATATCCCCTATATTAGGTTAATTAACATAATGATTAATTACTGTCCTTATGCATTTTTTTATTAGGTTAATTAACATAATGATTAATTACTGTCCTTATACATTTTTTATTAGGTTAAATTAAATAAATTAACATAATGATATTAGTTGCTTCCCTAGATTAATGCATTTTTTATTGTGTTTTGGATGGTAAATCAGAATAATTTGATATGCGGTCAGAATATTATATTTAAAGCTCCGAAAAACGTACAGACCATCAAATCTCAAAACCAAATCCTTACGGCTTCCACCAGACTTTTCATTTTCCAGATTTGTGATGTCCTATCAATAGCCATTTTTTTTAAAAAAAAACACTCATTAAACTAACCCACCTCTCTTCATATATCTAACCCAAACTCTAACCTATGTAGTTAACTTATTTTGAGGGTTTGTAGCAGAGAAAATGGAGAGAACAATCAAAGCGAAAATGTCGTCTTCTTCTCTCTGCATCACTGATGTCTTACCACCAGAGGTAATGGCTCAGATCATGGAGACGGTGGTGCGAGCTTCTATTTGTGACCTCTTCAACCTAACCAGTGCTTCGAAGATCCTCCATGAACTTGGGGACGAGGATCAGGTGATGAAAGACGTCAATCTGGAGGACTTCACTTACGGCCGTTGGAGAGTTAACCCACAAAAAGAGGAGTTCCTTGTCAAGTGTTTGGAGAAAGGTAACCCAGACGCCATGTTCATAGTTGGGTTCACCAAGGTTTTCGCTAGAATGGAGAAGACTTCCGGTCTCTAACTGCTGTACAAAGGGGCTTTGCAAGGAAACAAGCTTGCCTGTTATTTGTTCGCTCTACTCCTACTCCGCGTCGATGTCGAGAGGCTCAGGGACAAGGGTAAAGAGATTATGTCTACTTTTTCAGTAAGCGAGTTGTTGTATTGTCGCCAGAGGGTAAGTCGTCTAACAAGGGGTTGTTTCATCAGAGTAAGTCTAAGGGTTAAAAATGCTAACACAGGTAATCACTGCACTTATGGCCAGAGCAACTCTATCTCTCAGTGGGATGAGACCAATTGGATGTGAATGAAACTGGTTCTTCCATGAGATTCTGTATTTGCTACGAGAGATAAATTAGCACGTTGTTTGTCTGTTTATTAATGTCTTTTGGGTTTGAAAATTGTATCTTGTGGTCTCTTGTGGTGTCCTCGGTTAAAATATTTGTTCAGGGCACAAATTTTGTAAGGATGTGATGATATATTGAGTTTCTGTTAGTAAATCAGTATGAACTCTTTAAATCTGAACCGGTTTCAGAATTCTGATCTCACTTAATAACGTCTGATGGTTAAAAACCCAAGTCTGATTCATAATCATATTACAAGACATGCAATTTTTTCCTATGTCTTCAACAGATCTAACTAATACACGCGCTCAATGGTGCCATTACTTTCACATTGAATGGTATTCTCTTCCTCAACTAATTCTTATATAACTGCTAACTAAGGATTTCGTGGCCATAAGGGTCCCAAAAGATGGAATCTGAACTACCATCAGATTTCTGATGTGGCATATTCCCTTCTGAGGACGACTCAGAGGCCAAATAAGTCTTTATACACTTAACCAACTAGACCTAACTTTTTCAGGCTTCTGTTTCCCTCACCTGTAGAACTTTTTGGCTAACAAAAACATAAAAATCATACGGGGCACATATAGTTCTAGAGACATGTAAGAGTTAAGGAGTTATGGTGGCATCCTCATGCTTTCAACTAAGGTGGAGGAGTGGTTCAGGTTTCATGTTAAGGTTGCAATATTTTCATACTTAACCATTACTTGTACACATTTAAAGGGTTTCACGGCCATAAGGGTCCCAAAAGATGGAATCTGAACTGCCATCAGATTTCTAATGTGGCATATTCCCTTCTGAGGACGACTCAGAGACCAAATAAGTCTTTATCCACTTAACAAACTGGACCTAGCTTTTTCAGGCTTCTGTTTCCCTTACCTGCAGAAATTTTTGGCTAACAAAAACATAAAAATCATACGGGGCACGTATAGTTCTAGAGACATGTAAGAGTAAAGGGGTTATGGTGGCATACTCATGCTTTCAACTAAGGTGGAGGAGTGGTTCAGGTTTCATGTTAAGGTTGCACTATTTTCATACTTAACCATTACTTGTACACATTTAACGGGTTTTGCGACCATAAGGGTCCTAAAGGATGGAATCTGAACTCCCATCAGATTTCTGATCTGCCATATTACCTTCTGAGGACGACTCAGAGACCAAATAAGTCTTTATCCACTTAACCAACTGGACCTAACTTTTTCAGGCTTCTGTTTCCTTACCTGCAGAAATTTTTGGCTAACAAAAACATAAAAATCATACAGGGCACGTATAGTTCTAGAGAGATGTAAGAGTGAAGGGGTTATGGTGGCATACACATGCTTTCCACTAAGGTGGAGGAGTGGTTCAGGTTTCATGTTAAGGTTGCACTATTTTGATACTTAACCATTACTTGTACACATTTAAAGGGTTTTGCGGCCATAAGGGTCCCAAAAGATGGAATCTGAACTGCCATCAGATTTCTGATCTGCCATATTCCCTTCTGAGGACGACTCAGAGACCAAATAAGTCTTTATCCACTTAACCAACTGGACCTAGCTTTTTCAGGCTTCTGTTTCCCTTACCTGCAGAACTTTTTGGCTAACAAAAACATAAAAATCATACGGGGCACTTATAGTTGTAGAGACATGTAAGAGTTAAGGGTTTATGGTGGCATACTATTGCTTTCCACTAAGGTGGAGGAGTGGTTCAGGTTTCATGTTAAGGTTGCACTATTTTCATACTTAACCATTACTTGTACACATTTAAAGGGTTTCGCGGCCATAAGGGTCCCAAAAGATTGAATCTGAATTGCCATCAAATTTCTGATCTGCCATATTCCCTTCTAAGGACGAATCAGAGACCAAATAAGTCTTTATCCACTTAACCAACTGGACCTAGTTTTTTCAGGCTTCTGTTTCCCTTACTTGTAGAAATTTTTGGCTAACAAAAACATAAAAATCATACGGGGCACGTATAGTTCTAGAGACATGTAAGAGTTAAGGAGTTATGGTGGCATACTCATGCTTTCCACTAAGGTGGAGGAGTGGTTCAGGTTTCATATTAAAGTTGCACTATTTTCATACTTAACCATTACTTTTACACATTTAAAGGGTTTCGCGGCCATAAGGGTCCCAAAAGATGGAATCTGAACTGCCATCAGATTTCTGATCTGCCATATTCCCTTTTGAGGACGACTCAGAGACCAAATAAGTCTTTATCCACTTAACCAACTAGACCTAACTTTTTCAAGCTTCTGTTTCCCTTACCTGCAAAACTTTTTGGCTAACAAAAACATAAAAATCATACGGGGCACGTATAGTTCTAGAGACATGTAAGAGATAAGGAGTTATGGTGGCATACTCATACTTTCCACTAAGGTGGAGGAGTGGTTCAGGTTTCATGTTAAGGTTGCACTATTTTCATACTTAACCATTACTTGTACACATTTAAAGGGTTTCGCAGCTATAAGGGTTCCAAAAGATGAAATCTGAACTGCCATCATATTTCTGATCTGCCATATTCCCTTCTGAGGACGACTCAGAGACCAAATAAATCTTTATCCACTTAACCAACTGGACCGAGCTTTTTCAGGCTTCTGTTTCCTTTAACTGCAGAAATTTTCGGCTAACAAAAACATAAAAATCATACGGGGCACGTATAGTTCTAGAGACATGTAAGAGTTAAGGAGTTATGGTGGCATACTCATGCTTTCCTTTAAGGTGGAGGAGTGGTTTAGGTTTCATGTTAAGGTTGTACTATTTTCATACTTAACCATTACTTGTACACATTTAAAGGGTTTCGCGGCCATAAGGGTCCCAAAAGATGGAATCTGAATTGCCATCAGATTTCTGATCTGCCATATTCCCTTCTGAGGACACTCAGAGACCAAATAAGTCTTTATCCACTTAACCAACTAGACCTAGCTTTTTCAGGCTTCTTTTTCCCTTATCTGGAGAACTTTTTGGCTAACAAAAACATAAAAATCATACGGGGCACGTATAGTTCTAGAGACATGTAAGAGTTAAGGGGTTATGGTGGCATACTCATGTTTTCCACTAAGGTGGAGGAGTGTTTTAGGTTTCATATTAAGGTTGCACTATTTTCATACTTAAGCATTACTTGTACACATTTAAAGGGTTTCGCGACCATAAGGGTCCCAAAAGATTGAATCTGAACTGCTATCAGATTTCTGATCTGCCATATTCCCTTCTGAGGACGACTCAGATACCAAATAAGTCAACTACACAGACTAATAGTCCGACCTGCTGCATGTTTTCAAGATCTATCTGCAAACAAGTTAACCCTTTTTTAGTATGTATAAACAATATTACTTTTGTAGAATCTTGTAAAATAGGGATATAAACAGAGTATAACAAATTAATAAACAACATCTGCCACTACTATTAGGTATGTCTCAAACCGGGCTAGTTAAGGTCTCACTATGGCTTTGTTCTCTGGTAGCTTAATCATTGGAAGGCACATGAGAGCTCATGTCACCTGTGCCATCAACTTCTACGGATGCCTCCTTACAGCTGCGAACGGTATGCTCTGCACCCTTACAACGAGTACAATGCATTACACGCTTACGTTTACTACTATTACTTCCCGCGGATGACAAGAGATGGTTACTACATGTTGGCATTGTATGTCCCTTTTGACGACACCGAGAGCATTCTTTCTGTTTATTTTTCTCCAAATGAGATCTGTACCGCTTTTCCTTCAGACGACCAGCTTGACGTACAACTTCCATTGGCAAGATAAGTTGGGTTGTCATGTCCCATGCTTCTTTACCTGGAATTGGATTTATTGGCTTGGCATATGCACCAATCAAGAAATCCTTACTGTAGCAGGCATGGCATAATGAACTAATTCATGTTTTCACATACCTGCAAAACTTATACGGACGACAATAAGATATAAAATAACACTACTCATACCAATAGCTATTGAATAATAATATAAGCGACAGCAAAAATGGCTATCCTAAATCCTGAATATGCTACCTAAAGTCAAATCAGACATTCTGATGCTTAATAAAAAATTAATGATCTACAATCAATGGCCATTAAATTCAAACATACCTGGCATATGCAACAATATGGAAACAAGGGAATTGATCAAGCTGCCACAATCCGCATGAACATGTTCTTTCCTCCACATTGACAATTCCATCTCCTTTATCGCCATTCCTGACTTGATACTTGACAGCCTCTGTGATTGGGAATACATCACATTTGTCAGCATCTGCCATCATCTTCTGAATTTTGTCAACTGATGCGGACGTGATTGAAGACTGAAGTTTCTTTCCAGCCTCATATCTAGCACTAAATCATCTCTGTGTCATACCCCTTAAGAATTCTTGGGCGGCAGTAATAGGCAAACGACGAGCTGGTAGAATTGCAGAATTAACGGACTCAGCTATGTTGGTCGTCAAGATGTTATATCTTCTTCTAGGGCAATAAGATTTTGCCCACTTCATTTTCCCAAGCAGGGTGAGTTCACGATGCAAATTGGGACAAACAACCTCAATACCTTCCAATAACCTATCACATTCAGCTGTAGAGTGGGTATACACAGCTCTAGCAAATGCTTATTCAATGTCTGCCCTACGACTAAAAAACTTTATCAGATTTTTCTTCAAATGGTAGTAGCAAGCCACATGAGGAACATTGGGAAAGACAACACAAACTGCCTGAGGTATGCTTTTCCCACGATCAGTGACTAGAACTAAGTTTTCTCTAACACCAATCGTCCGCACAATCTCTGCAAAAACCATGTCCAAGAAGCTTCTGACTCCTTTGGGGCAAAACCAAAAGCAATAGGAAATATACAATCTGATCCGTCCATACCAATAGCAACAAATATTATACCAACTGACTTTCTTTTCATGTGCGTAGCATCCATACATACAACTGGACATATATACTTCTGGAATCCATCAATACACTGCCTTAGGCTGAATAAGGAATACAAAAAATTACCATTTGTGGATGTTTGCATATAAATAACACTGCCAGGATTTGTTTCCAACAGAATTTTTAAATAAGATGGGAGCACCTGCCATGAATCTTCATGGGTCCCATAAGTAAGGTCTTTGGCAAATTGAAGCGACCGCCAAGCCTTACTGTAAAGTAACTTCACAGCATACCTTGCTCTAATTTCATGGCTTCCGACAGTCGATTAGCAAACATGTGCCCAATCACTTTATAGCATGCTTGCCGTCTTTCTGCTTTGTCGGGATCATGTAGACAGGTGCATGATGGCACAAAGTCTGTGACGTGCCATATAGGAAATTCCTTCTTACATCTTCTCGCCCGGAATGCAAACTTACAGCCCTTATTAATACACTCAACCTCATACATCCTACTATTTGAATTATGAGTACATAAAGACAGCTTATTTTCGAGACCATACTTGAAAATTGCAATCTTCATTTCCTCCTTACTGTTCAATACAGAGCCTTTCATCAAGCCGGAATAATGGTAGCCAGCATGTAGAGAATATATTTGCTGGTCAACAAAATTATTTTATCCATTCTAGGAAGCTGATATACTCCTACCTCTTTCTCCTGCCCAATCTGAGACTCTGATGCACAAGCAGCTTCTCTCTCCCAATCACTCATATAACCTTCCTCTACATCATCCTTTACAAAACAATCACCCGGCTCATCATTAACATAGTCTTCATTCTGTTCGTCATTTACTACGTCATACTCAGGTTCAACATCAGAATATTCTGCACCTAATAAAAATTCTGGATCAACATTGCCATTTAAATCATCAAGCAACTCAGGGTCAGCGAAATCACCATCCTAGCAGAGAACATTACCTGACCCGACAACCAAATCTTCTGTCCCTCTGCAAGAGATTTCCATACTCCTACCCGTGCACTGCTAAATTAAACCAGCACCTGTAGTACAAACATTCTTCTCCACCTTTTCTATATATAATTCCAACGAGTCCTCGTATTCACTTGCAAATCTAAGATCCTCGTTATCCCGAATTGGCAACCTACGTGTCGGACATCCAGCTTTGGTATAGAAAAATAAATAAATAAATCTACACTATCCTTCGGTATTCCTTTTTTTGAATAAATTCTCTCCATCACCTCCTCATAAGTCGTGCTTCCGTCAAAAACCTCCATGCCTGTGTCACCATATACATATGAACTACCATCCCTGACGGAATCGTAGTTGATAATAGCTTTGAAGGACCCCATCCAACTGAAACAATAATGAAAAACATAAACTAGTAAACAACGATGTAAATATATGCTATCAGAAAAAATTGAACTTTAATCACAATTTTCTGATACCGTATCAGAAACTAATAAGTGCAGGACATTAAGTTTGACAGCAGGTTAATGACACAATTGTTCACACAAAGTTATATATAAACATACCTACAGAAGACTAACATCGAACCTAAACTAAATTCTCTATCTAAAAATGAAATGCGTTCATATCAGAAAGTTTTGATCTCCGCTAAAAAACCAGCTAAAACTACCATTCACAACTAAAACATCATCCCAACAACTTGTAATAATCACTACAGTCATTATCAATGTCTAAACAGTGTATTAAAGATTAAAATTAAACCAAAACTGATTAGTTACAGAAGTTTTATAGCAGCAGTACACATAGCAGAAATAAACAAGCACCATATAGTAGACTGCAAAAGCTGATAATTGACAAATGGACTACAAGATCCTGGATTTCAACATCAAAACCGAATAATTGACAAATGGAGAAAACGATATCAAACATCAAACATGCTAATATGAACTAACACCAGCAACTAATGTCCATTCAGATTGACTCCCACCATAACAATGACTAAACAAAATTTACAAGTACAATTAAGTTAAACGCGATTCTTTTACATCAAATAAGGTTTCAGTCGAAAACTTACGTTAGAAATTGAATCCTCCACTGCTAAGGTTGAATTTACCTTGCTCAAAATTACGTTTTCTGCAGAAATTACTATCTCCAACCAACCCAATATCTTAATTCCACAAGCTTACCGACACAGATTCAGCAAGTTCTTCTTTCTAATATCATCGATTTCGATGGCCAGGTTCTGTTACCGCAACGGGAAATTGACGACATTTAGAATCCAAATCAGCGACAGCAGGGGAGACTCGAGATTACTTCATGGGTTTTGAAGAAATGAAACAATCAGCGAGGAAAAGGATAACTCTACCAGGATGAAAAAGATAACCTCGAACAGGAGAACGAAGAACAGGAGGAGAAAATCGATGATGATAGTTTCGCTTCAAACCGGTTTCAGCAAACGTAAACCGGGTCTCACATGGTAAGGGTATTTTAGGAAAAATATTTTCTAATAATTGCAAATAATAACCAAAAAATTATTTTTAATTTATTTTAAAATAAAAGGGCAAAATAGGTATCACAGCTTATAGAGTGAAATACAAAGTTTGAGAGACTCATTTATAATATATTTTGAAATTGGGTCTATAAAAATAATTCAAACCTTTTAGGGCCAAAAATAAAAAGAGGCAGATAGTAACTGTCAATTTTCATCTTCTTTTTATTCAGATTCATCCTCACTTGTCCATCATTAACAAATTATTATCATTAATACAAAATATTACACCTTTCAAATGTCTATATCATGTGTATTGTTTATATTTGCAAAATAAATAAATAAATATATATATATATATATTTCTACAACATGGTGTGTTTTCCCAATAAAATAGGTGTGTTTGGATATTTATTTGACATTTTCAGAAAGAGTTATTTCTAAAAACACCCCATTTTTTCAAACGTTTCACTTTAAACACCCGATTTTGAAAGTTTTGGAAAATCACCCCCAAAATCAAAACAACTAGTGGTTTTTGGTAATTTTGTGAGTGGTTTTGGTGTTGTATAAGTGGTTTTGAAATTCTATACGTTTAATTTAGAGATTCGGAAATTTTCTAAGGTCAAAATTACTCATACAACACCAAAATTACTCACAAAATTACCAAAAACCACTAGTGGTTTTGATTTTGGAGGTGGTTTTCCAAAACTTTCAAAACCGGGTGCTCAAAGTGAAACGTTTGAAAAAATGGGATGTTTTTGGAAATAACCCTTTTTAGAAATATCATAACAAAAGGATAAGTTGTCCACCTAACAAAATGACGTGAAGAAAATAGTGTATAATTTCTAATATTAAAGTATTATTTATTTATTTATTTAAATAGCTGAATATAAATTTATTTATATTAAAATTTATTTTTATTTTGATTTGTTTATTATTATTATTATATTAAATTATTTTAATTATATATTTATTCTATTAAAATAATAAAGAGATATTATTTGAGAAACTATATTTAACCTAGACATTAACGGAGATAAGACATGTGTACATAGTTGAATTATATACAAAGTTAGAATTAGATGAAAGCATAATAAGTATTTTTGGAAAAGGTCATATACCATATTCACACCTTCACAAATCAGTGTAAAAAATCTTCACAGAAGGATAAAATTGTCAATTTGATTCATTTTTTAAAAATTGAAAGTTTGAAAAACTATTTTTGTAAAATTTTTAAAGTTGGGCTATATGATGTAAATAAAAATTATAAAATAACAAAAATAAAAATAACCCCTATGGGGGAAAATTATATAAAATAAACTAAATAAAATTTAAAAATTCAAAACTAAACCAATGAAAGTTTATTTTTATTTTTGAGCTACTCAAACTTTGATTTTCAAAAATAGACCATCACATATGTGAAAGTTCTCTTCACAGACCATATTCACACATTCACAAATCAGTGTAAAAAATCTTCACAGAAAGATAAAATGGTCAATTTGATTCATTTTTGAAAAGTGAAAGTTTGAAAGACTATTTTTATAAAATATTTAAAGTTGATGTAAATAAAAATTATAAAATAACAAAAATAAAAATTACCCTAAGTATTAACATTTGGCAAAGAATATATATATATATATATTAATTTTGAGTATAATTTTTATTTTATAGACGTAATATTATTTGATTTTGTTATATTTATTTTCTTAAAATCATTTATTTTTTAAAAAAGACGTGTGTAAATTTCGAATAAGTGGGAGGAAGATTAAAGATTAAAAAGTAGCTTGAATCATCATATTTATTATTTTCATTTAATATTTTAAAATACCGATGAAATTAATTGTTTAATTATTATATTTATTATATTTATTTAATATTTTAAAATAATGGTAGAAATTTTATTGTAATCCTTAACACCGTACATAGAAATTCTCAATCTTATTCTTTTAAAATATTCTAATTACTTTTTATTGGAGTGACAAGTGTATATCATATTTATAATTAATTTATCCTTTTTTACTTAATTATTTATTTAGTATCTTTATACCAGTTGAGGTTAAATTATAATTTAGAAAATTTATAGATACTATAAAAATAATTTACCAAATCGAAATCAGCTAGAAAATTTAAAAAATTAATCTTTCTAATTGAACAATTTGTTTTTTTTAAAGTTTTAATTTTAATATTTAAATTAGGGTAGGAGGAGATTTGATATTTTTTAAATTTTAGTTATAAATCAAAGTTTCTAAAATTATGCGAAGAAAGCTCTTTTCTCTATCTTATTGGTTTCTGTATAGTGATTTTATCCATGCTCGTAACATGTTAAGTTGTGCTCGTAGCATGTTAAGTTGTGCCATTGACCACTTAGCTATGTTAATAGCCCGCTAAATTATTTTACGTGTTGTGAGAATTGTTCTTAATTGTTTATGTCTTTGGTATTTATAATTTATTTGAATTTTTATTTTTTCTTGAATATTTTAATTTATCGGTTAAATATATTAATTTATTTGATTGATTAATATGACCAATTAATTAATTAGTTAGGTTAATATATCACAAGTCAATAAATTAAATAAGTAATCGTTTAATTGATCTTATCTAAATACCAATCAGTTTGAGTCGTCTTATTATGAAAATTTATAATCATATTCAAATAAGTGTGCTTGTTGACTTGTTTGGTTGAATTCGTGTATTGCTAATTCTTAACGTGGTATTCAGTTGAATCTGTCGGGCGCTCGTTGGGGTTATTGGTAGATTAGGGGTTGATTAGAATATGCTTGTTTGGTTAGTCTAATATCTAAGGAAATATTAGGTTGTTAAGCATGATGTCAACCACTATAACTGGGTTTATTGAATTGACATAATGCATTTTTAGTGTCGATTATCAACACATAACTGTTTTGACTGACTTTATTGAATTGTTTAGCTTATTTAATATATATATATTAATTATTGTTAGTTTCTTAATCATATTAATTCTCAAAAACCCCAATTCCATTTGTTCGTTAAACCAATCATTCACAAAATAAAGTTAATTATCGTTCTATGTGGGATTGACCTTACTTATCACTACTATTGTTGTTGGTAGGAATTATTTATTTTTATTTTTGACAAATTAGACACCGTTATAAAATCATTTAAAATAAAATATTTAATTATAAATACAAGTAATTTGTTTTACTAAAATAATTATTTTTAATTTATTTGAACAAACAAACCATGTTATTTATTAAATATTCAGATATTTAATGAATATTGTTGGGTTTGAATATCATTAAAGGTTTTAACCCCAAAATATGGCTATAGGGCATTGCCTCCTTCGATACGGGTAGTTGGTTTCTTTGAATGTTTGAAGATGGGGAGGGTTTAGGTTTTTTCTAAGAGTGAAAATCTTGGGATTGATGATCAATGCTAGTCAGTTGTAGTAGTATCTAGATAGATGAATTGTTGATGAAGAGTCTAATTAATAAGGAGTGATCGAAGAATAATCACTATATAGTTATAAACGCAATTGATTTTTCTCAAAATCTAGGCGGGATCAGTTAAGTTAGTCAGACAGTTATTCTGTTAAGAGATCAATTTTTAAATAGTCGTATAATAGTTTAGAAGATCCGGAATACGTGAGACTGTACATAGTAGCGGAGCCGGCCCAAACTTTAGAGGAGGGTTGGTGGCCGATTATAATAAAATAAATGTAACTAATAGACGTGCAAATCTAAATATAAAAAAAATACAACTAGTTTTTAGGTGATAATAAATTTCTACGAGTTTTCATATTCTGAAAACGAGTTAAAATAGTTTAATTCTCAATTTACAGATATATGTCTTTCTCGATATAACAAATCATGCAATCATTAAGATGACGAAAATTCTCATTTCCTTTCATTTCAACAATATATATTTTTGAGTTGCTCTTTAAGATCCATTTATCAGCAGAAGAAAAATCCAACAGATATAACTCAGCAAGTCGGAGTAGCTTTGATCCATCAAAATTAGAAAATGAGTTTTTGGGATCTAGACAAGATATGTACAGTAATAACCCGCTATTTGCCTCAGTGAAATGATTGTCCATCTATGAAGTAATACGATCAACGAGATAACATATACAAAACAATTAATACTTATCATTCTAAACCAAAGATACAAATACTAATTAAAATCAAAATTAATTTAAATAGTTTGAACCTGACAAAAAAACTCCACACGAAAGTGGTGGTAAAATGTACATTGCTTACAAATACTAATTAAAATCAAAATTAATTTAAATAGTTTGAACCTGACAAAAAAACTCCACACGAAAGTGGTGGTAAAATGTACATTGCTTGTACTGAACACGGGTAGGCGTAGTAGCTTCCATGTTAGGGATAAAATATCATGTTTTGATAAAAAAAAAATTAACTTCATCAAGTAATTGCTCCCAACCATTATCCCTCAATTGTTGTAACATCAATTTTGTTGTATGAATTAAACCAACAACATGTACAATGTCTTGATCTTTCTATTGAAGAAGAGATGATAAGTTAGAAGTCATCGCTGAAATACTCTTTATTAAATGAGCAATGAAAACAAATTCATAGGTGTTCATTTTTTCAATCAAACCATCCACCTCCACGAAATTTTTTATCTGTCACATCTTCACATATATTTTATAGCACTTCAAACACAGCATCCCACATATTTATAAGTCGCACAATGGTTATAAGTAGGAACCCCAACGAGTGGTACCTACTCGAGCTAAACTTGTTTCTTGATTCATTCTAGTTCTAGTTGGAATTTCATTTTTTTGAATACGTTTACATACTTGATTATGTTATTTTTTTTCAAAGAGCATCTCATCTTTTGCAAGAAGCACCAACATGGTTCACAATCATGGAAACAAAATCAAAGAATTGACTCACACTTTGGAGTTCCTCTATAACACCCATAATAACTAATTGTAGTTGGTGAGCAAAATAATGAATATACCAAGGGCATGGATTCTCATTCAAAATGAGTGTCTTCAATCAATTAAGCTCTCCTTGCATATTTGATGCGCCATCATATCCTTTCCCCCTAACTTTCGACATCGATAATCAATATTGTGTCAAAAAACTATCAACTGCATTTTTTCAAGGTATGAGAAGAAGTGTTGCTAACATGAACAACTCCAACAAATCGCTCATTTACTTCTCCATATTTGTTTACATACCTTAAAACAAAAGCCATTTGCTCATTCACCAAACTATCTTGGGCCCCATCTATCAATATTGAAAAAACACGATCTCTAATATAATTTATAATGGCTAATCTTGTTTCTTCTGTACATGCATTAATGAGATCACATTGAATGTCGAGGGAAGTAAGCTGATTGTTTTTTGGAGCATTTTTTAAAATTTCCTTCTCAACACCTAGACAATGCTCCCCATACCATTCGAGAGTTTCTAAGAAATTACCCCTATATAATGAACCCTCAGACTCATCATGTCTATAGAAAGGCTGCCCATTTCGAAGAAGCAATCGAACAACATCTAAACTCGCGGTAAGTCGAATGCGATAGGAATCATCTATTTTACTTCTTGCATTAAAAAGACTATGTGAGATACTTTGCCTTTGGTCTTTATAAGCTAAATATTGTGTTTGAGCATCATTATGAGAACTGCCAACCTCGCCTACGTGCTCTCAAAATTTTTCCACGACATTCTTCCAATTACGAAATCCTTTTTTTTGTATTTGTATACACTTCATCTCCAGTTCCTTTATCTCCTCTAAAAATATATCAATAAAAGTAAAACACAGCATCTTTGGACATACTATACTCCAACCATGGAAAATCATTATACCAATGCGGTTGAAATTTCCTATTTGTTTTTCCGAATTGGATTGTCAAAAAATCATGTGCTTGTGGTTGGAAAGGACCGTGAAGAACATATTTTCTTCTAATTTCATCTCTTATTTGAGGAGCATACTCATGTATAGGCTTTCGTAATGCTGGATCAACAATAATCTCATCATCAACTAACTCTACCCGTGCTCGCTTTTCACTTGTATCACCCAAATAATAATAATAAACACTTAATTCTAACATTCAGCTTCCTAATCAAATTCATTATTTAATTAAAGCAATTTTACAAATATTAAACATTTAATTAAATTCAATATATATTTTAATTTTTTTTAAAAAAAACAAAAAAAAAATTAATACAATCTAAGTAACCAAAGCATAAAATATGTTTACCTATTTAAAAGGAAGTCTGCTTGTCAAGAAATAGCAGCACGGGCGTCCAATGGTGGAACCCTAAAAATTAATAAAAATAGTTATTCAAAATTGAAAAACCCTAAAATTAAAATTTAAAAAAATTACGACCATAGAAATTAAAAGAAGCAAATATACCACATAAAAGACGAAAACAATCGATGATTAAAGACGAAATAGTTGACTTTTCGAAAAGCGAAGTGTTCCGATGTGTGTTACGATTACGATGTCTGTGTGAACTTTAAAATTAATAAAAATAGTTAATTTAAAATTGAAAAACTCTAAAAATAAAAAAAATATCATATCATAGAAATTAAAAGAAGAAAACAAACCGTATAAGAGATAAAAACAATCAATGATGAAAGATGAAATAGTTGACTTCTGGATAACCGAAAACTCCGATGTGCGTTTTATGTGTGTTTCATTGTGTGTTGCAATTACGATGTATGTGTTCTCGATGATTGTGCTATTGAGATTCAATTTTAAAATACTAAAATTAAAACAAATTTAATTTATATACTTGAAAATTTTGGTGGACCAGCCATGGGCGGAAGCTCATGCCAGCTTTGGGCTAGCTCCGCCACTAACTGTGCAAATTGGTTCCCAAAATGTGTGATCACAGAAGATATCAGCTACCTGCGTCCATAAGTAAAAAACATAAAGTTTCATTGATTTTGACCAAAATGTTCCAGCAACAGACTCATCACGAGCCCACAACAGACACTAAAGCAACCAATTGGCTCCTACCTTTTGACTATAGACAAGAAATGCTCTCTAACCGAAGATAAGCACCCTTAATGAGAAAATACATCCCAACAAATATTTTAATACTTAAACATATACTTTGAATTAAACATTATATCTTAACTAAAAAAAATCTAAAGAAGTCACTTAATATCACCCTTCTTAGGCCTTTTCCAACCCTAGCCATCCAACTTTCTTAATGAGATTTTTTATTATTATTAAAATTCTTTCCCAAATCATAAAACTAACTCCAACCCATTTTCTTCCTCATCTTGGTTAGCAGTGTCAAATGGTCATGACCATGACCGTCTGTTCAATCACGGACTTTTACGATTACGATCCTAAAAAGTCCATACTATAATGATAAAAAAACTTAACCACATCTGTCCACGGATGGCCACGAGCTTGACCGTCTTTTTTTTTAATTACTCAATTAATTTATCATTTTTTCATACCAAAACGAAAAAGAAAAATAGCTTTGCTCATTATGTATCATGTTTATTGTTTCCAAGTTGTATCGGTGTATGAAATGTTTGATCCATTAAAATATCACTTTATGGATAACTATATTACATACTTATTATTAGCGGGTTTGATTGCGGTCAACATTGGTTTGACTTTCACGGATCACGAGCCCAAATGGGCGGTCACCCAAAGCCCGTATTTTTTTGGGAGATTCCCAAAAAATCACCGCAGCATTCGATTATTAGCCAAAAAACCCCATCTGTTTAGTTTTTGGCCAAAAAACCGCTTTCTTCGTTTTTCCGTCCAAGTTACTGTTCATCAGTCAGTGGTGAACAACTCAAGGGTATTTTCGCCATTTCTTAATTTTTTATTTTAAAATTTTTTTAAATAAAAAATTCATTTTTATTTCTTGCTCTTCTTTTTAGACGTATTTTTTTTCTCTTTCTCTTCTTCTATTCTTCTTCTTCCTTGTCCCTCTCTCTCTCTCTAACCAAACAACAACCAAACACAAATGTGAAAGAGGTGAGGTGGAGTTGGTTCGATCGAGTTTCTTTCTTCTTTTCCTCCTCTCTCTTTAATCAAATAGCAACAAACAAAAAAATGTGAACTTGAAAGATTTGTGAGGTTCGGTGGAGGGGTTTGGTGATGGAAATGGAAGAAGAAGAAAGGAAAAGAAAACAAAAAAGAAGAAGAAAAGAAAGAAGAAGAAGAAGAAAAGAGAAAGAAAAGAATGAAGAATAAGAAAAAGAAAATAGAAAAAGGGGATGGAAGGGAAGAATATGAGAAGAGAAAAAGAAAAAAAATAGATCTGAGAAAGAAGGAAGAAGAGAAAAATAAAGAAAAGAAAAAGAAAAAGAAAGGAAAAAAAAAAGAAAGAAGAAAAAAAAAAGGAAAAATAAAGAAAGGAAAAGAAAATAAAGAAAAAAAAAAGGAAAAAAGAAAAAAATTGTTTTTTAAAATTATTTTTAAAATTTTTAAAATAAAAAATTAAGAAATTATGAAAATGTCCCGAGTTACTGTTCATCACTGACGGATGACCAATAACATGGACGGAAAAACGAAGAAAGCGGGTTTTTGGCCAAAAATCAAATGGAGGGGGTTTTTTGGCTAGTAATCGAATGATGCAGTGGTTTTTTTGGGAATCTCCCTTTTTTTCCGACATGGACGGGCCAGTCACTAACTGACCACGGTCACCGTCAGAATTTTGACAGTACTAATCTTGGTCGAGAAACTAACACAAATAAAAAAAAATTAATAATTTTTTTAATAATCAAAATTATATTATTAAATTAATATTAACATAATAATAATAAAATATAAATATAAAATAATAAATTTAATTAAAATATTTTTTATCTTTAAATAATAATTTTGAAATATGAAATTAATGACAAAACAATAAATTTAAAAGGGATAATAAAAAAAAAAACACATGTTTGGGGCTTTGAAAAAAAAAAGAAAGAAAAGAAAAAAAAAGAATACACCTTTTTTTTTTTTTTTTTTTTTTCTTATTTCACCATTATCATGACGAAAAATGTTAATTTTTTTAAAAATGGTTTTTAGATTTTGGTGGAGTTCACAGTGGTGGTCCACCGACAATTGGTGGTTAGACGCATTAGAAATGATGGAAAAATCAAAATTTAACAATTCTTAATTTCATCGAATATTTTTTGTTTTAAAAATACCAATCGCTGATAAATCACTACTATTAGAGTTGTCTCTTAGAGTTCTGCTAAAGTAAAAAAATCTCTTTTAAAAATTTTAACCTTTTAAATAGAGAAAAACGAAACTTGCGTAATTTTTTGAAGGGATATCGGTGGGGTGTCTGCTGAAGGCACTCCGACACTTAAGTCAGTAAAGATCTTTAAGACTCAGTATAAGAGTAAAGCAAGTGAGAACTCTTATCTATTCATCTGTGCAGACGGGTGCCTATTCGAGATCGCAACAACGATGACAAAAAGATTACCAGAGTAATATTAGAGAGGTTTCTGGAGCAACAATAGAGTTTTGTGTGGTCTCGCGAGGTTTCTTAATTAGAAAAGCCCTATCTTTTGATTGATTTTTATGAGTAGTGGGGATTATTCTACTATCCTCGCGGCATGATCCTCCATAGAAATGTGATTCAACAGGGACCAGGCAGGGACGGAGCTAAGGGGGGGCTGGCAGGTGTCATGGCCCCCCAACTCCTTAAAGATTTCTTATATCTATATGTGTATTACTATTTCCAGGTGGTATATGTAACTTGCTGGCTAAGACTGCTATGGATATTATGAGAGGTTTTGGGTTCGAATCTACTAAAAAGGTCAAGGATATTTCTGTTTGGTTGATTCGTCCACACAAACGAGGGAGCCTGTGTTGAAAAGATCTTTTGGGCTAAAGAGTGATATGGGTTGCATGGTCTGAAGGATCGAAGAACCTTATGGGTTGAGCAGCTTAATAGGCTGAATAACTTGATGGGCTTGAGAAGTTAATGACTGAAAAACTTGATTGGCTGAGCAGCCTTATGGACTATGTGGCCTGATTAAGAGCTTGATGATTGAAACACCTTATTGGTTGCTTGATGATTGAAACACCTTATTGGTTGAGTAACATGATGGGCTTAAGAACCTAATGGTTCAACAACCTGATCGACAGAGTAGTTTGATTGGCTGAACAGCCTTATGGGCTGCGTGGCCTTATGGGCTACTTGATTGACAGAGTAGTTTGATTGGCCGAGCAGCTAAGGCTGCGTGGCCTTATGGGCTACTTGATTAGTTGAGCAGCTTTATAGGCTATGTGGCTTTATTAAGAGTCTAATGGTTGAACAGTGTTATCGGCTGAGCATCCTAATGGGCTTAAAAGCATGATAGATGAACAGTCTTATTAGCTGAGCAGTTAGATGGGCTTAAAAGCCTGATGGATGAATAACCTTATTGGCTGAGTAACCTGATAGGCTTAAGAGCCTTAAAGGTTGCGTTACCCAATGGCCGAGTAGCTTGGTGGACTGTGTGTTCAGTCATGTTATTGGTTTGGGTAGGTCGACTTTTTCTAACACTATAAGATATATATATATATATATATTATTTACTTTTCTTTTTTCTTTTTCAAAATACAGGAGTCCATATTATAGATTAGAATAAGGAAATGTTATACAATAGTACATCTCAGTGCAATATAATGCAACTGAGTGTTAACCAATGAAATACCATGCATCACCTTAATACAACACACAACAACGAGTATAGCCAACACCTAGTACAACACACATTATTAAATAAGATTTCAAGAAAAGAGACTCCATTTATTATGGTTAAATCCAAATATCTAAACACTAAACACTACACTCTATTGTCCGCTCAACCTAAATAAAGGGTGATTGGGTTCAGCATTACTAGTCGAAAGGATTTTAAGAGGCATGCAATTTCTTGAGTGTGACTAGTCTATATTTGTGTCTAAATAGATTTATATTATTGTCAAGTTATCTTGAACATTTCCAGGTAAAATGGAAACTCCAACAATAACACATGTAGAGGCAAAAAAAAATCCGATCCCAGCTGAAATCTGCTCAACTAGATTTCGACATATGGTGGAGTTTGTGGTGCCAAATAAACCACAACCAAATATTAGGCTAAGATTGCTTGAGAAAATAGCTAAAAGCTTACAAAGATAATCTCACTGAGTTTATCTCTCAAGAATGAAAAAATCCCCTTTACTATCATTCCTACCCCCTATTTATAGGAGATATTAGGATCCTATTTCTATTCGGATTGGGACTCCTTGTTTCCCTTGAATTCTTCTCCTTTTTAGACTTGATTTCTTTCTTTCAATGGGGTTGGTCTTCATTTATCCATCGGGCTTTAGTGATCCTTGATCCAGTGAGATAGGTGTTCCTTTATCAACTGGAATTTAGGAATCCTTGGCCTGGTATGATAGGTCTTCCTTTTCCGATTGGGCTTTGGGAATCCTTGTTTAGTTAGGTAATCATTCGGCGGGCTGGTGTTCTTCAGTTCGGACTCTGCTGGGCTCGACCGAGTTGAACTGCATTGGGCCTTTGGCTATTTCGGTCGAGCCTGATTCGGACATTCCTTGGGCCTTTGGCCCTTATTTCGGCCGAGAGTAGTCTTTAGGTACCTCTTCTGTATTCGGCCGAGCTTGGTCAAGGACTTCGATTCTCTTTGCTTGCTCTGACCTTTGACTATGATGCCTTATGGTTATTTTCCCACCATAGTAATCCTCATTGCCATGGCTTGAATGTTTCGGGCATGGCAATACGTGACGTCATTTCGGTCGAGTTTGGGTTGTGCTGGGTCTTGGTTCTTTGACTGAGGTTTCCTTAGTTTCTTTGGTGGGCCATGTCAGCCCTACTTGTCTTGTCCCAGGTAAATTTGGCGGCTCCTCGACTGCAGAGCCCAAGATCTGCCATCATTGCGGCTGGTCTATATAAGGGTTGGTAGCCCTTTCTCTCTCTTTCAGTTTCAAATTTTCAGACTCTCTCTCTCCAGGTTTCTCTGAGCCGTTCGTCTTCTTCACCGACTTCTTTGGTTTCCGGTGTGGTTTCGGAGTCCTTTCCCTCTACTCTCTGTCAAGGTTAGCTTCTGTTGTTTCGACATTCGTTGTTGCTGCTCCGTTTTATTTGCATTTCGATTTTTGTGGGATTTTTGGTTTTGGGTGTGTTCGTGTTCTTGCGCCTGTTTTGTTTTTGTTTTGTTTTGTTTTATTTTTTTTTATCTTCTCCGTTTGCCTTTGTCTTTTCCCTTTTTCTTTGTGCTAACTTCGGTCGAAGACCACTAACCTGCTGCTTTTTCTCGGCCGATTGTAGATGTCTACTGATTCTATGGGCACGTCTTCTTTCGGCGGTCTAACCTCAGAATTCTCGACCGCGGAAGACGCGGGCGAGGAGTGTTCGTCGGTTCGTAATTCACCGGCCGAGTCTAGTCCTCAGGGCATTTTGCCTCCTTTCTTTAATATGAGAGTACCATGACCATGGACGAGCTGGAGCCGCCCTTCTTCGCTTACAAGTTTCCCACTTGGGTTAGGGCCATATTGCCCGAACCTGAAGAAAAGATTAATGATATGTTGGCCGACGGTTGGGAGCCCTTCTATCTTCGTCACTTCCAAATATAGCTTAGATTTCCAATCATGGGATTAGTCGAAGAGTTGTGTACTTGGTGTCAGATTCATCCAAGTCAGCTGACTCCCATGACTATCAGGCTTCTCCTGTGCGTCGACCGTTTGAAGGAGAAGTATAACTTAGAGTTTTCGGTCGAAGACTTTTTCTACTCTTACTTTGTGAAACGCGAGAATCCTGAGTTTGGGCTATATGTGCTGAATGCTCGTTCGAATGCCCAGCTCTTAATTTTGGGCTTTTCTTCTAACGAGACTAAGTTGAAGGATAAGTACTTCTTTGTTAACGGGACGACCCGTTTGTCAAAGGGGTTGAGTTATCCTCCATATTGGCGGGACTCTTGTAGGCTTCCCTTTCCTTTTTTTCTTTTTATGTTTCGGTTCATTTGATTTCGATCGAGTTTGACTTTGTTCTGACTTGCTTGTTTCCTTTTCAGCGAATTACGGAACGAAGAACTGCAAGTCCTCTCCTCGAGCGCGTGTTAGAAGCGAGGCTATCTTCGCTTTATCGGCCGAGTCTCGAGATTACAAGACGCTTTTGGGTGAGCTGCCTGTCAGCTGTCTTTGGGCTTTCACCAGAACAAGTAAGTTGTGCTTGTTTTATGTTTCAAGTGTTTTCGGTCGAATTCTGCTAATGTTTGTCTTTTTTCAGAATTATCTGACTACGTGATGTCTAAGCCCGAGGGTCAGAGGGCGTTGGCCATGCGGGCCATCATGCGCCAAATCCAGGCTGAGCAGGAGAAGGCGCATGCATCTGGTCCTGCTAGGGATGGGGGGCCGGCCGAAGAGCGGGCCGAGGCTGCCCCCGAGCCTGTTCGTCCTCCAAGTCCTACTCCTTCGGAGGATGCTGAGGCTACTCGCCCGGTAGTCCCTGAGGCTTCCCGGAAGCCTTCTCGTTCTTCGGTCGCGAAGGAGAAGCGTACCAAGCATGTCGGCCAGAAGCCTCGTTGCGAAGGTCGTCATGTGATCGATTTTTCTGGGAATTCTTCCACTAGGGAGGTGTCGGCCGAGATGATTTCGGCTGCGGGGGGGTTCTTCTTTCCTCAGGACGAGGAGTGGCTGGAGTCCCTGTCTTTTACTAAGTTCTACGAGATGACTATCTCGAGTCTTTATAGGGTAAGTACGTCGCTTGTTGTTTCGTTTTCTTTGGTGGTTTCTATGCTCATCTCTTTTATTTTCAGGGGCTCCAAGGCTCGGTTGGCATGCGTAAGCATTTCGTGCCTATTTTGCGGGATAGGCGGGCCCTTGAAGCTAAGTATCAATCTACCTCGACCGAGGTGAAGGCGACCCGGGAGGATTTGGCGAAGACTGTGACCCATTGCGCTGTGGCTGTCAGTCGAGTTGAGAGGGTGGAGGCTCATAATGCTAGGCTTGAGGCCTCGATCGCTGCGAAGGACGCAGAGCTAAAGCGCCAGGCAGCGGAGCTGGAAGAGTTGAGGGCGGCAAAGCAAGCCTCACTCGGTCGAATAGAAGAGCTCGAGGGCCGTGTTGAGAGTCTCACCGTCGAAGCAGCTCAAACTGAGGTTGTGACCATGTCCTTTTCTCTAGAGCAGGTTATCAAGGGGTCTTTGACTCCAGAGTCTGCTCAGAAGGAGTTGGACGCATTGGCTGCTCTTCGTGATGAGAGTTGAGCGAGTATTGTGTATTTTTTTCTTTCGATCTTTTGTGTACTCATTGTAATCCCTCGTTTTAGTCAATGAAGTTTTTATTTTTCGTTGCACTTGTGTTTTGAATCTATTTGAGTGGGGTGTAATCCCCCAGCTTTTGTTTGCGGCCCAATGTTTTATTCTCGTTTGCGCTATTCTCGGTTTTCCCCATGTCTCTGGATTGTTGTGGGGTTGGCTTTGATCGAAGCACGTCTTGTTTGACTTTTTTGTTTTAGGGCAATCTTCTCGACCGAAGCTCCTCGTATTTGTGCTTTTGGCGATTTTCAGGTTGCTCTTCGGGCTATTGGTCTTCCGCTCGAAACCTTCTGGATTTACCGGAGGTTTGCCTTTTGGAATTTTTCGGGTTGCCCTTTGGGCAGTTCTTGCATTGCTCATTGAGCGGTTGATCTTCGCCCGAGACCTTCCGGATTTACCAGAGGCTTGCCTTTGGCAATTTTCGGGTTGCCCTTTGGACAGTTCTTGCATTGCTCATTGAGCAGTTGATCTTCGCTCGAGACCTTCCAGATTTACCAGAGGCTTGCCTTTGGCAATTTTCGGGTTGCCCTTTGGGCAATTTTTGCATTGCTCATTGAGCAGTTGATCTTCGCCCGAGACCTTCCGGATTTACCAGAGGCTTGCCTTTGGCAATTTTCGGGTTGCCCTTTGGGCAGTTTTTGCATTGCTCATTGAGCAGTTGATCTTCGCCCAAGACCTTCCAGATTTACCAGAGGCTTGCCTTTGGCAATTTTTCGGGTTGCCCTTTGGGCAGTTTTTGCATTGCTCATTGAGCAGTTGATCTTCGCCTGAGACCTTCCAGATTTACCAGACGCTTGCCTTTGGCAATTTTTTGGGTTGTCCTTTGGGCAGTTGGTACTTGAGTCGTGAGCGTTTGAGAGAAATGAGTTATTTTATTGCTTTAAGATGGGGCCTCGTCAAAAACCCTGCTTGGGGAAAAGAGTGCCCGTTATTACAGATAATATGTTACATTAGAATTGATACCTCTTCAAGTGGTGGACGTTCCAACTGTGTTCCACCTCCTTCCCTTCCTTATTGAGCAATTTGTATGATCCTTTTCCAGATGCGCGCTCTATCTGGTATGGCCCTTCCCAGCTTTCGGCCAATTTGCCATGGCTCTGATTTCTTGTGTTTTGTAAGACTTTTCTGAGTACCCAGTCTTCCGGTTGGAAGGCTCGGGCTTTGACCTTTTTGTTGTATCGCCATGCTACCCCCATTTGATATTCCACGATTCGTTATTGCGCGCTTTCCCTCTTCTCGTCTAACCCTTCCGAAGGCTAGTACTTGTTGGTTGGCTTGGTCTATCAGCCTTTCTTGTGGTGATTGGATCTCGGTTGGGAATACTACTTCTGTTCCGTAAACCATCGAAAATGGGGTTTGTAATATTGATGTTCTGAGGGTTGTTCGGAATGCCCAGAGGACTTCAGGTAAGGCTACGGGCCATAGTCCCTTAGCTCCTTCTAGCTTCTTTTTGAGTAAGTCAATCACCGCTTTGTTGGACGCTTCTGCTTGTCCGTTGGCCTGTGGGTACCTCGGGGTTGAGTATGTGAGTTTGATATTCATTTGACGGCAGAAATCTTTCAGCGTTTGTGCTATGAATTATGACCCGTTGTCCGTGATTATCTCTCGTGGTATGTCGAACCTGCAGATGATATGTTTCCAGATAAACTTTTGTACTTCTTGCTCTCTGACTCTTTCTAGTGCTTCGGCTTCGACCAATTTCGTGAAATAGTCGGTCACCATCAGAATGTATCTTTTCCTGCCATGGGTAGATATTGGGCAGGATCCTATGATGTCCATCCCCCATTTGTCAAACGGCCATGGGGAAGTTATACTGTGTAGGGCTCCTGCATGGAGGTTGGAGTAGTTGGCGTGTCTTTGGCATTTGTCGCACTTTTTGACCAGTTCCACTGCATCCGTTTTCATGGTTGGCCAGTAATATCCGGCCCTGTGCATTCTGAACGCCAGGCTTCTTCCTCCAGAGTGGTTTCCGGCCGGTCCTTCATGGAGCTCTTTCAGTATTGCCTTTGCTTCTAGGGCGGAGATGCAATTTAGGAAGGGGCCGGCTATGGATCTTTTGAAGAGGATTCTTCCGATGATGCAGAATCTTGCGGCTTGGGCTCGCGGTTTTCTGGCTTCAGCTTTGTCTTCAAGGACCTGTCCGTGATTGATATAGACAAGGATGAGTGTTCTCCAGTCGCTTTGCTCTATGGCCATGGTTTCTTCATATTCGATGGTCGTTTATGGGAGAAAGGCGTATACGATTGGCCCAGTTGGTTCGTCTTTGTGCATCGAAGCTCCGAGATTTGCCATTGCATCTGCTCTTTCATTCTCCTCCCTCGGGATTTGCTTTATTTCGGCCCTTTGGAAGCGCTTCATGAGATCTTTGGCTATCTTGAGGTACTTAGCCATTTTTTCGTTCCTGACTTGATACGTGCCATTGATCTGGTTGACCACCAATTGGGAATCGCATCTGATTGTGAGATTGTGCGCTCTACTTTCTTTTGCTATCCTTAATCCTGCGATTAGGGCTTCATATTCGGCTTCATTGTTGGTGGCGGGAAATTCGCACCGGATGGCCTGGAGAATCAGAGGCAAGTTTGGAGGTTTGAGATATACGCCTAGGCCGCTGTCACTCTGTCTGCTGGCTCTGTCTACTTCTAGTACCCATTCGTCGGTTGAGGGTGTTATCAGTTGGTTGACGTCGATCGAGACTGTTTCGGCCGGTGGAGCTTCCTCGAAGTCGGCCATGAAATCTGCCAGCGCTTGAGATTTGATCGCCTTCTTTCCTTCAAAGGATATGTCGTGCTTGCTGAGTTCTAGGGCCCATTTCATTAATCTCCCGGATTTGTCGGGGGAGTGGATTGCACTTCGAAGGGGTAGTGCAGTTATCACCACAATTAGGTGCCCTTGGAAGTATGCTCGAAGTTTTCTCGCGGCAAATTTAAGACTCAGAATGGCTTTTTCTAGGGTAGGATATCTGGTTTCGACCGATGTCAGAGTTTTATTCACAAAGTACACTGGTTGCTGTTTTCTCCCGATTTCTTTGACCAGCACGGCGGTTACTGCAATCTCCGAGTGTGCCAGGTATAAGTAGAGTTTTTCGCCATCTTCTGGTTTTGCCAAGAGTGGAGGGCTGGTCAAAAAATCCTTGATATCTGCTAGGGCCTTGCTGCATTTCTCGGTCCACTCAAACTCTTTGGATTTTTTAAGAGCCTCGAAGAAAGGCTGAAATTTTTCTGAAGCCTTAGGAATGAATCGGGTTAGCGCGGCTAGCCTTCCTGTGAGTTTTTGTACGTCCTTCTTGCTTCGAGGTTCCGCTATATTCAGGATGGGTCTAATCTGATCTGGGTTAGCCTCGATTCCTCTCTTTGTGACTAGATACCCCAAGAATTTCCCCGCTTTGACCCCGAATTGACATTTAGAGGGGTTGAGCTTCATGTTGTATTCTCGGAGTGTCTCGAATGTTGGGCTTAGATGATGCACATGGTGACTCGCATCCTCGGATTTAACTAACATGTCGTCAATGTAGACCTCCATAGTTTTCCCCAACTTATCAGCAAACATCTTGTTCATGAGCCTTTGGTATGTGGACCTTGCATTTTTTAGGCCGAAGGGCATCACCTTGTAGCAGTAAATCCCCCTCTCTGTGACGAAGGCAGTCTTTTCTTGATCGTCGGGATGCATCAAGATCTGGTTATAGCCTGAGTATGCATCCATAAAGCTCAACATCTCGTAGCCCGCGGTTGCGTCGATGGTGAGGTCGATATGTGGCAGCGGGAAGGGATCTTTTGGACATGATTTGTTCAGATCTGTGAAGACAATGCAGACCCTCCATTTCCTATTCTTCTTCTTGACGACCACTACATTAGCAAGCCAGTCCGGGTATTGGACTTCTCTGATGGATCCGTTCGCGAGGAGTTTGATGATTTTGTTTCTTTCGGGGGCGAACCTTCTGCGCTTTTGTTTGACTGGTTTCGCGCCTTCTTTTATGTTCAGCTTGTGGGTTATGATTGTTGGGTCGATTCTAGTCATATCGTCGTGTGACCAGGCAAAGCAGTCTTGGTTGGCTTTGAGGAAGCTTACCAGCTTTTCCCGTTCTAAGCCCTCTATTGCGGCTCCAATCTGCACTATTTTCGCCCCTTCTTCATCTAGGGGGACTTCATCTACTTCGTCTTCGGCCGGACTCCGGGGTGTCTTCGGCCGAGACGGTGATTGCTATTCTTCGGCCCCCTTCTGCTTTAAGCAGTTAGCGTAGCATTCCTTGGAGGAGTTTTGCTCACCTTTTATTTGTTTGATCCCTCGCGAGGTTGGGAACTTGATGAGTTGGTGATACGTGGACGAGATTGCCTTCATATCGTGTATTCAGGGTCTTCCGAGTATCACGTTGTATGCGGACTTCGAGCTTATCACGAGAAAGGTTGTGTGCAGATTGATCCATTCCGTGAATACTGACAGTTCAATCTCCCCGATTGTTGAAGTGGTTTTTCTGTCGAAGCCGATAAGGGAGACGGCCTTTCTGCGCATCATTCTCTTGTCCAGTTGCATATTCTTGAATGTTTCAAGGAATAGTATATTGGCCGAGCTCCCGTTATCCATCAATACCCTCTTCACAGTTAGGTTTGCTATCGATATCTTGATTACCAACGCGTCGTGGTGTGGTGCATTGATCCCATTGGCCTCTTCTTCTGTGAAGGTGATGGAGTAGTTATCGATCGTGGGACCGTTCCCGATATTATAAATACTAAGGGAATCTCTCAGCTTCCTTTTCGCCGCCGAGTTGGTCAGCTTACATATCTCGGATCCCCCTGCGATCATGTTGATTACTCTTTCTTCTTCCGCATTTGCAATCGGGACCGCTTTCGGTGATCGTCGATTCTTGTCGGCCTCAGCTGTGATTTATCGCCCCTTTTCAGATAAATATTCCCGCAGGTGACCTGCTTTTATCAATTCGGCGACTTCTCTTTTAAGAGTCCAACAGTCGTCGGTGTTGTGGCCATGGTCTCCGTGAAACTAGCAGTATCGGGACTTGTCTTTCCAAGTTCCCACGGGGTTCATCGGTTTGTCGGGCCATCTGACTCTGTCCCCCATTCCTTTGAGGATTGCAAGAGTTTCTCTCGTGGAAATGGTGAGTGGGTAAGGTAGCAGTTCCTTTCGCCTCCAGCTGTGTTCGGAGTAATCCGACCTCGAGGAGTTGTGGCCGGTGTAATCTGCCCTAGGTGGGTCACTACGGCTGAATCCCTTCAGGTTATTCCTCGACCCTTCGGTTCGGCCGAAATTTTCGATACTGTTGCGGCCGCGTGAGCTTGATGTATTTTGGGAACTTCTATGATTTTTCGGCTGGAGCTCCTCCTCATATTCCATCTCGTCTTCAGCCCTTTCTAGGACGTCTTCGAAAGTGCGAGGTTTGATTAGCTTTAGACTTTCGTAGAACTTTGACGTTTTCAGCAGCCCCTTGATGAAAGCTTTGGTGGAGCTCCTGTCTCGACAGTCTGGAATCACCATTTTGGTTTCTTTGAATCTTCTGACATATTGCCTGAGACTTTCAGCGCTTCCTTGTTTTAGGTCATACAGATCATCTACGTCTTTTTCCTTCCTTCTGCTGTATGAGAAGTGGTTCACGAATTTGGTGACCAATGAGGAGTATGACTTGATGCTTTTTTTTGGTAGAGTCGAATACCACCTTTGGGTGGTTCTTGTCAAAGTGGAGCCAAAACTTTTACACATGATTGCCTCCATATCTTCTTCTGGGATATTGCAGGTTCCCATTCGATTTTTGTACCCGGCGATGTGGTCTTCAGAGTCCGTCGTCCTATCGTAAGGTTTCATGTTCGGAATTGAGAACCTTTTGGGCATCTTTGTTTCTAGGATCAATGATGCGAAGGGCATGTCGGAGTATCGCATTGTTGACGACCTCATCGTGATCCTTTTTCCTGAAGTTCTCTGTACCAGGTCTTTAAGCTCCTTGATTTCCCGATCACGGCGCCTCTCTCGGTCTTTACGGGTTGATTTAGGGCCTCTGGCCCCTTCATCAGAATTGCTTGAGTCATGGCGGTCAGTGTTTCTGCGGCTTTCTGTCGACCCATCGCTTTCCTCCGATGTTTCCCTACCGGAGTCTTCAAAGTTGAGTTTGTGCTTCCGGATGGGAGAATATTTTCGGCTTGGTTATCGGGCTTTCTCTTTTGTGAGGTTTGTGGATCTTCTTCTCGACTCCGCTTCTCTCCTCCACTGCTCTTTCTCTTCTTCAGCTTTCTTCAACATCTCCGTCAAGATTGCCAGCTGTTCTTCCGGTGTTTTCGGAGCTTGATCTTCTAAGTTGATGGCATTGGGGTTTATTGGAACCATAACTGATAAGAACCTAGGTGCGATGGATGATTATAGATGAAATTCAGAATTTTCAAGAAACCTTAACCTTGTCTGTGAGGTTCGTAGCCCCACGGTGGGCGCCAAACTGTGGTGCCAAATAAACCACTGCCAAATAAACCACTGCCAAATATTAGGTTAAGATTGCTTGAGAAAATAGTTAAAAGCTTACAAAGATAATCTCACAGAGTTTATCTCTCAAGAATGGAAAAATCCCCTTTACTATCATTCCAACCCCCTATTTATAGGAGATATTATGGTCCTATTTCTATTCGGATTGGGACTCATTGTTTCCCTTGAATTCGGCTCCTTTTTAGACTTGATTTATTTTTTTCAATGGGGTTGGTCTTCATTTATCCATCGGGCTTTAGTGATCCTTGATCCAGTGAGATAGGTGTTCCTTTATCAACTGGGCTTTAGGAATCCTTGGCCTGATATGATAGGTCTTCCTTTTTCGATTGGGCTTTGGGAATCCTTATTTAGTTAGGTAATCATTCGGCGGGCTGGTGTTCTTCAGTTCGGACTCTGCTGGGCTCGACCGAGTTGAACTGCATTGGGCCTTTGGCTATTTCAGTCGAACCTGATTCGGACATTCCTTTGGCCTTTGGCCCCTATTTCGGCTGAGAGTAGTCTTTAGGTACCTCTTCTGTATTTGGCCGATCTTGGTCATGGACTTCGATTCTCTTTGCTTACTCTAACTTTTGACTATGATACCTTATGATTATTTTCCCATCACAGAGTCAAAGAGAAAACACCAGGTCCACTTTTCAAACTGGAGAACGGAATCCACTGCGAACTTCGTGATTGAAAATTTTAAAACCTTCGTAAAAGAAGAAGATGAGACATTGATCAACTTAAAACTGGCGCATAAAAAAATAAAATAAAAATAAAAATACTAACCGGAGACGAGTGGAAATCGCCCAATTATCTAAAAGTGTTTTAAGGGAAATCCTAAAGAAAGAGTGGATTTTATTATTAGTATTATTATTATTTATTTATTTTAGAGAGAAGGCTTCACTTATTATTTTATCGTTTTCTTGTATTTGACTCTCTCTTAATAAAGTGAAGAAGATAAGTTTTCCACTCCTTTCTCAATACTTGCTTATTACGATATTTATTTATTATTTTAATGCAAAGCTTGTACAATCAAAACTATGATATTGATTCGTTCAAATTAAGCTAACGTCACGCGTCTAATAGCCTTTTTTTCTTTTAAATTATTTTTTATGGTAACTGTCAATTTTCATTTTTTTTATTTATCATCATTAATAAATGATTATTAATATAAAACTATATAATACTATGTGTAGTTTAAATTTAATAATAAATATTAAATATAAAAATTATCATGATTATAAATATAATTATAATTATTCATATAAATATATAAAATTAAATACTCGATATATTATAATAACTTGATAATACCGTGCGTGCACTATAAATTTAATAAATAAATATTTAAATATAAAAATAAAATAAATAAAATAAAAATAAACTATTTTTAATTAAAAAATTATATTTTAATAAAATAGTTAAAAGTAAAAATAAATTAAAAAGGGTACAATCCAATTCAAGTGGAGTTTATAAATTTTTTAATAAATAAACAAAAATAAAATGACAAAATCTTTTTTAAGGAATCAATTTTTGTTTATAAAAATTTAAAATAAATTACTTTTCATCTCTTTAATTTAATTATATATTTTAAATATAATCAAATCAATAAATTAATTTTTTAAAAATTAAAAATAAATTGTCAGTCTTATCTTGGTAGTTTAAAAAAAACGCAATTTAAAATTGATATATAACTTGAATATTAAAAATGAATATTTTTATCTTCTTAAAATTATTATTAAATTAATTTTATTTGATATTATCGTATAAATTTTATAAAAATAAATATAAATTTATTATTTTAATAATATTTATCTTCTTTTTTTCAAAATAATCTTAAAACTAAGTCAAGATTTACTATTGTAAATATTATATATATAATATATATATATATATCCTTTTAAGTAAAATTATTTTTTAAATTCAATTCAATTTTAAATTAAATGGGTAAATTCATATAGATTATGTTAATACGGTATGTTTTTTTCAATTTTATCCTTATTCTTAATCAACACATATTTTAATTTATGAATATTTTAATTCACTTTACATTTATTCTTATTATAATTATTTGTTTTTATTATAATTAATAGTTTAATGTCCTATTTCAATTTATATGGATTCATACTCTTAATTAATTAATATTTTAATTTATGAATGTCCTATTTCAATTTATATTTACACTTATAATTAATATAATTAATATTTTAATTTATTAGTGTTATAATTCAATTTATAAATAAATTCTACTATCTTCATCTTTTTTATTTTAATTAATCAATATTGTAATTTTATGTGTGTCATAATTCAATTTCTACATAAATTCTACTACCTCCATGCTTTTTTCATTAATAATGAAATATATAATTAGTAATTCAATACATTATATATGAGTTTAATTTATACATAACCTCAAGAATTAATAGTTCAATTGAATGAAAAGGAATATTACACAAATAATTAGGAAAAAAACTATTCAATTTTCAAAATAAAAATAGTAACTTTTTGTCATGCCATAACCCACCCCCGTCCGGCGATGGACCATTCCGAAGGCGAGCTATGACTGACCTAAAAATGCAATTGTGTCAAATCTGTACAATATTGCTTATCATAAATTGATAAACTCTATCAATGTAAATAATAAAAATAGAATAAAAATAAAATAGCTTACTTAGCTATTTTAAAATACGTGTTAAATAAACCTTCATAGATATACACATAACCTCAAAACCATTTAAAAAAACATTTATATATAACTCTAGAGTTCATTAAAACATTTACAAAGGTTAATACCCATTTGATTATATTAGGTATCAAAATTTACGAAATGAAAATATACACTTTAACATCTAGTATGAACATGTAACAAAATGAATATGACTCCATGAGAGGCTATCCGAAGCCCGACCAAAAGAACCTGCTCGATCACCTGCTTCATTTTCAATTTAAAGAAGGAAAAAAATAAAAAATAAATAAAAAAAAACTGAAGGGTAAGCTATATATCCAAGTTGATAAAAATCTTGTCCCAAGAACACAGACACACAAATGCTCTATATAATTTTAGCTAAGTGTCACACAATATGCGATTGAAGCTTTGCCTTTACCTTCACCATACACTGATTCAACCATTAATTCACACCAAACAAACAAGATCAATAAAATAAATTAAAACAAGACATTAAAACACACTAAGATCTATATGCATTAGTCTTTCTTATTAATTTTCATTAGTCTTGATTATTAACTTCATTAAGCTAATGCAAATGCAGCATTGAGGTTACTTGCTGCGCTGCAAGTAACCGGATCAAACAATTCCCGTAAGTCAAGAAAAAAGAAACTTGTGCTTGAGACAAATTGGAGGAATACTAGAAGAGGTAAAAATGATCAACGGACATGGCTATGAACTCCTATAGACTCAATCAATTTAATGAAATCGAACTTAACAATGCTTAACACTCGAAGACTTTTCGAAATTTAAGATATAAAAGAAACAACCCAATAAATTATAAAACAAATATAATTAAATACTAGGTATCAACACAAAATACTAGCCTTAAATTTTATCCTAAACGGAGCTAAAACGAAAGAGAACAGAGATAAATAAGTCCGCTATTAAAACCTGAAATTTCATGAACACCTGAAGGAGTTTTTAAAATTTTAAACATGAAACCAGCCGAGTAAATTCTAAAAAAGATATAATTAAATAATATACATCCTAACAAATGTGTGGCCACCAACTTTGTCCAAAATGGATTTAAAACGGAAGAGAATGGAGTTAAAGAAGTTCAATATTAAAAAAGAAATTTTATGAACACCTGAAGGATTTTCCAGATTTTTAAATATAAAACCAGCTCAATAAATTTTAAGAAAAATATTACTAAATATTAGATATCATAACAAACACGTGGCCACAAATTTGGTCCAAAACGGAGTTAAAACGAAAGAGAACGAAGATAAAGAATTCTGTTATTAAAACCTGAAATTTTACAGCTAGTTTGTGACCATCTGAGCGACTTGCTCAGTTTCAAAACACAACCAGATCAACTCGAAATGAAACCAAATTTTACACGTGACATCTATAGCTACCAAATAACATAATTATATAAACTATTAGACCAATGGCCCATCCGTTTAATCTTCTAGAACTGCATAAGTGACCTACTTGGTCATCTTTTTATAACTATATAGGAACATACTAATTAACACCTAACTGTGATGTAAGTCCAATTATTAATTAAAAACCTGCAGCGTAGTAACTCTAATATGACATGATCAATTTAGAAATTAGCTAAATGATTGCCACTATATGTGACATCTCAGCTCTATACCAAAACTCTAAACTATTTATCGTATGCACAACTCACAAATTAACTCCAAAGTCAAGCACAAGAAAAACACCAATATATATACATTGCAAAACCATCACTCAAACACATAACCGAAATCATAATCGGCCAATAAAACATCAATGTAACCAAACAAGGCATAAATTGCCCAAAAGCATAAGATGCACAACACTACTATATAACTAAAAAAAATTATCATCCAAATTACAATTCTTAATGCCCGATTAGTCTATAAACACTTGGTGAAACGGGAACACTATTGGACCGAAGTCCCACCATCGGATTTAAATCCGCACTTCCATTCTATGAATGGCACTATAGACCGAAGTCTCACTATTGAGTCGAAACCCCACAATTAGACCGAAGTCTACACTATTAGACTGAAGTCTACATTAATGACATTTTCTCTCGCCATTTCACCGCAATGGTGTCGAAGTACTTCATTAACTCCTAAGGCGCCTTTTCATCACCAGATACACTATAAATAAAAACGGGCATTAAGGTGTTTCATTTTGCACTTAATCAATTTATTTTATACACTCCATGAGATTATTAGCACTAATATCAGCATACCAAACCATAACAAACATAATTCAACATCAAGGTACACTAAAGCAGAGACTCAATACAACTCTAACATTTCCACTATAATGATTAACTAAACTAAAAATTTTATTTTACACTAGTCTCTAACATAAATTAATTTTAATTTACATTAAAGTAGCAACAACAAAACACAATATCAGTCAATTTATATATGCAGCAAAAGTCAAGAAGAACAATCATAAACAAACATTATGTAGGGCGAAAACAGATTTTACCAACCTTTAGCGCTAAATCCAAAATTAACAAAACAGACTCTCTTTCTAGTTCTTGTCCTCCGCTTGGTGGTCACCTGAGACCCCAAAGCAAAACTCAATTCAGTTTGCAAAACCCATTACTTATTGCTCTGTGAAATCAGTATTCACACACACAATTATGATTTTAAAATCATAAAATATCATTTTAAAAGACTAGTATTTGTTTAAACCAAGAACCAATTCAGCTTATCTTTTCTCAAAACCGTTTCTAATATACTCACACACCCTTTAAACTAATTTCGAAAATAAGGCAGTTCATTTGATTTAGGAAAATAAATTGAATTCACTTGACGAAGGAATTGTAGGCTCACAAAAAGTTCTACAGTTTAGAAATCCAATGAACATAGTCAAAATCCATCAATTACCCATAGAGTTAGAGTTCAACTTTACCTCAAAATCATGTTGTTTAAATTGTGGAACCCCTTTTGACCAAAATGGATGACTATCTAACAAACCAAACCCTAAAAGAAACAATTGAAGGAGAGCTTATTAAAATCCACAAATTGAGTTCAAAAATCACGATAGATGAAATTAGTTACCTTACTGACTTACAAGGAGGTTGAAGACTCCCCAAAATACCCACGTCGATTAGTTTGGAGGAGATGGTGGAATTGAGAGGGTTTCCTTTGCTTGCCATCAAAATTTAACAAATTCTTGAGACATGCATGAAATTGATGAAGAAGAGCAAGATGCTCTGTTTTGGTAATTCAAAACAATCGTGAGATAGTGTAAAGGAAAGGGGAAGTGTATGTTTTTCTTATGGGCTTGGACCAATTGGCTAGTTGGACCAAATTTATTGGATTTGGGCTCTTTCGAGGCCCAAGTTCGATATTAGATTCATTCCAAATTGAACCCAAGATAACTTCTTTTAAAATCAATATGAAAGATATTTGAGTTATTGCAAATTTTAAAACTCAGTTAGGAGACAAATTATTTTTGGACTCCTTTTTGAATAAAAATATTAAACAACAAAAAATTAAATTTTGAATCACAAATATTTTAAAATATGGAACATTCAAATACTAGTTACTGATCATTTGTTTTCTTCCCCAATTAATGATATCTGCTCGATATATACTTTTAATTTTCCAAGTAAAAATTTTCGAAAGCAACAGTTTTAAATAAAAAAATTCCAATAAATTACTCACTCAACATCACTTAATTATTATTTTTTTTTTAATAAAAATCTTTTTAAAATTCTAGGCCCATTTTCAGGATGTTACAATTTTTATATGAATATATTTAAATTAAATATTTTTTATTAAATATTTTTAAATAAAAATACATATAAGGATATAATTGGAAATCAAAATATAGTATTTATTATTCTTCACGTTAATGAATAAGATTAGAATTATTTTATTTTATATTAAAATTATAAAAAAAAGTCTTTATCAATTATAATTGAATTACATATATATATATATTCAGACTAAAAATATATATAAATAAAAAATGATAAAAAATAAATACAATGTATATTTTATATCATAGAACATTGGTGTATTTATAAATAAATAATAAAAAAATATAATGTGTTTTATATTTAATTTCATATAGTAATAAAATATATGAATTTAAAAAATAAAAATATTATTACATTAAATAATTATAATAATACAAATGCAGCGCACACATGAAAAAAAAATATAAAAGATATATTGTATTAAAATAAAAATATAAATTAATATTTATATACTTAAATTTTTAGTCCAAGCCATATCAAAACCGGACAAACTCGTCTCCTAAAAGAACACAAACACCCTAAATTCCCAATCCTAACACATTTATCCTCGCAAATCAAATCATTAAACACCACAACAACCAAATCAAAAGTCAAAATTATGCCTTCAACTTTTCCACTGTTTTCAAATAACAACGATCCCTTTCCAAACTCTGTGAGAATGTTTTTAAAAAAATATTAAAGTAATCTAATAACATTATACACAAATCTTCTCCGCAAGTTCAAAAGATAAGATGCGAAGAGAGTTAAGGTTAAAACTTTAAATAACAATAATAATTATAATAATAATAATAATTAAATAAATACCGGATATCCTTCACCATCTTATTCAAAGGCGAGATCTTTAATAAACCAAACTACAGTTATGTTATCCCAATATCTAATAATTCAAAAATCAATCCCGAAAAGGGTATTGTAACACTTCCTCCATATATATATATATATATATATATATGGAGATATGTTACAATATCACCTTTTAAAATCAACAATCAATCACCAAAATTTTTTATTAGATATTTGAGACTTTTCAAACTTTAATTAATCAAATCTATACATAAAAAAATTAAAATACGCTAAAATAATCTAATAGGAAATATAAAAGTTATACCTCCAACAAATAGAATACGCTTGGATGATGCTTATGCGACATATTAAAATTGATGAATATACGTAGTGATTATATATAGATGTGAAGTTTGATATAGAATCGAATTCTATCATATTGGAATATAAAATTTTTTACTATTTATCTTTACCGTTTTTTTTTAATTTATTTATTTTATATTTATTATAAAATTGTTGTTGGGTGAGTTTAGAATTATATCCATGGTTAATTAGTGATAAATATGATAATATTATTTAGTGGCATATTAAAATCGATGAATATAGGTAATAATTATATTTAGGGCATGAAGTTTTATATAGATTGAATTCTATCACATTTGAATATAAAATATTTTATTATTTATCTTTATCTTTTTCATTTGAATTTATTTATTTTATATTTTTTTATAAAATTGTAGTTGGGTGAGTTTAGAATTATATCTATGATTAATTAGTGATAAATATAATAATATTAAATTATTTTTAATATAAATATATTATATAGATTAATTAATTTTTTTAATTTTATATTTATGATAGAGTTGTTGTTGATTAGGTTGGTAATGTTAATTTTTTTTTAAAAATATATATAATTACATAATTATCTTTAGATTATAGTAATAAATAAATTATAAATATATATATATATATAATTATTAAAAGACAATTCTATTTAATATAGACAATTATTGCCTGATTAATATAAATTTGTTGTCTGATTAAGAATTATCTTCACGCTTTTCTACTTTTATATATATATATATGTATATATATATAATAATAATAATAGAAAATTTGTTTTGATTAAAAATGAAAAAAAATAAAAAATTAAAATTTTATGAAATAGAAATAATGAAAAAATGGTTTTAGCAGATTATTAGGAGTGTTGCAAATTCAATAATCATAGTTCTGTATATATATAATTTCATATATGTGTAATAAGCTCAACGTGATCTACTTAGAATATTTTTTTAAAGTGATTTAACTCAATTGGTTAAAGTTTGACTCTTAAATTTAAATCATAAGATATGATCTATAATTTATTTAGTAGATAAATAAAAATAAAATAATTTTTTAACCAATTAACCTTATAATTAAATAAAATTACTTTTTTAAAAATTTAAATTTAAAAAATTATATATCTTATCCTTTCTCTTTTCGGTTTAGACATGACAAATTTGATTAACATGTCGTGTTCATTCGATCCCAACCATATATATATAATTGTTCCAAAACTTGGCTGTGTCGCGTGTCTAAATTTTTTACATTCATATTTATTCACACACTTAATTATATTCATACATAATACTAAACTTTCACTCTTATTTATAATGTCACTCACACCATTAATGTACATACATGGTAATTAATAAGACTAAGTTTTATTATTAATTACGCTAATTCATACAATAAATAATTTTGATATAATTAAGAGAATTTTATAATTTAAATAAATTAATAATATATTTATGTAAAAAATTATAATATATATATATATTCTATAATATAAAATATACTTTAAAAAATATTTATTTTTTTTTACAAATATATTAATATTTGCTTAAAAAATTCAAACATATCAATATTAAATAAAAAATTTAAAATAAAAATAAATAAATAAAATATATTTTAAAAATGAGAGACACCATGAACTTGAAAACTAATCTATATATTTTTAAATTTTATATATTTCATTATATACTCCAAAAAAATCTTTAAAATTTAATTAATAAATAATTTTATTTTTACTAAAATTTTAAAATATAATTTAATTAATTATTTAAATAAATTAATATTTTTAAAAAATCATCTCTTAATAATAAATTAAATATCTTATATTTAAAATAATAATTATTTTTTTAAAAAAAATTAACACCAACTACGCATTGATTCATGTTAACTTATATATTAAACAGGCTGGAAAAGCTCAATCCCTCGTCTTATCCCGTTTATTTTGAAAAGTTAAATTTATTTATTTTTATTATAAATAATATAAATACAAATAAATTTTTTTATTATACTATTACATTTAATTATAATGTATACGACATCAAATTATATTAACATTAAGAATAAAAATATTATATATAATTATTAAAAATAAATAAATTTAAACAGGTTGGCTGATCAATCCCAACCCGTAAAGTTCAACTCAAACCGACTTGTTTATTATACAGATTGATCCACCTAATCTGCTTACACTCAACTAAAACCTCCGACAAACGGGCTTTTATAGCATGAATCCATCGTGTCAAAATTCAAACTATCACCCTGATTTAGTTAATATTTTTTTAAAAGAATAATATCAAAACCAATATTTCTTTTAAAAACATAATGTCCATATCTGATTTGTATTGGAATTATGTAGGTACAATAGGAAGACAAACAATAAAATATTTTGATTTTTGAAATTTAAGTTTTAAATAAACTTTTCACTAAAAAGTAAAGGTAATTTATAATTCCCTTTTTAACTAAAATAAGTAAAAGTTGTTTTACTCCTTATTTTATTTTTAAAATATCAAGATATCTTTAAAAGAAAAATGGACAGTTTAAAAGTTAAAAAACTAATTGATTTATTATTTTCTTAAATAATTTTAATATTTGGATTTCCAAAATATTTATATTATTTTAATATTACATATTTAACTTAGTTTAGTTTAATTTTAATATCAGTTTCAATTTTAAAAATTAAAAGTAAATTATTGGTTTCAATATTAATTCAAAAGTTAAATCTAATATTTTCTTTTATCAATATCATACTTACTAACAAATTTTATATTGATAATTTTAAAATATAAGATATCACCATTAACATTACTAAAAAAGAATTAAGTGGTAATTTATCTAAAAATTAGTTTTAAAATTACAATAAAAAATATTTAATATTTGAGGATAACCTCAGAATTATAATAATAATCTTTTAATAAAGTAGGATCTATAATTATCATTATAATATAATTTTTTTTAAATATTTATGATGATGTTAATTTACTTTAGATGACTTTAAAATTATGTATTAGGATGAATAATATAATAACCAAATTAAATTGTTATTATATTACTCCCTCCTCGTTTTTAAATACCGGTACCATTTTATGTGGGCACGTGATATAATGCTTAACTTTAACTGCAAATATCTTTAATAATAAATAACTAAAAATATATAAATTTAATATATGAAAAATAGACATCAAGACGAATAAAATAAAATCCCAGTTAACTATATTTTTTTCTTATACATAAGGAATAAGACATAAAATAATATTAACAATAAATAGTATACACTAAATAAATGGTAATAAGTAAATGGTAACAGAGGAAGTATTATTTTATAAAAAATAAATATTATATTATTTATCCTTTTAAGTAAAATTTATTTTTAATTCAATTAAATTTATAGTAATATTATCATTCAGTAAATTGAAGGATAAGATTACATATTTTTTTATCTCGAAATTATAAAAAAATTATGTTCACCCATTATTATATCATAAAAAAGACATACATCCGTAAAAATAATAATAATAATAATACATATTATATGTGTATATTTGCGAAAGCTTTTCAATTAGTATTCCAGATATCGTTTACATTATATATTATCTTTTTAGAAAAATACATGTTTGGTAATAGCGTTTAGCGTTTAAAAATGTTATTAAAGATAACTTTCAACCCAAACGTTAATATTGATTCACTTTATTAACCTTTATTTTATAATTAATTACATTATTATTTTATCAATCATATTTATCATGTCCGTAATAAATTTAGTAGTTTTATATCTAATAGCTAATTTTAAAATCAAAATTAATACCAAACGTTCAATCTAACTGCTAACTTTAAAATTAATTTAAAATCTAATTTAACAGTTAACGAGTAACATTATCGGAAACACTTATCCAACACCTAATCGAAAATCTATTGACAAACATACACTATAAATGAATGATCAAAATAACTACAAACTTATATTTGATCCATCATCACATTGGTGAATTGACTAAAAATATTTTATTTTATATTTATTCTATTATTACTATAACTATAATAACGGCAGATACAAATAAATAAATATTTCGATACTTCTATGTCTTGTAAGAATGAAAAAAAATTGAAATATCTTTGATACAAAATTACACATTCCATGTCTATTTTTGTTTTTAAATATTTGTTAGTCATGGAGATTGACAAAAAAAACTAATCATTCAATATTCTACTTTTAAAATCTTTAGATACAACAGTAGGTTTAACTTCTTCGTCCACTTTGTTAGGACTTTCGGTAATCAATTCGATGCTCAAAATTAAAAATAGACAAAAAGTACAAATGACATATCATATTTAGAAAATTGCTTAATCCATGAAAGTCAATAACTTTCTATTTCAAAACAATCTTACAAATAATCAGATAACTCTCTCTTAATAATCTACCTAACAATTGTATTCAATCAATCAAATCAATTGATGAACAGATAACTCAACTCACAGACAATCTGTGCTCTCAACCAATATTACCGGTCATACTCAAAACTTTAGAGTACATTTTATATTTATAGCTAGCATCAAACCTAATTCATATAGGAGTATCTAACTCAATAAGGAAACAAAATCTAAACCAAACTAGAAAGCAAACCAAAATAAGAAAATTAAATCATTCTCAAAAAAGAAACAAACCATTAGGAAATAGACCCAAAAAACAAAATAGGAAGTCTTTCCTAAAAAGAAATTCTCGTGTTTCAAGGCAATCCTAAGAAATCTCCACCTTGACTTGAATCACCCCAACTTTTTGGATTTTATTCCTTCAATCATACTAACCATGACTTATTCAAGTTCCAAACATATGAGAGTTGCATCCACCATTGTGCCTTCTAAGCACTCTTCATTCTGTCTTTTAATTCTTTTATAGACATCTTCTCAAGTTTCATATTAAAGAATTTCGAACATTCAACCAAACTTTCTTTTTTAATCGATACTAACATCCTTCCAACAATAGTGTGTCCATCAAGGAAATACAATTCCATGTCTTGTACCTTTTGCGGCCAAGACACCTCTCCGTACAATCTTCACCTCTAGTGACAATCTTGTAGCCACTAGAATCTTAGACTTCAAGTGAGATAAGACTTTACTTTAGCCCTGGAATATACCTAACTTTCATCATTGACTTGATTGTACCATTACATATTCTTAGCCTTATCGTTCTCATTCCTTGATCTGACAAATGCTGTTGTTTGCCAAACAGACAACATCTCCATCAAATTCTTCCAACTTTGAGAACCATTCTCAATTCGAACACATATGATACAAACAATTAGAATCTAAAATCATCCTCCAGACGATTCATTCATAGAGGTCATGGAGAAAACATCTATCTCAAATTCACATTCTGACTCCACTTTTGGCTCCACCTTTTCTATTACATTCGCATTCGAGCTTTCAACTTTAGGACATTCATGCTTCCAATGCCCTTTCTCTTTACACCATGTACATTGATCTTTATCCAATCTATATCGACCTTTATTGTTCCATGACTTCTCAGTATTGTTGTATATTTTTCTCTCTCACTTCCTTACCACCAATGATTTCGAAATATGTTTGTGATTAGACTAGTCCTTCTTTCTGTATTCATAATTTACTAAAGTTTTAGACACATTGCTAAACTCAATCTCACTTTTTCCATACAATAAAATAGTGGTCAAGTGATCATACATATCATGCAAACAGTTAAGCAACAACAATGACTTATCTTCCTAAAAAATTTCAACATCTAAATTCAAAAGATCAACCAATATTTAGTTGAAATTTTCTAGATGTTCGATCATAGACATACCAAAAACATACTAAAAGCGGAAGAGCTTCATCTTTAGGTAGAGCCGATTTTCGATACTCTTTATCATATACTTATCCTCTAATTTCTTCCAAAGAATTGCTGCCACAGTTTCATTCATAACAAAATACTTTTGATCTTTTCCTAAACATAATCGAATGGTACTATAAGCTTGTCGATTTAAGAAATCCAAATTCTCTTCAGACATATCATTGGGCTTATTCTTATCTAACACTGTGAATGTCGCCTCGCGGAATAGAAGATCTTTAACTTATGGCTGCCACATGCCAAAGTTGCTGGTACCAATAATTTTTTCTACATCGAACATTCATCGTACCTGTCATTGATTGCCTCAGATGACTGCTTGCATACCTCTTTCCAGATCCGGATGTGTTACCGTCCTTCGTCTCGTTTTTTATTATCCAAATCAAAGCTTTGATACCAGTTTGTTAGAATTTTTGGTAACCAATTCGATGATCAAAATAAAAAATAGACTTAACACGCAAGCAGTATATCGTAGTTAGCAAATTGCTTAATCCATGGAAGCCAACAACTTTCTATTTCGAAACAATCTTACAAATAATTAGACAACTCTCTCTCTCTCTCTCTCAATAATCTATCAAATAATCGTATTCAATTAATCAAACCAATTGATGAACAAATAACTCAACTCACAGACACTCTATACTCTCAACCGATATTATCTATCATACCCAAAACTCTAGAGTACATTCCATATTTATAACTAACATCAAACCTAGTTCATATGGGAGTATCTAACGCAATAAAGAAACAAAATCTAAATCAAACTAGAAACCAAACCAATAAAAGAAAACTAAATCCTTCTTAAAAAAGAAACAAACTATTAGGAAATAGACCCAAAACTCAAAATAGGAAGTTTTTCCTAAAAAGAAATCCCCGTAATTCAAGGCAATCTTAACACACTCACATATGATCATGAGATTGAAAAAGACACGATTGAATGAAAAAATTAATATATCATAAAAATAAATACCATACCAGAATTAAATTTATCAAATTAAAATGAAAAAAATATCTCACTTATTAAGATATGCGAGGGTTGTGAAGTTTGGTATAAAATTGAACTCCATCATATTATTGAGACAAATTTGAATATAGGATATTTTATTATTTATCATCTCAATTTAAAGGATAAAAATACATGGCCCTCTATATTTGCATAGTTTTCCAGTTAGCCCTCGATACAAATTGTTGTCCCTGTTAGCCCCATGTACTTGTGATTTTGTCTCAGTTAGCCTCTCAGTGTTGACGTGGCGCATGATGTGGTCATTTGATGTGTGATGTGGATTGCCACGTGTTGTCAACGTTACCCATCAAACAACCACATCAGGCGCCACGTTACCATTGAGGGGTTAACTTATACAAAATAATAAGTACATGAGTTAACTGAAACGATAATTTGTATCTAACTGTATTAAGGAATAATGGAAGTAAAGATTAAATTAAATTAAAATTTTTAGAGAAAAAGAAAATCAAATGTAGAGAAAAAAAAGTATAATATAAAACTAATAGAGTTAATTGCACTCACACCTCCTGAACGATACAAATTACATACAAATCAACATTTTGGTATTAATACACAATCACACCCCTTCTATCCATAAAAATTAGTAAAAATATAAGGTAAAATTAACTTTAAATGAATATTACATCATACAGATATATTAGAATTGCAAATTTTATTGTTATGTTGATAAATTTATTAATTAAGTAAGGTTTTATTATTAGGTAAGGGAGTGTGATTGTGTATTAATATCAAAATGTTCATCTGTATTTAATTTGTCATCGTTCAGGAGGTGTGAGTGCATTTAACTCTTAACTAATAATATAAAATATAAATAAAAAATAATTTAATAAAAAAAGATAAGAGAAATAATTTTTTTTAAAAAGACAAAATTAAACAAAATATACATATTAATAAATTTAAATATTTAAAATATAAAAGGGTATTTTTGAATTAAAATGTTACTCGAAGAAATTAGGTTGGGGGATATATCACTGCCCTTTTTTAAGCAGTAAAATTTTAACAACCTTAATCTTTTTAATTGCATAACTTATTATAAAATATATAATTACATTTTTATTAAAATAATTAAAATCTTAGATTGAATTAGAAATAAAAATAATTTTCTAATATAAAAAATAAATAAATAGTTTTTACAATGATGAAAAACAAAACAAATATCAATATGTATAATAAAACCATATATAAACCATACCTAAAAAGACAAAAAATACACCATGCAAATTGTTAGGATTGTGACGAGAATTTGGGTATACTCCTATATCTAGAATTGGTTTGTAATTAGAAAAACGCTTGAAGACTATTTCGGAAGTGTCATATTTGATTAGAAATGAAATTTTCTAAAGTGGATTCTAATTAGGAAAAGGATCATTGAGAGTCTTAAATAGGAAAAGTTTTCTTAATGGTGTAGGATTACTTTGGGACTAAGTAACCTAATGATATAAATATGGTGCTTGAATTTATTATTAGATATCCTAAAAGAACAATATAGATCTAGTTGGTTAGATTTGGGAGGTTTCGATAAGAGCCTGGGAACCATGGAGATCTTGAGTTTTTAGATCGAGTCCTGTTATCCTATAGAACCATATGGGGAGCACTTGTGTGTGAGACTGTGATTAATGTAATTGGGTTGGGGAGTGAGAGGGTGGTATTCTGGTTATAACTTTTGTTTTATTGTTACATAGTAAATTAATCTCTTATCATCCTGATGGCTATGGTTTTTTTTTTCCTGTTTGAATTTCCACACAAAGTCTTGTGTCTTATTTTCTTGCCTTGTATATGTATGTTTTACTTTATGGTTACCAATACTTGTCTATACTGTATTTGATAACCGATTTGTTCAATAAGTGGTATCAAAGCTAGCCGAGTTTTCCAAACAACTGGTATCAGAGCCATTGTTATAAGATGTCGTTGGTGTAGTCTGTAAGTATTAGTTTGGTTAAAGTAAGATTGAGTTAAGGTAAGATGAAAGTGAAAGGTTTTAAAAGATGAATAAATCTCCCTGAGTCTCTAGAAGTTCTGAAAAAAATAGATTTGATTTCTCTAATCAAGTTTGGAGCCGGTTGCGTGAGGAAGAAAAAAAAGTCAAAGCTGAAAAAAAACTCCAAGTGTTGTGATGCCTACCATTTATCTGAGTGTTTAAGCTCATTTTCCCTCACTATTTGCTTGAATTAGGAGCGAATATGATCCATATGCTTATTTCAGGATTTGCGATCTGAAAGATGAAACGGCAAAAATCTACAAGAAGATCATGTAACCAAGCAAGGGAGTTTTAAGAAAGATTAGAAAGAGGATGTCGGAACATGTAAAGAGAAATTCAAAAGACCTCAGAGGTTGTCCGCACCCTATTCTGCGCTCTGGTGATCCTCACCAAGTCGCCAGAAATTGACCAGTGCGCTTAAATTGGTACCGAAGCATCACTCGCGCCCTAGCTTACAAGACCAGACCGTTGGAGACTCGACCAGGGCATTAAGAATGATACCAAAGCACCTCATGCGCCCTGGTCCGCACCCTTGTGAGACATGACCAGTTGTGAGATCCTTGACCAGGATGCCAAAAGTGGTACCAAAGCTTCATCTGCGCCTGGCCTTGCCCTAGTAAGATATGACTAGACTGCCAGATAATCAACCAGCCCACAATTTCTAATACTGAATGCCATTTCACAACTTTGTCCACGCCCTGGTCATTCTAACCAGACCGTTAACCAGCTTACCAAAAATTGTACTGTAATAATCTCGCGCATGGGTCGAGGCGCTGGTAAGCTCTGCCAGGTTGCTGGCTAGGCCGCCTAGGAACAAAAAGAGACGCAGTGCCCTGGCTGACGTCCTTTACTAGACCGCCGACCAGAATGCCCAAACACAAAATTTTAGTAATTATTAGCTGAACTGAAGGGCAGTTTTGGAATAAAAATATTGGGTATAAAAGGAAAATACTAGGGTTTTGAAAGGTATTCTGGGCTAAGAAAACACATCCTTGGAATTGGAAAATTCTTAAAGCTTGGGAGAGGACAAAACCATCATCAACTAAGTCACACTAAAGGAAAAATGAACCTACTTTCCGGCAGTTTTCAAATTTGACACTAAGGATATCATCTCTTCTAACCGGTTTTGTTGTTCTTTATCTTTATTATGTCTCTCTTATGTGTAATTTGTGTTGGTAGAACTACGTGTAGTTAAAGATAGATTGAGGTTCTTTGAACGCTAACTTTTTTGAATTTTGTAACCCTTTTTCTATTAATAAATGATATTGATGTTTCGTTCATATGAATTTGTTCTTCATGTTTGTGAGTGTTTGATCAACATTTGCATGATTTGATGACATGAACTAGCTTGAAAGAGTAGAGAATACTAAATTTGGATTCATGTGTTTCAATGAACATAATGCTAGAAATAGGTATGTGATATAGAGAATTAATGATAGGGGACCTAATTGAACTACTCTTACATTTAAGTGACGTAAGTGAATTACTAGGGTAGTTAAACTACTTGAATGAAAATATGTAGTAGTGTTTAGCCTTGAAATTAATTTAACATCATTGACATTTTTTTGGTAGCATGGTTGCATCAGTGAAGGAGGATAAGAATATCATCAATTCCAAGTGATTTTACTTATTCATTTATAGCATAGTTACATAATAGATCTTCGATTGAATTTATTTCTCGATTTTCCACTTAATTGAGTCTAATTCATCAAGTTTCACTTATAAACTAACCCATTTTTACGGATCGACTTTTATTATTACTTGATGACATTAGTGTGCACTCGCACTTAGGTGAAAAAGACCGTCATGTTGTCAAGATCTAGTCTATGTTGGTCATAGAGATGATAAAACTTCGACGGTGGTTATCTACGACATGTATGATTGTAATGATAAGGTAGCTTGAGACTTTTTGTGTCTCTGTTAACTTAGGTAAAGATTAAAAGATGTGGTCAGTGATTCGAGTCTGGTCAAATAGTTAAAATAAAATAAAGGGTTTGCCTAGTGGTATTTTAGGATCTTTGGGGGCTAAGAATTTTGATTAATTGGTTAGTGAACTCGAATAAGGAAGGACTATAAGGAGAAGTTCAACAAAGCCTACACCTATACGTTGGGATATGTGTCACTATGATATATTTTGAATCACCAAAGTTGTCATGATAAATGATAGAATAATTTTAGTGTGTCCACTATTGCACGAGCATCTGGTCAGCATGGTGTAGGTGTGATGGAAAATATGTCAATGGCTGAGGAGTTTCCTGAAAGCTGATGAAGGAAAATGCACCATGATTTATTCAACAAGTGTTTCGCCATGTGATGAGAAAGAAAAATTTTAAGTTGGTGGTTCCTGCATGGTTAATCTCAAGATTGATCGTACCTAAGTAAGTATACTTTCATGGTGAGGTATGATGACTCTGTTTTGGGTTATGGTCATCGGAAAAAGGGGCAAAGAAAATTCTCGTCAATGGGTGGTTTGTTAGGATTGTAACGAAAAGTAAGGTATATCCCGATATCCAGAATTTATTTATAATTAGGAAAAGACTCGAAGACTATTTTGGAAGTGTCATATTTGATTAGAAATGATATTTCCTAAAGGGGATTCTAAGTAGGAAAATGATACTTGAGAATCCTAAATAGGAAATATTTTCTTAATGATTTAGGATTACTTTGTGATTAAGTAACCTAATACTATAAATACGATGCTTGTATCTATTATTAAATATCTTGAGAGAACAATGTAGATCTAGTTGCTTAGGTTTGGAAGGTGCCCGATGAAGGCCTGGAACCATGGAGACCACGGAGATCTTGAGTTTTAGGATCGAGTCCTATAATCCTGTAAGAGCCATATGGGGAGAGCTTGTGTGTGAGACTGTGACCAATGTAATTGGGTAAAGGAGTGAGAGAGTGGTATTCTAGTTGTAACTGCTGCTTTATTGTTACATAGTGAATTAGTCTTACATCGTCCTAACGGCCATGGTTTTTTTCCGTTTTGAGTTTCCACGTAAAACCTTACGTCTTATTTTCTATGTCCATTTTTTTTACCTTATGTATGTATATTTTACTTTGTGGTTACTAATACTTGTCTCCACTGCATTGTGTAATCGATTTCTTCAACAAGTGGTATCAAAGTTAACCGCGTTTTTCCAACAAAAATAAATATAACACGAGAATTAATTGAGATGGATGAATATATATATATGGGGATAGAAGATTGATATGGAATCAAATTATATTGTTTAACAAATATTAAATTTATGCTTTTATTTTTTTTATGTAATTTTTTTTTTCAAATTAATCGATTCTAAGATAAAGTTGTTGTTGATTGGGTTGATAGTATTAATTTTCATAAAAATATAATGGGATTTTTTTTATAGGCCAAAAAATATTTACTATACACTTATAAGCCACTTTTGAAAAGTTTGATTTTCACTCTATAGGTCATTCACAGACTGTGATCGTAATTCACAGACTGTGAGCATAATTCACAGAATCTGTGAATTATAAAGATTCAAGGGTATTTTGGGAAACTTGACCTATGGAATGAAAACTAAACTTTTAAAAAACTGTTTTTGTATGTTTTTCAAAACAGGCCTACAATTTTTGAACTTTAAAAAGCCCATTTAAAAGAATTTTCACAAATATATAATTATAGTTATCTTTTTCATTATAAAAGATATAAGGATAAATATAAATTATTATAATAAATTGAAAGATAATTGTTGTCTAATTAATATAACTTTGTAAGTTGTCCTAAGACTTTTCTGCTTATATATATAGGCTACTATAATATCCGTGCGCAATGCGCACTAATTATTATTATTGATGTCTATTATATTATTCATAAACTTACACTATATTTAGCCACCTTTTTGCTTGAATTAAAAACTAGGATGATCCAATTATTGATTATTTCAGGATCCATGGTCAAGAAATCAAAACGAAGAAAAATCTGGATAGAAGACCATGCATTCGAGTAAAGGAAGTTCAAGGATTCAAGGAGAGTAGGAAATGAGAAATACCAAGGCCAAAGAGAATGATTGTGCCTTGGTCAGCGCCCTGGCTCTCCTTGCTAGGCCGTCAACATCTTGACCAATGCGCTATAATTGGTACCGTAGTTCCTTTGCGCCCTGATCCGCGCCCTGGCGCAATGTGACCAGGGCGCCAACAATGGTACCGTAGTCCTGACCGCCCCCTGGCTCAAGCATGACCAGGCCGCCAACATCTTGACTAAGGCGTCGAAAATGGTAATGAAGCCCTGACTGGACCGCGCCCAGAAGCATTCAACCATGTCGTTAGTATTGGTACCGCAAGCATCATCGCGCCCTGACTTCTCTTGTTAGGCCGCCCAATAAGACGAATAGACCCTATGCCCTGGCTAGTGCCCTGGCTTCTTTTGCCAGGGCACCGACCAGGGCGCCCAGACGTGAAAATTGGTGACTTTTGGTTTTCCTAGAGGGCATTTTTGGGAGAAAATTTTGAGGGTATAAAATTAAAATTGTAGGGTTTTTGAAGGGATCTCTGGCTGAATATCTAGAAGCGAAAATGGGGAAGTGCTTAAGTTAGAGAAGAAGAAGAAGATTCTACCTACCAAATGATACCAAGAGAGGTAGTGTTCCAAGTTCTTGAAGGTGGGGTTTCAACTTCAACATCAAGACTTCATCTTTCTTAAGGTTTAGTTGTTCCCTAACCCTCTTTATGACTCTCTTGTGTAGAATTTGTGTTAGTAGATTAATGAATAGCTAAAGTCATTGTGGGGTTATTTGAATCTTAACTATTTTTATTACGTTATCCTTACCATTAAATGAATGATGTTGCTTCTATTCATATGAATTTTCTCTTAATGCTTGTAGAGCTTGATCAACTCTACATGTTCTATTGGTATAAACTAGCTTGAAAGAGTGGTTAATACTAGAATTAGGTTCATGTGCCCTAATGGATAATTGCTTAGACAAAGGGATTATGAATTAAGAAATTGATGATAGACGACTTCATAAACTATTCTTACATCTAAGTGACATGGGTGTGGAATTAGAATAGTTAAACTACTAGTGTGAAAGTATTTAGTGGTACATAATCTTGAAGTTAATTGATAACAATTGACATTTATGGATAACATGATTGCATTAGTAAGGAGATAAGAACCCTTCTTTAAACCCATTTTAACTCTATCCAGTCAAGACCATAGTAGTAATTTTACTTTTCGCCAACATAATCGAAATTGAGACTTTACTCTTGATTGGACCAATTAATTAATTGTTATTTTAGGTTGCCTATCCCTGTGGATTGATAATTTATTACTTGACGAAATTAGTGTATACTTGCACTAGGTTATTGCGAATTTCAAACAGTCAATTATTAATTCATTTAAATATTTAAATATTATAACTTAATTTATAAATATATTAATCATTTATGAAATTATCCGTATAAATAAAAAGACATAATTAGATTGTAAAATAGAAAACAAGCATAGTTGATAATGGATAATAAATATCCTAGGTATGGAAGATGTATCTTTTCAACGTATACAATTTCTTATGTTAATAGTATGGGAAAAATTTAATAATAAAACTACAAAATAACTGATAACGTGAAATAATTCATTGAAACTTCTTAATATTGTTATTCAAAGCAAATTATTAAATACCTTTTTGTACACTACAATTATGGCTTCATTTTTTATCGCTCTATTATCATAACAAAATTAACATCTTTAAACTCTTTCTGCTTCTAACCCTTCATGATGCAATATAAAGTTGATCATGTGTAAAATTTGCTTCTTTAAAAATAATCTCACGCGTCTAGTGACTGCCCACAACTTTTATTGATGGTCATTACGAATGATACTGCAATAGGAAATTGTCTCCGTTGGAACTTAAAATGAATTCTCGCATCAGATGGTGTTAGGTTTATTCTTAGAATAAGAACTCTCTATCTGGTTATTCCTCCAGTCAAGACCTTTGCTTCAAGGACTCGATTTCCAACTTTTGTGATGATTAACCTCGTGCCATTGCATAATTCCGCTAATTGGTCTATGTTTCTCAATAGCATTATCGGAATTCATTCTTTCAAAATTATGCGATGATTTGGAATACAAGAGCATTTAATGTCATTCAAGTATTCTGGTGTAAGTACATGTTCTGAACTTCGAAAAGAGCTATCAGGGGCACAAACTGAATCAAGACTGGAAATTGAATTTTCTATTCTATCACTCAACAAAACCATATAATCGTTTATAGCTTCCACCATATTTAGATTCGGAGTAAGAATGACTATTTCCTGCGAGTATTCTAAATTATCTGAATGGTTGAAAAAATTAGGGTAAGTACTGCCACATATTGTTGATATTTGTTCAACACATTCATTTATGAGAAGATCATCGGGTATATGAACTTTAGTGACTCCATCAACTGAACTTCCTATTCTTCCATCACCAATTGCTAAAATCCATTCATTAAAATCCCTCAACTCATTAACATCAACAGTTAGATCATTTGATTGCAACCTCATATTTCTTGTAAGCTTCAAAACTTCACAATAAGTGCCTGTTTGGTACGGCTTCTTTAAATAAATCTTTTAGAAGTAGAGTTTTGAAGAATAAAAGTTCAGGTGTTTGGTTATCAATTTAAAAAGTACTTATCAATTTCAAAGTGTTTGGAAATATCACTTTTAAAAGTACTTTAAGACCTTATAATTACTTAAAGGGCATTACATATAAATATTCACTTATATGTTAATATTGGAATATATTTATTCATTGATTGTTATCATATAGGAATTCACAAAATTTGCTTTAAATTTAAAATTTGGTTTAAATTTAAAATACAAATTAAGAGTTGAGTATTGAAATATGAAATAATATCTACATGTAAAAAATACATCTAGTTATTATATATTTTTTTTTTGTTCTTTTTTTTTACATGAAACCAATTCAAATATAAATATTATATATTTTAAAACTCAATTACAAAGAAAAAAATTCAAGTTACAAATATAATAATAATAATAGAAGATAAAGTTTTATAAAATCTTACAAATTTGTTTTATATGAAGATTTGACAAATTTATATAAAAATTTTGATTGTCGATCTAAAATTTTAAATTATCGTAATTTTATATATCTCAAAATAATAGTATTTATATGTAAAGTAAGTAAAATAAAGTATGGTTTCATGAGTTATATATCATATGTTATAAGGGTATAAAAGATATTTTGTATCTTTTTAAAAAAACTTAAAAAGATCTACTCGAAGAAGGATCAAATTTGTGCTTCTCTCAGTAGATGATTTTTTGTTTTTTTAAAACCTCAAAAGATCTACTGTAATTTCTGCCAAACAACCAAAAATAAAAAAAGAAGTGCTTTTAGATTTAAAAAAGTACTTTCAGTCAGTAGACAAGCTCAACCAAACAGGCACTAAGACCAGAAATATTAAGCATTTAAAAAGGCATGAACAATATTTTGTCTTGAACCTTTTGCAAAATAAGAATTTGTCTAAAAGCCTCTTCCAAGTAAAACTGTCTTACCCCAAAAGGTTAGTTTAAGTTGCGATGATTTTGAAAGTGAAGAATATCTCTAAGGGTTTTATCCAGTACTTCAAAGTAATATTGATGCATCATTGGTGCCACGTCCCATTTGATCAACTTTGTGTGAGTAATTAAGGCTGCTAAATAGTTGTCTTGCTTAATATTGCACGTGGTATCTTCATTTGGATTAAGAGGGATCACAAACCTTGAGTGTGTTGTTTGACCTCCTGAAAATAAAAGAGATGCAATGCTGCTAGATGCAACATTCAGAACAACCTCACATTTAGATCTTATTGCAACTGAGAAATTAGTTTGGTATGAATTCGGGTATTTCTAATTCTTAATGTGGTATTCGGTTGAGTCTATTAGGTACTTGTTGGTAGGAGTGGGCATAAAAATCAGAACCGAACTAAATCGGACCGAATCTACAAGTTCGGATAGATTTTTCTCCACAAATTGGGTTGGGTCGGTTCCACACAGTGAAAAATCGATTCAAATCGGATTGGTTTGGTTTTTTAATGAATAAACCGTAAAAGTACCGAATAGATTTATAAAATAAAATAAAATTTTATATGATTTAACCTATACCACATACATATTTCTTTATATAATCATAACTCATTATCATCTAAAATTTTAATTATAATAATTAGTTTTCAATCTAATACTAATATTTTTCAGTAATGTGTTTAAAAATAATTGATTTTATAATAAATTCACAATAAATATATACAAGGTGTTTAAAAATGATACCTAAAAAAATTAAACTGATTCAATGGATTGATTCTCAATTTCAAAAAGTATAAAATTAATGTTTAATTTAAAAAATCATTGAATTCATATTTGATGATAATATTAGAGATAGGGTTAATTCCAAAAACCATCCAAATTTTAAAATATTTTACTTATGACATTTGGTTTTGCAAACCTCCTCGAAAACCACCCTAAACCAAAACTACTAGTGTTTCGGGTGAAATGTGAGTGATTTTACTAATTATTTAGTTTTAATAATTTTTAAAATTTTTGGTTTAATAACCTCACTAAATTTTAGACATTTTATTAAATAATTTAAATAATATTTCATAATTTTATTTTTTTATAATTATAATTTGATTATTTTTTAAAAGTGAAAGTTTGAAAGTATTTTATTGAAATTTTTAAAGTTGGACTATATAATATAAATAAAAGTTATAAAATGACAAAAATGAAATTTTATGAATCAAATAAAATTTAAAATTTCAAAATTAAACCAAAAAACTTCATTTATATTTTTTTGTCATCCAAACATTGATTTTCAAAAATAAATCTTCATAACTTCATAGTGTAATTCAAAACTTCACAGTGTAAATGATATTGGTAGAAGGGTAAAATGGTATCTTTTTGCAATTTTCTCTAATTCAAATTTTAATTTATGAATTTCCTAATTCAATTTATATATAAATTCTAGTAATTAACAATTCAATATGTTATATATGAGTTTAATTTATATATAATAAATAATTCAATACGATGAATTACAATTAGTCCTTTTTGTTTTTTTTTTATTTGAAAAATGTCTTTTTTATATCTAATTTATATAGTTTAGAAAATTTTATATATTTAGCTTTTCTATTTATGTCCGGACACTACTTTAAAAAATCTTTTTAAAAAATTCAAAATCGACGGTCCTATTTGTTTTTCTCCAAAAACAAGAATGTCTACCATTTAGACATTTTTTTATTTGTTTTTTCCACTTATGCCTAAACATTATTTTAAAAAATCTTTTTAAAAAAAAATAAAATTCGACCACTATTTCTAATTAGATAATTGCTATATAGCACTATATTTACGAAAATACCATCAAGAGTGTTTTTTAGTAAATTATATCATTTTATCAAAATCACACTGCACGTCTCTTTCACTTTGAATCCTTTTTTTCTAAAAAAAGAAATTTATGCATTTTAAATTGTACTTATAATTTTAATGGATAAAAATTATTTAAAATTTAAAATTATTCTTTAAAAATAATATACTTATAATCAAATCAAATAATGAGTAATATTATAAAGAAATTAGAGGTAAATTTTTAAAACAATTATAATAGTGGATATTCTCATTTTTAGACCAAAAATAAAATAAAAATATTATAAAGAAATTAGAGGTAAATTTTTTTAAACAATTATAATAGTGAATATTCTCATTTTTAGACCAAAAATAAAATAAAAAATTTATTTTGACCCATCATTAAAATTCTTTCAAAACTAAACATTTACAAAAAAAAGTTTACTTGAATTGAAACAAAATGACCATAATATTCTAACTAATAAAAATAAAATAAAAATTTTTTAAAAAATTAAAAAAAATACAAAATTAATATAATTAATAACCCAAAATACCTTCAACCCTCCACATTCCTCCATTCGACCGTTTAAACTACTGCTTACTATCCCATTGAACTATCCAAATCAATTAAACATCACCTCTGTCGTTGAAGCTTATTCATCCATCGAATCTCAATCTCAGGTGAACTCTCAAAATCACTAAACCCTCCACTCTATTATAAAAGTTTCTTCAAGGATCAAACCTCCATCCATTCAAAACCATTAATTGATTCTATGGGTACGAAGACGAGGTTGAAGAAGCAGGCTATCGTTACTGACTCCGTCGATAGGGCAAAGGTGGTCGGAAAGCCTAAGTTAATGGGGAAGAATGAGGCCGCAATGACAAAGAAGGCGACAACGACGAGGAAGCTTAAAATTTAGGTTATTTTCTTTTGCTTTCAAGATTGGAATTTGATGGTTAAGGTTGTAGGGTTATAATTTTGTGTAAATGTTTGTTGAACTTGTTGTAACCTATTAAAGAACCTGTTAAATCAAATTGAATGTTGGTTTGCATGTTTTGTTTGGTTTGATTGGTTTGTTTTGTTTGTTTTGTCTGTTTCGATTGATTTGTTTTTTTTTTGTTTGGTTTGATTAATTTTATTGGTGATTGGTTTGTTGGATTGGTAATTATGTTGTTTCTCTATTGTGTTAATGGTATTCGGATTGCTTCTCAGTTGTTAGAACCGAAAACTTGAGGAAATTGTATCAGGCTTCCCAGTACAGTCTGCTTCCTGATTTGTTGCACTGGGAAGCCACTATAAATCGTTTATGCTTTCCAATTTTTAGAATCTGAAAGCAGTTGAATTAGCATTCTGTTTCTAGGTGCTAGTGACCTGGAAGCATCTGTATGCCAAGTGCTTCCAGGTTACTATAACTTGGATACAGTTGTGATTTTAAACTGCTTCCAAGTTATTGTGACCTGGAAGCACCTGATTCATCAATGAATGAGATGCTTCCAGGTCACTAGCACCTAGAAACAGTTACAAATTTCAACTATTTCCAGTTTATGGTAACCTGGAATCACCTATATGAAACAAGTGCTTCTAGGTCACCATAACCTGGAAACAATTGAAATTTTAAACTTTTTCCAGGTGTAGTGGTCTAAAAGTACCCGATTTCATATTAGGAGCTTCCAGGTCACCAGCACCTAGAAACAGATTAACATTTCAACTGCTTCCAGGTCACCATAAGTTGAAAACAATTGACATTTTATTCTCTTTCCAAGTTATAATGACCTGGAAGCACTTGAAGATTGTACAATAGCTTATTGGTTTTGGAGACATCTAAGCATATTTAATGTGATGAAATTTTTAATTTATACTAATGTGCTGATTTTGTTTTAGAAGAGAAAATGCTACCTAAAGGAGGACTCGTTTGACCCGATATGCTTGCAAGGATCGTAGATCTAGATAAATGGTTTAGTACTCTAGATATCAATCAATAGATCAATTACATGTATAAACATGTATCTGAGAAGAGGGATGATATAACAGTAATGAGCTTCAATTTATTTATAAGTCCTATTCTTTGGTTATCTTCTTATAATTAATGCATCATTTTAGTGTTTACGATAATTAATGTGATATGTTATAAACTTCAGACGTATATGATGGATGAGCAAAACAACAATGACAAAGATGACATAAGACCATTTTTCATAGATATTGCTAGAGGAGTAGATAAGAGCGAGATGAATGCCATATGGAGTGAGGTTGATCATGTAAGTTCACGTAACAAAAATTTAGTACATTTTCCTAAAGTTTGGTTTATTATTACTGAATGACCATTTTGATTTCATATGCAGTTTCTGTTTCCTAGTCAAGTTAATGGAAACCATTGGATTCTGTTCTTAGTATCAATCAAGCATAAAGAAATCCTGGTTTTTGACTCTCTCGCTCCTAAGGCCAATACCATTATGCGATACTTGAGGTCTTTTGTTACTTTTCTGGACAGAATGCTGAAAAAACTAAGCTCTAAAGAAATAATTCGTACACCTGAAGGTGAATGGAATGTATTGGTTCCTGGAGAATCTATAAATGTATCGGTTCAGCCTGACGGGTAAGTTTATTCAGTTATAAGTACCATGTACAAAATAAAATAATGTGAAAAATATAGAATTCAAAAAGTTGCATTACTTATGTGCAGGACTTCCTGTGGTGCATATGTGTGTATATACCTTAGAGATATTTGGATAAGGCAAACTACACGAACATTTGGGAAAACATGTGACGATGCAATAAGTATGAGGAAGGAAATTGCATATTGTATTTATGAGAACTCGGTAGAGGTTGATGAAGGTTTAGACAAGCAATCAATTGATGTTTAACCAATATGTAAATTACAGTAATCACAGTTTGTTTAAGACATTAAATTAGTGTTTATATTGAAGTTAGTTTTCATTTCTCTAAAAAGGTGTTTTCTTTATATCCAAAGCAAATACTACAGGTCATTGAAAGCTTTGTTTTGTTTTAATTTATGCTATGCTTTAAAAAAAGGGCTTCCCGGTCACTAACATCCGGAAGTAGAAGACATTTTTGCATGTTTCCAGACGTAGGTAACCTGGAAGATAATGAACATGTGCTTCCAGGTCAACACACCTGGAAACAAGCAAGAAATGCTACTGCTTCCCAGTCTTGTTGGCCTAAAGCAGGCAAGCGTGTTAAACATGCTTCTAGGTAATGAAGACCTAGAAGCAGGAGGCACTTTTGCCTATTTCCAGGTGGAAGATTAACTACATAGCTTCCAAGTCATGGTGACCTAGAAACATGCAAAAATGCCTCCTACTTCCAGCAGGTGTACCAGACCTGGAAACATGTATTGGTCCACTTAAAAGTTTGAAATTTCTTTTTCAAAAATCGTAAAAACACGTACTTAGTGACATTGCAATCATCTAGTTTCCAAAGTAAGTTTTGTGAGACCTTTGGGAATGTGTTGGCTACTTATGCTAGTAAGTTTACTCCTACGTAGCACTTGGAAATATCATGTTATTCGATTTTCAATATGTGATAAAAATATTATCTAAAATTGTACATGATGTTGTAATAATGATAAATGGACGGTTTAAACAAGTCCGAATCGACCTCCCGCAGTCCCTCGATCAGTGCACATTTTCAATAAGAACACATAGAGTGGATAGTTCAATGTTTAAATGGAGTTGAAAATGAGCTCCACAATAATTATTAGATCTCGCTACATACTCTCCAGCTAATACAATATTAGGAATTGTAAAAATATAACCAAAAACATGCTTCCAAGTCTTCATTACCTGGAAGCTTTATTACATAGCTTCCAGGTTATGAGGACCTGGAAATAGGCGAAAAATTCCTCCTAGCTCCAGGTATACAAGACTTGAAAGCATGTTTCCATGCACTTAAAAATTTCTAATTCATTTTCAAAAATTATAAAATAAGTACTTAGTGACGTTGCAATCATTTAGTTCCCATAAGTAAGTTTTTTATATCATTCAGAATGTGTTGGCTACTTATACTAGTAAGTATACTCCTACGTAGCACTAGGAAACATCATATTATTCAATTTTCAATATGCGATGAAAATATTATCTAATGATGTCCAAGATGTTGTAATAATGATAAATGGATGGTTTTAAGAAGTTCAAATTGACCCCCGTCCCTCGATCGGTGCACATTTTCGATACCAACACATAGAGTGGATAGTTCAATCGTTCAAACGGAGTTGAAAATGAGTCCCACAATAATTATTAGATCCCACTACATACTCCCCCGCTGATACAATATCAGAAATTGTAAAAAGAGAACCAAAAACATGCGTTCAGGTAATGAAGACTTGGAAGCAGGAGGCACTTTTGCCTATTTCCAGGTCTCCATGACCTGGAATCTTTATTACATAGCTTCTAGGTCATGAGGACCTGGAAATAGGCAAAAATCCTCCTACTTCTAGGTGTACGAGACCTGAAAGCATGTTTCCGTACACTTAAAAATTGCAAATTCTTTTTCAAAAATCATAAAATAAGTACTTAGTGACACAGCAATCATTTAGTTCTCATAAGCAATTTTTGTGAGACCGTTGGGAATGTGTTGGCCACTTATGCTAGTAAGTATACTCCTACGTAGCACTAGGAAACATCATGTTATTCGATTTTCAATATGCTATTAAAATATTATCTAATGTTGTCTAAGATGTTGTAATAATGATAAATGGATGATTTTAAGAAGTCCGAATCGACCCTCTATCCCTCTCGATCAATGCATATTTTCGATAAGAACACAAATAGTGGATAGTTCAATCGTTCAAACGGAGTTAAAAATGAGCCCCACAATAATTATTAGATCCCACTACATACTCCCCTACTAATACAATATTAGAAGTTGTAACAAGAGAACCAAAAACATACTTTCAGGTATTAAAGACCTGGAAGCATGAGGCATTTTTGCCTGTTTTCAGGTCTCCATGACTTGGAAGCTTTATTACATAGCTTCCAGTCATGAGGACCTAGAAATAGGCAAAAATGCCTCCTGTTTCAGGTGTACAAGACCTGGAAGCATGTTTCCGTATACTTAAAAATTGCAAATTCATTTTTAAAAATCATTAAATAAGTACTTAGTGACACTGCAATCATTTCGTTTCCACAAATAAGTTTTGTGAGATCGCTAGAAATGTGTTGACTACTTATGCTAATAAGTATACTCCTACGTAGCACTAGGAAACATCATTTTATTTGATTTTCAATATGCGATAGAATATTATCTAATGTTGTCCAAATAGTTGTAATAATGATAAATAGATGGTTTTAACAAGTCTGAATTGACTTTTCGTCCTTTGATTGGTGCACATTTTCCATACGAACATATAGATTTGGTAATTCAATCGTTCAAAAGGTGATGAAAATGAATCCCTAATAATCATTAGATCCCACTACATACTCCCCAGCTGATACAATATTAGAAGTTGAAAAAAGAGAACAAAAAATATGCTTTCAGGTCTTGTACACCTGGAAGAATAAGGCTTTTTTGCCTATTTCTAGGTCTCAATGACTTGGAAGCTTAACTACATAACTTCCAGGTCATGGAGACCTGGAAATAGGCAAAATGCCTCCTGCTTCCAGGTTCACAAGACCGGGAAGCATGTTTTGGTCCACGTAAAAATTGAAAATCCATTTTTAAAAATCATAAAATAAGTATTTATTGACATTGCAATTAGTTGATGATATTGAAATTCATTTATAACTTGCAAGAATATAGGTATGGCTTCCCAGTTCTGTACACTGGGAAGCAGACTACATCTTTGTCTGCTTCCCGGTTAAAAGGACCAGGAAGCAACATAGTCAGCTTCCTGGTCCTAGGACTGGGAAACATGCAAAAATGATGTCTACTTTCCGGTGTACAGAACTGGAAAGCCATACCGATCTTGTTTAATTGGGAATAAGAAATATTCGTATTGGGCAACAAAATGAATATTTCACCACCCTTATATTCACCATCAACCCATTCTTCCTTAAACTTCACCAGGGTCTTTTTCATTATTGTACCTGGATAAATAAAACAAATGTTACTTATATTCGATAAAATATTAAAAATGAATTAAAAATTAAATCTTACTTCGCGGTCAAGGACACTAGGAAACAATAAAAAAAATTGGATTTTCTTCTTGGTCAAATAACTAGGAAGCTTGAAAAACATTCTACTTCCTGGTTTATGTAACCGGGAAACAAGCAAAATATACTTTTGCTTCCCGGTCTGGACAGTCGGTAAGCAAAAGACTGCCCAGTGGTTTTCTGGTCTGTACACCTGGAAGCAGTAAAAAAAAATTGTTCTACTTCCCAGTGTGTACTTCAGGAAGCAGCATACCTGCTTCCCGATGCTCTGACCAGGAAACAGAATAGTTTTTGTACTGCTTCCAGGTATCGGGACCAGGAAGCAGCTGAAAAAAAAAAAAAAAAAAATCCCTAAGTGAAAATGCGAGAAATCAAACACATACATAAAAATTGGTTCCAAATAACAACCAATCAACAGATAGTGATCCTAAACTAATGAAAATCATGCATATAGTGTATAATTAAATGTGTCTACCAACACAATACAATCTCTACCATATCAAAACCCTAATAGCTTAAGAAACATACATTTTAAGAGCAATTGAAGAAGATATTTAAGTTATTTGCTAGAAGGAATTCTACAATTATGATTGGGATTCATTCAATTTGGTGAAATGAATTCACGGTCGATAGATTTTTGAGTTTCATGCAAAAAAATAAATAAATAAATAAATAATTAGGGTCCTTTCAATTTGGGAATAATTGGATTTTTAATTGTTTATTTTGATAGGGATTTTTATTTAATTTGACAGGATCATTTTGTTAATATTTAAATTGAATTCAAATATTTAAATATGAGGGTATATAAGACTTTACACACTTCTTCAAGAGTTAATAAAATTATTTTAATTCATTTTTTTAATATGAGAGAGAATTATTGTCAATATGGTCCATAGATGTAAAAACTTTTGTGATTTATTTATTTTTTAAGAAAATGTAATGTAGAACTAAAAATTTAAAAATTTTAATTTAAGGTTTATTTATGCAAAGAGCCCGTTATAATAAGCATTAATTTTGTATTTTTTAAGAAGTGAATTAATTATATTTTAAAATAACACTAAAATTTCATTATAATCTCTAACATTACACATAGGAAATCTCTATATTACAATTTTAAGTATTCTAACTATTTTTTATTGGATTGATTAGGTATCAAATATGTAATATTTATAGTTAATTTCTCCAATTATTATAAGACCAAGTTGATAATTTTGGTACTAGATTGCTTTATTTGGTATTTCCTTATAATATAAGGGTTAAATTACAATTTGAAAGACTTATGAGTGCCATAGAGTTTACCAAGTTGAAGTCAGGTAAAGGATTTGAAAAATCGATCTTTCTTATTAAGCAATTTGTTTATTTTTAGTTTTAAATTTTACGGTTTAAATTAGATTTAATAGGAAGGAATTTGATATTTCATAATTTTTAAATAAGTGTTTCTAAGAGTATTTAATTTGTACATAACTTTTAAAATAAAGTTTTACCTGTGTTCATAGCATGTTAAGTTGTGCTTTTGACCACTTAGTCATGCTCATAGCCAGCTAAACGATTTTAATTCTCTAAAATCTCTTTTCATTTTTTGTTCTACGTGTGGTAAGATTTGTCTTAATTGTTTATGTCCTCAGTATTTTTAACTTTTTTTATATTTCTGGATTTCTGGTGGAATATATTAACTTATTTGATAGATTAAATACTCATTTAATTAATTAAATATATTATTATCTTGCAAGTCAATAGATTAAATACGTAAGCGTTTAATTGATTTGATCTAAGTAATAATCAATGTGATACGTCGTATTGTGAAAATTTTATAATCACATTTAAATGAGTGCAGTTGTTGTTAATTGTTTGGTATGAATTTAGGTATTTATAACTCTTAAGGTGGTCTTCAGTTGAGTTTGTCAGAGGCTTATTGGTAGGGCTGGGCATAAAAACTGGAATCGGACCAAACCGGAGTGAACCAATAAGTTCAGTTGAGTTTGTCAGAGGCTTATTGGTAGGGCTGGGCATAAAAACTGGAATCGGACCAAACCGGAGTGAACCAATAAGTTCCGGTAGGTTTTTCTCTGCAGATTGATTTGGGTCGGTTCACATAGTGAAAAACCGATTTAAATCAAGTTGGTTCGATTTTTTTATTGAATAAACTGAAAAAGAACATAATAGATTTATAAAATAAAATAAAATTTTATATGTTTTAACCTATACCACATAGATATTTCTTTGTATAACCATAATTCATTATTATATAAAATTTTAATAATAATAATTAGTTTTCAATATATTATTAATATTTTTAAGTAATGTGATTAAAAATAATTGGTTTCATAATTAGAATAAATAATGAGGTGTTAATAAAATACATGTTAAAATATTTTTTCAATCGATTCAATATCCCGATTTTCAATTTCAAAAAAAATATAAAATTACTGTTTAATTTAAAACATTATCAAATTCATATTTGATAATAATATTAGAGATATTTATGAAATTAAAAAGAAAATCATATAAAATAAACCAAATAAAATTTAAAAATTCAAAATAAACCAAAAAAAAAAATTTCATTTATATTTTTTAGTCATCCAAACTTTGATTTTTAAAAATAGATCTTCATAACTTCACAAATTCTCTTCGCATGTCAGTATAAAAGGTTTTCGTAAAAGAGTAAAATGGTTAATTTAGTTCATTTTTTAAAAGTGAAAGTTTATTTTTGCGAAGTTTTTGAACTCGAGCTATATAATGTAAATAACAGTTATAAAATGACTAAATGAAATTATCCCTTAATTAAATATTCAAAATCGAAAAAATCACATCAGACGAACAGCATATAGTCGAGTCGATTTGGGTCAGTTTTACATTTGTAGCCAGGGTGAGTCGGTTCTGTAATAGAAAAAAAATAATTTTTTTTTGGGACGATTCAATTTTACCCCGAATTAGACCAAATCAAACCATGCCCACCCCTAATTGGGATTATTGATAAATTAGGGACTGATTACAAAATATTTATTCGGTCAATCTATTATCTAATTGAAAGGTGAAAAGGTTAGATACGATGTCAACAATTATAACCGAATTATAGACCTGGTTTGACTGACTTTATTATATTTTTTAACTTATTTAATTTCTTTATATATATTATTTATATATAGTAGTTTTTAATAAAATCAAATCTCAAAATCCCTATTTTATTTATTTGGTAAGATAAAATTAATTATTATTTATATGAAATTAATTTTACTTGCGGCTAGTAAGAATTAGTTAATTATTATTTTATATAAAATTAATTTTATTTGCCGCTAATACTGTTATTCATAGGAATTAGTTAATTTACTGTTGATGAAGTTTTTAAAATAGTATTTAATTATAAATAACTTTATTTATTTTACGCTAAAGTAGTTATTTTTAATTTATCCACATAAACAAACAATGTTATATATTAAATATTCAGATATTGTGCGAACATTTTGATACTTAAATATTTTAAATTTAAATTAAGGTTCTATCTTAATTTAAAAAATAATAATTAAAAATAAAAATCTGAACATATCACTTCATATCACCTTCTTAGAACTCTTAGGTCATATTTGGATGATAGATTTATATGATATAATTTGGGTTATTTATAACCTCTAAGCATGTTTGAGTTACGGGTTTGGTTGACTTGATTTAATTTAATTTAATTATATTATGTATGGGTTGGTTTGAGTACAATTTTAACCCCCAATTTGAGGTGAAATTATAATTTTTTTTTTATTTTTTAGTATAAAAAATATTACAAAAGTATTATTAGAGCTATAAAAACGGGTTAAGAGGGTCAGCCCGCACAGATTTAAACGGGTCGGGCCAATATAGTTCGAATTTTAAACGGGCTGGAATTTTTCAACTCTAACCCAATCCTTGCGGACTTATACGGGTCGGGCCAGCCCGTATATACTATAACAGTTTATAATATAAATTGTTGCTTACATGTTCATTCATAATTTCAACATCATTATATATTTTAGTTTCTACATATTCATTTCAATAATTGCATGCATCAATTCTTCTCTTCCCAATGTTGAAAGGAGCTGATATATTGGCATACATACTTATCATCTAATTAAAATAAAAAAATAAATTACGTTAATTGTTAAATGGGTTGGCTCGCGGGCCAACCCGTATAAACCCTTTTAACCGGCGGGTTAAACGGAACGGGTTAAAAAGCCCGTGTTTTAAACGGGTTACAAAAATGATGGCCCTAACCCTTTTATTCACGGGTTAAACGGGCTGGCCCGCGGGACTCGACCCATTTTTACAGCTCTAAGTATTATAATACATTGCAATATATGCTATTTAACTATTTTAGCATTTTACTTTTTATTCCGGAAGTGTTTAATTTTATTTAATTAATTTATATTTTTTTATTTAATATATTTAATATGGTTATTAGAGATAGTGTTTGGTTGTATATTTGATTGATCAATTTTTTAAATATATTTTATTTGGTTAATTGAGATAGGTGTGGTCTATCTTCAAATATACTTTTGTTTTATTTTATTAACTAAATAATTAATCCATGCTTCGGCAATATTAAAAATATATATAAATTATTCAATAAAATTAAAATAATTATATAAAAATCAATTGAAAATATGATTTTAAGATAAATTAATATGTTATTTATACAATTTTTAATAATTTATATATTTAATAAAATGATTTAATCTTATTTAAATCAAGTAAATATATTTGAATAATTATTTAAATGTATTAAATAATAAGATATTTGAATAGATGAAATTTTAAAAAAAAAAACATCTTTAATCAATACCGTAGTTAATGGGATAATTGAATGATAAGATATAATTAATTGCATATGAGTAAATAATTTAAAAATGAACCTATTTTATAAAATATTATGAGTAAATAAGTAAATAAGTAATAAAAAATAAAAATAAAAAACCTAATTTATAAAATGAAAAGGAACCATTTGAAGCATACCATCTAAGAATGTTTTGAAACAATTTTATATATATAGTTCTCAATAAAATATTTAAATATATCGAAATAGTTAAAATATTAATATTTAAGTTAGGTCCATTTTTTAACTAATGTCTAACTAGCTCTAATTTACAAATTTTAAATATTAAGTCTTTTTAAATAAGTAAGTGATTTCATTTATTTTTTATTTTTATATTCTATTTATATAATATATAAATTTTTATTACTATTTTACTCTTTTAAAAAAAGATATTTTTTTTTAAATCCACTTAATTTAAAAAATTAAAAAAAAATCCATTTTATAAATTTAATGTTCACAATATTGGCTCAAATTATTTTATTAGTAATTTAATATTTAATTGATTTATTAAAAATAAAAAATCAATTTTAAGATTTTTTTTTCAATTTCATTTTATAATAGATTTTTTTAACGATATTTTTAGTACTTAAAATGAGACAGACAAAAGTAATAAAAAAAATAACTTAAAAATAGATTAAAAAAATTTTTTAAAATAAATTGTAAATTAATTTTTTACTTTATCAAATTGGTTAAAAATAAATAATAAATAAAATCATATGACAAAAACTAAAAAATAATAATAATTTAAATCATCTAAAAATAGAAATTATTGTACTCAATTGACAATTTTTTTTAACCAAACATACTTTCACTCCAAATAAAAAAATTAAATTTAAATTTAAATTTAAATTTAACTTTAACTTTAACTTTATCATCCATTAAAACACAATTTTAACACTATACTAAATTGTACTTAAACTAACTGAAATATAAATTAAAAGAGAGAGTCATAGGTGTTACATGTAACACACTATTTTATTGTGTTACAAGTTTCACACGTGTGAAACCATAACATTTAAAATAAAAACGCGCGCTATTACAAAACATAACTTCGAGCGCTATTACAAAACATAATTTATATATCTGTGTTTGTACAATTATTATATGTATCTGGTGAGATGCTAATTATACCTGAATAGTTTTTTGTGCCTGCGAGGTTATTATCTGTGTTTGTGATTTATGTATCTGTGTCTGTGCAATTCTTATATGTATGTGTTGAGATATTAATTGTACCTGTGTGATTATTTTTTTGTGCCTGCAAGGTTATTATCTGTGCCTGTATTTTATGTATACAATTCTTATATGTATCTGTTGATATGCTATATGTATCTGTGTGGTTATTTTTGTGCATGCAAGGTTATTATCTGTGCATATGTTTCATGTATCTGTGCAATTCTTATATGTATCTGTTGAGATGCTATATGTACCTGTATGGTTATTTTTTGTGCCTGCAAGGTTATTATCTGTGCCTGTGATTTATATATTTGTGTCTATGCGATTCTTATATGTATCTGTTGAGGTTATTATCTACGAGGTTGTATCTCTTGTTATGAAACATACTCTATAAATATATCTAGTTGAAGATTGAAGTACAACAATAAATCGATGTAGTTTAAGATTGAAATAAAAGCATTCAAGTAAAGATAAATTGTAATAATACTAATTCATTACCATTATTCGAAGAGGAAGGAACTTGAAACGAAAATTCAATAATGACTTCTTTCTATTAATTGTTCGTAGAAGAAACAAGTTGAAAAGAATATTCAACAAAATCTTTTTGTTTTTCACTTCTATCGACATCGAAAGATGCTGATAACATAAATGAATCCATGAATAACATAAGTAAAGAAATGATATGGTTTTAAGGAGAGAGAGAAGAGAATAAACGTGAAAGATATAGTTTTTTTTTAAAAAAAAAATAAAATTCGCACGTACTTTACAAAATTAAAATTAAATATTTATAATATTTAAAAATAAAATAAAATAAAATAAAATAAAATCTCACGTTTAAGCGATGGTTGGTTAAGTATCCCTTGAAGGATGGGAACTTCAGTGATATATAGTAATAGTGGGGTGGAGGCACTCAATGCTAATTAAGTGCACTTCACAAAATAAATTGACACGACGGTAATGCCGGTCATTTGTGGATCATGTGTAGACGTTAGCTTTTATTTTAAGTACTAGGAGTTTTATAAGGCTACAAGTCAAATTCAAATATTAGAATTTATACTTCTAGTGGATCTGCAATTTTGATTTTGCTATCTCCGTCAAAACTTCCACTTCGATTAGCTTTGTTGTTTATACTATACAATATCATTACACGACAACACCGACAGGAATATGAGGTAGTGATCACATCTTTGTTTGTGTTCAGTTTTATGTTTTTGTTTGAATAAATATAAACCAATTGCATTAAATAGCACTCGTGACTTTGCATTTGATTATAGACATTACTCTTTATGGTGAAACCTGACCATACAGCAAGATGACTTGAGACTGACAAGGACAATCAAACTGGGTAGAGGGAAACTATATTAGACCCGGACGACAGCTATCCTCCAGAAAACTTGACTGATGTAATGAATTTATCAGGGGTATATGTACTTATTCACAGAAACGTGTTTTCTTATAAATAGTAAGCAGAAATCAATGACTTCAAAACCGTATTTCTTTCACACCTTGTCCTCAACCAAACCTAACTACTATGAACCAGAAGTATTTCATTGAAAACATTTATAATTATAAATAAAGAGTACACTCCGTTAATACTAACATTGAAATCACAGCAATGTACTTCACCTCAACAAAACACTGCTATTTATTATTGAAATATATTTAATATAATTTTTTTTAAAAAATTATATAAATTTTATTAAAAAATTATATAAATTTTATTTAAAAATTAACTAAATATATAATTTTATTTATAATATAAGTTATATAAATTCATACTAAAACTGCTTTATTTATATAATTAGTTTTTATTTTTTATATAATTATTATTATTTTTAAAACAAAAGGATGACTATAATTTATATTTTTAAAATAATAATTAAATAATTTTAAAAAATAAAATATAATAATTAAAAATAATATATATTTAATTCATTAATATTTATTATTTTCATTTAATTATAATATTATCATTATTTATAAAATTATTCAAAACAAGAATTTTAAATTTGCTAAAAACAATTTGATGAATGGAGTATAAAAGTAAACTATGGCGGGTGACAAAACTATTCCTTATAAATAAAATACATATAACTGAACTGATGGGCTGTGGGCCTGTCCATGTTAGACTGGCTCGTTCACGAAGCCCAATTTACTGACTATTTGATCTGGGAGACCAAATAGTGCGGTCAACTAAACACATATTGTTTCAGTCGGCAATCGACACTGACTTTTCTTTAGAACGGATCGGAATGCATCGGTCCATTTCTCATTCTTATAAGATTAGATTTCGGATTCGTTCCTACAGATCTAATCAGTCTGTATATTCTTTTTAATTATTTTTTTAAAATTTTAATAAATTGAATAGTAAATTATATAAAATTATTAAATAAGAGAACTCATATAAAATTTAAAATTATTTGATTATAAAATTGTTGAGAAAGTAACTTAGAATATTTGAAGGTAAATGATGAAGTTGTTGCGATTGAAAAGATCGTTCAAAGTTCTATGCACGGAAGGACAAGATGGACTAGATCCAAAACCAAGTCAATTACGGACAAAATCACTTTCGATTATAATTATTTCAGCCGAAGAGGCAATCATAAGTTCCCAAAAGACTTCGGCCGAAACCATATTTGGTTCAATGATAGAACCCTTCCTGTCAATACACCAAGAGTCTTGGGGTAAAAGCCCACCAAGTGTCAGTTTGGGGTAAAGGTCGGGAAGTTCCTAGAGTCTTTGGTCACAAAGAGAGGAATTGAGTTCAATCCTTAATATAACTAAACCCAAAAACAAAAAAGACATCCAAAAGCTCACCGGCAGGCTGGCGGCTCTGATGAGGTTCATCCCTAAGGCCTCTAAAAAATTCCAACCCTCCTTTGAAACACTAAAAAAGTCCAAGAAATTCGGGTTGATCGAAAAATACAGTAAGGTCTTAGCAGATATCAAAGATTTCTTGACCAGCCCGCTGATCCTAACTAAATAAAAAATGATAAAAAATTGTACATATATCTCGCACACTCAGAAATCGCCGTGAGCACTGTCCTGGCCAAAGAAATATGGGTAAAACAATAGCTAGTATACTTCATAAGCAAAACACGCACGTCGGTAGAAACGATGTACTCTATATTAGAAAAAGTCATTTTAAGCATTGTGTTTACAGCCACCCTATTGTGATAGTAACTTCACTGCCCTTAAGAAACTCAATACAATCCCCCAATAAATCTAGTAGACTAATAAATTGGAACTCAACGAACACGATATAACATAGAAGACAATAAAGCAATCAAGTATGGCGAACTTCGAAAATAGGGACACGCCAATGGTTGAAGCAGATACGACAAAAATCAGTGAATTGGTAACCACTTTAACCGAAGAGTGGATACTTAAAGTAGATGGGGTAGTCGATAGAACAGAAGCGGTTTAAGTGTTTGCTTTCGACCACCTAACATGTCACCAATACTCTAAGCCATCCGATGCGAGTTCCCTGTCACTAACAAAGAGACCGAGTATAAGGCCCTAATAGCAGCACTCAGAGTGGTCAAAGAATGCAAGGCACACAGGCTCATCATCAAGAGCGACTCCTAGTTGGTCATGAACCAAGTTAGCGACATATACCAAGCTAGGAAAGAAAAAATGGCAAAGTATTTGAAAATAGTCAAGGAGCTCATGAAGCATTTCCAAAGACCGAAATAAAACAGATCTCAAGGGAAGAAAATGAGAGGGCAGACACCATGAACAACCTCAGGGCATCATTGAACAGGGACGAACTAAGGGTCCGAATATGTATGCTTTCATCCCGAAATTGACCGTAGAATACGAGGAGGAAACATTGGTAATAGATCAAGGTGATTAGAGAAGTCTCATCCTCAACTACATCAACTATGGCCACCTGTCAGAAGATAAGACACAAGCAATAAAACTAAGCGCTGAGGCCGTAATATTTTACATCATAAAGGGCATCATGTTTAAGCGATTTATAAGCGGTCTTTTCCTGAAATGCATCTCCTCTATAGAGGCCGCTATAGTCCTTAAGGAGGTCCATGAATAGCACATTGGGAAACACTCCGGAGGTAGAAGCCTAACCTTCAGAACACATCGGGTCGGGTATTATTGGCCAACTAAAAGAACTAACACTGTCGAACTAGTGAAGAAATGTGAAAAATGCCAGAGGTACACAAATTACTCAAACCTTTCGGCAAGAATGATGGAAAATTTTTGCTACACTTCTCGAATCAACGTCTAATTGTAATATTTAAGATATTGTCTCCATTGAGATTGCATATTTTAGAAGAAAGAATGGAGATGAATTGTTAAAAGAATCATCAAGATCAAAGGATAACAACAAATCATAGAATTTTTCAGGTAAATTTGATATTTTAGTAGTAGAAAATATAAAAACCAGTACTTCGCAGAGAATTGTTTCAAAATAGGTTCAAGTTGATCTGCTGATCTCAATTGCCTACTTTCATGCTCATATATGTAATTCAACTTAATGACTCAAAACATCATCCTAGATCATCATAATTGATCAATCAAAGATCTCTCGACTCGATTCGACTGACCTTAGCTAAAAAATTGTATATATCTCTATAATACAGATTTGCTAACTGATGAAGTTCGATCTATAGAAAAACAAATTTAATACTGTCTATCTCTAGATCAGCATTTTAACCTCTGTTCTTAGATAAGATACTTAAACCTCATCTCTAGTTTAGAGAATATGTCATAACATGATTGCTTGACTCTCGTCCTTACAATGTAATAAGCTCAAGAAAACTCAGTGAATTGAAACATGAATGAACTGGAATTAAACATACAAATCAAGCAATAACAATTGATCTCAATAGATCACCAAGAGTATTTAGCTACTTATAACTAGATTTGATTCATCAATTTAACTAAATTTCACCATAGGTATGATATTCATGAAAGAACTTACCAAAGGTGAATAGAAGATTAGCTCTGTCACAGCTTTCTTTTCTTAAACCTCTACTAAATCTCAAAGATCAACTCAAATAGATACTAGATTTTGAATAAATATCATTGAATTAAAACTGTTGTTGATAGGTCTAAGACTTATAAATTTCAACTATCCAAGGACTCTCTAAATACTCTAATTGCATCAAGTGGATGCTTATTTATAGAGTTTAAACCGAATGGAAATTTTATAAAGTTGAAGACAAAGAAATACAAAAGAGCAAAACTCAATTTAGCAACATCATCTATCGCCAATATCTAGGCGCCTAGTGCTTGGCAGTACCAAATTTTTGTCGCCAAGACTATCGCCTACTTGGATCAATGTCAGATGCTAACTCTTGTCTTCGCTTGCACCTATCGCCAGATGTTGTAGGTGAGACTTCATCCTATCACCAATTGTTGTACGCATCTAAATATGTTTGTTGAGGCGATAGGTTGTAGGCGCTACTCCTCACTTTGTCAATTTCATGTTTTAACTCTAGGCGATGTTCTTCAACTACTTCTTATTATCGTCATGCTCAATCTCTTCTTTGGTGAGGCTTAAGGCGCCGCTTTCTTGACTTTCTGATCTTTGCCAGATTTTCGAACCCGGACGATTTTTCCTTAAGTCCTTCTTTCATAATTTTGCTCCTTTTAGCTCGTTTTTTTTTCCTTTTTTCATCTAAGTCTCTGTCTCATCAAATAGTCTAGAATTACTATATATTTACTCAATTATCTTTCTTTACAGCATGATTTATTTATAATGAAGCTCATAGAACATGTTAAAATATAGGTAAACTAGACTTATCAGAGAACCCTCTATAGCATCACCTCACCGTGACCATTCGACAAATGGGAATGGACTTCATAGGTCCCTTCCTAATGTCCACACATGGACACCAAAGATACATATTGATGGTAAGAGACTACTTCACCAAGTGGGTCGAAGCTGAAGCGCTGGAGAGAGTAAGTGAATAAGAAGTGTAGATATTTTTATGAAAATAAGTCATATGCAGATTTAGAATACAAAGAGAGATCACAACTAATAATGGGCTTCAATTCATAGCCGAAACACTTAAAGAATTCTGTGAGAAAATGAAGATCAAACTCACGTATTCAACCTCTAGATACCCTTAGTCAAATGGACATGCAAAAGCATCAAACAACGCCCAAATCGACTCCCTTAAAAGGAAACTCGAATGAGCCAAGGGGTTGTGCTAGAAACTCTCCCAAAAGTACTCTGTTAGTTCAGAATGGCCTTTAGGACCTTAACCTTGAAGAATCCATTCTCAATGGTCTATGGGACAGAGGCAGTCCTCCCAATCGAAATACAAGCCAACCAAAAAGTTCTCACTTTCGAAAGACACCCTCAATGAAAGTAGGGAAAGCACACAATGTTGGATAGTAGAATATCAAATGGGGATAATAGTACAACAAGAAAGTGAAAGTTAGAGCATTCCAACCCAAAGATTGAGTGCTAAAAAGAGTCTTTCAAAATAAAAAAGAACAGGCCCATGGCAAACTAGCAGCAAGGTGGGAATGACCCTACCAAGTGGAACGAGCAGCAGAAATAAGGGCTTACAAGCTTCTTACCAAGGAAGGAAAGAAGATAGAGCATAGCTAGAACATTAACCATCTAAAAGTTTACCAATTCTAGATTTGATGTACTTATAAAAATGGAATATCTTTTCCCTACACGCATTTTAAATGAGGCTCAAGTTAATGCAATAAAATATATTTTTTCCATAACTTTCTCTCTACTCAATTTTCCAATAGACTCTCACATGTCATGGATAAACTCTTGAGGTTAAATAAACTTAAAAGGCTACGAGAAAACTCATAAGAACATCGTGTTTGGTCCGGACAAACCTAAAGGGTCCCGACAGTAGAAAGCTGATCAAAGTGCCATGGATAAATCTTTGAAGCTAGAGGGATAGACCCAGATAAACTCAAGGGGCTACGGGCAAAACTCCTACGAAGATCGTGTTTCGGCCGAACAAACTCAAATGGTCCCGATAGTAGAAAATTGATCACCACGCCACGTATAAACCATTGAGGCTAACAGGATGGACCCGGATAAACTCAAGGGGCTACGGAAAAAAATTGATCACTAAGCCATGGATAATCCCTTGAGGCTACGGGGGTACACCCAGATAAACTCAACGGGCTACGGGAGAAAATTAATCATTTCGTAACTGATAAACCCTTGAGGCTTTGAGGATAAACCCAGATAAACTCAAAGGGTTACGGGTGAAAATTGACCACTATGCCATGAATAAAGCCTTGAGACTACGAGGATAGACCTGAATAAACTCGAAGAGATACAGGCAAAAATTGATCACCGATTAAGCATGAAATTGACATTATTCCTACACTATTTTGTTTATTATTTTTAGACTTTATTGAAGATTTGCTATTAATTTGCCTGTTTTTGTAATTTTGGACATATTGGAAGCAATTATACAAATATGAAGATTTTTTAGGATTAATGACAACAATTGCTAAAACAGAGTCAAAGTCAACAATATTTCATCTGAAAACTTATTTAGAAATAAACTGATAGGATTTTTTGGGATTTTTATGTTTTAAATTTAGAGTTATTAAATAAGGATTCTGAGGAGATTTTGAAGGATTTTCAGTTTTGTAATAGAGTATATATTTACTCTGAATGATCAGAATTATTCAGTTTTAGTTTTGAATAAAAACACTCAGTTTCTCTTCTTTTGTACGTTCAGTTCATAATTTAGACGATGATGTTGACAGCATCCATGTGGTGCTAAACTATCAGTTTAATTAATTCGTGTTGTGAGATCTTTGCTTCGTTGCTTTATCTTTTAATATTTGTGTAGTCTCTGTGCCCATAGTTAAGGTCACTCTGTGCCCATAGCTAAGGTCATATTAGTTTTATTTGATTAATTGATTAAGCGCGCGATTGATTAATTGAGTAGGCTAATACACTACATGTTAGATAATTCGTAATTAATCTGACCTAGGTAGTGTTGAGGTTCCACAATCATAGTTCAAGAACTGTCGTACTGATTTATTGGCTATGATCGCAGGTCTTTTCTAGTTTATAATGCAATTTACGTGTTAGATTAGTGATTTATTCGAAAGGTCATACCTGGTCAGTCTAATAACTAAGGAAAAGATTGATTGTTAGGCACGTTGTCAATAACTATAACTGTGGTTATTAAAATCGATAGAGATATCTTTTGAATCAATGATCAACACATTAATTAAATGATCAGTTAGCTGAGTCTTTTAATATATTTGATTATTAATATTTTGCGTTTTTAGCATTCAGTCCAAATCCACTTTTCAAACCCCCATTTACATTACTTGGTCAGTATACAATACACAATTGATAACCGTTCTCTGTGGATTCGACCTTATTTACTGCAATCAATTTGTTGTTTACAGGATATTTAAATTACTGACGGACTCGACACCCGTCAAATTTTGGCGCTGTTGCCGGGGAACGGTATTTATCAATTTTGTTTTTATTTATGGCCAGATATTTTTTTTCAGTCGTGCCTTACTTGTGTCCATAGCGTCAGATCAAAACACGTATCCTGAAGATGTTTGACATAATAGAAAGACATGAATGGCACTCAGAATCAGACTTAATGAAAAATGAGGTAAGTGATCTCCATTTTCAGATTAAAGAATTAACCGCTGCGGTTTATCAATTGGTTGCAGGTGAAGCTCAACAGTCATGCCCACAGACAAGGCTTTGTGGAATTTGTGGTGCATCTGGACACTCGACTGATGCGTGTCCAACATGGCAATATAAAACCCCTGAACAATTTGATACAGAAGGATTTTACAATCATGATTTCTACTACAACACATATGATGAAGGATGGACGAATTACTCTAATCTAGGATATGGGTTAATGAACTATCAATTGAATGAACCAGTTTCTCAATATAAGAATGACCAATATCCAGGTAACTCCTTAGCTGATATTATTGAGCAATTGACAACTAACACGCTCCTATTTCAACAGGAGACGAATGTCAGCATCCAAAATTTGGAGAAACAAATGAGTCAACTAGCCAGTACTGTAGGCCGCTTAGAATCGCAGGGGAGCTTCCATCACAAACAGAGCTAAACCTAAAGAATATCAGTGCGGTTACTTTGTGAAGCAGAAAAGAATTGACAGATCGCTGTGCCCACGATAAAGAAACCCTAACTGATCGTTGTGCCCACGGCAAAGAAACCCTAACTGATCGCTGTGCCTATAGCGAAGAGCAGAAAGAAGAAATAAACGTGGAAACCCTAACTCAGGGGAAGAACCATGCCCACAGCGAATGGGGTCAGTTGGAAAAAGAGATTGACGTCAAAACTGATGACCGTGTTGTGCTAGAAAAGCCAAAATCCCTAGAAATTAAACCACGATTTCTAGGGATACTTGAATAGACCAAGAGGGGCAGAGAAGAAAAAGATAGTTTTGAAACTTTCAACCAGATTGATGATGAAGGCACTGAAACATTGCATGAACAAGACACGTTGAAACATCCGGTATGTACTAGTTCACTTTTTCCTATGCCCATAACTACGTCACGACTGCCCTTTGTTGTGCAGGTACCGAATTTGAAATTATATTACAAAGGGTTTCGGGTTGGGATATCAGATTGGCTTCAGTTTAATATTGCAATAGCTATTGGATGAAATTCGAAGATATGTTGGCCTGTCTGTGCCCACAGCTCCTACATCCACAGTATTCAGGGAAGTATATGTCTCTCTTTTCTTTGGTTTTACTGAAATGACTTATACATTGGGACAATGTAATTGCTAAGTGTAGGGGGATATTATCTGCATCTTTAGTTTTCTTTTTAGGTTGTTTAGATTTTTTTTCTTTTAGGATTATTTTAGGTTGTTTAGATTATTTCTTTTAAGTTTTTCTTTTTAGTCTTGTTTTCCAAGTCTTTGGTTCTTCTTCACTGCTGCCTTTAGGGTGAACTTTTTGTGTCTTTTTGTTGATTCACTCTTAATAATGACTTTTTAGACTGATTTAGGAGCTGTGTAATATATGAGACTTAATTTTTGTGTGTGCATAAGATACTAGCAGATACTTTTAGAGCTTATGATATTTTAATTTAGAATTCATCAATGTTAGGATACTTGTGAAAATAGAAGGCAATTTTTTAGTACGCAGTATAGCAAAAAAAAAAAAAAAAAAAAAAAAAAAAAAAAAAAAAAAAAAAAAGAGGAAAAATAAAATTAGACATTGATCATGTGACTTAATATCGTCAGTTGGGATTAGTGGATCGGTATTAATTCCCCTTAAGTTTTTGTATATATAGAGTCACTGATGGTAGGAGGATTGTCCCATTTTCGGGCCGAATTCAGTCCGACCAAAGTCACGCATTTTTAGTTTTTCTATTCTCCTTTACTAGCCGGAATAGGTGACACGGAACTTATTCTCCTTAAGTGGCTTATGTATGGAGAAGCTAGTGATTGGAGAGGGTTTAGTACCTTTTTGGGGTCGTTTAAGCCTAGAAATAACTGGAAGTGTTGATTTGAAATGTCTTGCTGGTTGTTTAGGGTCAAATAAATAAAATTAAAAAAAAAGGCCTAACCAGTGGCTTTTAGAATTGGTTTTGTATTATTATTTGTTGCTTAAACTGTGAAGAAAGCTGATTGTTTTTCTTATTTATTTGTGGTACTAGTATAGTGAATTCTTTTGCGAAATATCGTTTGTTCTCCTTGCATCTGCTTTAATTTAAAGATGGTATTTAAATATGCGTGCTTAATCTGATGACAGCTCCATTTTCTTTTAATTTTTCATTATTTTGAGCGATGTAAACTTTTACTGTGGACACGGTTGAACATGGTTAATTCCTTTTTGGCAGCAGTTTTGTGAGACCGATTGAGTCTTCTTTTAAACATTGGTCATGGGCATACTTAAGGGCAAGTATAAGATAGTGTGGGGGAATTTGATTAAGCATGAAATTGACATTATTCCTACACTATTTTGTTTATTATTTTTAGACTTTATTGAAGATTTGCTATTAATTTGCCTGTTTTTGTAATTTTGGACAGATTGGAAGCAATTATACAAATACGAAGATTTTTGAGGATTAATGACAACAATTGCTAAAACAGAGTCAAAGTCAACAATATTTCATCTGAAAACTTATTTAGAAATAAACTGATATGATTTTTTGGGATTTTTATGTTTTAAATTTAGAGTTTTTAAATAAGGATCCTGAGGAGATTTTGAAGGATTTTCAGTTTTGTAACATAGTATATATTTACTCTGAATGATCAGAATTATTCAGTTTTAGTTTTGAATAAAAACACTCAGTTTCTCTTCTTTTGTACGTTCAGTTCATAATTTAGACGATGATGTTGACAGCATCCATGTGGTGCTAAACTAGTCTGCCCAGCTAAACGATCATTTTAATTAATTCGTAATTGCTTTATCTTTTAATATTTGTGTAGTCTATGTGTCCATAGTTAAGGTCACTCTATGCCCATAGTTTAGGTCATGTTAGTTTTATTTGATTAATTGATTAAGCGCGCGATTGATTAATTGAGTAGGCTAATACACTACATGTTAGATAATTCGTAATTAATCTGACCTAGGTAGTGTTGAGGTTCCACAATCATAGTTCAAAATTTGTCGTACTGATTCATTGGCTATGATCGCAGGTCTTTTCTAGTTTATAATGCAATCTACGTGTTAGATTAGTGATTGATTCGAAGGGTCGTATCCGGTCAGTCTAATAACTAAGGAAAAGATTGGTTGTTAGGCACGTTGTCAATAACTATAACTGTGGTTATTAAAATCGATATAGATATCTTTTGAATCAATGATCAACACATTAATTAAATGATCGGTTAGCTGGGTCTTTTAATATATTTGATTGTTAATATTTTGCGTTTTTAGCATTCATTCCAAATCCACTTTTCAAACCCCCATTTACATTACTTATACAATACACAATTGATAACCGTTTTCTGTGGATTCGACCTTGTTTATTATAATCAATTTGTTATTTACAAGATATTTAAATTACTGACAGACTCGACACCCGTCAACGCCACGGAAAAACCTTTGAGGATACGAGGATAGACTCGAATAAACTCGAGGAGCTACGAGCCAAAATTGATCACCATGCCACAAATAAACCCTAGAGGCTATCGGGATAGACCTGGATAAACTCAAGGGGCTTCGAGCAAAAATTGATCACCACCGCACAAATAAATCCTTGAGGCTACGGGGATAGACACGGATAAACTCGAGGGGACTACGGGCTACAAATTTACCATCATCGCCACGGATAAACACTTGAGACTAGGAGAATAAACCTGCTAAACTCAAGGGGCTACATGTGATAATTCATTACCAATACGCAAATAAGCCCCCGAGATCGCGGAAACCCCGACCATAAGACTACCGGTCATGAATAGGGATTGACCCCTAACCATGATCAAAATCCCGTTTTCAGTCGAAATTATGACAAGACAAACCCCCGACCAAAACAACCAAGAATGTTATTGGATATTGGCCCCTCGGTTCGACCGAAGGCTAAAAGGGAAATTAGGGATTAGAGGATGCGCCCCCAAACTCAACTAACAACAAGATCAAAAGCAAGAACTTGTATGAGTATAATTATATTATAGACAAGCCTACTCGTTCAAAGCAAATTCGATCAAAATGACTAACAAAATATGCAAATTCATTAATTGCAAGAAAATTAAATTTGTAGGGGGATTACATAAATAGTTTCATAATTCATCGCTAATGCTGGCCTTTGCATCCAAATCCTTCTTAGCCAACTCAAGAGTCAGAGACCCCTGTAGACCTGCTCGAGGGTGAAAACTTGGGTAGATACCTCGGCTTAAGCCGCCTCTTCTATCAAAACTTCCACCTTACCTCCAAGCTCTCTGGTCCTGTCCAAGACGGAGAGCTTGAAAGTTTTCAACTCCTTATTTTCGACATTCAAGCGTGATATCTCGGCCTCCTTCTCAGTGATTGAATCTCGAGCCTCGGCTCTCTTAGCCTTATACATGGTCTCAGCACATTGAGCCACCGGTTTGCCCAAATTGGCCTGCGCGACCTTCAACTCGGCCAAAGAGAGCTTGTACTTGGCTTTCAATTCCTTCTTATCCTTATCCCGAATGATCCTTTTGAAGTGATGAGGGGGCCCACAACACCTTGGAGTCCCTGAGAAATAAAGAAATTAGACTTATAGACTCGAACCAAAGGAAAAGAAAATGGGTGAAGCCACCCTGTAGACACTAAAGACCGACATCTCATAGAATTTACTAAAAGAAAATGACTGCAGTCATTCCTCATCCTGAGGAAAGAAGAAACCGTCACCGCCTGCAACCATTTCGGCCGAAGCTTTTCTAGTGAAGGCGTCTCTTAAAAAATCGATGTATTGAAGATTTCCATCTTTGGAGTGGGGTTTTCGCTGCGCCAAATGCCTTGTGCGCTTTTTGGGAGAAGACTTAGCACCATCTTCCTCCGGACGTTTCCCTGTAGTGGCCAAAGACAAGAGAGGCTGCTTGGGAACGACCTGTGGGATCTCAGGAGTCATGCCGCCAGAAGCATTGTCCACATTCAGGCTGGCATGAGGGCTTGGAGGTTGATCAGCATCGGCGGAAGCCTCATTGTGGTTTTTCACCAAAATGCCTCCCCAGAATGTCCCATAGCAAAGGCCTCCTCTTGCTCAGCCTGGATCTGACGCATGATGGCTCGCATGGCCAACACACTCTTTCCTTCAGGCTTTGACATTACATAATCAGTCAACTCTGCAAGAGTATGTAGTCAGTATTTTTGATCGAAATATCCAAAGGCAAATGAAGATTAAATATACTTACTCATCCTACTGAAGGCCTAGAGACGACTATTACGGAGGCTGTGCAAAAATTTTCTTGAAGCCTTGAGCTTCGTTTGAAAGTTTGAAAATGGCCTTGCTCCTGATATGGGCATGCGGGGAGGAAGTGCAAACCTTCATGCCGTGGTTAGGTGCAAAATAAGAAAATCTTGGTTAAAATTTCTCTCACAATCGAAAACTATGAAGAAGGGGGACAATAAAGTATAAGAATATCTCAATCATGGTGGGTAATTGGGACCCTTGCCAAACGAGTTAGGACCTTAACTAAAAAAATACTTATGCTTCCAAGAACGCTTGTTGGAAGAAAAATCTAATACTAACAGTCTCGCCCTCGACCGAGCGTTCAAAATGTAACGCCCTATCTCGAACTTTTCACGCTTTACAAAGTAAGAGTGGAAAAAATCTTTGGCCAAAAAGTCAAGTTGATGCTTATCCTTAAGCCTATCCACATATAAGAGGACTTGAATGGTGATTGGAGTAACTTGACTCGGTTGAATCTGGCGCCAACTGCATAACTCCTCGATTAGCCCCATAATAGGACTCGGAGGCCGACTTCGAAATGCCTAAGGTAAAAGGGCTTCCACCTGTCAACTAACAGATAATCGATCAACTCCTCGGCCTCGGCAGCCTGACCTAAATCCATTCTAGGAATTTGAACCCAAAGAAGGCAACCTCCAACTCGACCACAATCATAGAACTTGAGACATTATAATGGGGGGAGTATTCTCTGTGGACTAGACTCAACTTGAACATTGTAAATTCTTCGTTCATGTCGATTTCGGCCGAAACGTAAGGTTGCCAAGAAAGGATGTATCGATGGAGTCAGAAGACATCTGCATTTAGCCAAAATTAATAATAGTAGGTTAGCGGTCTTCGACTGAAGTTAAAATTATATAATTAAAAATAGCAGAAATACGAAGAGGTAGGGTGCAGACTGTCTCGTTAAACCGTTAGGAAAAAGGAAAAAGAAAACCTAACAACAACCTTAAAACCCTATCAAAACTCATACTTCACCGGAAAAATACGACCTCAGGACAATGCTAATCTTAAACGAGAAAATCTAACAATGGTGACAGTCCCCAAGAGGAAGACATTGACTAAATGAGAGGAAAAATTAAAGTAACTAGAAGAAAACCTTGCTGAAAATGGTTTGCTGGGACGGTGGCGACGGTATGACGAGAGCGTACCAAAGCTAAGAAGTTGTTGGAGCAAGCGGTGGAAATAAAGAGTAAGGGAGAAGGTTTGAAAAGAGAGAGTAAAGTTCGAAAAGTCACCAACCATTATATAGACAGTAGATATAGTGCACAATGATTAGCTTTTAAGCACGACAATCGAGGAGCATCAAAATTTATGATGATTTGATGGGCGAAGGCTGACGTGGCCACTCAAGAAGTTGAATAGATGTCAAGACTAATCAAGTGGGAAATAACCCTAAGGGAAATGGATTTATTTCGACCGAAGTTATTGATGAGTACATGGTTTCCTCAACCAAAAGTCACCATATAAACATTGTCATACTCGAAAGATTCAAGTAATGACAATGAAGGATTACTGTGGTGGAAAAGTAACCTAGGGCTTTCGAAGGTTAAAGGTGAAGTTGTGGTGACCGAAAAGTTAAAGGTTTGAAGTTCTATGCATTGCAAGGGCAAGATGGGTCGGGCCTAAAACTAAGTCAATTACGGCCAAAATCACTTTTGACCATTACTATATTGGCCAAAGAGGCAACCAATGGGGTCCCACAAGGCTTCGGCCGAAACCATCTTGGGTCCAATAATGGACCCCTTCCTGTCACTACACCGAAAGTCCAAGGCCAATAAGCTCAATTCATCCCAAATTAGTCTTTCTCAGAAAAGCTCAACTGGAGAAATCTATCCAAATAAGGAAAAAAGAATCAGTTCAAGAAAAATTAAGAAATCCAGTCCTAGTAGAAGATGGATCCTTTAGCCCTCTATAAATAGGGGAAAGATGAATAAAAAAGATTCGAAATTCTTTAGTAAAAGAGCTATATAGTTTATTTGTAAATTTTGGAAATTTTCATCGACAATCTTAGTTTTAGTTTTATAGTTTTATAATTTAACTGTGGTTTAAATAATATTTTGAAAATTAAATTAATAAATATATTAACTTAATATAAATAAATAAAAAAATGATAAATATATATATATATTTATCCTTGCATTAATTCGCGCTGATCTATACTCTACACGTACTGAGCTTCTAAATTTAGAATTTAAATCCACAGATGGAATGCAATCCAAACTACCCGCCAATTCTTAATCCATTTTGGCACTAATAAGACCAAATGGTTCCATAGATAAAATTTAGATGAAATCGAATTTGCATGGTACTGTCTATTTGTCGGTATTACTACTGTAACTGTAGCAATGAATCGACATCCTTGTCCTTGATACCAAGTCTTCGTCGGTAATCATTATTTGCAATAAAAATCAGTAAAACACAGCACACTCAAAGCAAAGCATCTCATTTTCGGACAAGAACTAGGAGCATACATTACATCATCAGTTCCATGAATCATTACAAGTTTTTGTGATGACAAGACAGAGATGAATCACATAGCACATGGCTTGTATTATTCTTGTGTTTCATCACTGCAGTGCTAGCTCGCACTTTTCACGGTCATTATTAAAATAGATAGAATAACCTCTCTGGAACCTGGTCAGAAGATGGGTCTATGCCATTTATAAAGATTAAAAAAGATAAGACTTCTCGAAATTGAAAGACAGCTGCTTGTATTATTGTTTCTGGGGTCCATTCAAGTGAGATCCACTGTTTGGTAGAAAGCAAGCTGGGTCCTTTATCATCCATTTGTTGGCCATAATGTCCACAGAAGCAAATGTTTATTTTCTTGAAGCAAATTATGGTCAGAAACTGTACAGGCTGATATGAGAGAAAAAAAAAAAAAAACAGTTACATTGTTGATATAGCTTCAATATCAATCAAAAGTAACAAACTGGGAAAATGATGCACACTTTAAGCATCTGATCTCACTAGCCTAGTCAATCAATGGCCTCTATTCAATTAGAAATCACACACTGGTACAACTAAAGCAAGAAAAACCTGATAATGAAGTTATTGTTCACACTTGGTCATAAATACTTGAACATTGATCACCTCAACCACCTACGCAGGTCCCCAGTAGATGTTGGCGAGGCTTCACCTCCAAGGCTCTCAGTATAGCAAGAAGAATAGTTAGACTGTTGCTCCAACCCGAAATGCGATCCGCTTACACTTTTGAAACTTGGACTTCTTAAGTTCTGTGAAAAGCTCCCATATCCAACACCATATGGGTCTGGAACTGGATACGAGAGCCGTTTTTTGGCTGATCCAATGCGGTCTCTTTCTGGGGTAGATGGCCTTTGCCTTGGAGCACTTTGTGAGCGAGCTCTAGCTTTAGCAGACTCAGTTGCTGCCATGTAATTAGGCAATGTACTGCCACTAGTAGTACTACTAGTGCCGCTTCTGCTATGATGTTGATGCACATTTCCTGTGTAGTAGTAATTAGACCGTAAGCTAGGTGTTTGGGATGAGGTGTATGTTCTATCTTCTCGAACACGAGGGCTGGCAGAGCGAACTTGAAGAGGTCTAGTTTTTGATGGAGAGGGCGTGGCTGGAGAATGATGGACGGAAGAATTTTGGTGCACTCTATGGAGTGGAGAGGCAGGTCTATGATGCTGTTGTTGTTGGTGGTGGTGATAATGGTTTTGATTGGGATTTGTTCTGCCAAAATTTGGTGCTAAATATGAGTATGGTTGGGAAGTGTCCATTTCTACAGTTTTAACAGTCTCTCTTTGATCAGTTGAAGCTCTTCCTCCTTTGGTATCCCAAGGTTTTGCAGCCATCCATCGGTCTAGCCATTTGGGTCTTTCTTCAAACTCTTCTTCGTCGCCCATTGACGAGCTCCTACCATTTCTCCAAACCTTCTATAAAATTTAAAGCATTACAAACCAATTAGCTACCACAGTAGAAACAGAGTAATCAAACAGATACATCCTGATATACTAACCTGTTGCGAAAAAGCTTGAGACAACGTCTTCTCCCGTTTCAATGCGGCGTCTTTTCTTTGTTGCAACATAGCCTTTACTTCCTCTACTGTATGTGGCCTTTCATCCCAATCATCCGCTATGCTACTACTTCCATCTCTTGACTACCATACATAAGTTAAACCCAATTTAAGAGACAAAACAATCAGCATCACAAACACAGAACACTGCTAAACTATTTTCATAACCCATCTTTTACTTAAGGAAAACTTTAGCTACTGTCCATTGCTTTTCACTTCAATTATTGCATTCAGATAAAAGCATAAACAAAAAAGGTAAAAATTAATTGCTTTTAGCAGTAACAAAACTAACTCACCATGGATCTTCTATCAAAGATGTCTTGAAGATACCGTGACTCCCAAGCGCTATTGGTGTCACTGAAGGTGGATTTTCTGCTACCTTCCTGAGAAAGCCTGACCCTTTGATCAAGCACACGAGCTTGAACTCTCACCAAAGCTTGCATACAACGAAGCGTCATCTTAGCTTGCTTTCTCACATTATGACCTCTCACTAAAGCTTGCAACTTTACCAATCCTTTAAGTGCACGAAGAGCTCTCCTCGCCTTTAAATCAAATCAATTCAACTATAATCACACCCACTTATCCTATTTATATATCATTTTCACAAGGGAAAAGGTCTAATTTTGCATACCAGGTAACCTCTAAATGCAGTTTGAATAACAACAGCAGCATAGTAATGTCTAGCATTGGTAGTTGGAGGCCTAATGAGCCGAGCCACCTCCGCGGCCGCCTGAGCACTGGCCATAGCTGCTTCAGCAGCAGCCTCCACCGCTCTAGCGTGCCGTTCCTCCGCAGCAGAGTGGTCATCTTGTGAATAACCACCATTGACGTTTGTCTGAGCATTTCTCTCCTTTGTTGGGGTCTGTTGACTCACAGCTGTGGTTTCTTGATTTGGGGTTTTCCTAAATAGCCATCTTCTCTTCTCGCTCTTCTGCAATACAAGAAAAAACAAATCTTTAGATCCACACATGAACAAAAAATGAAGGGAAAAAAAAAAATAAAAATTGAAATTCAACAAACCTTTTCCTCATCTTCTTCCTGTTCCTGGTCTTCTCTTCGCTGTTTACTACACCTCTTCTCACTCTCTTTACTAGGAGATCTAAAAGCTCTTTTCACAGCAGTCAACCATGAAGTACCTCCTTTCTTGCCCATCAAAAATTTACACTTTTAAACAAAGCTCTTGCATTTAACAATAAATACATCTAAAGCAACCCCAACTCACAAGCAGTGAACAAAAAGACGAGGAGGCACTGCTCTCTAGCTTTTGTTCAATGGGAAAACCCCAACATGTTTGACTGTATGTACCAAACTGAGAATGATAGTAAATTAATACCACCAGTCCCACAAGTGACGTTTAGTAAGTATGTAGCTAAGATTCAGCATAATCTATTTATTTGATTTTGCAAACAAAAATGGTGGAGGGTGTCAGATGGTACGTCAACAACTGTAAATTGGGCATTTAATATCAAATGTGTGTGTACTCCATTTATAAATAAAAATTACAATAGAACGTGAAGACTTGTGTTGGTGGTTGCATAGAGCACGTTGCGTGCGAAAGCACAGGAAACGAAAACAGCTTTATAAATGGGTGGTTCAGTGCATTTGCAAATTGAGAAGAAAAGCTCTTTTTTCCTTATCTTTGTTTTCTCTTTTTCTGGATAAAAGGACTTTGGTTTGCGTTTTTCGATTTTAATTTTTTTAAAAAAAATGTGTTGGTGGTGATGTATTCTGTGTAGTCACGTGCTAGGGGTAGTGCCAGGTAGAGCAACCATTAGCTGATAAACCAGGGTGGTCCTCATCCTGGTTTTTTTAACATCTTAAGCACATGCTCAATGTTTGACCATAAGTCAGAGGAAGATTTTCGTTGGTTGATTAATAGGGAGTGGACACGTGGAATCCGTTTTGGTCTTGTTCCTTGTTGTGTCAAGTAGAGTTTTTGGTTGGATTAAGTTTGGCAGTTGTTGAGATCTCCATCTTAATTAATATTTTCATATATTGGGCCAAAAATATAGAGGCTTGGAAATGATATTGGGCTACAAGCAGAGTTTTACAGCCCAGAATTGTTCCATCACCCAATTTAAATATTGGGCTTTGGATCTTACAATTTCGAAGTGATTGGGCCTTGTAGTAAATGTCCACTGCTGCAATTTCTACTTTCCCCGTTTCTCTTTCTTTATCTTGTCCTTGCGTGTTCCTATTTCTTAGGTACAATATTTCACTTTTTTTTCCTTAAATAATCTGACTTGTCAGTTAAATATTTATCAATAAGGTGATGGCTGAAATAATAATATTTAAAAAATAATCACTTTGTTATATTTTCAAATTTAAAAAGTGATAATAAGTAAAATTAGACGTTTTCAACTTTTTTTTAGAACCACCCTAAATTTTTTACATTTTTAAATTTTTTCATAAAAAAATTGCAGAACTAAACTAAAAAAAAAAAAAAAAAAAAAAAAAAAGCAGAAAATGAGCTTCCCGATATTACTATCAGGAAGCAAGCAAATTTCAATCAACTTCCCGGTACTACACACCGGGAAACTAGTTTGAATTTTGCCCGTTTCCCGGTACTACACACGGGAAGCTACTGGATATGTGTTTTCTCGGTATTAAATGGTAAAATGGTTATTTTGATCTATTTTTTATAAAAAATTTTTCAAAAAATTTAGTTTTGTAAAAAATTTAATATTGGTCTAAAAATATAATTTTTTTAATATAAAAAGTCTAAAAGTGCAAATTACCCAATTAAAAATATTGGCTAAAATTGATTAGTTTATTATTTAATTTTCATTTAATAAAAAAAATAAAAAGCCTAACAAAACATATTATTATAATTCTTTTCAACAGTTATTTTATTTTAATTTTTGTTAATAAAAATAAATAATTATAAATAATCTGGTGATAATTTTTTGAAATAAAAAAATTATTATTAAATGAATCATTTAATAAATTAAAAAAAAATTAAAAGAAAGGTAATTAAGAAATAAATCATCTCTATAAATATTATATTAAGAGTGCACTAGACTCATTTTTAATTTTACACGGTGTGTACAAAGAAATGTGAATCCAAACTCCCGAACTGAACTGATGTAATTTCGTGGAGTCGATATAAATCGATTTTGAACGATTTGCAAGTGAGCGATTTTCAAGAATGCAAAGCAAGAACCCAAACTGACGGAACTGGTGTAATTTTGTCGAATTTATGAGTCGACTCATTTTCACACGAATGTGAAATCAAAATCCCAATCTGGAATGGTGTAATTTGGTCGGGTTAAATTAAAACCTCAAGGACAAAGTACGTAAACTGATGATGAGGAACATCACATACCGACTTCGAGAGATAAAGAAAAAAAAGTTGCATAATCTAAAGCATATATAGAATTAATTATAAAATGGTTTGAAGCTTTTTAATGAACAGGAAATTAGATTCTCTTTTTCGTCCTCCGAATTCAAAAAAGTTGATAAGCTTTCTTGAGCTGCTCTTTCAATTCATCTACGAATTAGAATTATTGATTGTGCTCTCACTCACGATGTAACACCTCTCCCACATTGTTCTACCCCACCTCACCTAACTTTCATTTACCTTTCTAATTATTCTTTTTCAATTTCACTATTTACCCTTCCATGTGAAAATAAATTAAAAATAAAATATTAATTATAACTGAATTGACCTTTTGATATTTGTATGTATGAATACATATGAACACTTTCGGTTTGACTCTTCAATTATTAATAAAATTAAAATTATATGATTTGACTCTTGCATGTACTATTACTAAGATTCCGACATTTTACATAAAGCACCTTAGCTGTTATTGTTGGGAGACAAGAGACTGTGAAGTCTTTTTCCAACTTATATTTCTATATTATACATATAATATATATAGTTCTATTTTATTAGTTAGAATCATGTATACTCTCGTTCATATATTATGTATCTATGTATAGGTTTTTTCGGGCAATATCTTATTGATTAAAGCTAATGGGTACATACAAATTGAAATGATGAGAAGATGAGGATAAGTCAAAGTGACCAACCATGGAGGTTGGAGAGCACAAGTCACATTTGTTGTAACATGAAAACGGGTTTTTCTTGGATGATGAGGAGTTTCTTTTATATAGAAGTGATTGGTTTACTATTAATCACTCAACTTTATGAATAATTGATTCTTCTCCTATGATTACTAAAAATAACAAAGAAGATTAATTGAAAAGCTTCTTATTAATACATGAAAGATGATATTACGAGAGAGTCGTGTAGGCCAATGGATGTGGAAAAAAGTTGATAGAAGATATATCAACTGAAATCCCACCTTGAGAGAATATAACCCATATGAAGCTAGACCAATCATTTCAATTATCAGTTTCATGCACTTGAAATAGCTAAATATCTTATTTATTATTATTCATCTATGTGGACTCAGTTTTTGGGACAATTTTCATATCAAAATCTCTATATTCAATTTTTGGCGAAGCAGAAATGGGTTAAAATTATTTAAACTCTGTTAGAGGTTTTTATAATCAATTTTTATTTGATTGTAACTGTATGTATATATCCGACGTGGGACTTTAAACTGCATTCCAATTCCACACCACTCTAGTAGAATGAGGTCTTTCGGGAGAAACTTAAAAATAAAATCGTGCGGGTTTAACCTAAAGTGGACAATATCATTTTATATGGGGTAGAAGGAACGGAGCTCAAGGCCTAACAAGTGGTATTAAAGACTGGTTCAGAGATGGAACCCATTAGATCCGTGGTGTACCTTGTATCGAAAGTCTTCCTGATAATACGGTGGTCAGGTGGCGGATCCCGTTGGGTAGTAATGGCGGTAAAAGATGATTTGGCGAATCGGTAGATTATCTCAAGGGGAGGCCGGTGACCAATGGACCGGTGGATTATCTCGAGAGGAGGCTACGCAATATGCTGTTCTTGGAGGATCGGTGGACTAACTTGAGAGAAGGCGAAGCCCTTAGTTTAAAGGGGAGGATTGGTGGGCTGTAAAACTCAATACCACATTAGTAATACACAAGGATAATGACTTGTATATAAAGTATACAGAGAACTCCATTAGTATGAGGTCTTTTGGGGTGGTATTTAGTAACAAATTTTAACGGACTCGACTCTAACTCAAATCAGACGTGGGAGTGGTGGAGTGGCTCCGGAAAATGTGTACTGAGTGAGCCTCAATTTGATGGAGTTCTGATCAATTTTAACATAAAATTTCTATCGCACTTTTTAAAATTATTCAACTAATAATTCTCTTTCTCGAAAGTTTATGTAAACCTCACATAGATAATTAGTGGATAACAATGACTATTACTCTGAGTTTGACTCTTCAAATACTCCAGTTCAAACCATCCAAATATTTGAATACAACCTGCTGCGCATAAGCTTTTGTAGTGTTTATTTTATACTATTATATTTATTGTTTCATTATGAGACATCATACATGTATAATCCAAAATAGTATATAGTTTTGGAATCAAAATGTTCATGAGACATAAAGCTTTCAATTAATGGAGTGGACTTTTTTATATTGTCTAAAACTGGTCCCATTAATCTCTATGTATTGCACTTTTAAGCTAAAGTCAATTATTTTGTAATCAACAACTAGTATATTTTCTGTAGCAAATGAAAGCCAACTAATCATCAGTACATGAATGATAAGAATTCAATCTATTGTCAAATTAATCCACTCTCATTTTCACACAATGTAATAGAGCTAGCTTCTTCTACATCTTGATATATTAATACTCATGGAAAAGTGGTTCATGCTTAGAATATCAAATCATGGTTTCTGATTTAAAATGAAATGGACCATGTCAATTTTTCAACGTTGAGGGAATATTAATACATCATTGTTCAATCAGAAGAGAAGACCATCTGCTTTATGTTATTTTCTGTGTCTTATGAAAGGTTGGGTGGTTGGTGTATGTCCGATCTTATATGAATAATCACATCATGGTAGTCAAAAGGTTTTGCCACCAAAATTTTGGCCATACAAACAGCTCCATTTTCCAATATCACTTAATAATTCAGGAAAATTCTCTTTCTAACTCCAATCTGTAAAGTTCTATTTTTCTTCCTTTTTTTATTTTTATTTTTATTTTATTTTTATTATTTTTTTTAAAACTTGATTTTTATAACGATAGGGTAAATCACCCTTACATCATCACTTTAAAATGACTTGAACGTGACAAAAATCATTAAGGGTTATTTGTTAATTTACATGGAGAAATAAGTAATTCATAACACTTTTTGAATAAATAATATTTAAGATAAAATGATCATTTTATTTATATTTTATTTGCGGACCGTGGGCAGATTTGGTATTTTACATTAAAAATGTTATATTTAGAGATTTTTTTAGAGTTGTAAAAATTTAAATATACGGTTATAAACATATTTTGAAAATTTTGTAAAAATAATTTATTTAAAAATTTTGAATTTTATTTAATTGAATATGACTAAGAGTGTAGTTCACATACTTTTAAGAATTATTGTTTATATTTTTAGATGGGAATTAAAATTTTTATAAAATTAAATATTTTTTTAAAAAAATTTGTAAAATAAAATAAAATAAATATATTATGATGCTCTCCAGACAAAACAATACCCATAAGTAAAACTATACTCGTATGAGGCGAAATATATTTGTTTCCAGATTCAAAAAGCAAGATATCATAAATTATTTGCCATACTTCTCACTGACGTGCTCCCTGACATAAAAGATAAAATATATAATAATAATAATAATAATAATAATAATAATAATAATAAAAAATTGAAAAAATATTATTTTTGATTTTTTAAAATCTAAAATTATAAAAAGATTAATATTAAGCTAAATTTATTTTTTTAAAAAATTGATAAGTTTATTTATGCACATGGATTAAATACATTTTTCAAATATATTGTTTATTTTATTAAAAATTATTTTAAAATTTTAAATTTGTAAGAATTTAACAAATAATAATCACGGAACTTACTAATTTAGCAAATAATAATCACGGAATGTGGTAGCCAACTAGTCTAACAAGGATCGAAGCTAATCAGTGAAGTTTGGAAAATATTTTTATAAATAAAAATTTAAATAAATAAATAAAACTATTTTAGAAAAATAGTTCCAAAACTATAGTGTTTTTTTAAAAAAAAAAATAAAAATAGTATTAAAAATGGAAAGTCTTTTGGTATTTTCTGCATAAATTTATCTGTTTATATTTAATTACTCATCAATGCAACACAAATCCACATAAAAGTTCATTTATTGATGCTTATCCACTCGAATAAATTCTAAAATGACTTAAACTTAAATAAAAATTAATTACATATATGGTATGAATACGATCAAGTAAACAAGACCATTTTTAAAGCGATAAGGACATTTCAAGATAATACGATCATGAACTTCTAAATGCAACATCTTCCAAAACTTCTGAGAATAGAAACATTTGTTTTATAACAAATTAAAGCTGCTTACGTAAAATATTAATATTATACCATGATAATCTGGTACATTGGCATCTTCTACATACAAATGCATAATATTCCACTTTAATTTTTATTACGAAAAAAGCTAGTCATCGTCTAAATAATATTCTTGAAAAAAATAAAATACATATTTTTGTAGCAAGGTTGTTGGTGACTATGATCCTGAGATTCGTTTGGTTGCAATTGTTTTTGTTTTTTTATATTTTTAAAAATAGAATACTAGATAGCTCATGTGCGTCTCCGTTTTAAAAACATCAATGTGGGTCTCCTTTCCACTTTACCAGATAATCATGAGGGACCTCACTTACGTTCTTCTTCTTCATCCTCTTCTCACTGTATATATATACATATATACACACCATATCTCTCAACAATATATAAGAATATACATATTGTTTAACAAACTGTTATGATGTACAAATCTTAGTAGTAATATATATTGTATTACTTAAAACAAACAGACATTTGAGTGGTCTGTTACACTCCTTGTCATTGGTAATGTCTTATAAACTTCAATAAAAAACCAACACCGCCTACAAATCTCTCGACTTTACATATATAACTGTACAAGACACATAACTGTAAAAAAAACACATATAACTTCTTAATAACTGTACAGACTTATCCACACAACTACCCACACATGCTAATTATACAACAATTTTCACACATGCTAATTAGATCTAAACTTCTTCCTGTAATACGTAATGATAGGCTTATTCATATCATTACTCCCCCCTTTCAATTGCATCTTGTCCTCAAGGTGGAAGTCAGGAAATTGTTGCATAATGACATCTGAGAATTCTCACGTAGCATCTTCGGCAAGCATGTTCTGCCATTGAATAAGAACTTCATTAATACCTGGACGATGAACACATGGACGAACACCTAGCACTGCTGCAGGTTGAAGAACGAGCTCCATATCGGCGGAGAAAGAAGTAGGAAAAGTGGAAGCGTTTTGGTTGGGACCTAAAGCTTTCTTCAATTGAGAGACATGAAAGACGGGATGAATCTGGGAAGAAGCAGGCAACTCCAACTCATATGCAACCAAACCAATCCGTCTGAGAACGCGAAAAGGACCGTAGAATCGAGGAGAGAGTTTCTGGTTCATCCTGGTTGCCAAAGATTTTTGCCTGTATGGAGCTAATTTCAGATAAACAAGATCACCTACCTCAAAAACAACATGACGACGATGACGATCTTCACGACGTTTCATACACTGCTGCACCTTCATTAGGTGTTGTTTCAAGAAATCCAACATTGCATCGCGTTCCGATAAAGCTGATCCACTGCAGCAACAGGAGACTTTCCAAATTGATAGCGTAGGATAGGAGGAGGATCACGACCATAAACAACACGGAAAGGAGTAGTCTGAAGTGAAGAGTGATAGGAAGTATTATAGCTGAACTCAACCCAAGGAAGCCATTGGAACCATTGAGATGGCTTATCACCACAAAAACAACGTAGGTAGGCCTCTAAGGATCGGTTAGTGACCTCTGTCTGCCCATCCGTCTGTGGGTGATAAGCTGTGCTTTTATTCAATTTGGTACCTTCAGATTTAAAAAGCTCACGCCAAAAATGACTCAGAAAAATCTTGTCTCGGTCAGAGATAATAGATCTCGGGATTCCATGCAATCTCACTACGTCTCGAATAAAGACTGAAACCACACTGAGAGCAGTAAAAGGGTGTTTCAGAGCAATGAAGTGTGCATACTTACTAAGTCGATCAACCACCACCATAATTGCATTGTATCCAGAGGATTTAGGAAGTCCTTCGACAAAATCCATTAAAATATCCTCCCAAATTTGATCCGGAAATGGAAGAGGTTGAAGTAGACCTGATGGAGTCAAAGAACTATATTTCTGTTGCTGGCAGACGTGGCATTGTGAAATAAAAGTGACTACATCTGCTTTCATCCCATGCCAAAATAATTTTCTGGATATTCGTTTATATGTTTTTTGAATGCCCCCATGGCCAGAAACATTACTGCAGTGAGCTTCCTGCAACAATATAGGGATAAAGACAGAAGATTTAGAAATCACCAACCTGTCATTATAGAACAACTTCCCGTTATGCATAGAGAATGGTGGTTTAGAATTGGCATCGGTTTTGAGTTGAGAAACTATCTGAGATAGGTCCGGATCCTGTTGAATCTCCTTTACTATTTTAGTAACATCCGCAGTATGAAACATTGTGATGGCAGATAATGAATAAGCAGTACTCATGGCCACAGGAACTTTAGTTCGACGAGAAAGGGCATCTGCAACTCGATTACTGCTTCCGGTTTTATACACAATGCGAAAATCATATGCCATCAATTTGTTAACCCACCGTTGGCATTCCGGACTGATGACGCGTTGCTCTAACAAATATTAGAGACTCTGCTGATCGGTGCGCACTTCAAATTGTTGCCCCAAAAGATATGCTCTCCATTTTTGCACTGCAAGAATAATCGCCATTAATTCTCGTTCATACACAGACTTAAATCGAGAGGTGGAAGACAAAGGCTGGCTGAAGAAAGCAATTGGACGGCCATGTTGCATCAGTACTGCACCTACCCCACTTCCGGAAGCATCTGTTTTAATAATAAATTGTTGGGAGAAATCTGGTAAGGCTAAAACTGGGGCAGTACACATTGCCTCCTTTAAATCATGAAAAGCTGCTGTAGTTGCTGCCGTCCAGTGAAAGTTTTTCTTCTTCAATAACGCAGTTAGAGGAGCCGCCTTCTTACCATAATCTTTAATAAACTTCCGATAATACCCTGTCAAACCAAGAAACCCTCGCAACCCTTTGACAGAAGTAGGTTCAGGCCAAAGTTTAATATTCTGAATTTTCTTGTCATCTGCTGCCACCCCATCCTGAGAAATTATATGCCCTAAATACTTCACCGTGGGCTGTCCAAATAGATTTTTTTTTTGTTGGCATATAATTTTTCCCGCTGAAGAATGCGAAAAACAGTGGATAAATGATCTATATGCTCAGACATCGTTTTACTGTAAATGAGGATATCATCAAAAAAAACAAGCACGAACTTCCGTAGATGAGGACCAAATATATGGTTCATCAAATGTTGAAATGTTGCGGGAGCATTAGTAAGGCCAAAAGGCATAACCAAAAATTCGTAGTGGCCTTGATGGGTACGAAAAGCCGTCTTAGAAATATCCTCAGGTTGCATTTCAATTTGGTGATAGCCAGATTTCAAATCAATCTTAGAAAACACCTTCGCACGATACGATTCATCCAATAATTCGTCTATTATTGGAATGGGAAATTTATTTGAAACTGTCACATTATTGAGAGCACGATAATCGATGCAGAAATGCCAGCTCCCATCTTTCTTCTTGACAAGCAATACAGGACTTGCATAAGGACTACAACTGTGTTGGATAATTCCCGACTGCAACATTTCACTCACCAGTTTTTCAATCTCATCCTTCTGGTGTTGCGGATACCGGTAAGGTCTCACATGGACAGGTCCCTCCCCTTCCTTTAGAACGATTTGGTGTTCAATATTTCTTCGTGGAGGTAACGAATTGGGCATGCAAAATACATCGCGAAAGTCGTGCAGAACCCCTTCCACTGCAACGTTAGTAACTCCGGTGTGATTGTCTTCTGTTGATAAAACCAACAAATAGACTTCATCGTCGTATTGTGTACTTTTACTCAAAGAATTGTAAGAAACCAAGGCTCTCATAAGAGTGGGATCTCCCCGCAGACATTGCCAACGTCGATGTTGTTTGTAGCGGACTGTTTTGGAGTTCTAATTAAACACAACATCTCCCAAGGTTTGCATCCATTGACAACCCTGAATAACATCAGTACCAAAACGCTCCATTGGAAGAAAGTCTTGTACAATACTGGTACCTTGAATTGCTAACACCACCTGCTTACAGACCCCTCCACCAGCCACGGTGACACCATTCCCCAATGTAATATTGTAGTTACGAGTTTGTGCCGGATAAAGAGCGAGTCTATAGGCCAAAGAGTGTAAGATAAAATTGTGAGTTGCTCCTGTATCAACCAAAACAGTGACTACTTCCTCTCCAATTGTGCCCCGAAACCGGATTGTTCTTGGTGTATCCAACCCGAGTACTGAAGTGGCCGCCACCGATACATCTTCCACGGCTTCCTCGTCGATGGGATCCTCCTCTACGGTGTCCTCTTCGTCATCCATAACTGCCAAGACTTGTAGACTTTTATTTTGGCAACGGTGTCCCGGTGCAAATTTTTTATCACAGCGGAATCATAACCCTTTCTCTCGTTTCTCTTGTAATTCTGCTCCTATCAAGCGTTTAAAAGGTGGTACAACATATTTTGGGTCATCCTTTCGTCCTTCAGGCCTTTTTTGCACATCGGGCCTCTGAACTGTGGGTTGTCGCAGATTCCCCATTGTAGCCCACTTAAGATGTCTCTGCTCTTGGAGTTTTTCTTCAATGGCGAGTGCTTTATCGATTATGGCCGCCAATCCCCTTGGTTCCAATAAGAGCAATTCTGAGCGTATGTAATTTTGTAATCCTTTGATAAAAGTGGTATAAAGTACATCATCAGCAACTTCTGGACAAGAAGCGGGTAATGTCCAGAATTGATCTCTATATTCTGCCACCGTTCCGACTTGTTGTAGGCAGAGGAATCGCTGCAATTGGCTACCCTCGTGTTGTGGCCGGAATTGTCGAAAGAGTCTCCTCTTGAGTTCCTCCCAATATGTGAACCCACCATGGTTCTCCATAGTCCGAAACCATGATAAGGCCACGCCATCCAAACTCATGGCTGCCAACTCGATTTTTTCTGCATCCGTGAATCCGCCTACAGAAAAAAAACATCTGCCTTACTCACCCAAGAGTCCAGATTGTCGCCGGAGAATATTGTCATCTCATTCTTACGGGGTTTACAATCTCGACGCCAGTCAAGTAATCGATTCTCCTCCGTTGATTCACTTGGCTACGTTCGATAGGGTCGACCCCTGCAGTTTACATGAGGTTCTTGGTATGAGTGTCTAGGATTCCGACTCACACACTCCATTCTCGTGCTTTCCACGGGTTCTTCCTCCAGAATGTGTTTGCCTTTGTCCACCATCTTATTGAATTCTTGTTGTAAGTTTTCGACCGAGTCTTTAATTTGTTTTTGTAACTCGGTTTGCATGTCTGATATTTTTTGTTCACTACTTCGGGCTACTTCCCGTAACTCTTCCATTTCTTTCTTCATTGACTCTAACCGATTATCTTGCTTCTTACTCGTCATTTCTTCCTGACCGAACCGCTCTATACAAAAATGTTATGATCTACAAATCTTAGTAGTAATATATATTGTATTACTTAGAACAAACAGACATTCGAGTGGTCTGTTACACTCCTTGCCATTGGCAATGTCTTACAGACTTCAATAAAAAACCAACACCACCTACAAACCTCTCGACTTTACATATATAACTGTACAAGACACATAACTATACAAGACACATATAACTGCTTAATAACTTCTTAATAACTGTACAGACTTATCCACACAACTATCCACACATGCTAATTATACAACAATTTCCACACATGCTAATTAGATCTAAACTTTTTCGTGTAATACGTAATGATAGGCTTATTCATATCACAGACATCTGAGATAAATAATTATTTGTAAAATTAATACCAAATGGAGACAAAGATAATGGGGATTAATATTCAACGGAAAAATAATGAACAATCGATTATAAGTATAGTGCGCATGCTGGGGGGGCTCGGAGGAAAAAAGAAAGCAAAAAAAATTAAAAATCTTGGTTGTGGAATTTGCTTAACAAACCGACAAACCATGTGAGTGATGGATTATTAAAACAAAAAACATGGATTTTTTTTTTTAATTGATGATATTAGTGAAGAAAAATTGGAAAAGTGAAATGATTATTGTAGTTAGAAAGAGCCCATCACACCCATATGGTTTTTGCTAATTGAATTCACTAGACATCTGATGATATAGAGTTGACAATGCCATCCAATCTAAGAATATTTATATATAAACATGCAACTTTATTATTTATCAAAAAAATAAAAATAAAAACACTTTTTATTACATTAATTACTAGCATACACTAGTAATCATCATATTTTCTGACTTTCACAAACTCTATATTTATATATTAAAGAAAAAAAAAAAAATCTGTTATACACTGGAGTTGGACACGTGGCAAAGCGGGTCAGATGAGGAAGATGATCTAGTGAAATTCCAGAGTTCGATTTCACTATTGTAGTCGTCCGATCCGTGGTATGATCTAGTGGAAGACAAAGATGATGATGATCGTAGGGTTGGTAATTGAAGATCATCATGTTGATGAGGGTAGTCGATTGTAGTAGTTGTGGGGTCATTGAAACAAGCCAATTGTCTTGACGTGTCGTTTTGGCCGTTCAATTGTGAAGCTACGAGTCTATCAAGTGCTGCCCAGTTCGTGAGACTCGGGTCCATTGATGACTCTAGTCCTCCAATTATAGGTTTGTAACAGTTTTGTGTGTTGGAACAGTTTGGTGACTCTAAGCTTGGAAGCTTCATGAACAATGCGTCGTTGTAACTGTAACTCGTAGTTTCGATAGGTTTGGAAAATCTCACCATGTTGTGTTCGGTCTCTTCTTTGCACGACATGTGTTGTAGAATTTGCTCGAGAGCTCCTTCGTTGCATGAATTGAACATCATGCGTGCTCCGATATCTCCCATAGATGAAGTTCTTGGACTGTCTAGGGTTTTGTGATGGTTCTTCTTTTTGAATACACGACACACCACCCATCCTTCCTCTTGAGCCGATTCGACTATAACATTCGACACCTGAATTTTGAATCATTAAAATAAATAAATAAATTAAATTTTAAAAAAATTATATAGCTTACATTGGTTTCAGTGATATTATTATCATCGAGTCTATACTCATGCATTATCCAATCAGATTTCTGACCATGAGGAGCACGACCTTTATAGAAAACAAGAGTCTTCCTCATCCCGATCCGTTTACAGTTACTATGAATAACCTTATCACGCCCAGTCGCTTTCCAAAACCCAGCCGCCGTGGCTCGATTAGTCCTTGTTCCCGTCGGATACTTTTTATCTTTGTGACTAAAAAAGTACCAATCGTTCTGTGGTGTCGTCCCGATTTTGCATTTCTCTAATTATCAAACAAAAAAATAAAATTTAAAAATTGATAAACAATAATTAATAGAGTAAAAGAAAAAACGAACCTTGGATGTCCCAGGGCTCGAGCTTATTGAGATCGACGTCACGAATGACATCCAAATCGATTTTTTCGTAAGAGATTTTTTTTCGCAAGTAGTAATGTAAAAGCTCTTCTTCCGTGGGGTGGAATCTGAAGCCGGGAGGGACGCGGGATTGACCGTTGACTGATATGTTCATGCTTTCTGGCATTGGTAGAAGAGGAGAGAAAAGTAGAGATTTATAGAAATGGAAAGAGTGGGGGTAGTGAATAACTAACAGTTTGGTGTACCGAATTCAGTATGTACAACTCCAATATATATATGACGATGAGTGTGTGTTAGTTGTGGGGACATGGATATATAAATCCTGTTTGATAAAAAAAGCTTAGTAGTTGTTGTTGTTGGTAATGGTGAGAGAGTAGAGAGAAGAGTGTATGGAGTTGAGTGGGCTTCGAGAAGGAGCAGACACCAACCAGGTACTATGGATGGAGAGAAAGAAAGTGTGAGTGTTATGTTACTGTTGTTGTTGTTTGAATTGGGGAGGGAGTGGGGACATGTGGGGCCGGAAATGGGTATCTGAAGTGGGACCCGAGACTGTAGGGGGCAAGCCTCTATCGTAACGATGACCTTCGACCTTAAAATCTTCCGAGAAAACAACCTCTCTTTTCTCTTTCTCGTTTTCCCCGTGCAACTGCAACCACCCAACAATACCCATTTGCCTCTACTATTTTTTCTTTTCTTCTTTTCATATGTGTCTCGACAATATATAAATATCTTTTCCTGCAGATTTTTTTATTTACAAACTAAATATTAGAATGAGCTGGAAATCGACCCATTACATTATATATAAAAATTTATATATAAAAATGTATATTTTATAAAAAAAATTTAAATTTTAAAATTAATTTTAAAAAGTATCTTTTTTTTAAAACCATCCAAACCTTTTTTTTCAAAATTAAATTATGAGCAAGTAATTTTTTTTTATTATTTTACATTTAGTACTAAAAATTGGCACGATTTAAAGAAAAAAATCACATTTAACTTTATTATATTTTAAAAGGAAGAATATGAATTTGTTGAAATTTATACAAATTTAAATTAGAATGGTGTGAAGAAAATTTTGAATTTTAAAATTATAAAGAGATAACCGTAACTCTACAGTTAAGTGGATTTAAGTATTAAAAATTGAGAATTCAAATATAAATATTGTTTTCTGTCAAAGGATTTTGATTGGTTATATGGTATGAAAAAATGTCTGTCCAATACAATTAAGTACGGTTAAGAAATAGAATGATTTTAAATGAAATAAAAAGTTGTTGGATTTTTTTCCGATTTAGGTCATTTATATAATTTTCTATGTAATTTCATAATACGCCGATAGAAAATTGATGTAGATATTTTAAAAAATAATAATAAAATGAAAAGACTGGCAAACGACGTCTTCTTCTTCATCCTCACCAACTAGAAGTACTAATTCTGTTTGCTCAACTCTCTACATGGTGCCGTTGACTTGCTTCCTGCTTTTGTGGGTGTTACTTCTATTCAGAACAACTCACTTCAATGAAAAAGTGCTTCATTTTTTAAGAATAGTGCTTGGATGAAGTTTCATAACAAGTCGAATTCGGAGTTTGGTTTTGGATCATTAGGGTTGAGTGATTTTGAGTTTGTAGAACTGGATTGTAGGTTCTAGGATGTGTTGTTAATATGGTAAGTATTAATTTTGATAGGTTATTCATGGAAGCCTGAATTTGATCGGGGTTAAGTTAGTGATATTTTTTAGTGAAAATTCTAAAAAAAATGGGCTTTTTAAAGTTTAAAATACAATTATAGGCTTGTTTTGAAAAACATACAGGCTTTTAAAAGTTTATTTTTCACTCCATAGGCCAAATTTCCCAAAATACCCCTAAAACTTTACAATTCACAGATACTGTGAATTATGCTCACAGTCTGTGAATTACGCTTACAGCTGTGATTGGCCTATAGAGTGAAAATTAAAATTTAGTTTTGCAAACTTTTCAAAAGTGGCCTATAATTGTATAGTAAACTCTGTATGACCTAGAAATTCAATGGACTCTATTTTTTAAGGATGAATTTCAGTCTGAAATATGGCTAGTTATCTGCCCAACAAATACTACACCACGGAGAGTTGAGCAAAAGTTAGGAAAAGGTATTTAGACAAAATTAGTGCGTGTAGTAGGTGAGAGGATGAAGAAAAGATACCGTTTGTCAGACTTTTTATTTTATATTTTTACTTTTTATAAATGCCTACATGTCGATTTTCTATTGGTGTATTAGGAGATGGCATATAAAATGTCATAGGTAATCTAAATCGAATTTTTTTCATAATCTTTTTTTTTTATAATAAAATTGTTATCTTTTTCTTAAATTACGTGATTTATTAAATCGTGTTACAACGGAGGGAATTTTTATTTTTTTTTAAAAAGAAAAAAACTCAAATTTTAAAATAACTATTTTTGATACTTGATTATGCTAAAGTTTGTTAAACCAACTATATTCTTGATACCATATTAGATTTATGTTAGCATTTGTAGTTTATGGTTATTTCGTTTAGGATTGACAGCGAGAGTGAAGAAAAGTTAAGCAGATAGATAGCAAGATCCAATAGTCTTTAGGTCTCCCCAATTGTTTTAAGATTCATTTGATATGAATAATAATCTTTTTATTCGAATCCAATTGATAAGAAGAGGATTTAATATCTCTTCCATTCATGCACCGAATCAACAGTGTGGTGGAGGTGGTGTCAGATTTAATGTCAACAAACTGTTGAAACCAACAGCGAATCCATTGAACATGATTCTTCAAAACTCATCTACCAATCTGATATTATCTCTTTCTTTCTTTTTTTTTTTACTCCTTCCTCTTCTATCAATCTGCCTCCTTATATCGCTCATTCGACATCTTATCCGCCGTATATTGGTTCTTATCCTACATATCACTAGTACTACCATTATCAAAAATAATTTCAGCAACACTTTTCTCTTAACGTATTCTTCTATAACAATGAAACAATAAGGTGCCACCTAGGGACAGAGATAGGGGCTAGCAGGTGCCATGACCCCCCAGCTCATTAAAAAATATTATCCATTTACTACTGTAGTATTATCCTCAAGTTAGATGTTGGCTTGGTGGTAAAGTCTCTGCCTTCAATTCTAAAGGTTCCCTCGGTGGTTTCATGCCAGCTCACATTTGTCTAACTTTGATTCAACCTTTTTTTTTTCTTTCTAATAACTACTCATTACTTTACTCAAAAATCAACACACTATTAACCTACCACTGCTTCCTTCTCCTTTAATTTTCCTTCTAGTCCTATCCCTATAGCTTATCCTCTCGGGGTAAGAAATAGTAGATTATTAAAAGGTAGATATTAATTGGAATGATTTTGTAAGATATTGACATTAGGTTTGAAGGTGTAAGACTAACTCCGTTCAACGACTAGTAAATTCCAGTCAATGACAAACGATTGTGAGAAATGTGGTGAAAGTTGACGAGCATAAATGGAATATGAGAACTTCTATTTCTCTCTCCTTGAATTCACATCTGTCGAAAAGACTAAGAATTTTTATATATCATATGAGAGAAATTCAGTTGGATACATCATACATACTCATACACGTGATCCATCTAGAAACATCCACATTTTAAAAATTTGTATTTCTCTAACACCATGTGGATTTTCTTCTTTTTTAGTCACTTATTTTTTTCAAAATATCAAATATTTACCATAGAAAATAATAATATGCCTCCGCTAATATCAACAAGTTTTTAATGATTAGTTATGAGACTTTTTATTCATTAGGCAAAAAAAATCATAAATACAATGTGGATAATGAGAATTCCAAACCACCAAACCTGTCGGCAAAGTGCAGACTGTAGCTAACGAATGAGCCACACAATTTGCAGACCGTCTCACAGACTTAAGATTGACGCTCCTCAATTAGACAAGAGAACTTACAATCATCAATTACTAATCCAAAAGCATAATGATCTTCAAAAGAAGAACTTCCAATTACATTAACACATAACTCAACATCCGATTCAAGGAAAATAAATTGTCAATTCCTTTACTTGATCCAAGATAATGCTTCATGGATTACCCCAACTTTTACTTCATGAAAACTAAAATCCCCATAACTGATTTTTGGAAAATAATATATATATATATATATTTGATTAGATGCATATTATGCACCGTCTATATTTATTTTCTCTATTTATTTCGGACTTAGTTGAAGGATTTAATTATTAATTGCTTTATTTTGTGATTTTTGTGCAGTTTAGAGAGAATTTATAATTAAGAAAGTATTGAAAGGCTAAAATGATATTTTGTGAGTTTATATGAATGATAAAACACTGGGTTAGAAAATCTTGTTCATGAGATAAAATGATATGTTTACTTAATTTAAACTTTCATCAGATTTTATTTTTAAGGAATTTGAATTTATTTCTCTTATTTTTTTTGAAAGGTTATAAGCTTGACCCATAATCAAAAGGGAGTGGAGACTTTTTATTTTCCTGAACTTTCATCCAGTTATGTTTCTTTCATTCTCTGTTTTTATATTTTTTTTATACGTATATTATTTATTGAATAATGATGATGTCCGCAACTAGTTAAATTTTCTTAATCCAGCAAATTAATTTTTCCGTTTATATGTGTTGTGAGAATTATACTTAATTATTTATATTATCAGTATATCTTTTTTTTTATTGCTTGGTTTACTGTTGAATATATTATTATATTTGACCAATTGATGTGTACAATTAATTGACTGAATAAGTTAGCATCTCGCTATTCGATTAGATTCAATTGTAAGAGATTAACTGAATCGATTTAGGTAGCAAATAGTGTAATACATTGTGTTGTGAGAACTCATGATCATAACTAAACAAAACGCACTAAATTGATTTTTTTTTTTTTTTTTAATTTTATAGACATAGATTTTCCTAGTTCTTAATGGAATCTATTAGTTAATCTGATAAGTTAGGGGCAGTTAATAGACGCTGTATCCGATCTGTCTAATAAATTAAAAAAAAAATTAGTTGTTACGTATAGGGTCGACAATTATAATTGTATTTACTAAATTAATATATTTTTTTTTTATTAACATGTAAGATTTAATTTTCTACCCATACTATTAGTTCGAGTTAGTTCATTTTCATCCGTATAATTCACTCTCAATATGATATTCAATTCTCTTTATTAATTTTATTTATAAATCTATTTATAAATAAAATCAATATAAATTATTATTCCAACACCGAATCAACTTTATTTATTTAAAATATAATTAAATATTATTTTAACGGTTTTCACTGTGGATTCCATCATCACAAGTGTAGAAATTTGGATAGATTCTAGCTCTGAAACCATTACTCAGGCACAAATTCGTTGATGGTACACCCTAGTGCCGCGAGTCTGTTTTTTTTTTTTTTTTTTTTTTAAATTATTTTTTAATATCTTATATTTTGTCCCCTTTAAAGTCAGAAAGCAATACATCTCCAAACCATTTCCCAAAAATAGAAAGATGTTTCTGTTTGGATTAATTCTCATTCAATGGATTAAAACTATATACATTATTGTCTGCTTCCACGTATTTAAATAGAATGAAATGATGTTATATAAAACAACGTGGATCACCTTCTATCTTATCTGTATACCTCTTTACTTTATAAGGAAATGAAATGACCCAGCGTTTTTAAATAGTGAATCAACCTTTGATTAATTTATAATTCCCTCCAACTCAATTATTTTATCTTTTAATTGAATCATTCATTTCCTGTCTATCCAAAACTAGTTTCAACTTTTCATTAATTTTTTAATTGCTATATTCCTATTAAAATAATTATTTTCAGAATAAAGTTTGTCTTACAATCCTGCTTTTCTATTTAATATGACTTACCATCAAAAAGCATTTTATTTTTTTTTTTTCATTTAGATTTTTTTAAAATGGTGATTCACCACATGAACTTAATATACTTTCCCTGTTTGGTACGGCTTCTTTAAATAAATCTTTTAACAGTAAATCTTTTAATAATAAATCTTTTAGAAATAGAGTTTTGAAGAATAAAAGTTTAGATGTTTGATTATCAATTTAAAAATACTTATCAATTTCAAAGTGTTTTGAAATATCACTTTTAAAAGTATTTTAAGGCGTTATAATTACTTAAAGGGTATTAAATATAAATATCACTTATTTGTTAATATTGGAATATATTTATTCATCGATTGTTATTATATAGAAATTCACAAAATTTGGTTTAAATTTAAAATTTGGTTTAAATTTAAAATGCAAATTGAGAGTTGAGTATTGAAATATGAAATAATATCTACATGTAAAAAATACATGGAGTTACTATATATTTTTTGTTCATTTTTTTTTTTCACATGAAACCAATTCAAATATGAATAATATATATATATATATATATATATTTAAACTCAATTAAAAAAAATTCAAGTTACAAATATAATAATAATAATAGAAGATAAAGTTTTATTAAATGTTACAAATTTGTGTTATATAAAAATTTCACAAACTTATATAAAAATTTTGATTGTCGATTTAAAATTTTAAATTATCGTAATTTTATATATCTCAAAATAATAGTATTTATATGTAAAGTAAGTAAAATAAAGTATGGATTAATGGGTAATATATCATATGTTACAAGGGTATAAAAGATATTTTATATCTTTTTAAAAAATCTCAAAAAGATCTACTCGAATAAACATCAAATTTGTGCTTCTCTCCGTATATGATTTTCTGTTTTTTTTAAACCCTCAAAAAATCTACTGTAATTTCTGCCAAACAACCAAAAAAAAAGTGTTTTTAAGTTTAAAAAAACACTTTCAGTCAATAGACAAGCCCAACCAAACAGACACTTAATATGATCAATATCAAATAAGACAGGTAAATTTATAAATTTAAATTAAATTTACTAAATTCATCTATTTAATTATTAGTTTTTTAAATAATTTAAAAAATATTCAAATGTAAATTGAGGAAAAAAAACAAATGTTAAAATATAAATAGAAAAAATTAATTAAAATTTTAAATCTCATTATGGATTTCAAAAAAAAATAAATTGATTAGAATGTAAGGTTAAAAATATTTTCTTAGTGGTCAACAACATATAAAAACAACTAAAACTTTTAAAATATATTTTTAATTTTATATTTATATATATATAATTGAACTTTATAAACAATAAAATTGTATTGTAAATAAAATTTAAAAAAAAAAAAAAAAAAATGTGAACACAAGATCAGGTGATAGAAGAGCATGTGTTGTTGGATTCACATAAAGTTGATAGGAAGACAGAAACAAAAATTATTATTGGGTAGGGTATATTACAAATAACATAATTGAGGTGTGTATTTATTTTTTTATAAATAATAATTGGCCCTCCCTCTTTACCTCGTATGTACATGTTGAGATATCATATAATAATATATGATTGGACTAACATAACATAATATATGTCCCCGTAGTACGAGTTACATCTAATCAAAAGTATTATACATACATCCAATTCTAATTATTTATTAGTATGAATGATAGAGAAGAGAAGGCAACAAATCAATCTTAAAATGTTATTTTAGTAGAGAGTGACATGTTATTACATTAATTATCATGCTAGTGTCTAGGCCACGTGCCGTGTTATTGATTTGCAATATCCAATTAATGAATAAAAAATTAGAAAAACCTAATGTCTATTGAGAGTTAATTAAATTCATTAACTCTAAAATTAAATTTCAAATAACAATTTATTCATTCAATTAATGTATTGAATTTTGGTTAATGTTTTAAAGATATCACTTTCAAAAACCACTATCAACTTTTAGCTAAAATATACAAATAAAAATAATATTTTATATAATTTTCAGGTAAAGCATAATTTTCCCTATCATTACCCTTTAAGGAAACCAAACTATTAGAAAAATGTTATTGAAATTATGGATTAGACCTCCCATTTTGAAATTAGAGACCGAAATCTTAAACTTTTATTGGAATTTATTTAATTTTAATATCTTTTTATATTTTAGTTAGGTTTAATAATTCAATTTTCATACAATTTTAAAATAAATATCCAAATTTTAATTTAAAAAATAATAATTAAATAACTATATTACTCCTTTTACTATTTTAAAAGATTTTTTATATTTAATTTATAATTTTTTAAATAATTTTTTTAAAAAAATAAATCTTCGAAATTAATATATTTTTAATTCAAAATACAATTTACCAACTTTAAAATTCACATGAATGAGATCAACCATTTCCGAAATTATATTAAAAAATATTTCAATAAATAAAGGGAAAATTTTTATTTTAGGTCATAAAAAGTTTAGTATATAATTACAGACCTATTTTGAAAAGTTTTCAAAATTAAATTTTAGTTTTTACTCCATAGATCATTCACAGACGGTGACCGTAATTCATAAACTGTGATTATAATTCACAGAATCTGTAAATTGTAAAAATTCAGGGGTATTTTGAGAAACTCGGTCTATAGAGGGAAAACTTAACTTTTAAAAATTTGTTTTTGTATGTTTTTAAAAATGGACCTATAACTGTATTTTCAACTTTAAAAGTCCATTTAAAAGAATTTTCACTAAATAAAATGGTAAATTTAATTTTTGAAAATACAAAATTTTTTAATTTTTAAAAATTAACATACTTTTAAAAATAAATTTAAATAAATAATTCAAAATCAGTAAGAATCTATTTTAATTCATATTTAATAATTTTCACAATTCAAAAACTAAATTGGAAGATTATATTTGATTATTTTCATAATATCATATTCTCAGATTTATTATAGTCTCTTCATAAAATCCTCTACCACCAACCGTATTATCTATCTATCTCCATTCACATATCTATTCTAATTTGAACATATTCGTTCTGGGCTTGGATTCACCGACAACAACACTCATATTTTCAACATCAGAACGTAACAACAAAACAAAACACAACACAACACCTACTTGTCACGAATCTGAGACGATGTGACTGTTCTATATAAGTATTTTTTATTTTCTTCTCAATCCACAATGACAAATGAAATTTTATTAGCCGATGAAACTCTTACTAATTAATTACACAATACAAATTTTTCCTATTTTTATAAATAAACTTCTCTCGTAATAATTACACCAAACAATACCTCCACAGTTCAGTGAACGTTAAAACGAAAGTGAAAGAAGAACAAAACGACAATTCAACAAAATAAACACGACAATATTAATTTATACGAAAACAAATTCTCTGTATTTACAACAATCTAATTAATAGTACAAGCTTTTATTAGTCGAAAATTTATGTACAAGTCATCAAATTAATCACTATCAAAAACAATTTGTAATTAGTTAAGGGAACTTTTTGAAGTCCAAATACTAATCATTTTAATTTATCTCTGAATTTCGTGTTTCTAATCATTGTCTATAGATGAAATTTTGATGGACCAACCACTTTAGTTACTAGTGAATTTATAAATTCAAAATTTTATTTACACATGTCTATTTGACAAATATGACGTTTATCTACTTTTACTTGTTGTTAGGTTGTCAGACAGAAAGCAGTAATTTATAATTTGACCAATTAATTAATAATGTAAAGATAAGATTTTTTTATGTACACTGAATAATAATAATTATTATTATTATTATTTTTTTTTAAGTAATTGGTCTTGGTTTTTGAGTTAGCTTAATTAGATTGGAAACCATCTAATTTTAACACAAATGTAAAGTTTGATTACTACTTTCTACTTAATTTTGAAATTTGTGAACCTACCATTTGGAAGTTTCACATTAATTTGATATATCTAAGTTTAATTGTTTTTACATTATTTAAATAGATTTTAGCATATATATGTAACATAATATTATGTAGTATTTATAGGAACACGTGTGTAGATAAAAAAACATGTTACGTTGTTATCTTCTACTATCAATGTCAAATATATACGTGCTTATTCAAAATTACTTTACAGTAGTCTTTTTCAAACTTTACGTGAATAAGATCAAAATTATTACATCAAGAACTTATTGGATATGAGAAAATATGAGTAAAATATAAGATTAAATATATTTTTATTTAAATAAATAATAACATTAGGTAAATTATGTGCCAGAAAAATAGTAAGTGACTTTATCTCATAAGTAAATATTACCTGAAATTTACAGGTGGTTGTGAATATTATTTTTTAAAAAATTCAACATATCATTTTACTATTTATTTGTGAAACTATTATATTTATAAATATGTATTTTGAAATTGTAGTAAAAATTCACCAATTTAGTTATCAAATGATAAAAGTGGTTTTTATAATTAAGAGCAATTTTAATAAATAGTAAATAGAGCATAAACATGAAATAATATAATAGCAAAAGAAAATGGATTTGAATTAGGGCTATAGTTGAATATTTAAAAGTAGACCGTATGTATAATAATAGTAATGTAGTAGTCATTTATTATTATTTTTATTATTAATAAAATTTTAATTAAATTAATTTTTTCATTAAAAAATGGAAAAATAATTTCATAAAATAAGATGAATTATTTATTTAAATGAATTAGCTGTGAATTTCGCCATTTAAAATAGTTGTTCAAGTAAAAAATATTGCTATAAAATATGTTCCAAAATAAATTTCATTATTGAAAAATTTAAAAGAAGTTTCGCATGTCTAATGGGTTGTAAATACACTTTCAATTAACATGCTATTTAAGATACAATAAATGAGAATTTATAGCAGGTAATTTTCGTGGGTGCGACCTCTTTCTAACTCAAAAAGTAATACTAGTATATATATCACTACTCCTATGTACTACCAATATAGTTACAAATTTTATAATATATATATATATAGTTTTAAAGGTCAGTTTTAAAAAACACTACTTTTTTAAACGTTTTATAATTTATTGGTTTTGGAAAATTTTGGAAAACATCCCAAATTTAAAACAACTAATGGTTTTACAGTTTAATGAGTGGTTTTGAATAATTATAATGTTTTAATCATTTTAAATTTTTATTTAATAATTTTAAATATTTATCTTACATTATTAAAACATCATAATATTTCAAAACTACTCATCAATATTCCAAAACCACCCATTTAACAGCAAAATCACTATTTTTTTTTTTTTTTGAATATGAGGTGGTTTTACAACAATTTTCAAAACCAATGGTTCAAATTTAAACGTTTGAAAAAGTAAGGATTTTGTAGAAATAACCTAAAGTTTTAATCATAATCTTTCCACAATAATTTTTATTTTGTTTAATAATATTTTATCATTCTTCATTGTAGATTTAATTATTATTTAAAATCTCACTAAGAGTATATATATTTTTTAACTTTTAATATATTTTTTTAAGTGGTAAGTGGATCTCAAAGTATCACTTTCCCTCTCCAGACTACGCATCTAGACTTCAAATTAGTATCCATCTCCAGGATGGAAATGGAGCGGGTTGAAGCGGATTTTTGGTCAACCCGAACCCGTCCCGGCAGTTTTATAATTAATATCAACCTGGTCCAATCCGCCCCCAATTCTTTGCCCTATTAAAAAATTCAACCCGCACAGGGAGTGGGTTTGAACCCACTCCGTCCCATCCCAACTTGCATTATTATCTTAAATTTAATAAATAATAAATAATAAAATATTAAATAAATATACAATATTAAAAAATTCATAAATAACATTAAATTATGTACTACTGAAAAAATTTAAAAAATAAAAACACATTAAATATTAAAATAATATCAATTATATAATATTATATTACAAAATATTTTTTTTGTAATATAATATTATATAATTAATTAATATATATACTGGTGCGGGGCGGGATGGATTTTGATAGAACTCGAACCCGAACCCGTCTCGCCTTGATACCGGTTTTTGAATTAAATTGAATCCAATCCTATATATTTAAATTCGTCCGACCAGATTGGAGCGGGTCAAGAACCCGCGAGATGGATTTAAATTGTCATCCCTATTCAGACTATACATCTAGGCTTTGAATCAGTATGAGCTTTAAGCCATTAAATTTATAATGTACAAGACAGTAGGCTATATAACATTACTCTTAAATTTAAAGAAAATTTAGTCATTATCATTATATTAAACTAAAGGTGTATTTGAATCGAGTTCGAATTTGTATAGGTGTAGATTCGAACCTGACTCATTTAACAGGAGTTAGACTCGAAACTCGTCAAAATTTTGATTTGAGCTAATGAGCTATTATATAAAATTAGACTCAATTTGAAGTTCGGCTCAGTCTCAGCTCATTTGAATATATTAAATAAAATATTAATTTAATTTATTATTTTAATATTATTAGGTAAAAAATTCAAAATATGAATCAAATTCAACTTTAGTTTATATTTATTAATTAAATAAATATTATATTTTAAAAATAAATATTTTAAAGTTTCGATTTTATAAAATGAGTTTTGATGTATTCTATCTTCATTACGTATTAATAAGACCTGTTAATAAATGTCTTTCGCAATTGGTGATGGAGTTTACTGATTTGTATGAAGAAAAAAAATTAATCGGAACTTTTAAAAATTTATTTTTAAAAGATAAAATATATAATTTATTAATTTAATTCAAGTTAAAATATTTAGAAATAGAACTTTTTCCAAATATAATATATAATATAATATAATATAATAAATTTATTTAGATCTGCGAAATTCACGATCAGATTTCAAATTAGATTCAACTCGATTCGTCCAAGTATAAAATGGACTCATCATAAATTTATTTAAACGGAAATTCAAATTAAGCTTGTTGAATTTCAAATAAACCAAATTTAGAAGTTGTTTGCGAGTTAAATAGTTCACTTTCAAATCTGTACAATTTACACTAAAACTAATTGAATTCGAATATTTTCAAAATTTTATTTATAAAAACTTCGAACTAAACTCATCAAAAATTTATTTAAATTTAAATTAAATTAAATTAAATTTTATATTAATGTAATTAAACCGTCTGAAAAATTTAAATATTTATTTATAACATTTAATATAATTTAATTTCACCATATTTAGATATAAAATATTTTAAATTAAGTGATAATAAATACTTCTTCCGTTTCCTTTTACTTGCAATATTTCATTTGACACGTTTTTCAATACTTAATTTTAACCGCAAATATCTTTAATAATATATAACTAAAAATTAAATAAATTTAATATTTGAAAAGTAGACACCAAGACGAACAAAATAAAATCCCACTTGATTATATTTTTTTTTATACATAAAAAATAATATACGAAAGAAGATTGATTTATGAATAGTTAACACTATTCAAATGTTGCGAGTATAAAGGAACGGAAGAACGGAAGAAGTATTAAATTAGAAAAACGAAAATGCAGAAAGTGAACATACTTTGGTTCAGTACATGTTCACACTTAATGAGCCTCCAATGTGATTAGGCAATAGTAACTCAAAAGTCGGAAAGTGGAACTCAGTAAAACATCATTAGCACCACCTAATCAACATTAATATAAACCATTCATGTTAATTATAATTAATTAATATCTAGACATGACATCCTCCATCGTCACTTTGCACGTGTCATTACTAAACTTTATTCAAATAAATACATCATGATTCTACCAAACTTGGTTATTCATATCCCTTTGACTCCATTAATTCGAAGGGGAAGTTTGCATGGGAAGCAATCATGTTATTGTTAGAGTGGTCGTGGTAATGGTAAAACGTCATTATTTTGTTACATGACATTAATTCAATTCAACTTGGAATTATAGTACATGAAAACGCCACATCAACTATACAATCTTCTTTATTTCGATTTTAAATAGATACCCAATTTGGTTGTTTTCGCTACAAGTAGTAACTAGTAGCTCCATTACTGGTTTATTTTTTATTTTACAATAATTTCGTGGAATCTATCTTTATAATTCCGTTTTTATTTAGTTGCAACATTTTAATAGTGTATACTATTGATTGATCAATTTTTTTTCATGTGTTATTCGTTAGGTATAAAAAAAAAATAGTCAAGTGAGGTCTTGTTTTATTCGTCTTGATATCTATTTTTCAAATATTAAATTTATATAATTTTTAATTGTATATTATTAAAGATATTTACGGTTAAAGTTAAACATTGGACAACGTGTTCACATGAAATGTTGCAAGTATTTGAAAACGGAGGAAGTATTTTGCTATGTAGTGATACCTAATAATTTATGATTAAATGACTTTTAGTCTAATAGTATGTAATATTTTTTTATAAATTAATATATGAATATATTTTTTATTTAATTAAAATTAAAATATTTAATATAATTTATTATTATTAAATAACTATTACTTGATCAGAATAATAACAAGACGAGTCAATTCAAATTTAAAAAAAAGAATGTTAATAGAATTGTACAATACTATATATAATAAATTATTTTTTAAATTATAAATATAATATTTTTAAATTTGCCATCCTAAAATCAAATTTTAAAAAAATAAAAATAAAAATTAAACTTAGAAGCAAGATCTATAACAATCGTACTTCGAGTTTAAATAAAATTCTATCTTTAGAGTGTGTTTGGTAAAAAAATGAAAACTTTGTTGAGTTTTAAAATACTGTATTTATCTCAACAACTTATAATTTAGTGTTGGATTTTTTAAAATGTTTTATAAGAGTGTCTCTGATGGTATGTTTATTTATAAATTTTCCACGACCATATCAGCATGTGGACAATATTTTGAAAAATAAAGTTTTAGTGGTACAATCTGTTTTGAATGTCCAGTTGAAGTGATAAATTTTAAAATAGATATCCTCCACATAACTTTCTATTTTAGACGGTCAAGTAGATAAATAGATTAAATTTTTTTAATATTGTTTTATTAGATTTTTAATGTCTATTAAATTCATTTTTTATTATAAAAGAGTTAATTTAAATTAAATTTCCATTAAAATTAAAAAAATAAGTAATAGACGGTGACCATTGTATGACTATTTTAAAATTTTGTTGTCTATAAATAAATTTTTTTATCACATCATCATTCACCACTTCTATTTTATATGGGCATATCATCTCATGCCCACGTTCTATTGGAGATGCTCTAAATACTAGTAAAAGCAACGTTTAAAGAGCGTTTTAATTGTAAATATTGATTAATAAAAAAAATAATAATTTATTTTTATTATCTCCATTTATGTTATTTTAATTTTATTAGTTAATTAAAACGCTAATTTTACCAAATATTGTACATGTTTGGGGCTGCTTATTATTATGAAATAATCACTTATTGTGGAGTGAAATCTCAAATATACTATTTATCCATCTCAAATTTACATTTATGCATTATTAATTTACAAGTAAATTTAGGATGGAAAATGCATATGTTTAGAATTTCATCACACATTATTTTAGAATCACAAACAGTCCCAAGTAATAAAAAAAAATTATTTATTAAAAAAATTAATTAACCCGCTGATAATAAAAAAATAAAAAATAAAAAAAAAATAAAAAAAAATAAACCCTATTTAAAAAGCAGTAAAAAATTATTGTTGCTGCCAAACATAGAGTTAACATGTAAATTCCAACTTTATACATAATCGGTTTGGCTCTTTTGACCAACTGATGTATTATATAGAAGTAAATAATGAATCTCAACTAGTACACAGTAAGTATTCGAATTATAATATTGGTTTAATGACACTTTACACCTAGTCAAGAAAAATTATATATAGAAAGAGTAGGGTTATTAACTAATCACGTGATTATCGTGGGCTGCGTGCGAATGCCATGTATATATAAAGAAGATTGAGAAGCTAATCAGTAAGATTCGATATCCTCAAAATATGGTAAAAATGGATGCCACAGTATCATATTCATATCAAAATCTAATTAATTAATAAATAATAATTAATTAATTATTAATTAATTAATCACGTCTGTACATTTGGTTTAATCATTCTATGACTTCTTGTTGTTTTGACTCAAAATCACAACACTAAATGAAGCTAAACATATTCTACTGTATCTATGAAGGGTATGGAAGAAAATATATTATTTGAAGCCATCAACACAACTTTCACTAGTGGGCTGAGTCCAGTCCAATGATTCATTAAAAAAAGAAGTGTTGGGGCCAGAGAATTGAGACATTGTAAACTATTAGCGAATAGTACTGGGCTGACGCCGGTTACTTGGCAAAAGTCCATCCATATTATGAAGAGAAAATAGGAAAAAAAATTAAACAGTTAAAATTGTTTTAAAAATCTCCATCTAATCTGTTTACGGACGGATGGAAAATTATTTTATCTTCCCTCTCGACACTAATCAAATAAATCTATGAATTTGATTTGTTTATTACAAAATAAAATAATTTAATTCAAAATATTATTTTTTATAAAATAAATAATATATTTATAAAAATAAGTAAAATTGTAGTAATATTAATTTAAAAAAAAACAAATATAATATAAAAATATTCAATATAAAATTTTTACTATTATTTATTTTGAAAAAATATTATAAATTAATAGTTTAACGGATTTATTAATATAAATTTGCGTGTGAATTCATTAATCTTAAAAAGTTTATGTTGTATTATTATATCTATTCTTAGTCTAAGTAGTTTTATTTTTTTTTTATTAATTTTAACTGATTTTTACTTTTAATTCTATCTTAAATATCGATTAAATATCGATTAGATTTTGTTTCGATTTTTGTTTCCGATATTCATTTTGATTTTAATTTTTTAAAAATATTAGATATTACTATGTATATTTTAATTAAATTTATATTTTTTAAAAATTTATTTTTCTCGTCCAATTGTCTATAGTAAATTAATTTAAAAAAATATATTTTACTAAGATCAGGGGAATTGAATAAATAAATTATAATTATTGATATAATGTAAATAATTATAATTATTGATATAATGTAAATAATTAGATTTTTTAATAAAAAATAAAATATATATTATTTTATGTCTTGAATTTAATATTATAAAAAAAAAGAATTAAAATATTTGAGTATAATTTTATAGTAAAAAAAATAAAATAAAATAAAATATGATCATATGTAGATATATGGAGAGATGGAGAACATCTGAAAGTGCGGCGAAATTAAAATCTACTGATCAGAACCAGAGGAGACACCGTTTCCATGTCCACACTTAGCCACAGTCCTCACACTCTCAATCAACGCCTCCGTTCTCGTCTCCTGTGCCAAAATCTCCGCCAACTGTTCCGGACTTATAACAAGCTTCACCTTCCAGACCCCACAATCATTATACCTCGGCAACACCTCCGCCTTCACCGTCCGTTTCAACACCTTCTCATTGTCCAAAGACATCCTATACGCCGTCACAACAGAACTAGTACTAGTGGTTGTGTTGATCGGGAGGAGATAGTAGAGTTGACCGGAGAGGAGGTGTTGGTTGTGGAGAAGAGGGTCGGAGATGATTTGATGTTGATGATGATCTTCACTCGATTTGTAAATCGCGTGTCCTGGGAATTCGTTTGTGATATTCTCTGCCGTGATTGGTGTATAGAACTCCATTATGCCTCCGTTTGGTGTAACCACTTTTATCATTTCTTCTTCGAAGCTTTTGAACACGCAGTTTCCCATTTCTTGAAGACACTTGTGAGAAGAGATAATTTGTATATATAGATGGTGGTTAATGAATAAATATGTTTTTGTCGGTGTATATGTGTGTGAGAGAGGTTTCTTGAAGGTTTCGTCTATCAAACACATGTATATCCTCCGCCGACACAACAAGTATCCATACCATCCTTCGCTTCGCTTCGCTTTCTTATGGTTTATTATATAGTAAAAGACCCACACGTGGAAAGTGGTTTTTTAATATAAAGTTTAGACGAGAATTATCGACCGTTGGATGTTGTGCCGGTAGCAAAATATACATGATTTGGTCAATGTTTGACTAATGCGATGGATTTTTATCAGACTCAGTGGGGTCCACTAGTCGGGTCAGCTTGGATTTGTATAATCTGGTCGAAAATACAAGTAAACCACCACCGGGATCACGTTTATTTATTTATTTAATAGTTAAAACGTCGGGGAAAGATGATTCTTTGATTAACTAGCTAAGCTTGTTTTGGTATGATACCAAGTTGCACATAGAGGGTAAATTTCGAATTCGATCATGACGTTCATTTACATAAACATCTTTCGGTGGCAAGTACTCATTGTGTATTTGAAAAATTTTGTAGATAAGTGAGGTGATGATGATGGCTTTTAACTTAAAAAGATGCATAAAACGTCGGGATAAGAGTGTTTTGAGCTTATTGAGCAATGGAAGGTGGGACCTACCTGATATTTTGGAATAACCTTTTACAAAAAGAAGTCGTTAGCCTGGTTGCTGTTCGGGTTCATCATTTCATTAATCACTAAATGGTGTCTTCTTTTGACTTGGCAGTAAAGGTAATTAATGACAAATATTCGTTAATCTCTAGTCGATGTTGTAATTATGAGTATGTTAGAGAAGCTTATAGTTTACACAGCTCAGCTACGACTATTGGACAAACTTATTAGAATCAAATGGAGTAGTCTATGTGAATCAATTACACCTCTCAACCTAACCTAGTCTAGTAATATGTTAGAGAAAAGACAAAGAAGTTGTTACGAAACGGTTGGTAGATGATGATGATGATGAGGAAGAAGAAGAAGACAACCCCGATATGGAAGCTAACAACATCTACATGCTATGGGCTGGACTGGGCCCACTAAAAGCTTTGGTACTTACTGAACTTGGGCTGGGTCAAAGAGCACAAGAATGGGCCGAAAGAACAGAAAGTTTCTCTTTGAATGTAAATTATCCAAAATTTCGGGTCAAAGCTCCTCCGTGAAGTTTGCAGTCAAAGCATCGGTGTCGGTAAGTAAAATTAAATACTAGTATGAGTTCAGAGAAACAAATTTCACCATGTTACATTCAATAACTACTCTCCAATTACAGATCTTAAGCTGACCCGATCAGATCACTTTGCTGACACTTTTTTTTTTCTAAAATATGATACTATAGTGGGTAATCAATGTGTAGGGGCATGTGGTAGCTCTGACGAGCCTGCCTGCTTAAAAGATTCAGCTCACTTGTTTGCTACTCAAACTTCATTATTTGCTTATCTTTTTCTAAATTTGCATGACTCTTATCTGTAATCAATTTTTTCTGTAAAATCACTGAACCCTTCACATGCTACCTCTGACCAAGCCTGTTTTGCGTTGCAGCCTTCGCGTGGTCAGCATTCTTGGCTTTATTTTTTTTTTTATTTTTTATTTTTTTATTTTTATTTTATTATTATTATTATTTTTTATTCACAGCTCCAGCTTCCTTGTTTGTTACCCAAACCTCAGTACCTCTTTATATAATTTTTTGAAGATTTGATACTGAAATATGAGAAATATCACATTTGTTTTGTTGGCAGAATCTCTCAATTCACATTCTAGCTTCTCAACTGCTTTCTGAAAAGGATGTTGAATCTTTTTGGTTGGCAGAATCTCTCAATTCTCCTCCTAATTTCTCAACTGCTTGCTGAAAAGGAAAATTAAAATATTAATTAGAAAATATTGTCTACGTAAGTAAAGAACTAACTGAAAATGTTGTGTTAGAATTGAACTTGAAGTGTAGAAAGGCTCAACCCGAAAATCCAACAGACTTTTACATGGCATGAGATGAGTATAAACAACAAATCAGAATTTCTTCAGTGAGAGACTTACATAATCCAAATGACTAATTTTCCCTTTATCCTAATGTCCTATGTATAGATGCATTAATAAATTAAGAACATAAATAATCAAAAATTCAAACCATAGCCAATTTAAGGAGATGATGATTAAGTACAAATGTGTTACATTTGCAGAATGCTGTCAGTTGGAATACAAGCTCTCCCGATGTTGCAAATCTGAAGTCCCATTAATTTTCTTCCGGTCTACGTTGCCAAATGTCGCGTACAATTCAACATACCGAACCAACAAAAAACCACAATGACAACGAACTACTGATTGGACCCGACCTCAAAGTCACACATAGAACATACTAGCCACTAAGTCAGAATTATTTTTCCTCTTTATACAATGTGTACAAGGAATCACAATCACATTAAACTGACAAAATTTTTCATGTTATCACAACATGGGATCTCAGAAATTGTACGTGTTTATTTATGCTAATAATTTGGCAAGTTCATCAACTCTAAGACTTCCCTGACTCTCTGGCATCACATCTAGACTACGGTCGTCATTTATGCTCTTCTTTCTATCAGAAACCTGTTTGGCTTTCTTTACTCTCTTCTCAAAAACAGGTGCGGCTTTCTTTGCTACTGCAATAACAGGTGCAGCTTCCTTCCGGACTGCAAGAACTTCGCCTTCATTCTTCACTTCCAAAATTTCACCTTCTTTCTTTCCCTTGTCTTGTACTGCTGCTACCTTCTTCACCCGGTACCTGAACACAGGTCCAGGGGGAGCAGACTTGGCGAAAGAAACCACCCTTTTGAATATAACGTCTGCATCCAGAGCTGCATCATCTAAAACTAATGCACTCCCACCTTCAACAGCTTCCTTCATGAGAAGTAAAACTCTGTCCAAATGAGGCCCTGATATACTAGATGTCTCATTGTGCTCTTCAATAATTTCTGAAGGACTTTCTAGTTGAACATGATTTAAAGAGCCCACATTAGAAGATTCTGACTGGTTTCCCATGATATCAACACTTTCAGGAACGTTTCCTGATTCCACAAATGCAGTCCCTGGCTCTTCATCAATAATGAACTTGTTTTCCGACATCCCATCACTTCTATATGTTCCATTTGAATCCCCATCAATATCCTCAGTGGCTTTTATCTCAGTATCAGAATGGCCAGCCTCATCTAAGCCGGATTCATAAATCTCAGGCACTCCCCAAATTCCATCAGTATCTGGAACTGAAACTTGTTTAGCATCATCCACAGAAGACAAAACCTCATTTGTATCAGCATTCCCATATAAAGAATTTACAGGCAGTATATTCTTATTGAGTGTATCAGGATTGATTGCCTCGACCAGCAGCAGATCAGTAAAAGATGCTGCTAATGCATTGCCATCTGAAGACTGTCCAACAGGAATTGCACCGTCATCTTCTGACTCCTTACCTTCGCCAGAGTCATTATCAGGTTTTTCAAACGAAGACTTCCAATCCCGGCCCCTCCACATCAGTATATGTTCATTCTCAAATGCAATTAGAACACAGGGAACAAGATCCTTAAGTTTGCCTCCAATTTTCTTAAAATCACTTGGATTAAGTCCTTGACAATTAATCCTGACCAATTCACAAACTTGAAATGCTTCCCTAACCTCTCTCACCAAGTTACAATACACACCATTCTTCCCTAGCTTGCATATGGGTATTAGTTTCCTACCCTTGTCGCGCATTTCAGTCACTTCTTCCAGAGTCAAACCTTCAGGAACTAGCTTAATCAGCTTAGGATATACAGGGGTTATTGGTCTCCAAAGCATAAGAGGAAAGCGAGGACGAGTTTTGTAGTTATAGTTTCTCCCTCTGAAAAGAAATAGCACTCCTCCTCTCCTGTAGATAATCTTCCCACCAGTTTTCTCCTCTAATTGGTGGCACACTGTGTCCATGTCAACTGTGCAAACCCCTTTACATTTAATCTTACAGACTCTCCTCCGCTTCCAATGAGCATGAATATTATCCAACATATTGTGAGTAAACCCATCTCTACCCATATTCAATTGCCGTTTGGATTTTATGCAAGAAAGTAATAACTCTTTAACTTCCTGCTTAGTCAATGGCTCACCCAAAATCTCTTCCCTAGAGGACACGTACCTCGGCCCTGTTCCAGGCAAAAAAGGACCCGGATGCTGAACCGGCTTGACTCCCTTCTTGTTCGGTGGCGGCAGCCGGAAAGAGTCGAACTCCTTCAGCTTCTTCTTGCTCGCCGGGAGCGGAGCTCGTCCCGTCCACGGTCGCGCCATTGTCGTCGGCCCAAACGGTACATATGTTTCACGCAGCTTCAGCGGCTTCACTTTCGGCGTCTCTGTATAACTATACCTGAACTCAAACGGCGCGCCGTCGATTACGTAAGAGACGCCGTCTTCGGTAACAGATATGTTGGCTTTAGGATTCACCGGTTTGTCCAGGGGCAAACTCGTAATTTTAGTCGGCTTCGAGAAATTTCTCTGGAAAGCGGGGTGTTTATCGGGTTTGTGAGGCTTTGAGTACTTGGATTTCTTACCGGGGATTGAAGGCTTCGAAGGAGACGAAGGCGTACCGGTTGACTTGAACACGAGGTTGTCGTTAGTTGCCATGACAGTGTAGGAAGGGTCAAGTTCGGCGAGTTTGGTGGCGGAATCATACCTGCGGTTGCGGCGAATTTCGTCCTCGAGTTCCTTTTGTGTGCGCTGCTGTTCGTTGAATTCCCTGTAGCGGGCGTTGTTCCATCGAGCGAAACGTACCTCCGTCGTGGATGGTTTCGGATTCAAGTTCGGGTTTGTGGATAATGGTTGGAACAAGATTGGAAATGGAATTGGTAATTTCAGTGCCATGATTTGCACACTCACCGAAATTCAATCTACTTACCGTAGCTAAATTACACACATCGGAAAGATAACCTAGTAGCCACCAGTGACTCCCACAGATAGAGGAGATAAACGGTACACGAAACCTAGATTTTCAACCTTTTATCGCAAATTTTCTAATTACTCGGTTTATCAAAAATCTCTGCTATAAGTACAAAATGTAAAATTAAAAGAAATAAAAGAGGACTTAAAGTAGCGACTTCTTTTTTTTTTTTTTTTTTTTTTTTTTTTTTTTTTTTATATGTATATAACCCCAAAATTTAAATTATATACTAATCTGCTCTAATTTTTTGTTTAATTTCCAAAATGTTCCAAATTTCAAAACGTTGGGGTGCGTTTTGCTGGATTGAAGATGGAGTGTGTATTCTAATTTTTTACAGCAAAACGTTGGACAGCGTTTTGGTAATTTGTAGCAAAACGCATGACCTCGTTTTGTGCAAAACGCATGACCTCGTTTTGTGTAAAACGCAGGAGGTAGTTTTGCAGTAATTTTTTTTTTTGCAGCAAGACTACCTGGTGCTTTTTGCTGCAAAATTTAGAAGTTTTGCTGCAAAAAAAAAATTTTGCAGCAAAACTACCTCCTGCGTTTTGCTGCAAAATTGGGTGGAATTTCGGTGCGGATTTAGTTGTAGATATTTTTGGTATACTAGTTAATGTTTTTTTTTGTTATATGAAGTTACATATATATTTTTTAACTTTGAATTTAATTTACGTTAGTTGGAAAAAGTTTTTAATTTACGTTAGTTGGAAAGGTACATTTGATATGTTCATTTTCTTAATTAATATGTTGTATGATTGATTAAATAAAATTTGAGGTGGACTTTAATGAAAGTGGCAAAATGGTTATAATAAGATAATATTTTTAATAGATAACAACAATAAGAAAGTTACAATAAACACAAGATTGATACAAGTAGATTTCATAAAATAAACATTAGAAATACCTTAATGTGGTGGCTAACTTATTTCTTCAAATAGCGTTCCTTATTTGGACATGTATTGCGAAAATGTCCTTCCTGTCGACATAAACCGCACCTTTTGGTTTGAGATTGCTCTTGCATATCCATTTCAGTTCGGATCCGTAATGTTTTAGGGCGACCTTTCTCTGTTCTTTTTGTTTCCGGATTAGGGATTAAGTTCAGTCCATAGTATGCAGGCCAACTATCTTCGCTGCCAATGTGAGGAAAGTCCATGGCATACGCACTTTTTAGATTTTCAATTTTATACACATCTGCAACATATGCACCCCAATCTAAGTTCTGCGAAGCGATTGCTGCATAAGCATGTTCACATGGGTATCTATGGATTTGAAACATTCCACAAGAACATGTCCAATTATGAAGGTTAACAGTAAGCTGTTTTTGACTCCCACCTGAGGTAGAGGGTAGGTATTGGACAGTTAAGAACTCTTGTGTTCTTCGAGATGACAGCTGGACACGGATATGTCTTGCGAGCTTTTGGTTGTTTGCCATTACCTTTATTAAATGTTGAGACCAAAGGAATCCGCTGACAGCTTGAGTATCTGCATCTACCCCTCTACGATCAAATAATTCAGTAAGTCGATAATATGTTGACTTAACCAGTGCTGTTATTGGGAGATGACGCGTTCCTTTCAACACATTGTTAATGTATTCAACAAGGTTTGTAGTCATCTGTCCATATCTATGATTGCCATCATAAAATTGAGTCCATTTTTCTAACGGCACACGGTCCAACCATGTCTTCCTCTCTAGCTCTCCGGCAGCTATTCCATACCAATAGAGGAAATCTTTTTTAGTTGCAGCATATCCTACATATAAGAAACATATGTAAAAACCTTAGAAGATATTTTGTTATTTAATTGACAGAAAGTACTAAGTTTACCTGCATTTGTCACTGCTTTTCGCAGTTGTATGTCCTTGAATGACTTGTGATAATTGGATGCGAAATGTTGGATACAGTAGCGATGGATAGCATGTTGTGGCACCCATTCAATATCGATAAGTGCTTTACGAATAGAATCATGGCGTTCAGATATGATGCAGAGATTATCCTGTACACACACATGTTGCCTGAGATTTTTAAGAAAGAACTCCCATGAACTGTCATTCTCCGACTCAACATGTGCAAAAGCCAAGGGCAATACATTGTTGTTACCATCTTGAGTCACAGCGATTAGCAGGGTGCCTTTATACCGTCCAAAAAGATGTGTGCCATCGACTTGAACTATTGGTTTACAATAGGGGAAAGCTTGAATGCATGGTGGGAATGCCCAGAAAACTCGACCAAAATACATGAAAGAGTCGCAGACAGTGCCGTTTGGAAAGTATGCTGTATTGACCTCTATATCCACAACTGTACCTGGCATTACTTCTTTCATAGCAACTATCCAGCGAGGCAATTGATTATAAGAAGCATCCCAGTCTCCAAATAATTTCGTGATTGCCTTTTGCTTTGCAACCCAAGCTTTCTTATATGATGGCTGGTATTGATAACGTTGGTCGACATCAGATATTATTTGTGCAATGGTTGTTGCAGGATTGTCAGCTATTGTACGCATAATGATCGAGCAAATAAAATCGGAATCTAATTTCCGGTGATCTACTGTCATGGAAGCAGTATTACAGGTATGCGGTCCCTGATACCTTGTGATCTTCCAAAGATTATCTTTCTTTCCTAATCTAGCTCGAACTTTCCACTTACAACCTGAAGATTTCATCTTGCAAACACCAGCATATTTATGACCCTCCGAGTCCTTCACTAAGAAGTCGACGTTACGACGAATGCAATAGTATTTCAGAGCAAGAACCAAAGATTCTTTATCAGCAAAAGTCATACCAATGACTATCTCCGAATTTGGATCTTCCGCGTTATAGACTGGCACGTTGTCGCCTTGTGCTTCAGCAGGTTCTTCACATAGATTAAGACGTGACATGAATGACATTGTTGAATGCTCTCTTCTTAGTTGACCGTGAGATGTTTTGATATGGAAGTCTTCATTATCACTCTCGTCATTAAGTGATGGGGCATAATTGACATCATCCTCCTCGTCCTCTAAAGCTTCATCATCCACAATGTCGTCTGTGGTGTACAAATTAAATTTCATAGTATTAATATGGAAAGACATATCATTTAAAAGAAATTGCTCATAGATGTTCATGAAGCATACCTGCTTGAACCCTTGTAGTAAATATTTCATTTGTAGCATTTCTGTATGAATCAACAGCAATTGGTCCCTCATCTGTAGAATGACGATGCATGAGTGGTTCTTGGTGACCAGTGTACATCGTTTGTTGGCGACTAGATGCCTCACCCTGAACATGTGTAATTGCCGGCAATTCTGTTGTTGATGGACCAGCACCAGAATGGCCAAGATGTCCAGTTTGACAATAATCACCACCACTGTTAGTTTCAACCACTTCGACCATGACCTCTATATATTGAAAGTAAGCCGACAATATATCATAAGAGTTGAACATTTTTGTAACGTCTGCATCAGTTTGAATCTTCAAAGCAGTTGCCACCATACCTCCAGCTGTATTTCCTATCGGCATGCGATAGACAATTTTTGAGATTCTCTGAGATTCACTCAACTGTAACAATCCATGGATATGAGTTCCTAATTCATCTCTCGAACAAGAACGATAAAAATTGCACACCAATGGGTAGTCATCTGACATGAAGTAAATTGATGGACCCTGCTTGACGATCCTTGCATTTTGGTAAATTAAAGCTGGACAACTCAAATATGACATGTTGTTATGTGTTGTTCGTGATAGTTTGCAGGAATCATTTATAGTCTCGGTGATTAAAGCATAAAATGTCAGGGCGTACCTGTGTCAGAACGTACGATGCGAAACGCATCGAGACGTTTCGCTGATTAAAGCATAAAACGTCAGGGCGTACCTGTGTCAGAACGTACGTTGCAAAACGCATCGAGACGTTTCGCTGATTAAAGCATAAAATTTCAGAGCGTACCTCTGTCAGAACGTACGTTGCGGAACGCATCGAGACGTTTCGCTGATTAAAGCATAAAATTTCAGAGCGTACCTCTATCAGAACGTACGTTGCGGAACGCATCGAGACGTTTCGCTGATTAAAGCTTAAAACATTAAAGCGTACCTGTGTCAGAACGTACGTTGCGGAACGCATCGAGACGTTTCGCTGATTAAAGCATAAAACATCAAAGCGTACTTGTGTCAAAACGTACGTTGCGGAACGCATCGAGACGTTTTGCTGCTTAAAGCAGAAAATATCAGAGCGTACCTGTGTCAAAATGTACATTGCGAAACTCATCGAGACGTTTCGCTGATTAAAGCAGAAAATATCAGAGCGTACCTGTGTCAAAATGTACATTGCGAAACTCATCGAGACGTTTCGCTGATTAAAGCAGAAAACATAATTACAATAGTCATAAAAATATAAAGTGATCAAAAATTCATACTATTTCTCCACAGTAGTGTGTAATACATAACAATAACCAATGGATATAACAAAGCATCAGCGTATCCGACGAGGTGGACGAAAGTTGTCAGGCCTTCGTCGACGAAAGACACCTTGCTGCAACAACCACAAACTGTGTCTTGCTTGTCAAAGTTGTTTTATCTTTTTTTCTTCGTCGAATAGTATGGTACATATGATATCTGTTTGCTCATCTTCATTGCATCCATGCAGTAATGTTGGGTCCTCCTTGTCAAGTTGATGTTGATCAATTTGATATTCGAGATCTTGACACAAAGCATTAAGTCTTCTTCTCTCATTTTCAATGCCTTCAACTCTAAGTCTTTCCAACTCTCGTTCCAAATCGGGTACTGTAGAACGCGTGTTTGTCCGCTGCATTTAATATAATGTAATACAGTGAAGTTGTAATGATAAAAACTCACAGACAAATCCCGTTATAATAAATATAACACATTCAAGTTGTAATGATAAAAACTGAATTACGGATAGAAATATAAGAACACATAACATAAACTAAATAAGTCTGATATATAAAGTAATGTCAGTCAATACTAGTCCAATATGTGATAACAACACTAAGTGTAGTGCAAGTGTGGTGCCATCATGGTACACCCTGGAATACTGTATGCTCCGGCAAAGTATGTAACCGGAATCCCAGCACCTGAAGGGGGGGATCAGGTCGTGTACCGAATGGAGAAAATGGAACTGCCGAGTCACCCTGCTGTGGCATCTGTCTAACTGGATGTGGCGAGCTAGGCAAACGGGGGCGATAATATGGATCATATCCAGGTATGTATGGCTGGCCGAATGAACTAGATGCAGGGCTGTATACCGGATATGACACTAGTGTATAAACAGAACCCGTCGACGGTGTAATGACCGGTGTCGTCGGCCTCGATAATGGCTGGAAAGCACTAAATCCCGTCGAATGTCCCATATCCTGTGGCCAACTAAACATAAGAGGTGTCGTATATGTGTCTACATCCATAGACCGAGAGGTACATGTGCAGTAGGTCTGTAAATGGAACCGAACTTGTAGCCTCATCCTAATCCATATTGGGATCAAACTGAATCTGACATAATTATGAAGGTATATTAATTAACATAATAATGGCAAAAAAATATGAGACAACATATATTGGTACGTACCTGATCTGCAATATCTCCGACATCATCATCTCCACCACCTCCACCCTCATCTCCACCACCTCCACCCTCATCTCCACCACCTCCACCGTCCTCATCTCCGCCACCTCCAACGTCCTCATCTCCGCCACCTCCACCGTCCTCATCGTCATCATCAGAATCCTCATCGTTAGCCTCATCATCACGTGGACCGTCCTGGTGACTCTCATCACGTGGGCCTGCATCGAGGCCCTGCTCTGGTGGGGCTCTGTCCGCCCACTGCTCACCCTGATTTGATGTGCCTGTATGCTACCTCTGAACTGCCTCCATAACGGCAAATAGACGTCGACCCTCCAAATGAGTAGTTGGGAAGCATGATCGTGGTCTGTCGTACACATGATGTGGTGGAAACTGTAAGACTGGTGCAGTGACCTCTGCAGAAGGCATAATGTGCGGGGGAACCTGCAGAGGCAATGCAGGGGGAACTGCTCATGTCACAATGCGAATAAAATCAGCTGTGGCACCCCAATACCACTGATAGTACGCCAGTGAAGCGACATAATGGGGATGTATGTCTAAAGTCCATCCGGCTATGTAATGGCTACGCTGATCCCAAAACTCGACCCAAATATGATGTTTCACTCGCCAATCTACGACTTTTGTAGCCCCTCGTAAGTCTGAACCATGTGGCCCGTCTAAACATAGGGGAGCCTGAGGAATATGCTGAGCGAAACCGAACTGTCGAAGAACTGGATCAGCGGGATGCCACTCGATGACAACCATGCACAACAGTGGGGTACATGCACGCCACAATGGGGTATCCTCGTAGCCAACAGGAATGCATGCTCGGAGTGCGATATCAACGTATGGACGCCAAACAAACTACGCATAAGAACATCATATTTGATGGTATCAAAAAACAAAACTATTATACCATGGAAAAAATTTAATAAATTATGTACTCACATCATCAAAGTCTAACCGATCTAAAATCAAACGATATCGCTTCAACTCCTCGGAGCCGGGATCGCTCCTAGGATACTTCTCAAAACTGCATTGATAAAATATGAATAAAATAAGACGACTTCATTTTAAAAAAAAGCAATATAATAATTATTACATAAATTAATGACATTATTTAGATGTACCTCATAGCGATCGGAAAACACGGAGAGTAAGCAACAACACCTACACGCAATGCTGGAATCCGTAGATAGGCCCACGCCTCAAGAATCCATACAAAACCTCCAAGCGTCTTACACTTTGGAAAAACTGAGTGACACATGTATTTGTACAAGTACGCTAAACATGCCGACCCCCAGCTATATAACCTAACAGTGGTCAGATCCTCAAGCAACTGTAAAAAAGAAAAGGGAACATCTTTCGCCGTCTTCAAACCACATATTACACCTCCAAGAAGACGTAAGATGTATGCCCGTGTGTTGCACTGTCGAGTGTAGTCATCAGCGTCATGTGGAAATACCATGAAATGTCGTTGTAGCCACGCTAGAGAGATCGCAGTATTACCGTTCATACAAGCCACTACATCCTCAGGAGTCAGACCTAAAAGTCTCTCTACTAACTGAACTGAGGTCACGTGCTGTCCACCTACACTAAATCCCCTAACCCGGCCGACAACCGGAAATCCCTCGGTACGAAGCCCAGTAAGTAACGCGATATCCTCAAGAGTGATAGTGCACTCTCCCCAAGGTAAAACAAATGTATGTGTCTCCGGACGCCAACGCTCACATAAAGCGGTAACTAAAGCTGCATCGCTATCTCGGGGTCCTATAGAAGCTACATGGTCGAACCCAGTCATCTGTAAATACTGTAAAAGATGACTGGGTGGTTTCTCGACACTAACGTGTCGTACAGTGATATGTATATAATCCTCGGTCTATATTAAAGATCATAACAAATTAGTAAAATAATATAAAAAATTATTTTTATAATTTAATAAATTAATATAATTTCACAAGAATCGTTATTATAATTATTCCTAATCTATAAATAATGTACTCAAAATTTTATCGAAATTAGATTACTACCTAATTATATAAGTACATACTTTTTTTAATATACTAAACAAATATAATTTTACCCATTAAAATAATTATTATTAACTCTAATTTCTTAATTAATAATCTTACGTAATAGAATTTAATTTATATTTTTAATAAAATTATATTATTATTTAAATATTAATTAATAACTAAATAAATATAAAATTATTCTAACCTCTGGAGTGATCCGACCCGAAACATGTCGATCCTGAAACCTCCCAATTCGATCGAAATAATCGTCCATCTGCACAATTAATAAATAATTGATTAGTAGACTAGTTAATACAAATTAATTAATTAACAATCAAATGATTTACCAGAGAAAATTTGTAGAGAGAGAAAATGTGTTTTTAGAGAGAAGGTGAGAAATAAAATGAAAGTGACATCGGCGACCCTACCACGAATTTAAAAGCAAAACGCGCCACCCCGTATTAACAAAACGCGGGGGTGCGTTTCGCTGCAATTGTGATGCTGCAGCAAAATGCGGGGGTGCGTTTTCCGCAAAACGCCGTCGTGCGTTTCATTGTTATCAACACAAGTCCCAGCAAAACGAACCTCCTCGTTTTGATATTTGGAGCATATTGAGAATTAATCGATTCGATGGAGCAGATTGGTAATTAATGACATTGGATGGATTATATACATCAAAAAGCCCTAAAGTAGCTAATAAAAAATTGTAGGAGAATTTTATTTTTATTATTGTTTATAAAATTTTATACCAATAAATTTTCATGGTTGCTATTTCTCACCGGCAAATTACTACACCCAACATCAATATTACTAAAACATTCATAACATGTTTAAATAATTACTTTAAATATTTTTTCAATTTATTTTACTATTTTAATATAATAAAATTATAAATTATTTAAATAATATTAAAATTACTTAATTAACCTTAATTTAATAATTAATATAATTTTTATATATATATATATATTTATAATTATCTAGTTAACTTAAAACTCCTCCATTAATTCATATGTGATCTTTACTCAACTACTGCAAATACATTATACATCAAAAACAGTTTATGTAATTAAAAAATACTAGTAACATTTTTCGCGCTCTGCGCGAAAATATAATTTTTTATTAGTATTTAAATAATTATATTAATATTAATTATAAATTATATTTAATTTTTAAATATTTAAAAATATATAATTTTATAAAACAATAATTAAAATTGTAATATATTCAATTATATTAAATTAAATATATATAAATTTTTATAAATAAAAAAATTTATAACTATAATTAATAAAATATTGTAATATTTTTTAAATTTAAAATTATTTTATTTATCAATATACATATAATATTAAATTTTACAACTAATTCAAAATATGTGTAATATTTGTACGCAATTTTATTTATATGTTAATTTTAATTTATTTAATTTAGGTATAAAGAATAAAAGAAAATATTTTAGATCATAATATAAAATTATTTAAATAAGGAAAGTAATTTTTTTTAAAAAATTATAAATTAAATTAAATTAAAGTGTTACTTTTAATTTAAGTTACCTAACCATTAAAGATTTTGTGTTAATTTAAATTCATTTTGTTTATAAATAAATTAGACCTCAATTATATTATCAAGAAATGGGAACATATTAATTAATTTTTTTATTTTCTATTAATTATATGTGAATTTTTATCTCATATATATATATATTCCTCAATTTTAATTTGATAAAGCACTTAATTTAATTTGATAAAATACAAACTAATGTTTTCTCTTGATGGAATATCTAGATGTGAATATTTAAATCTGATTAATTTTAGTTAATGTCCTTTCAAGATTTTTTTATTACTAAATAAATTTTATTCTTTTTTTTTATTCCAAGATGACTTTATCTCATTTTAATTAGTCTATAAATGTTTCATTTACTATTAATGTTAGTTTTAATTTTTTTTATTTTAGTATTTTTTTGGTTAAAATAGTTAGATCAAACATTTAATTAATAAAAAAAATATTTAAATAGAATTATTTATTTAAATGTGGACCTCTCTCTCTAGCCAAAGTAAACATAAAATAAATAAATAAAACAAAACAAAAATATATCTATTTTTTTTAATTTCAAAACAAATAAATGCATCACAATCATTTAATAGAAAGAAAAATTATAGAATTGTTAATAAACAATAATATTAAAAGTTAAAGGAAGAATGATGGAGAATGAGAGATCACCATTAAATTTTAACAAAGATTCTGAAATCCATATTGTCAAGATTATATATATATATATATATATTAAAGAATTAATAACCAACCACAAAATAAAATAAAATAACTACAAACAAACTATATAGAATAAAAATACAAATAAAAAAGTAGATAAAAAGTGATTACTTTCTTTAGAGAGAATTGCTTTTGATAGTACGAAGAATGAAATGAAAAATTAAATCGTAAAGACCTGTTTATATAAACGTAATTCATAACGTAAATTTTTAATGTACATTAATATCTCGATATATGAAATGAATCATTTAGTATATTTAATGTGGATTTAATGTATTTACAAAGAAGATGAAAGATGACATGTGATAAAAATTTATTTATTAAAAGGAGATGAAGACTTAAAAAATGGAAAAGAAAGAGATGTGAAAATAAAATTTATTGAGAAGGAAGAGTAAATGTATCTTTCAAATTAATAAATATATCACTAAAATTAACGGGGAGAGAAAAGGATGAAGCATTAAAAAAAACGTGTAAGATTTTAATTGGTAAAATATGAACGAATTTGAAAACTTCCCATTTTGAGTGTTTTTCTACCTAATGGAGAACTTTCAGCGCGCCACATCAGATTTGTGGGACCCGCTGAAAGTTCTCCTTTATATATATATATAGATTGGATTAATACACAGTTAGTTTACTGATTGTAATTTTACTAATTATATAATGTTTGAGTACAGATGTAGAAGTGAATGATCACGAGTCTCATCCACTTCCTCGTTAATATGATTTCAAAGAAAACTAAAATTTTGTTAAGTTTATGGAGAACATTAAAGATGACGGCTATATGATGTTCTGACTATATATTCGTGTCTCATAAAATTATGATATTTTATTTTATTATGGTTTAAGGTTTAGAATATCATCTTGAAAAATATCAATCAAATCAAACTATAAAACTTTATAAATAAAATAGTAATTTTTAAGGATATAAATGGTATAAAAAAATTTATAAAATAAATTAGTTTATTTTGTAAAATTAAATTTGATTATATATTAAAAGCAGATTATAAGGTTATATTTGGAAAAAAATATTACATATAGTAATTAGGCCGTGGGAAATAACAACCCCCTAAATTTTCACTTTTCAAAAATACTTCAAATGGATCATTTTACCCTCTTTTGGAATTTTGTAATATAAATGGTGAAGATGTGGATGACTATTTTTTAAAATAAAAATTATAAATAACTTTTACAAATTAGTTTTGAATTTGAGTTATTTTACATTTTTTTCATACCGAAATATTAGTAACATTAGTATAGTAAGCACTATTCATCCATCAATCTTATTTTATATATCATTTTTTATATATTAAGAAAAATATAGTGAAGTAAAATTTTATTTTATTCATCTTAATATTTGTTTTCTAAATATATTATTATAATTTTTAATTATATATAATTAAAAATATTTATGGATAAAGTTAAATATTGGATAACTAACGTGAGAATGTTGCAACTAAAAGAGATTTTTCCAATAAAAATAATAAATAAATAAATAATATTTTTTCCCGCTATATATTTAAACTTTTTTGCTTAGCTCATCTCCAATCACAAGGCTCTATTTTAAAGTTTATTCCCACTTTTTCATTCACTAAATTATTATCTCCAACCAAATACTACTTATTAGAAAGTAGGGATTTATATATAAATAAAAAAAATTGAGTACTAAATATTAAAATTAAATAATTTTAATATTTATTTATTTTTAAAATGAATTAACTTAAAACTTTAATTTAAAATTATTAAAAATAAAATTGTATGTTCATTTTATTTATTAGTTATAATGTATAAGTGTAAATTTATGGAATATATAGATAAGATAAAGTTAAATTAATCCATACACTTTCCTTAAGAAAATATAAAACATATAGTATCATTTTTTATAATATATTAAAAATAAAAAATAATTAGGTAAACAATTACTACTGCAATTAAATAACTAAATTCATTCAAATGTTCAAGTTTCCGCATGGCACCATACATGTTTGATTAAAGCATTGCACAAGTTAAAATGTGTTTTTCAATATTTGATTTTTCTATTTTGAGTAATTAATTGTTTGAAGTCCACATTTTTCATTGGATTTTTTTCTAGATTTCCTATTAGGGGTTCTCTCCAAATGTTGATATCCATTCAACATTACATTCATTGTTATGCATTATAATGCATATTGTCATAATATTTTACAAAACTCATTTATTCTAGAAACGAGATGGTCCTTTGATTATGGCAAATCGTATATGAAGAACTTCAAATGCACGTTCTACATCCTTTCTACATGTCTTTTGCATCTTTGTAAAGAATTTTTTTTATGATCTCGAGGATTGTGAATAGTTTAACAAGAGTAGATCATTTAGGGTAAATTACATCCGCCAAATAATATCCAATGTCATACTGCTATCCTTGAATTATATAGTGAGCTTTAGAAGCAATACTGCAATAAGGTTAGCAAACAAATGAGATGACTCTAACACATTAATATCATTATTGGAGTCTGGCAAATCAAAATATGCATGCCATATCCAAAGATCATAGTCAGTGACGACCTCTAAGATAATTGTTGGAGAACCATTACGACCACCATATTGTCCAGCCTAAGCTGCAGGGAAGTTCTTCCACTCCCAATGCATACAGTCGAGACTTTCTAACATTTTAGGAAAACCACGTTGCTCACCTATGTATAACAATCTTGCAACATCGGTTGCATTAGGTGTTCTCTAGTATTGATCTCCAAAAACTTCCACCATATCTCGACAAAGGCGCTTCAAACTTTCAATAGTTGTAAATTCTCCAACTTTAATACACTCGCCCATATAACTACCAGTACACCATATGCCAACATTCAAATAGCAGCTGTTATCTTTTGTAAACTTGATATTCCAAGTTTACTGAGTCCATAAGGTTGTTGCAAAAAGTAATTGTCATGGTTTTTAATAGCATTAACTATATGAGGACATAAAGGTCAAGTCATATGAAATCGCCAACAAAATATTTCATCATAATATAATGGACTTTCGGAAAAATAGTTATTCTATAAATTTCATTCAGCTTTACCTGTCCACGATTAATCACTAGATGACCTAGAATAAAACCTCTATGCACTGGTTGATTATTTGCTACTTCTTTTTACCAGTAGGACATGAAGAGGTTATTATTTAGATGCATTTATAGTAATACTGCTTATTGATTATAAAAATGAGAATTATTTGCCTCAATATACGTATTGAGATCAAGATCATTATTATCTTCAGAACTTGAAGATGAAGTTGGATAAGAAGAATAAGACATAGTAATATTTTGGTGAGTTTGAGAAAATAAAAAGGACGTAGGTTCAGGAACAAATTATGATCAACAACTTCTCTTAAATAGAGTTGTGTATTGTGTCAACCGTAGGATGAGATTACGTTTCAATCTGAACCGTTGATTGGTATTCTTTACTTTAAACACTTTTACAAAGCTTATCTATTTTTACAATAATATCTTTACCCTAATCGTAGGATGAGATTACGTTTCAATTTGGACCGTTGATTGGTATTCGTTACTTTTAACACTTTTATCAACCATATATACTTTTACCAACCTTATCTACTTTTACCAACAATATCTTCACCCTAACTCTAGGATGAGATTACATTTCAGTCTAGACCATTGATTGGTATTATTTACTTTTAACACTTTTACCAACCATATATACTTTTACCAACAATATCTTCATCCTAACCGTAGGATGACATTACGTTTCAATTTGAATCGTTGATTGGTATTATTTACTTTTAACACTTTTACCAATCTTATCTACATTTACCAACAATATTGTCACCCTAACCGTAGGATGAGATTACATTTCAATCTGGACAGGTGATTGATATTCTTTACTTTTATCACTTTTACCAACCTTATCTACTTTTACCAACAATATCTTCACCCTAACCGTAGGATGAGATTACGTTTCAATCTAGACCGTTGATTGGTATTCTTTACTTTTAACACTTTTACCAACCATATCTACTTTTACCAATAATATCTTCACCCTAACCGTATGATGAGATTATGTTTCAATCTAGACTATTGATTGGTATTCTTTACTTTTAACGCTTTTACCAACCATATCCAAACCTTATCTACTTTTACCAACAATATATTCACCCTAACTCTAGGATGAGATTACATTTCAGTTTAGACCATTGATTGGTATTATTTACTTTTAACTCTTTTACCAACCATATATACTTTTACCAAAAATATCTACACCCTAACTGTAGGATGAGATTACGTTTCAATCTGGACAGTTGATTGGTATTCTTTACTTTTAGCACGTCTACCAACCATATATACTTTTACCAACAATATCTTCACCCTAACCGTAGGATGAGATTACGTTTCAATCTGGACCATTGTTTGGTATTCTTTACTTTTAACACTTTTACCAACCATATATACATTTACCAACCTTATCTACTTTTACCAACAATATCTTCAAACTCTAGGATGATGTTACATTTTAGTATGGACCGTTGATTGGTATAATTTACTTTTAACACTTTTACCAACCATATATAGTTTTACTAACCTTATCTAATTTTATCAACAATATCTTCACCTTAAACGTAGGATGAGATTACGTTTCAATCTAGACCGTTGATTGGTATTCATTATTTTTAACACTTTTACCAACCCTAGATACTTTTACCAACCTCATATATTTTTACCAACAATATCTTCATCCTAATCGTAGGATGAGATTATATTTCAATCTAGACCATTGATTGGTATTTTTTACTTTTAATACTTTTACCAATCATATCTTTACCCTAGCCGTAGGATGAAATTACGTTTCAATCTGGACTTTTGATTGATATTCTTTACTTTTAACACTTTTGGTAATCATATCTACTCTTACCAACATTATTTTTACCACAATCGCTGGATGATATTATGTTTCAATTTGAACCGTTTATTAGTATTTTTAACTTTTTACTTTTACTGTTGGAATCGCACAACTTCCAAAACTTCTCCCCAACCCTTAGATGACATATTATCATCATCCGATCGTTAATTAGTTTTCTTAGATTATAATTTTTATTGAAAATAATTGTATAACTCAAGTCTATAAATATGGGATTTTCTTTGATATGGGATATGCATATTATAAACTCACTAAAATAATTCTCTCTAGAAAAGAAAATGGCTTTACCTATTCAAAATGTTCAAAGTTCTTCCTATACAATTGAGGAATACTAACTTTTATTTCATATATATCTTGATATATCTGAATATCCAATTGTTGGTAAGAATCAATCATTTGAGAGTTTTTGGACTCGCTTTGAAACCGAATACCATAAAGCTTTACCCAATCATATAACTATTAATCGCCCGAAACTATCTTTGCAATCTCGATGGTAAGTAATCAACACAGCCGTTTCAAAATTGAGAGGTTACACTAGACATGTTGAAGATTTAAGACCAAGTGGAACTTTTGAACAATATATTGCGAGTATTGAAAATTAAATAGTCAACCTATTTTTTGTATCTTAATTTTATAATTTTTTAATGAGTTTTTACTTATCAACTTACTTTATATTTCTCATTGTATATTTATTTGTCCAATTTGATGTGGTTAAATTGAAGAAAAAAATTATTAATAGAATAACCTAAATATAAAAAAAGGGATTTAAATTTGATAATGTGTGGTCAAAGCTTAAGAACATGGAGAAATACTCTAATGTAGAGAGTGGTAAAAGCCCTAGTTGTAGGAAGTAGTTTGCTTGAGATGAGTCACAACAATCCATTTCCGCCATTCCAAATTATGAGAGTATGTCATCATTCTCTCTTACTTTGAATAGTGAATTTGAAAATGAAGAACAAGTGTTTTCTACTGGTAAAAATTTAGAAAGGCCTATGGGAAGAAATAAAGAAAATATGAAAAAAAAAAAGATGGGTGAACATTTTAATTATCTAAAAGAAGAAAAGAAGAAAATAATATAGATGTTTAAAGCAAGTCAGGTCGATGCAACAAAATCAACTTTAAGAACCACAAAATTACGAGCTTCAACTATTGGGAGTAAAAAATAAAGTAAGAAAAATATATGTGAAGCAATAACGTGAATGGAACAAAATGTGAACGTGAAGAGAGTAAAATTTTAGCGAAGAACCTAAATTCCTTTACTGATCTAACTTACTTCACGTGAGTTAATGAGAAGGGAATGAATGAGAATTGTGAAAAAAGATCATACGAGCAACAATTTCATGGGGGAAGCAGATCTCCAAATCTCTTTAAACCACCATTTTTTTCTTGAAAATGATGAAATTAACTTTTTTGGTTTTTGAATTTTATTATGCAACATTAATTAAACTTTTATTTCGTATTTTACCATGCAATTTATCTGGTTATTATTGTCAAATTTTAATATTATCTTTCCTATTTATATTACATCTTTATTTTATTTTACATTTAAATATTTTTATATAATTAAAAATTTAATCAACATATTATAGAGTTTATTTATTTATTTTTTAAATTTGGTCGCTATTAATATCTACTAATCAATTAATAGAAGTATAACATGAAGTTTAACCCTACTAAATGTCAGTTTGGAGTCAAAGCCGGAAAATTCTTGGGTTATCTCGTCACGAAGAGGGAGATCGAGCCTACCCAAATTAAATCAGGCCAATCTTAAATACCCAAAACAAGAAGGATGTGCAGAAGCTTACTGGTAAGTTAGCGACGTTAACCAGTTTCATCCCTAAAGCCTCAGAAAGATTCCAACAATTCTTCGACACTTTGAAGAAATCTAAAGAGTTCGAGTGGACCAAAAAATGCAGAAAAGCCCTGGCAGACATCAAGGATTTCTTGACCAGCTCCCACTCTTGGCAAAACCAGAAGATGGCAAAAAACTGTACTTATACCTAGCACATTCGGACATCATAGTAAGTGTTGTCCTAATCAAAGAAATTGGGGGGAAACAACAGCCAGTGTACTTTGCAAGAAAAACTCTGACGTTGGCAGAAATTAGATACTCACTCTGGAAAAGCCATTCTAAGTCTTGTATTCGTTGCAAAAAAACTTTGGGCATACTTTCAGGGACATTCGATTGTGGTATTCACATCGCTACCCTAGAGGAGCGCAATCCACTCCCGTGACAAGTCTGGAAGACTGATGAAATGGGTCTTAGAGCTCAGCGAGCATGATATATCATTTTAAGGGAAAAAGACGATCAAGTCACAAGCACGGGCGGATTTCATGGAAGATTTCGAAGACGCCCCTCAAACGGCCAAAATCTACCAATTGATAACCCTTTCAACCGAAGAATGGATACTTGAAGTGGACGGAGCCAGCAGGCAAAGTGGCAGCGGCCTAGGTGTATGTCTCCAACTCCCAAACTTTCCGCCAATACTTCAGGCCATCCGATGCAAATTCCTAGCCACCAACAATGAAGCTGAATATGAGGCCCTGACAGTAGGACTTAGAGTGGCCAAAGAAAGCGGAGCGCACAACCTCACAGTCAAATGCGACTCCCAACTGGTCGTAAATCAAATTAATCGAACGTACCAAGCTAGAAACGAGAAAATGGCCAAGTACCTAAAAATAGCTAGGGAGTTCATGAAACGCTTCCAAAAGGCTGAAATAAAGCAGATTCCTAGAGAAGAAAACAAAAGAGCATACGCCATGGCCAACCTGGGGGCATCAATGCATCGAGACAAGCTAAGGGGACCAATCGTATACGCCATCCTCCCAAAAACGGCCATCGAGTGCGAAGAAGCAATGGGCGTAGAATAAAGTGATTGGAGAATCCCCATCCTAAATTACATTAACCATAGATACGTGCCCGAAGACAGGGCTTAAGCTAGAAAATTGAGAGCACAAGCTGCCAGATTTTGAATATCGGGAACATACTTTTCAAACGATCAATAAGTGGTCCCTTCTTAAATTGCATCTCCCCCAGGAGGCAGTCCTGGTATTAAAAGTACTACACAATGGGCCAGCCGGGAACCACTCTAAAGGAAGAAGTTTGGCTTTTAGGGCTCACACGGCCGGATACTACTGGTCAATTATGAGAACAGATGTAACCGAACTAGTAAAGAAACGTGACAAGTGTCAAAGGCACGCCAACAATTCAAACCTCCCTGCCGTAACTTTGCACAACATCACCTCTCCATGGCCATTTGAGAAATGGGGGATGGACATCATCGACCCCTTCTCGATGTCCACCCATGGGCGCAAAAGGTATATCTTAATGGTGACAGATTACTTCACTGAGTGGGTAGAGGCGGAAGCCCTAGGGAGGGTCAGAGAACAAAAGGTATAAAAGTTCCTATGGAAACAAGTAATCTGCAGATTTGGCATACCCCGATAAATCATCACTAACAATGGACCTCTATTCATAGCTTAAACTTTGAAAGACTTCTGCGGCTGAATGAACATTAAGCCAACGGGCAAGTAGAGGCCTCCAACAAAGCAATAGTCGACTCCCTGAAAAAGAAACTTGAAGGGGCTAAAGGATTATGGCCAGAAGCCCTCCCTAAAGTGCTTTGGGCATTCAGAACCACTTCGAGAACCTCAACACTACAAACACCCTTCTCAATAGTTTATGGGACTAAAGTGGTACTCCCAACTAAGATCCATCTACCCTAAGACAGGCTAAATGATCACGCCAATCAGCAATCGCCTATGAAAGAGACACTTTGGACGAAAAAAGGGAAAACGCGGAATGAAGAATCGCAGAGTATCAAATGGGCATCGCAAGATAGTACAACAAGAAACTAAAAGCCCGAGCTTTTCAACCCGGCGACTGGGTACTGAGAAGAGTCTTCTAAAGCACCAAGGAACAAACTCACAGGAACCTGGCTGCAAGTTGGGAAGGGCCATACCAAGTGGCACGAGCATCAGGGAAAGGGTTCTACAAACTACTCACCAATGAGGGGAAAGAGGTGGGGCACCTGGAACATTCACCATCTCATAAGGTATCAATTTTAGTCCAACTCATTATTTGTAAAAGCAGGCACTCTTTTCCCTACACAGGGTTTTTGACGAGGCGCCCATATTTACGCAATAAAACAGAACTCTTTTTTCTCCGTATATATATTCTCCTTACTCATAACTTTGTAAAGAACACCACAAATAAACTTCTGAGGCTACGAGGATAGACCGGGATAAACTCAGAAGGCTACTAGCGAAAAAAGACAGACGCCACGGATAAACTCCTAAGGCTACGGGGATATACCCAGATAAACTAAGGAGGCTACGGGCAAAAATTCTCCATAAAGATGCCATAGATAAACTCTTAAAGTTACGGGGATAGACCCAAATAAACTCAGGAGGTTACGAGCAAAAATTCTCCATAAAGACGCCACAAATAAACTCTTGAGGCTACGGGGATAGACCCGGATAAACTCAAGAGGCTACGGGAGAAAATTCTCCATAAGAACACCACAGATAAACTTCTGAGACTACGGGGATAGGCTCAGATAAACTGAGGAGGCTACGGGCGAAACTTCTCCATAAAAATGCTATGGATTAACTTCTGAGGCTACGTGGATAGACCTAGATAAACTGAGGAGGCTACGAGCGAAAATTCTCCATAAAGATGCCACGAATTAACTCCTGAGGCTATAGGGATAGACCTGGATAAACTCCTGAGGCTATGGGGATAGATCCGGATAAACTCCTAAGGCTATGGGGATAGACTCGGATAAACTCAAGAGGCTACAGATAAAAATTCTCCATAAAGACGCCATGTATAAAATTTCGAGACTATGGAGATAGAATCGGATAAACTCAGGAGGCTATGGGCAAAAATCCTCCATACAGACGCTACAGATAAACTTCTTAGGCGACGAGATATACCCGGATAACTCAGGAGGCTACGGACAAAACTCCAAAACACAAACAAGCCATTGAAGCTACTGGGGCAGGCCTAGATAAACTCAAGTGGACACAGGCCGATAAAGCCACAAGGACACAAGCGAGCCGCTAAGGTCCCGAGAATTTGGTTGAGAAAAATCACAACATGCCCAGCATTAAAATACCCAGCAGATGAGGCTAAAGAGCAATGCCCTTTGAACAAGACTCGGCCGAAGTAGAGACCGACCCTAAAAAGTCGACCATGATGACCATTCGAAGGTGAAACTTTACGGCCAAAAATGCCAGCCTAAACAAAGATTCGATCGAGTTACCGTAACCCGAGTTGTGAGCCGATAAACATAAGTCGGGCCTAAGACAAAACCAATCCCCTCCCTGTCGGCTAAAGAGTCTGACGAGGACAAGGATTGAGGGACTGGGTCCTAGGACTATGACGACTAACCCAAAATAACGAAAAGTACAAGATAACAAAAATTTGCAGGATCGAAATAAATTTTTTTCCATTGATTAGTGCGCTTCCTGATGAGGGATTTTGCACCCCCCTCCAGAGGATGCTTACTCGTATCACCCGAAGTCGGAGGTGGCCTTGGAGTCTCCACTACAAGAGGAGCATCTGGAATATCGACAACTGAAATAGTGAGACTGAGAGGATGAGCATCATTGGCCGAGCCATCATGCTGGACTTCGGCCGAGGGAACCTCATCGTGCCCACCCCCCGGAGAAGGCCTTCTCTTGTTCATCCTGGATTTAGCGCATGATGACCCGCATGGCCACCGCCTTTTGTTCCTCAGGCTTAGACATCACGTACTTCAACAATTCTATAAACTACCAAGTTAATACTCGTTTGATAAAAATACCCCGACTAAATAAAAAAAACTTACTCGCACACGTAAAGGCCCAGAGACGATTGAGAGGTAACTCGCCCTAGAGCTTATTGTAATCACGCAACTCTGCCGGCAGCACGATGATAGCCTCACTCCTAGCGTGCGCCCATGGTGAAGACTTAAAGTTCCTCGCCCAATAGTTGGCTAAAACCAAAGGGAGAATCATTAAACATGTTCGAGAGAAACCAAAATCAAATTACGAGGAAGAATACATGAATCTCCCCAACACGGGGGGATAACCCAAATCCCTGCCTAAGCGAGTAGGACCCTTAACAAAAAAAATACTTGTCCTTCCACCGAGGCTCGTTAGACGAAAAATCTAGGATCAGAAGTTGGGCATTCGCACGAGCATTCAAAATGTAATGCCCCGTCTAAGGTTTCTCGCGCTTGACAAAGCAATAGTGAAAGAAATCTTCAGTCGAAAACTGGAGATTATGTTTCTCTTTCAATCTATCAACACATAAAAGTAGTCTAACGGTAGCTGGTACCAACTAGCTTAGGTAGATTTGACACTAGGTGCATAACTCTTTGATCAACCCCACAATGGAAAATTGGAGACCAATTTTGAAATGCCTAAGGTAAAATGGCTCCCACCCATCAGTCAAAATATCGTCTATCTTTTTTTCCTTAGGCTCAGGTAACCTGGTCTGGATCCACTCAGGGAACTTATAAGTGAGAAAGGCCGAATCTAACCCATCTATAGTCATAATACTACGAATATTATAAAAAAGATGGTAGAATGCCCTGAGGACTGTATCCGACCGGAGAGTTACGGGCCGACGAACTCTCTTCACTCGCGTCCTCTACGTTCGAAAATTCAGACGTGAGAACATTGAATATGGATGAGTCAGAAGAGTTAGTAGACATCTATATACGATAGAGAAAAAGAAAGTAGGTTAGCGGTCTTCGACCGAAGTTAGGAAATAACAGAACCATAACACACGAAAGAGGCCTGCAAAGAAGAAATAACAAGAATACAAAAAGACACGACCAAACCGATAAGTAAAAAAAAACACTAGACCAACTACAACCAGAATACACCAAAAGACAACCTCAGAGCAGCAGGCAGCAAACACAACAAAACCAAGCAACAAAAAAATCATCAAAACCAAGTAATAAACGACATCAAAACGAAGAAGATAAAGGAAACGAGAAATAATCAAGTAAAAGACTCACTTGGACTACTTCTGAGTAGTAAGGAAGATGCAACGATAAGCCAATCGAAACTAAAGGCTTTCTGGAAATCGCAAATAGCGACGAAAGCTCTGGAGGAGAGGTTTTAGAGAGAGAAAATGATGAAAAAGGCTTCAGATGGGAAGAGAAAATAGGCCCACCAAACTTTATATATGGGAGCCGCAATGATGACTCATTTGGGCACGACAGTCGAAAAGTCGTTGAAATTTAATGGCGACTAGACAAGCAAGACTGACGTGGCCCTTCGAGAAGACAAACGGACAACGAGGCGAAAGTATGGGAAGAATTTAAGGCAAAGAAGAATTGGCCGACACCTTAGTTATTTCTTGGATACATTTCGACCGAATTAACCCACCAGCATATATATTGCCACGCTCGAAAGATTCAAGCAACGGCAATGGGGGATTATTGTTGTGGAAAAGAAACCATGGACCGTCAAGGGTCAAAAGACGCCAAGAATGAAGGACTTAGACTAAAGAGCTATCTCCAACTCAAGGCGGTACAAGACTGAGATCAGCCGAAGACTTCTTGATCGAATAAAGCCCAATACATGATTCGGTCGAGAGGATACAAACTGATGGCTACCTCTTTCGGCCGAAGAACAACAAACCAAGTCCAACAAGCCCTACTCAGTAGTACCACAAGGCCCAGGCCTATCAAGCCCGATCCATCCTAGATGCAACTTCTTGAATCCAGATAGCTGAAGGAAAACCACTTCCATTCTGATAAGAAACCGAGTTTGAAGGGAGACAAGAGACCTAATCCTTATAGAAATAGAACACTAGGGCCCCCTATAAATAGAGATCATAGATAACAGATAAGGGATCCGATTTTCATTAGAGCAAAATTCTTGCGAATTGTTTCTATAAGCTTTTAGCTATTTTCAAGCAATCCTACGCTTAATATTTGGCTGTGGTTTATTTGGCACCACAATTATGTCATTAGTGGCGGTTCTTATAGTGAACCGCCACAAATAACTTTTCGATTATGGCGGTTCATGAAGTGAACCGCCACGAATAATATAATTATGGCGGTTTTTTAATATACCGCCACAATTGATGTGCCACAAAAAGCCAAAATTGTTGTAGTGCATAAAACAATGATACATGAAAGATAAATTTGAAATGTGTGAATGATATATTTGACATTTTACCACCTAATAAGTGATTATTTCATAATCACATACACCCCAAACATATACTTTATTTGATGAACATAAACATATCAAACAATTACATTTAACACTATGTTTGAATTGAGTGCACTGTGGTTTATTAAAATATGGTAGTGTATGATAGATGTATGGTTATCATTAATTAAAATAGGTAAGATATGGTATGTGCATGATTATGGTACATTGATATTTTTTTCACATTTGAAAAATGTTGTATAGTTCATAATATACAGTACAATGTTGAGTTGTTTTTTGTAGGAAAAAAAAAGTACCATACACCACCACTGATTTGGATATTCAAACATCTGACTCAAAATATTCATTTTAAACAATAAAAATGAATATTACCCTATCCTCTGAAAATAGAAACAAATAAAAATATTAATCTATCATCATCCTAAAAATAAAAACAAATAATAGTAATCTCTGATCAAATATAATGTACAAATGATGTAATTCTTTTATGATCTATTTTAAAATATTTATATTTTCATCTTTAATAAAAATTTAAATAATTTTATATTTTTTTAAAAAAATACGTGTATATATATATTAATTTTTAATAAATTTTATAAAAGTATAAAGTAAATTGTATTTTCATTGGAAATCTTAACACTATTAAAAAATTAAAATAGTCACATATAAAAACAATATAAGAAAGTATATGGAATCTCCCGAAATAAAAAGAATAATATAGATAAATGAAATGTAATAAAAAAGAAAATAAAATGTTATAGAAAACAACTTCATTGGCTGTGTTTGGTCCGAATAGAGTTTTCTAAAAGTTATAGTGTTGCTGAATTTTTTTAAAATTTTTTATCTTTAAAGAGTTTAACCTTTTCTAAATAGCATTTAATATGGGGTGTCTTAATTAGTATTTTTATTAAATACCTTTGGGTAAATTAGTGTTTTAATTATCTAATTATGTTTAAATATATGACTTTAGAATAAAATTATTATTATTTTAATAAATAATAAAAGTAAATCATATATTTATAAAAATCAATATTTTACATAAATAATAAATATTTAATTTATTGAAACCAAAATTAAAATATTTTTCTATAAAATAATTTAATAAAAAATAATTTTAAAAAATATGAATAAATTTTTTTTTAATTTTCTTTAATAAAACTTTAAAAACAAAATCTAACAATTAAATTATAAACAACCACCAAACACACCAATTAAATGGTATTAGAATTTTAAATGAATTAAAACACTACTCTCCTAGAAACACTTCTACCAAACCATAGCCTATATAATAAACACTTTAAATTATTAAAACCCAGTACTATCCACCAGATCTACTACCTTCTGAAACCACAACGGTCTTCTGCTGCCTCCTCCATCATCATTCTAAAAAGTTAAAAACTCACCAGATCCACCTTCAAATCCATGGCTTTCCCTACCGCCTTCGCTCTCTTCTATTCAATTTTCTCTCTATCAATCCAACTCCTCCTCGCCCAAACCAACGCTGGACGCGGCGTCGCAGTTGCAACCCAGCTCTGGTGCGTAGCGAAGAACAACGCGGAGGACTCTAAACTTCAAGGGGCGTTAGATTGGGCGTGTGGGTCCGGTGGTGCCGACTGCAAACCCATCCAGCAAGGCGGTCCCTGTTACGATCCCGCCGACATTCAGAGAACGGCGTCGTATGCCTTCAATGACTATTTTCTAAAGCACGGCATGACTGATGATAGCTGCTCTTTCGATAACACTGCTGCTGTCACTTCTTTGAACCCTAGTTTTGGTAATTGTAAATTCCCACCAGGCGTGTCGACGGGTAATGGAAGTATTTCGGGGTCAACTACGGCGGCGATGGGCTCGGTTAGCTCGGATTTCGGCGGCTGTGGCTGTCGGAAGATTCCTGGCTTTTGGTTTTCGATTTCGGTTATTGTATCAGTTTTTTTCCTTGCCGGGAAATTAGGACATTGAAATGGTAATTAATTGCATGATTAATTGAAGTAGAAGGTTCTGGTTAATGTGTTCAAGTAATGCTCTCGTGATCGAGTTATTATGTTTCATTTTTGTTGTAGTATTTATTAATTTTGTAGAATGTTAAATAGGGAATTTTTCATTTATTGGGGCAGCTTATAATTGCGCCATCCCTCAATTTGTTTTGGCGGTTTAGAAATATGATTCGGATAACCTGTTATACATATTTAAGCACACACCAGAGAAAGGAAACAAAAATGATCACTATTGAATACATTGTTCGGAAAATGGGTAAATTTTGTTAAGTTATCACGTTTGAAACTTACTTAGCTATAATAATTGAGGCAATTTTCAGCCCTTGAGGATTTTTTTCGGGTGAGTTAGAACTTTTTAGCATGGTATCAGAGCCCTAGCAGCTTAGTAAACTTTACCATAAACTTATTTCCTTCTTCGATTCCCGATCCATCTCTTTACACCGATTCTAGCAAACTTTGCCATAAACTTATTTCCTTCTTCGATTCTCGATCCATCTCTTTCCACCGATTCTTTCATACACCAGTGTGTTGTTGATTGATTCACTATGTCAGACATAAAAGGAAACTATGATCTGTTCCTGGACATTGAGAACCATAGATTCAAAAATAACATTGACGATTCCTTATCATGATGAAGCCAAACTGTTTTGGGATTACTTGAATAAACCATACCGTGCGAAAATTGCTGACTGTAAACAGACTAAATCCATATCGCTTGAGGACTACTACAATAAGCTAATGGGTTTGTACGGCGATCTACAAAGGCTTAAGCCTTTGCATAATTGTGAATATGAAATAAGCACCTGCAATGTGGTAATAAAGTTCGCTGATGACCGAGAGGAGGAAAATTTCATCAATTTTTAATTGGTGTGGATGATGACCTCTATGAAATAGTCCGATCGAATTTACTATATCGAGTTCCGGCACCTTCATTAGATGATGCATATCTCACCCCTGTTCAAGAAGTGAGCTCTCGGGGTATTGCTCGAGGAAAAGTAGAAAATGAGGACATTCATGCCTTTACGTTGCAAGCTGATCTGTCTAAGAGCCATTTTGATCGTCCTGACAAATTTAAACTTTTTTGTTCTCACTGTAAACAGTCACGTTATGAGGTTAGCGGCTGTTTTAAGCTTCATGGCTACCCAGATTGGTGGGAAGATCGAAAGCGACGTGACCGTAATAACAATACTGGAGCGGCTTCTCGAGGGGGTGGTGCTACAATTAAAGCAAATGTGGTAGTGGGCAGCAGCTGAAGTCCCGATACTGGCATCTTTGATAATATAGTGTTAAAGGAAGCTGAAAATACATCCTTGGCAAACTTAAAACCCGAGTAGGACCAAATCTTACTCAATATGATCAGTAATCAGCAACAGGTTCAGATGACAGGTAAGTCTTCTACAACTTCTTGGATAATAGATTCTGGAGCCCTCATCATGTGACCGGAAATATATCTTTTATGACGGACATTCGAGAAATTGACCCATGTCTAGTCGGTTTGCCTAATGGACACCAAACCATTGCAACCAAGAAAGGACGAGTTATTCTCACTGATGGAATAACCCTTGATCATGTCTTACTTGTGCCTAAATTACATTGCAATTTAAATTCAGTGTCGCAATTAATTGATAATTCTTATTGTTTTGTCCGATTCACAGACTCTTTATGTGCTATACAGGACCAACGTACGAGGAGCCTGATTGGAGCCCGTGAACGGAAAGAGGGACTCTAATATTTTCGAGGGATTCCTATAGTATGTGCAGTGACAGACTCGGGATTATCATCATTTGAGATATGGCATCGACGACTGGGACATCCATCTGATAGAGTTCTCAAGTTAGTTCCTGCAATTCAAAATAGTGCTGGTAAAAAGAAATTAAATAAAACATGTGTGGTTTGTCCTCAAGCTAAACAAACTCGTGACAGTTTTCCAGTTAGTGATAGTAAAGCTAGTCGTGTATTTGAACTTATACATTACGATTTGTGGGGGCCTAATAAAATACCCTCGTCTAGTGGAGCACACTATTTTTTGACATTGGTGGATGATTTTTCTAGAGCAGTTTGGGTTTACTTATTGCATTCTAAAACTAAGGTATATAAAGTATTTTGTTCATTTTTCCATAATTGAACGACAATTTGAAACCAAAGTCAAAATTGTACGTAGTGACAATGGAACTGAATTTAAATGCATGTTGAATTATTTTGATGATGATGACATAATCTTTCAATCTTCTTGTGTTGGGACACCTCAACAAAATAGAAGGATAGAGCGTAAACATCAACATATACTTAATGTGGGTCGTGCATTAATGTATCAAGGAAATCTACCGATTATTTTTTGGAGTGAATGTATTCTCAGTGCTGTGCATTTGATAAATTGTACTCCCTCTGACTTATTACAAAATAAAACACCATTTGAAGTTCTTTTTGGTAAAGTACCTGATTTTGAACATCTTCGAATATTTGGTTGTCTTTACTTTGCATACAACCAAAAATCCAAAGGTAATAAGTTTGCCCCTAGAAGTCGAAAGTGTGATTTATTGGCTATCCTAATGGCAAAAAGGGGTAGAAATTGTATGATTTACAAACAGGTGAAACATTTGTGTCCTGGGATGTTAAGTTTTATGAGAATGAATTTCCCTTTAAAGATAGACAGAGCATTATTGACAATGACAATCTTCCGGACTCTTCTGATAATGTCGGGGTAGATGCGGCTTTCTTAGATGATTTGGAGTCTGTTTTGGATGAAAAATCTATTGGGGAAATTATTGGTACCACACAACAAGGTAATGAAGAACCTACTTTGGTAATGCCCATTGATTCTTTGGTAAATTCGGCACCGTCCACCAACTCGAAGCCACCTGATAGTGGTGAGCAGTTGGCCAACGAAGTATCTACAGAGTTAGGTCGTGGTTTGCGTGAGAAACGACCTTCATGTTTGCTTAGAGATTGTCACAAATACAATTCGGAAATGATTCTCTCTCAAAGTTCATCGACCCCTACTTGTTCCTCAGGTACTCCTTATTTTATAGCACATTTTGTGAATTGCGATAAATTCTTTATGCGACACGATTGTTTTCTTGCAGCCATAACTGCAGGACTTGAACCTCATAATTTTAGTGAGGTCATGAAAGATATTAGTTGGAGGGAGGTGATGCAACAGGAAATACGAGCCCTGGAGGATAATAAGACTTAGGTTATAGAGACATTACCCCCGGAAAGAAGTCACTAGGATGCAAATGGGTATATAAAATCAATTATCGTTCGGATGGTACAATCGAACGTTTTAAAGCGCGTCTTGTTGTTTTTGGAAACCACAAAGTTGAAGGGATTGATTATAATGAGACTTTTGCTCCAGTTGCGAAGATGGTTACAGCCGTGGTCGGTGCCAAAAATTGGGAATTACATTAGATGGATGTACATAATGTTTTCATTCATGGTGACTTGGTTAAGGAAGTTTATATGCGGTTGCCTCCTGATTTTACAGTTCAGACACCCGGAACAGTATGTCGGCTAAAGAAGACTTTGTATGGTCTAAAACAAGCTCCGAGATGTTGGTTTGCTAAATTAGCTGCTTCTTTGAAGAAATATGGTTTTGTTCAGTCATACTCTGATTATTCTCTCTTTACTCTCAGACAAGGACAGGTGCAAATCAACGTTCTTATTTATGTTGATGATCTTAGCATATCAGCTAATGATTCATCTTCTATTGTCTTCTTTAAGAGGTATTTGGGGGAATGCTTTCACATGAAGGATTTACGTGTTTTAAAATACTTCCTTGGAGTTGAAGTAGCTCGTAGTCCAGATGGTATTTTTTTGTGTCAACGAAAATACACTCTTGATATTATTGCTCAGACAGGTCTTTTGGGGGGCTAAACCTGCCGATTTTCCTATTGAGCAAAATCATACTCTGGCTCTTGCTCAGGGTGTATTGCTTAGTGACCCAGGAAAATATAGACATCTTGTTGGTCGCCTTATTTATTTGTCATTTACTCGACCTTATTTAGTATATACAGTCCATATCTTGTCTCAATTTATGCAAGAACCTCGCCAAGAGCACTGGGATGCAACAATATGTACGGTGTGATATTTAAAAGGGTTTCTGGGTCAAGGAATTCTTCTACTGTCAAATTGTGATTTATCCTTGACTGAGTGGTGTGACTCAGATTGGGCTAGTTGTCCGATAACTCGACGATCTCTCACAAGCTGGCTTGTATTTCTTGGATGCTCACCTATTTCTTAAAAAACCAAGAAGCAACATACTGTATCTCGTTCATCAGCAAAGGCCGAATATCGCTTCATGGCTGCAATCACATCTGAGTTGAAATGGCTTAAAACATTGCTTCTGAGTTTAGGGGTTAATTATCCTCGAGCTATGACTTTATTCTGTGATAGTAAGTCTGCCTTACATATTGATCAGAATCCCATGTTTCATGATCGCACCAAACATATTAAAGTAGACTGTCACTATATTCGAGATGCTATAAAGGAAGATCTCATTACTACCTCACATGTATCTACAAATGAACAACTTGCTGACATTTTCACCAAAGCATTAGGTAAGCGCAAATTTATGCATTTACTTGGCAAGTTGGGCATTTGTGACCTGCATGCTCCAACTTGAGGGAGGATACTACGACATATATTCTTGAAATATTCTTTGCTCTTAAATGTAATTGATTGTAATTTCGTAATTCGTGACATACATAAAGAAATATTATATTTATGCCATTAATTGCATTTAATTCCTATATTTTAAATCGTGTATATATGTTTGAGATTTGTGAAATAAAGCAACAAGACATACTCATATTACAAATCTTATCATGGTATCAGACGTGGCCTGGGTGTGTATGGATGGATGGGCCTTATTATGGGCCGCCCTGTGAGTAACCCGTTGGCTCCACGCCCGTATGTTGGGCGTGAGAGGGGCGTGTGAAATCCCACATTGCTTAGCTAAAGAGCTAATAGCTTTTATATAATGATTGAGACAATCCTCACCCCTTGAGGGCTCTTTTGGGGTGAGTTAGGCCTTCTTAACAAAAATTGTATTTATATTGATACAAGCAGACCTCTACCTGACTAACGCTAGCTGTTTAACAACTAATCTTATATTAATTAACACCACTCATCTGACAAACCTTGTATAAGAAGACCAATTGGGACCAATAGGTTGTTTTACCATGAATTGTAAGACTCAAACCTTGTAAAGGAAGACCAATTGGGACCAATAGGTTGTTTTACCATGAAGTGTAAGACCCAACTTGCACACATACATGGGATGAATGAAGTCTGCCTTATATTGGTTTCTAACTAAAGTGCTTTGTACGGGATTCGCACTAATATGAAGAGTAGGTTGTGAATCCCAAAACAATGAAATTGGAAAAGTTTGATTCATATGGAAATCATTAAGTAAATAAGAGATCCATTGCAAATCACAAGTTATTGTAGCCAATGTCCTATACTCAGCTTTTGCAGAGCTTCAAGAGACTGTTAATTGCTTCTTTGTCTTCCAAGAAATAAGTGAGGAACTAAGGTAAATACAATAGCCAGTGAGTGATCTTCTTGTATAAACACACGATGCCCAATCTGCACCACTATAACCAATTAGTTTAAGTTCTGTATTAGCAGGATAGAAAAGAGCATAATGTAGAGTTCCTCTAAGATATTTCAATATATGGAGGACTGTATTCCTGTGAGCATTAGAAGGTGAATTCATGAATTGACTCAAGGTTTGTGTAGCGTGAGTGAGATCTAGCCTTGTAAAACCTAGATATAATAGAAGCCCTTAAACTTTCTGTACATTTCTGGGTTGTCCAACAATGTTTGATCTTTTGTTGACAATTTGCAGTGCACTAGAAGAAGAGTGGTTGTTGGTTTACAATATATTAATCCTACATCAGTTAAGAGATCTACAACATACTTGTGTTGGTTTACAAGTATGACAGTTTCAGACCTGGCAATATCAAGACCAAGAAAGTATTTTATTATTCCTATATCCTTGATGGTAAACTTGTGATGAAGAGATTTTTTGACAACATCAATTTTGTCCATGGACGATCCCATAATAAACAAATCATCGACATAGACTAAGACAACCATGAAAAATAAATCTGCACCTTTTGTAAATAGACAATGGACATTGGATGACTGTTGAAAACCAATGGAATGCAAGTGAGATGTTAGCTCACAATTCCATTCTCGGCTTGCTTTTGTAAGTCCATACATGGACTTGTTCAATCTACAGACCTTGTTGGTGGGAACATTATACCTTTTAGGTGGTCTTATATAGATCTCTTCTTTTAATGTGCTATGTAAAAAAGCATTATTAAAGTCTAGTTGCTCTATAAGCCATCATTTTGTTGTTGCAATTGCGAGAAATATTCTCGTTGTTACCACCTTTGCAACTGGTGAGAAAGAATCATAACAGTCAATACCTTCCACTTGGTTATACCCCTTACCACCAGACTTGTCTTGTATCTGTCAATGACTCCATCAAGTTTTAACTTAATTTTGTAAATCCATTTGCACCCTATTGACTTTTTACATATAGGTAGATTAATAAGCTCCCAAGTATGGTTTGATTTGAGAGCTTTTATTTCATTTAGCATGGATTTTTGCCATTCAACATGGTCTTTTGCCTAAGTGTAGGTGTTTGGTTATTGTAAGTGATTTTGGTTAAAAAACGATTGTGTGACTTAGAGTAGGATGCACAATTAGATGACTTGCAAGTTATACCTATAATAACATTTGGAAAATCAAAAGAAGTTGTAACATTAAGAGCAAAATCAGAGAGCCAAGCCAGTAGTTTTCTTTTCCTAGTACTTTTTCTAGTGGAAGTAGAAGAGATGTCTTGTTCATGTTTAACAGAGGTTAAATTAATGACAGGTTCATTTATTGTTTGTTGATCTGGCAAAGAAGTATAAAGAATTTTTTCAATGTTGGAAAACTAGAAACATTGTTCGCTAAGGCAGTAAAAGACACCTTAGTAGAAAATGAATCACTAGCAAATCTCTTTATCCATATTTAATGTATATAAGCTTCTTTCCAAGATTCCACATGCCATTACCTGTTCAGTTTGAAGGTCCTGTACCTCAAAAAACAAGGGATGAAATATGCATTTAATTATGTTTTGTTTGGTCAGCTAATGGACAGATAATAGATTAAAATGAAAGTTGGGTATGTAAAAGCCAATGTGTAGTGTAAAACCAGTGAACAATGTGATGGTTTCAGCTTTGGTCACTATCAGATTAATGCCATTTGGTAGAATGATTAAATAGGGCTTTTCAAAGTCATGTATGCTATCAAATAAGTTTAGGTTTCCACGTATGTGAGTAGAGACACCTGCGTCAACTATCCAAGAATCCATGCTAAAAGAATTATAAATACTTAAAGCAAAACTAGAATTGATATCTCCAGAGTCAAGGAGATAAACCATATTCATGAAACTGGGATTGTTTGAACTCATGAATTTTGCTATTTCCTTTTGCATCATATTTGCCATATTAGGTGAGCCTTCATCAATAGTCATGACATCACTTACATTCTTGTCAATAGCATCTATAATAGTAGAGTTCACAAAGGTTTTGGGAGCATTACTTCTCTCGTCTTTTAGTATTTTATACCAATCAAGATACTCATGGATCTTGAAACAAATGTCCATTGTCTGTCCCATTCCACCGCAGTAAGAGCATTTTTTATCACCTTTTTTTCTTCCTTCCTCCCATTTTCAATACTGTTTCTTTCTGCAAGTAACTTACCACTAGGCTGTTGATTAACAAACACTACTATAGCTATATTATCTCCAGCAATAACAACTTGTATGTCCATTTGTTGCTCAATTCTCAAGATCATTGAATATGCCTTTTTTTTTGCAGATGGTAATGGCTCCATAACTAATATTTGGTTCCTTACATGTTCAAAACGACCATGAATTCCAATAAGAAACAGAATCAAATGGCCTGAGAACATTATGTCTGTCATTTCATTTGTAGCTCCACATGTACATCCATTGCAGTTGCATTGTGGATTTGGTAACAAACATAATAGCTCATCCCACAACCTTTTTAATTTTGTGCAGTATGAAGCTACACTCATGTTTCATTGGCTAATAGAAGTTATTCCTCGTTGTAGCTGATAAACCAAAGGCCCATTTGATTCACAACACACTCTTTTAATTCATTCCACAACTCTATAGCTGAACCGACAAACAAAAATGCTTCCACAATGTCCTTAGAGATAGAGTTCAAGACCCATGATGTGACCATATAGTTTACCATCTTCCATTGTTCTAAATCCTCATATCTAGGGCTAGGTTAAACACAACTTCCTTCTATGAATCCCAACTTAGATTTAGCTCCTAATGCTATTCTAACAGCTCTAACCTAGAGTTATAATTAGTTCCAGTTAGAATTATAGAAACAAGACTCATACCTGGATGATCATAATTTTGCAAGTGTGAAGGATCTCCACTATAGTAGATCTTTGTCGTAGCTGATTTGGTTTGTTCATCTTTCATTATAAGTGTTGAAAAACTAAGTAGATCTAAACTTGTAATATGTTGTTATATGATTTTGATAGCAATAGAGCAGTTGTTAACCAGTAACAAGTTTTTGAGATCTAATTCTTAATGAGCAGACCTTGATAATCTAAAGCAATGTCAAGAACCTTTGCTTCGATACCATGTTAAGTTCTCATGTTTGAAAACTGATATAAAACTGGATCTATATTGATAGGGGCAGAACACTGCTATTTATACAACTCCACAAATATTACCTAACTGATTAACAATTAATCCGATATTAACTAACACCACTGTAAACATATTTATAAGATAAAACTCTTATAATAGGCCTCATCTAACAATCCTTGCAAAGGAAGACTAATTGGGGACCAATGGGTTGTTTTACCATGAAGTGTAAGTGGCCCACATGAAGTGAAAATCACTGTACATGGCATCTAGGACGAAATTGAGTAAAATAAAAGAACAAAAAAATATAAATAATAAATTATTTGACCTCTCTTGTTGCAAACTATATGTATTTTTTTTTTCTAATGACATTGAAATTACATGAACTTTTGAAAATTGGCACCTGCAACTCAGTTTTCAACTTTTGGGACATCACTGATGTGAGGTTTTGTAAATATAGCATCAAGCTTAACACCGTTAGGTGAGATACTGTAGCAAGTTAAATTTCTTTTTAAAAATATCTAATTCTATCAATTTGCCCTCTTCATACCTGATATTGCCTTCAATATCAACTAATAAGTGATGATATAGAGTTATAATAAACACACACTAGATTACAACCTAACTTTCAAATATTTCTAATCGTTACAATTTATTTATAATTTTCTTACAACATGACCGTTGTCAAGATGTCTATATAAGACTTGGAAGCACTTCCTTCTCCAGAACTCACTGCCTTTATCTGCTTTTTCTTCTTTTTTTAACTTTTTTTTTTAATTTGTGGGAAAATTTTGTTTTGCCGGTAAGTTTTAGTACTTAATTTAACAATTTTTTCAAGTAATTTTCCATATTTTGTGAAGCACAAAAAAAGTCTGATCGTAGTAGTTAAATTGACGGAGGAATTATAAAATTCCAAAATAGATGTTGTAAATGCAATCGAAAAGCAGCAATTCAAAATTTAAAATCTTCAGACAATCTGCAAAAGTTGTTCTACATATGTGATCAACAACCTCCAAAACAATGGTGTAATTTTTTTCAGTTATGGGAACCCAGACAAGAAGATATCAACTTGAATGAAACAGAGGTTCTTTCAGAATATTCTTCGACAAAGAGTGTATCTACAATAAGTTATGACGAGATGGGATAGATAACTCCTCCCAATATCTTTCAACAAAGATTGATCATATTGAATTCAATATCTTAAGAATGAAGGGTCAAATCCACTTTCAAAATATATGCATAATTGCGTTCATTGAAATCTGATTTTTAATGGTTCTACCTGGGAACAAAAATTAGGAAATATTATTCTATTGTGAAAAACTTATGAAAGCAGCTATAGCCAAATTTTTTTTTATCCGCAATAATCAGAAAATGAAATTGGCAGATTTATGAGCAATCTAACAGGTTAGGAAATCCATTAATATCCCATTGTATCTTAATAGTTATTCAAAACAAAAATGAATATTATTATAGAATAACTACACTAAAATAACATTTAAAAATCCAACAATTGCACCAAAGACTATAGTTCAAAATCCAATATATAATATAGTTAAATTTTTGTTGTTGTCATCGTCTCTAAATATGAAAAATATGAAACAAGTCATAATTGTAATATAAGTTTGGGATAATATTCATAATATAGATTTTAAGGTGACCTCTGTTAGTTGTTTAGAGCATAAATATGAGCATTTATTAACATCAAAAGTATATTGTCCTGCCAAAAAATACTTAGCTTCACTAATATTTTCACATCCTTATAAATCAACTGAACAGTCAATGCTCTATACAAACAAAAAGCATCAGAAGAAGATGCCGACAAAAATCATAATACTTACTACTAATAAGAGTAGATAATTATAATCCTCTTAGAAACCACAGATAACATCATTAATTCAGGGAAGGAGACCAGTCGAGGTCCAAGCTTGCTACAGTTTTTGGAAAAAAAAAAAAGGAAATCTAGTTTAGTGTTATATTAGTAACAATAGTATGTTACACAACATAGAATGCGAGCAAAACAGATATCAAGTAGATGTTTTCTTTTTACAATGTTGCAGTAAAATCATTTAAATTGTAGCCTAATAAATAACATCTACTTGGATTTGATCGCCCATTATTATGATGGAATGAAGCTACACTAGAAAACATAGGAGCCATTCACGTTCTAGGCTGCGAAGTTGGACTATTCATCAGTGTTACTTCTGGTTGTGGAGATGTGACATTCAATTGCACTCGAGAAGGCTCTACAATATACTTTCCTTTATTCCGTCCATTGTTTCCATAAGATTTATCATGATTCTCATTAATTTTGCAGGTCTTTCACTCGCTATGGCATTAGAGACAGTGGGGCATTTTTTTTCTTGTTCATCTTTTTTGTTTGATGTGCAGCCAACATGTAAACATCAAATATAACTAGATATCCTATTTTTTACGATAGTTAACAAGGTTTTGATTGTATATAAGATTTTTCATCCAATGAGGCTACTTCTTACCTCAAACCTGCTTAGTTTGAAGAACCTTGTCCCCTTTTATGTTGATCTACCTTCCATATTAGCAACATTGCCTTGTAAAGTAAAAAAGAAAAAAAAAAAGAGAAAAAAAGAGACAATTTACTTAAAATACAAGTAACATAACTATCATAACAAAGACTCTTGTGAAAATTGTTCATATATAAAATCCTGAATGTAACAAAATAAGTTCAATGACAATGAACATAGAGCACATGCAAAATTTTCTTGAATAATGCGAGTATCTTGATTTTCCTTCCTGCTAACTGGTTTCTTTATAGAGCTACAACACCTAACACTGTGACCAATCATCTTGCACCGAGAACAACAACCCTTACCACTCCATTTTAGTTTTTATGGCCCTTCATCAATTGGATCTCTACGCAGTTTTTTTTAGGTCTGTCAGGTTTGCATTTAATGATAGGTGTAACAATTTTTTATATTTGCCTTTTTGAACAAGGAATCTGGAATTGGATGGATTTTCCTTATCATTACTGTTGTGGTAAGGTAGTCGTTCACCCAATCTGTTGGATTTCACCTAGTGGTCTTTAACACAGCCATCGCATGCTTGCAAGGTAAACTAGAAATGGCCCATTCATGGCAATCACAAGTCTTTAAGTTAATATTCACAATTTTATAGTTTCTTCCGTCCTTAACTTCAAACTCACTTTCCGCTAAACACAATAATGTGATATATCTTGACTTCTCATTAATTGATTCTAAATTGGAGATCACATTTGGAGCCACTCATCTTAGGAGCGAGGCAAATTCTAATCTTTTCTTCATCAGGTTCATTAGGTTCATCACTAGGTTACTATATGCATTTTGGTCATAATCCTGATTAGCCTTCATTGCTTCATTAAAATGAGCAACATTGCTGCTCTTTACAGCCAGTCAAACCTTTTCATCTAAACATTGCTTAGACAATTAATCAACTTATCCATAAAAACATCTGCTTATAATTAAACCAATATAAGCTAGACATTTCACGCATACCAAAATTATACCCATTCCATGGCCAATTAATCATAAACATAAATTAATCCTCAATACAAAATAATAAACTATTGAAACAAATAATGCGTAATAAGTAGCTACACGAAAATTCTGAACATTACATGGAAAAGTATCATAAACCACAAATAATGACTCAAGACAAAGAATCCTCAACATAAAATTATAACCAGTTGAACATAAATATATTCATCATGGAGTTTTGCCAAAATTTTAAAAATTCCAAGAAAAATTAATCTTCAATGGAAAAATTAATCCTCAACATGGACAATTAATCACCTACATATTCGATGAAATAAACAAATGTATAAACCTTAAAAAAAAATATTATTTGAAAACATGAATTTAATCATGTACATTTATCGGGCAAATTACTAACATGCAATGCAACCTGGGCATTTTCTCAATATATTTGCAATTACATGTCTGACACAAAAAGGGATTGAAGCGTCTGACCATTCCTTTCGCAGAGCCTTTTGTATGCCCTTTAGTTAATTATTCATAACTGTGAGGCGACACATTTCATCATCACTTTCCAAACAGATAAACTAGTCAAATACTATAGAATATATTACTAATAGAAATTAATTATGTAATTAGACTCACTAAAGACTAACCTATATATTCTTCTAGAATTTGAAGGAACCAACCCAACTCTATTTATTTTCAGACTTAACAACTCCAAATGCGACTGGAAAAATACCTGAATTGGTGTCCATTGAAGTTGCATTCAATAATACTCCTTCATACTTACCCTTTAAATGACACTCATCAAGTCCCAAAAATGGACGACAATCCTATAGTAAACCAACTTTCTATTTGACAAAATTAACGTAAAACCTTTGAAATCGTGATGGGGCATTGATTGCTGGTGCTAGGTACTGCAGAACTGCTATTGATCCTAGATCTATCTTTCTCACCAAATACAGCTTGTCATAGCTCTCATCAAATTCAATCCAATCAAGTTTCAAGGCTTTCTTGTGCGCACGGTATAGAGTCCAAACACTAACACTTATACCAAATTTTTCTTTTAATTACTTTCTCATGGTTGCTGTCTCAATCCTAGGGTTATTTTAATCATCCTAGCTAATTTTTCAGTAACCCATCCAGCATCTGCTTCCATATTCCAATGGAGTTTTTGGCACTCATGAATGTTACAATAAATTATACTTGGAACCCTACTCCACTTATTGGAGGACTGGCTATTATTTTCCAAAGACAACCAATTATTTTACATTTCACCTTGAACCTAGTGAGATAATTTTTCAATATTTAAATCTCGAACCCTTCTTGTATTAAAAAAATCCTTTTAAACTCTCAAGAAGTGTTTCTTTGTGTCGAAGATATGACCAATTTGCAGTCGGATAGTTCCATCTTCCGGCTCCGAGAACACAATTCCATTAATTGGGTCAACATGATCATATTCATCATCTGATTTACCATTCGAAGGAGGTGGAAGATTTGGATCACCTCTATAAGTTGTTGGATCACTAACGTCGATATTTGATTCAATAGGCTTATTTTGTTGACTAAGTTCATTTGAAGAGTTGTTGATTTGTCCATCCTCACTACCATACTACCAATCTAATATTGAATCCGATTCATAGTCATTTCGACCATTGTCAACCCAATCCTCATCATTCGAATCACTCATTTCACTATAGTATTCATCAATCTCTAAGTTAGGACAGTCAATTTTCTCAATGCGTACTTCAGCTTGATCTGTATCCCATTCAACTTGTTTTGTCCCTTCATCAACTTCTACAGTATCTTTATTTAATTGATCCGACCCATCATCAGATTCTTTCGGTTCTTTTTCCATCTCATCTGGCCCAAGTTCACCTTCTTTCGGATTTTCCTCCATTCGTTCTATCCCATGATCAGCTTCTTCTGCATCTTCTTCCATTTCAAGTTCTCCAAGATCTTCTTCTAATAGGCTAGTATTAGGACCTATTAATTCAACTTCACCTCTTGTGGGTGCCCCATCACCTTACGCAAGTGTAGCTTAGTCTTTTTTTCTCACAACATCTTCTCCAACCAAACAATTGTGCCTAGCATTTAATTCATCAAGTAATTCATCTTCTCTAGTCATATGAGCTTGATCTTATTGAAACTGAACTGGTAGAACCGATAATACTGGTTCTACATTACTTGAAATGTGATCTACTACCTCTGCAAGTTGTTCATTATCTTTAGAAGGATTTCGCTCGACACCACCTCCATAGTCTGGTATTGTTCGGCTATCACTGGTTCTACCTTTATGAATTACTTGATTAACACCAACTAATATTGTATTATCTGCCTCTTTTGTGCCAAGTCGATTAAAAATACCATTCACGTGCAATGTGGTGACATCTCTGTGTGGAAATGCTCGACTCATATGAATTGAATCGAGTGGAAGTGGTTCCATTAACATGAATATATTATTGATCCCGTGACAGAGGAACTTGTATAACATGGCTTGAAGTTCATCATCTATGTTGATTTCGAGAACCATGTTATTCTAGGGTAGGTAGGTCTTCACATTGTAAGGATGGTACATGTAATGATTGATTCTGTCGTCCTCTCTATGATAGTGCAAGCATACCAAATTGTTCAATTGATGGACTGTATAGAACTCTGGCTCATAAACCATGTATTTAAATTGCAGTTCAGAATAGTTCACCCATAGCTTCAAAGGCCCCTTAAATGAAGCCATTCATGAAATACACATAAATGAATGGAAAAATTATTAAAAATTTAATTTCAATTGAGTATGAAAAAAATGAATATCATGATGAACTAATATTGCAAACTACAGATATGCACGGACAATAAACATAAATATTAGATAACATAGAATATTACTAAACAAAGTAGGCATCAAAACCCAATCTTTTTACACAACACCCAATTCTTATCCTCTAGATCCTACAAAACAAAAAGAGGAAACCTTACAACCATAGGAAATCCTGACTGTAGTTTTATACCCATTACAAATACCATCTAATTTTCTTCTTCATTTTCTTCACCAACAGGTAATGTTATTTATTTATGTATTTATATTAGTTTTTAGTTTTATCTTAATGAATGGAACAAGTAATTATGTGGCTAATACTAAAAAAGAATATGGATATTGAGATATTTGAAAGGTATTATTAATATTCTTTTGGAGTTCAGTAAAGATAAATAGAATATGGTTGATTATGTTGATTCTGACTATGCCGGTGATCTTGACAAAAGAAGATCGATTACTGGACATGTTTTTACTCTTTCATGTTATGCAATTAGTTGGAAGGCTACCTTACAAGCGACCGTTGCACTGTCAACAACAGGTATTGAGTATATAACAATGCTTGAGACCATAAAGGAAGCAATTTGGTTGAGAGGATTTGTTAGTAAACTTAGCAAAGATTTGAAGGTGACGTCAGTCTATTATGGTAGCCAGAGTGCAATTCATCTAGCAAAGGATTAGATGTTCCATGAAGGCACTAAGCAAAAAGATGTCAAGTACCAATTTGTTTGAGATGTGATTTCTTAAGGCAATATTACGTTCAGAAAATTGGTATTGAAAACAATCTTGCTGATATGATGACTATGTCATTATCTACAATCAAGTTCAAGCATTGCTTGAGCTTAGTTGGAATTTGTGATCGTGAAGGTCCCGTTAGGGACACAAGGAAGAGGAAGACAATTTGAAGTTTATTTTACAGGTCAAGGTGAATATATATTTGATAGTGATCAAAGAAAGAAGATTTAGAAAAGTTTAAGTGACTCAATTTTAAGTCAAGGTTTATTGGGATGCTTTGAATCACATGATTCACTAGAAATTCTTTTTTTTTTTTTTTTGAAGAATTTCCTATTTTTGTTTTGAATCTATTTCCTATTTATTATTATTCATTATTTTAGAGGATTTGATTTTGCTAATTGTTATTGTTTATTTTTTCTTATTGAAAATAAACTAGTAGGAACATAGGATTTGTGATCACTATAAATAGAGGCATCTCATAAAGAATAAGACATCCGATCCTAGAGAGAATTACAGAGTATGAGTGAGGGAAACATATTTGTGAGTTAGGGTTTTAGTTTGGTGCCTTGGATTATGAGATTTGAGTGTAGCAATTTGTGGCTATTTTGTGTGATATTTTATAATCCCTTTGATTATTATAGTGGATTATAATTATCTTCCTTCTTGGAGTAGGCACATCGCCGAATCAAGTTAAATCTCTTGTGTCTTTTTCTACTTTCCATTGTTTTGTTATTTTATTTCTTCTCTAGTTGGTGTTATTTATTTCGTCTATTCTTAACAGGTCCAATATATTTTGGACTAAACTTTCCATATTTTCTAAATCATTTGATCCTCTTTATAGGTGTCACCTTAAAAAAAAAAATTGTCACCAACCTCAAGCACTACTTCTTTGTGCTTCTTATCATGATAGCTCTTTTGTCTACATTAAGCCTCTTTGATTCACTGTCGAATCAAACTTACATTAGAAAAAATTTTCTCCATTGCCTCAAGACCATAAACTACAATCATGTAATCCTTCTCACCAAGCTCATCCTAGTAAACTGAAGATCTATACCGTCCTTCATACAATGCTTTATAGGTCGCCATGCCAATAGATGGTGACTATTATTGTAGGCAAACTTTATAAGAGGTAATTTCTTATCCCACTTAGTTGGAGTCTAATAAACAAGCTTTGAGCATGTCCTTCAACGTTCGATTAGTCCTTTATTTCTGTCCATCTGTCTATGAGTGGAAGGCAGTACTAATATAAATCTTCAACCCCATACTACTTATAAAGTCTTTCGAAAATGCAGAGGTGAACCGACCATCTTTATATTACAATGATCTCTGGCATTCCATGAAGTCATAATATTTCTTTGACAAATATCTCTCCAAAGCTTAAATGTCATCACTTTCTTTAATAAGAATGAAATGAGCTAACTTAGTAAGTCTATCTATAACCACCTAAATTATTTCATTCTTTCTAAAAGTCTTAGGAAAATCAACCACAAAATCTATAGAAATCTCCCTCCATTTCCACTTAGGAATTGAAAAAGGTTGTAACAATCCTAAAGGCCTTTGACGTTCAGCCTTCACTTGTTGGCATACCAAATATTTAAGGTATAAACTCGGCTCCTTGATTTTTTATCCCTCACCAATAATAAAATTCTGGAACATCTCTATACATTTTACTACCGCGGATGAACAAAATACGGAGTGTCATGGGTTTCTCGTAATATCTTTTCACGAAGTTCCTTTCCCTCTGGAATATATGTACGCCCACAAAACTTCCACATACCCTGATCATCTTTCAGAATATACTCAAACTCCATCTTTTCTAGGCTCATTCACGACTTTGAGAACCAATGGATCCTCTAATTATCTCTGTCGTATTCTTTCCATTGCCTAGAATGTAACTTTAAATCAGCAAGGTGACCGGTAATTAGCTTAATTTTTTATACCATGATCTCTTTTTGAAGCTCTAATTGAATTGTCGATTGTAACAGTTTTGAAATTTTCTTGCCACTAAACGCATTTGCTAGTACATTGGTCTTCGAAGATGGTAAAGGATTTCACAGTCATAGTCTTTGACCAACTCTAACCATCTTCTCTACCTCAAATTTAGCTCTTTTAGAGTGAAGAAATACTATAAGCTTTTGTGATCTATATAAATATCACAGTGCACTCCATACAAATAGTGCATCCAAATCTTAAAGGTAAACACTACTACAACTAGCTCTAAATCATAAGTTGGATAATTCTTCTCATATGGCTTTGTTTGTTTGAATGCATATGCAATATCCATCCCCAATAAGATATTCCAACTGTTGGGGCATAGTTGGCTTAGGTTGATATAATAATGGTCTAGAACCTTCTTTACTAGCTCCTAAATCAGAAATCATCTATCGTTCTTAAGGACAACCAAGTAAAAAAAGTGTCACCTTGGCACAAGCCATCCAGGGTGCTCATGGTCCTCCGGTATCATCATTTTGACATCATCTGTGATGTCATCTTCAATCTCATCAGCCTCACAGCACCCCTCATTGACATTAGTCAAGGGTGGTCACAAGTCTTTATGTATGGCCTGATGTTATGGTTGATTCTTAGTGGTCAAGGTTGTAGCCACTCTAAATCGATAAAGATGATGGCTTCAGCCTGGGCCCTCGAAACCAGGATAGTCTCGTCTTCCCCGAATAGAAGTTTTTGTGCGGTTCTAGTGTGTCTAAGGTCATTCGTATATCAAGATTTTTCGGAGTCTTTTTTGAGGATCCTTGCGATCCAAGCTCATATCTAGAAGAAAATGTTGTACCCCCCGATTAGATCACTAGTACTACATGTGCTCCAATATATGTGTTTGCCAAAAGAGTTAATTTTGCATCATTTGACCGCGTTTTCCCCCAGGTAGAACTAGGTACACAAAAGTCCTCCATTTGACAACCTGAGCCCAAAGGTGCGATATCAGCTTAGTTAAGGGAGGTATCCTTCGGTTGATTTACTTTTTTAATCGATCGAAGTACAAGAAGTGATGTAAGTTAGTGCATTTAATTACCCAAGATTGGATCATTGTCAATAAAATTGCAATCAAAATCATGAGTAATCTAACTTATAACTCAGGTATTTTGTTGGCCAAATGGTTTTTAGAAGTGATCCAATTTGAAACCAGTGCATTACTTGGAAAAATAAATTCTCTATTTTCTAAGTTGAAATTGAAAAAAGTAAATTTATACCCCTAAGTATTGCGGTTATAATCATACCCATAAAACAAGTTCTTATGGAGTAGCTTATATATTTCACAGATAAAAAAAAAACAATAGAAATAAAACTAAAAAATGGGAATAGGTAAGTTTTAGAAACCCACCTGGAAAACCACAGAAGAATGAATAATTGTGAACACGAGCAGTTGGCGTCGAACCTCTTGAAGATTGGGGTGAAAATATTGTCTAGTTAATCGGCGGGACGAGCCGAGTAAGAATCTAGTGTCAATATTAGAGTTTGACAAGATTTTGAGAGACTTGTGGCAAAACATGAACTTGTGTGTAGTGAGAGAATGTGAAGAGGAGAAAGAAGTTCTATTTTGCTTTTAGGAAGGTAAATGGAGAACAAAATGTCAAAGATTGTATTTAAACGATGGCATCATTCCCTAGACCAATCACATATTTTTAATAACGTTAGCTTAAAAGGAAAATTTGAGGGGGAAGTGAAAAATTTTCTGCCTATTCACGGAAACCCTAATTTCCAAGATTTTTGGTCGTAATTAGGGGGTATTTTCGTTTTTGCATCCGTTTTTCAAAAATAATTCGAAAACCCCCCATTTTTAAAAATAATTTGAAACAACCCCCACTTTCACATGAAAAGTGGTTTTGGATAATGGTTTTATGATTTTACTCTATTTCTACCTTATTTCCACTAATTATATTAAATATTTATACAGTCATTATTAACCACTCATTAAATTGTATTATTTAAAATAAAAATAAATTTATTTTAATTTTAATTTTTAATTAAATATATATTTTAATTTAGTTATTTTTAATAAAAATCCAAAATAAATATGAATTTATTTCATTTTATTTTTTAAATTAAATAATATATTTCAAAATATTATTTTTATAAAAGAAATTCAAAAATAAATAAATAAAATAATACATAATTATGTTACATTTTATTAAAAAATTTAAACAAAAATAAATTTCATATTATTTGATTTTTAATTTAAAAATATTATTTTATTGTTAAATTAAAATAAGTATATATATATATATTATTCTCTTTATTTAAACTAATGAATTAAAAATATATATAATTAAAAATTAAAGTTAAAATATATTTGAAATATATTATTTAATTTAAAAAAAATATTTTTTTGTTAAATCTCATATTATTTTATTTTTATTTTTTAAAAAAGGTTTGTTGAATTTTTTATTAAAAATAATATATTTGAAATATATTATTTAATTTAAAAAATAAAATAAAATAATTTATTTTTATTAAAAATAATGCAATTTAATGAGTGGTTAATAATGATGGTATAAAGGTAAATATTTAATACAATTACTGAAAATAAAATAGAAATGAAGTAAAACCACAAAACCATTATCTAAAACCACTTTTCATGTGAAAGTGGGGTTGTTTCGAATTATTTTTAGAAGTGGAGTTTTTTCGAATTATTTTGAAAAAACGAGTGCAAAAACAAAACTACCCCGTAATTAGGGGTATAAATAGGTCAAGCCGCTCGTCGGGACCTATAGCCTAACCCATTGAAAGCCTACTCAAGTCCCCGTTGAAAGCCTACTCAAGTCTGACCTATTTAATAAAAATGTTAGACTCATACTTTTTGATAAGTCTAAATGATTCAATAGATTAAGATTTGGGCGAATAAATCAACCTATTAGGCCTAAGAAGCTGGCATAATAATAATAATAATAATAATAATAATAATAATAATTAAAAATTATTATTAAGTATTTGTAATTCAAGTACGGTGTAAATTTTATTATAATATCTTTTTAAAAGGCAAACACAATTATTTAACTTACATTATTAATTATATCTTAAATAATAAATTTAAAATTCATTATTATTATTATATTTAATTTTATAATATGAATTATGCTAAAAATATAAAAATATATATATTAAAAAAGAATTCATAAATTTATTAAATTGACTTTCAAATAGGCTTACAGACTAGGTAGGCTTTTAATTAGGTCAGACCAGACTCACATTTTTTTACCTATATTAGGTAAATATGTCAGATTCAGGCCTACAATTAGAGATATAGGCCGAACCTATTTAGCTCAAAGTCTAGTCGAGTCTGACCAATTTCTACCCCTAGTCGCAAATTTCCTAAATTGATAGTTAAAATTCGGCCGAATGGGCTCCTACTCCCGAATTTATTATCAATCACATTCAAGAGTGAGGGGCTAACGGTTAGGCCCATTAAACCACTAAAGGATCTTACCTTCGGCCGAATGGTACAATTTGACTCTATGTCTGAAGGTTAAGGGTTCATGAAACATCTTTGGGCTCGATTCGGGCTGCATCATATTTGATATTATTTCGACTAGCCTAAGTTCCCATGGATCCCCAAGGTGCTTAATGTGAAGATGCTGATAGGTCATACTTTTGCGGCTGCACATTCAAGGATCCAGCCTGTGCAGTTCTTTGTATTTCAAATCTTCTAGATTATCTCACAGCTATCCTATAGCTAAATTCCTAATAAAATAACTGCCTTACTGACCCAGCTTGGACCCTTATCCAAAATTGTTAAGACTATAACCAACTCATAATTACTTTGAGACCACTTCTTATAAATAAGGTTTGTCATCAACGGTTTGGTTCTGTAGTCACTTCATCAACTTACATGCAAGCAATCATTGTAAAAGATAATGGAAAAGATCAAGTTATTCCTGGTCACTCATGTATGGTTGAACCCACCCCAAATATTTCTACTCTATATACATCAAAGTAACAAGTCAAGCAAGAGGCTCAACATGAATCAAACTCACTATTCTACAGAACAAACTCACTCCTCTATATATTGTTAATCTGCAGAACATGGTATAAGGAAAATCTACTTTAGATACTACCAAATCAATATAAGAACGCATTGTAGAAATAATAGTTGTTTAAAGTACAATCATTGAAATTGGAAGTTGACTCTATGTGTAGCTAGCTCTAGTGAGCTATGTTGGATAACTATTCTCTATTTCTTATTTCCATATTTTACTCGTATATATTATAAACCATCAGCAGGAATGAATGTAAGCTGATATTCGTTGTAACATTAATATGTTAGAATACATTTATTATATAAATTTTCATAGTATTAGAGCTATTTGACCACTGTTATGGCTAAAGAATCAAATACAACTTCAAACCAAAAAAAAAATCCATCTAATACCAATTCTCCTATGTCTAATGAAGTTCAAGCAGTCTGAACTACCAATCTTTTGCAAAAACTCTAAAATTTAGTCTTCCTATCAAATTAGATCAACATAATTATTTAAACTGGAAAGTAGCAGTGCTTGAAGCCATTGAAGCTTTGGAACTTGAGGATTTCATCTTCATTTCTATCTACCCTCCAATGAAACTTACAGATCCACCTGATCCAGAGAGTCTTATAATCCAGAATACAAAAATTAAAAAAAAAAGGTTAGATAAACTTATTTATATTGATTGTTTACTACAATTACTGAAGAAATATTAGGGTAAATAAATTAGTTAAGCGGTGCACTAGAAGCATAGAAAATACTTGAGAATCAATAATACATACATTCATGGTTCGAATAATGCAACCAAAGAATCACCTAATAGGCCTCAAGAAGGGATCTATATCTGGATGTGTGTATATTTAAATAATTGAAATATTGGTGACTCATTTTTAGCTATAAGAAACAGAATACTAAAGCCAAAATTAGTTTTGTGTGCTCTAAATGTCGTTTACCATGAATTTGATTTTGTGGTAGTGTTCTTTTCACTCAACCAAGAAAATGAAACTCTTCAAGAAGTTTATTATTCTCTGATTATGCATGAACAAAGTGTAGAACATCTAAATAGTGCAACACAAATCAATCTCACCATAACCTCAGCCTCAACTAATATTGTTACATATGGCATAGAACAATCTCAAAATAGAGATGATTTTTAAGGAAACAGAGGAATGAGCAGAGGTAGAGTGGTAAAGGAAAAGCAGAAAGATGGAGTGCTCCAAGACTTCAATGTCAACTATGAAAAAAAAACATGGACAGATGTATTAAGGTGTTATAAAAAATTTGATCAATCATAAATTGGAAGTCAAAATAGAACTAACTCAAATTAGTTCAACCAAGCTCATAAAAATCACTTAGCACCAAGTGAGACACAAGTTCATTTGGCAGAAAAATAGTCAATCTTCATGAATCCAAAAATACAAAGAGAAACTAGCTGGTTTTTGGATAGTGGAGCTTCAAATCATGTTACTCATGATTTAAGAAATCTTTTAATAAGCATAGAATATGGAAGTAGAAATCAATTAGCTATAAGTAATGGTATGCTCTTGCCTATTAGCAATACTAGACACTATTTTCTTCATTTAAAAGATACAAAACACACACTAATTTTTCTAAAATAGATTCTTCATATTCCAGACTAACTAAAATTTTACTTAGCATTTCCAAACTAACAAAGGATAATAATCTTAATGTTGAGTTTTGTGATAACTCTTGTGTGGTTAAGTGTAAGGAAACAAGGAATATGCTAGCCAAAAAGATCCTCAGATATGGTCTTTACAATTTATCTCTCACTATGCAAACCAAGCTCAAACATAATCAGTTCAACTTCTACATACATTTTGTCAAATTCTAAACCAGAGTCATAAAGGTTTTTCAAAATATTTGAATCTATCTAGAGATGAAAATGCTAATATCTTAAATGTGACTTCTAACATATCTTAAATGTGACTAAGGTTCCTATCAATCTTTAGCATAGAAAAATAGGAAATCCTTCAAATTACATATTGACACTTATGTTTGCAATTAATGAATGTCCATTTTAATTCAAAAGTTACAATTTTTTGTCATTATTGCAAAATGGGCAAACTTCATAAGGTATCATTTTCAAAACATGAAATCACAGTCTAAAAATCCTAGAACTGATTTATTTAATTTTATGGGGACCATCACCATATATTTCAAATCAAGTTTACAAATATTACATTATATTCATTGATGTATTTTCAAGATTCACTTGGATTTTTCTATTAAAATTAAAATGAAGAACTTACAACCTTTATAAATTTTAAGAAAAATGTTAAGTTATAACTAAACATGTAAATAAAGGCATTTCACACAAATATGGGTAGAGAATTTCAAGCATTCATTCCTTTTCTAAAGCAACATGGGATAACCACAGATTTAGTTGTCCCACAAACAACAACAAAATGGAACATCTTAGAGAAAACACAGACACATTACTAAAATGGGTTTGACTCTTTTGGCTCATAATCATATGCATCTAACCTATTGGTATGAAGCCTTTTCAAACTTTGTGCTTCTAATAAATAATCCGCCAACACGTCTCCAAAAAAATATCTCACATTTTTCAGAAATTATTCATTAAAAAGCCTAACTATACTTTCATGAAAAGTTTTGGTTGTGCTTGCTACCCATATTTAAGATACTACTCTTAATATAAACTAAATTTTCGTACAAAAAAGTATATGATTTTAGGATATAGTTTGATGTATAAATGTTATAAGTGCTTTAGTCCTATGGGAAGAATTTACATATCTAGACATGTAGAGTTTAATGAAAAAAAATTCCTTATCAAGAAATATTTTCTCCTAAACATGCTACTAATATAAAAGAGTCATCTCTACCACTGTCAATTTTGTCTCCAGTATCTGCAAATTTTTATCCCAACACAACAATAACATTTGACTCACAAAAAGAAATCTATTTGTCAAGCACCTCTCCAGATTCCTCTAACTAAGCACCCGTGTGCAATTTCCAACATCAAGGTAGTTCTTCTAACCTCATTCTTCTTTTCATTGATTCAAATCCTTCAAGTTCAGAAATCAAGAATAATCAAGCTGTGAACTTACCCAATCCAATTAACACAAAAGTCCTCTCATCCTATGCAAATTAGATCAAAAAGTAGGATTTTCAAACTTAATAAATCTTGATTGTTACTATGCATGATGCGAAAACTGAACCTAATTCAGTCCAAGAAGCTCTACGAGACTCTAAATGGAGAAAGGATATGGAAGTTGAAATGGAAGCTTTGGATAAAAATGGTACTTGGACCTTAGTTCCTTGTTATTCAAGCATAAATTTACCGGGGAAAAAACAGGTTTTCAAGGTCAAATTTCATCGCGATGGCAGTGTGTCTAAAGATAAAGCCAGACTAGTGGCAAATGGGTACTTACAGACCCCTAAAATTAACTATTTTGAAACCTATAGCTAGTTGTGAAGTCATCAACTATCAAAGTCATGTTCGCATTAGCAATTACAAATAAATGGGATATTCAGCAAGTAGACATCAATAATGCAATTTTAAATCATGAGTTAAATGAAACAGTCTACATTAAATAGCCAAAGGATTCATCAATACCAAATTTCCAAATCATGTGTACAAACTAAACAAGGCTCCAAATAAATTAAATCAGATACCTAGAGCTTGGTTTGCAAAATTGAGGGATGCATTATTTGATTAGGGCTTTAAGATTTCTATGTCAGATACATCTTTACTTTATTATAAGAATAAATAAGAAGTGATTCTCCTATTAATCCATGTAGATAATATCCTGATTACCAGATATGACAAAAGAGTTCTACAGAAGCTAGGTGCCAAATTTTCTCTAAAATCCTTAGGTTCTGTCAGCTATTTCCTAGAGTTTAAAGCACATATGCACATTTCTAGCTTATACTTACTTCAAATGAAATATATTAATGATTTTTTTTTACCAGAGTGTAAATGAACAATTGCAAGCCTACTACTTCCCCAACAAACTCTTACAACAAGTTGTCAAAGTATCAAGGAAATTTATTTCACAATCCCACCTTGTACTGAAGCATTCAGGAAGCCCTTTAGTATTTCCTGAACACAAGGCCTGACATTTGTTTCATTGTTAACCAAATCAGTCAATTTATGGCAGATCCAAAAGAATATCACTAGATTGTCTACAAGATATTCTTAAGATATTTAAAAGTGGCATCTCACCTTGGTTTATTCTTCATATCTCTTAACACATGTGTTCTTCCAAGTCTTCAAGGCTTCTACGGTTTCAATTGGGCAGGTTTTCCAAATGATTGTCAATCAACTAGTGGAAACCTCATCTTCCTTAGTAGTTATCTCATCTCTTGGCCTTTGAGGAAATAGTGTTGTGGACTGAGAGTATAGTGTAACATCCGGCCCCCACCTTCGGATGACCCCATATTAAGACATGGTTAAAAGGATTTGACTTGCTACCCATATCACCAATGTGCACATTGTTTTTCAGGAGCTCAAAACTTGAGAACTCCAAAATTAAGCGTGCTTGACTTGAAGCAATCTTTGGATGGGTGACCTTCTAGAAAGTTTATCCGAAAGCATGCGAGTGAGGACAAAGCATGTTGTAAAGCGTAATGGTGGTTTATAGGGATAATGTTCACCTTAACTTATCAAGTAATGAGGTGGTGTCCAGTCACTGCCCCTCGGGTCATCCGGGGGTAGGGGCCGGATGATACAAATGGTATCAGAGCAACCCTGTGACTGCGAGTGCGCCTGTGGATGGAAGAGCCCAGGGCATTTGTCTAGCGGGGGTAAAGATTCTGGGAATGATGTGGGTCCACCACAATGAGGATGTTGTTTCCTCAAGGAGGTGGATTGTAACGCCCCATGAGACAGGGTTAAAAGGAATTGACTTGCTACCCATGTCACTAATGTGCACATTATTTTTTGGGAGTCCAGAACTTGAGAAGTCCAAAGTTAACGTGCTTGACTTGGAGCAATCTTGGGATGGATGACCTTCCGGTAAGTTTATCCAGAAAGCATGCGAGTGAGGACAAAGCATGCTGGCGCCTCGGGTCATCCGGGGACAGGAGTCGGACGTTACACATAGAGAAGGAATACGCTCACTTGCTCAATTGGCTTCAGAATTAGTATGGCTAATATCTTTGCTAAGAGAAAAAGCCTTTGCTCCATATTCTAAACCCATAATTTGGTGCAACAATATCAATGCTCAGCTTCTTGCTCATAACTCAATCTTCCACTCGAGAGCTAAGAATATTGAGGTGGACGTCCACTTCATCTGAGACCTAATGGCAACCAATAAGTAGAAATTCGATATATCAGTACCAGCGATCAGATTGCAGATTTATTAATGAAATCAATCTCTAGATGTCGCTCTGATGAATTAGTTGACAAATTATATTTGAACATTCGATCTTGGTTTAGCTTGAAGGGGACTGTAAAAGATAATGGAAAAGATTAAGTTATTCCTAGTCACTCATGAATTAGTTGACAAATATTTTTTGGACCATCAAAGTAACAAAGCAAGCAAAAGGAACAATATAAAACAAATTCACTCTTCTATATAACAAACTCAATCATCTACATCTCGTCAATCTGTAGGAAACAATAAGAAAAATCTATTTCAAAATACTACCAAACCAATATGAAAAAGATATTACAAAAATAAAAACGGTTTAAAATACAATCATTGAAATTGGCAGCGGCCTCTATATGTGGTTAATTCTAGTGAGCTATTTTGAATAATCATCCCTATTTTTTTTCTTCAAATTTTACTAATATGCATTCTGAACCATTTTCGTTGACGAAGGTAAGCCGATATTCTTTATAACATTATACGTTAGAATACACTTATAATATAAATTTTCAATCATAGCTCAAAATTTCCTCTCAGAAATCATGAATCCTCATCTTCTACCATGGTGAGATATGAAAAATCCAATTGAAGGAGAAATCCACCTTACATCAAGTCTTAAAGCTTTCAATAAGTTTGAACCCAACACAGATAACAAAATACACCAATTCCATGATCTTGGGTGGGGTGTGGGTTATATAAGAAATGATTAGACAATTTGGTGAACTCCATTCCATTACCACCAAATATAGGATTTAATCTCATCTGACTCAATCCATGTGACTCTCACTTTCCAATTCTATGAATGTCTAATGCATTTCTTTACCTGGTCAAGCTGGATTAATATAAATAATAAATAAAGGCAACAAAATTTATAACCAGGATTTGACCAATGTCTTCCGATTGCAAATCTATCGTATGGCAGCCTCAGTCATGATATAGTACTATCATATTATTATAATAACAACAGGTACACGTCCAATTATCCTTTCCACCCTCCCTTTGACCATCAAAGATGCCGCTTACAACGCTTATAAATATTATCACCATTATTTTATTTTTTTTATAATTTATAATTTAAAAATGGAAAAACCAAAATACACAACACTTGCATCCAAACAGATGTGAACATAATTTTAATACACAACACAGTTTTATTCCTATATATTTTACATGGCCCACTCATCTTGAGAACACAACAGAATTAGAAAAATAGATAAATCAGTGACTGGATGATGTTTAGGCTAATTTAGGGTGTTTTTATTAATGAAGTGTGGGCACAAATTTTGATACCATTTTGTAACGTTGTTATCAGAAACTCATTGAAAGAAGATGACCTGATAATAAAATACTACTAATGTTTTCCGGATAGATACTGATGTAAGGGCAATTTCGGTCATTTTGATCAAAACTGTGGGTGTGGTTGGCGTATTCTGTTTTTTAATTTAAAATAAATATAGAAGATTGTGCCATTGAATATGTGGGTGTGTACTTTTTTCCGTTAAGAGAAGCGTTGAAGGTGCAGATAGGTGAAGGAAAGAGAGACCCACACACATGCCATAAACAGAAGATGTAATATTAAGAGAGAAAATAGAAGGTTGAATACAGCGAAGCATATGATACAAAGAAAAGTTTGGTCTTCGAGTCTGTGATATCTCATTGGACAACCTTGTCTACTGTTGTCGTGTGTGTGCGCCCACTAGCAGCTTTTGTTTTGTCTTCTACTTTTGCCCTTTTATCATTTTCTATTATTGATCCCTTCTGGCCCTGTTAAATTTTTATTATATTGTTTTAAAAATATTAATTCAAATTACATGTATTCTCAATCTCACCACCCTTTATACTAAAACAGAAATAAATGAAAATTTTTCATTTGAGAAACGAACAGAGAAACACGAGTGAGCACGAGCGTGGTTGATTTTTAATTTTATTTTTTTTAAATTAAAAAATATATTTGGGTTTTTATAGTTGATTGATGTGATCATCGAATTAACCGTTCTTTTAGGCATTAGCGTTACATTTTCTTATTTCTCTCCCTATATTTGGCTTCTGGGCTGGTTCTTTGATTTTTTTTTTTTTTTTTAATTTTTCAAAATTTTCCAAATTTAGATTTATTATTTTTCGAGTGAGTATTTCCAGGGTTTCCATTGCTATCTAATTTGATTTGGTCTCACCACCACCACCATGTCTCAACAAAGGCCATTTCAGATGGTTGGTGGTAGTAACAATTCCGGTGAGTACAATGACACTACTTTTACCAAAATCTTTGTTGGTGGATTGGCTTGGGAGACGCAAAGAGATACCATGAGAAGGTATTTTGAACAGTTCGGTGAGATCCTTGAAGCCGTTGTTATCACTGATAAAAACACCGGAAGATCCAAGGGTTATGGCTTTGTATGTAACAACATACTTTGGTTTGGTTTGGTTCTCTATTTTCTTTTTCATTTTTATTTATTTTTTTAAATAATTGTTTTCTTTTGATTTATAATTTAGGTGACATTCAAGGATCCAGAATCAGCCATGAGAGCCTGTCAAAATCCGTCACCGGTGATTGATGGCAGAAGAGCCAATTGCAATCTGGCATCTCTTGGTGCACACAAAACTCGTCCACTCACTCCCCAACATGGTTTTCATCTCACTTTCCTTTAATTTGAATTCCTGCAATGCAACACATGCATTTTCTTTTTTATATATATTCTCAAATGCATTATATAATGTGGATGATCAGAGATATATAAATCAGGGAAAGTTTATTTATTTAGAAATTACAGTTGCATCAGGAAGGTATAGACCATCAACACCGGGATTGATGGCTCCTCCAGCTGGTTATCATGGTTTCTCATCTTCATACATGCATCAACCAACAGCTGGTCAATTCTCATTTCCTTATTCTGCTTATGGGTAAGTAAATAACAACCATTGTTATTGATTTGAATATGTTGATTCTTTTATAGTTTTTTATACTAAAATTGTTTCATTGGATTAAAATTTTCTCATAGATATGGAGGATACTCACAAGACACAATGTACCCTTTGGTTAGTATAGGATAGGAAGAGTCCATTTTTGTTAAAAACAGCATGCAGATCTTATTAGAGCTGATCAAATTGTTTGTCATTTTGAATTGCAGAACTACTATAATCTCTATGGAAGTCAATACTTCTCGCCTTATTTCGCAACTGGTTCATCAGGGAATTCTGGGATGTTTCAAAATGCATATCCGTTTTACGCTCATTACGGACAGGGTAGTCAGTCACATGGTTTTGGAGGAGCTCAGTATCCCCAAATGTTGCATTATCCAATCTTGCCTCAACAATATGGGAATACTGCAGGACTTCTTTCACTTCCTTCTTCTATGCCAGCAACAACAACTTCTACCACAGGTGAACACAAAGTAACACTTCATAAATTTCAGTTCATACTACAGTTTTCCATATCAATGTCATTTAACATACAGGCGTGACGGTAGGAGGCGCAACTTCAACAGCTTCAACAGTAACAGCAGGTGTTGCTGCTCCACAACCTTCTTCAATGTCTTCTGAACAAAATTCATCAACCTAATTACTTTATTAAGTAATGTCCTTACAAGGTTAAAAATGATCGACAAAAGGGTGGTTCTTATAGAGAAGGGACGAGAGAAATGAAATAAGAGGCATATGGAATTAGAGTAACTGATCATTCATGAAAAAAGAAAAAGCAGGAGATTCAAAGATTTCAGGAGGAGGAAATTGGAGATGTTAATGCTTGGTCAGCCTAACTTGATTCAATTGGTTTGTCTATGCTCAACATTATTATCTTCATAATCATGGTGGTCATCATACATGTTTGGTTGGTTTTAATTAGATGGAAGTAGAAGAGTCTAGTGGTTAGAAGTAGAAGAAGAGGAAGAGGAAGAAGAAATCATCATATTCATTTATGTATGTCTTGGGAGCTAAATATTGGCTTTGGATTCTACCTAGGATACTAATTTATCAGATGATTATGCCTGGAATGCACAGAGCATCCGATGGTCATAATACTTTTGTTTATAATTTGGTTCAAAAGATTGATTTTGTATCTTTGAACCAAGATATTTTGATTGGTCAGGAAAAGGGCAGGTAGCTTGGATAGCTTGACCATTAACTTTGTAATTTTCTTTATTCATCATTCATGATTGATACTTTTTATGATAGAATTAGTTGGAAAAAGAAGACAGATTTATGGTGTAGTATTTTATTTATTTATTTACTGAATTTTCTTTTTGCACGATGTTGGTAGCATGTGTTTAGAATCCAAGGAGATCTCTCATTAAAAGAGGTCAAACTGATGTCTGCTTGGAACTTAAGCATGCTATTTTTCAACTGCAAAACTCTATTGACTTTTTTCTCACTTTCCCAGTACTGACTTTGCTCCCTGTGATGTGGGTATTCACTCTTCTGTACTATTATTATCACCTAAGAGTAATGAAGACAACCTCCCTCCTTAGAGTGTATTTGTTTTGAAGCTTTTGCATGGTTGTGCCACAACCATGGCTCATGGACCGCAGTCATGTTTGTTTTTATTTTTAAATGGTAGTATGGTTAAAATTGATACCCGTTCGTTTTATCCACGACTGTTTTAAGATTGAAAATTTTAATTTATATTCAAAATAATCAAATAATAACAACTTTCAACATAAATATTTTAATCTTTTACTATAATGAAGTGTACAATCTTCCTCTCTGCATAGGGTGTACATCACCAACCTAAATGCACTTAATCACGGTTAGAAATTAAAATTCAGCTTTCCAAGTGAATATGGGGAAATCACTTTATAGGTGGCGAGATGTAAAACATAACTTTCATTCATCCCAAATTTATATTTATATATTATTATTGTTATTATTATAATATCTGTAAATTTAGAATGGAAGAGAAGTATGTTTGAAATTTCACCATCCTATTTTACCATCCTATTTTACCATAACAGCATCCGAAACATATACTTTATTAAATTCATTTTCAGTGTTGAGACCCAAAAACACATGTTTAGATGATTTATTGAATTATTTTTAATGATGGTTGCGAGTGTTTGGTATTATTCAATATAAATAATGCTTTTAAAAAAAAGTTAAATTAAATTATCCAACTTACTCTTAGAACAATTTATAGAACAATTTATGATTGATTGGATGATAAATTAATAAATGTAATTAAAAAATTATCAATTACTTATAGAAAGTGAGCTCTATAGGAACTTATGAATTATTAGTGAAAGGATCTTTTCTTAATAAGCATGAAAAAATCGTTTTTAAAATCGGACTATACAACAAACCAATCTCACAGATGGTAAAGGGTCCAGGATTTTTAGAGTTCGACCGGATCGAACATAATTTTTTTTATTTATTAAAAAATTAATTATTTTATATATATATATATATATATATATATATTACAAGTTAACTTATTTTTATCTAAAAAACAAATATATTTTTAACTAAAGTCATGGTCATACTTAAAAATAAATCTATCAATATGGATTAATTATCAATAAAATATTCGACACAATATTCATATAATATATTTAAAATAAAAATAATATTCATATTATTATTCTCAAAATTTTAAATTAATTCAAAAAATAAAATAATCAAACAAACCAAATACAACTAAAATAAATCAAATTTTTAATTTTTAAATAATGAAAAAAAAACAGTTATTGCCGGTTTTAACCAAATTTAACTACTGGTTTCAGACTAAACCCGAACCGGGTGGACGGCCTATTTTACCAGCCGGTCCGGTTTTAAAAACATTGAAAACTCAAATATATTATATCAGAGGGAGTACAGGTTCGTAATGTCACAGGATCAGCAGAGAAATCATGCTAGAGTGTAATACTAGAGCTAGACTATACATAATAAATACTTCACAAATGTAAATGCATATACTCATATGTAATAATATGATATATAGCAGGATGTTGAAAGACCTCACAAAATCATAAGAGAAATCATACTAGAGTGCAATAATAGGATGTCCATGTACATATAAAAGCTTAAATAGGCTATCACGGAAACTCAATCACGAGTTCCTTTGTCCAAAGGTTTACCACTTCATCAAATAGATTAGTTGAAAAAGTTCACCTAATTAACCAATAGTGAATAACCATTGTTACATACACTCACAACATAGCAAAATCCACATATAGAACTTTTATCTCACCTCTCTGCAGGACAATAGGTACTTGATCTTTTCACTCTATAACACCTATCTACTTTGATAAACAAATCCTCTCTATGTCACCTCTCTTGTAGGGATCATACAAAGACTAACTTAGTCACATCTAAAAATCATACAAACTCTTAAATACCACACCAAATATCAGAGCTTAATAATCAAGTTGTATAGAAAACAGGTTTATGTGGAAGAGCCAAAGAATTAAACAGGCAAATTATAACTCTGAGCTCATGAGATTAGAGTAAAAGATAATAATCATCACAGTAAAAGCAATAATGCTAACTCCTATATTAGGAGCAAAAGTGGAAACTCTTTTAACTCTAGCAAAATCATATTACAATAGTTGGAGTACATGTCGAGCAACATACTTTAATATACTTTTATGAACAAACATCTTTAGAATAAGCACACAATTGATGTTCAATCAAATGATATTTCATTAGCAAAATAACCAAAATTTCACAATAGTGAAATATAATATAGCAAATAATGGTAGGTACCTTAAGGGAACTGAATGGAAAAACCGGAATCTGTTTTAGTGACATTTAAGGAGCCAAATTCTTCAAAATCAGAATCTGAGCCCATATCATCATACCACCCTCCAGAAGAATGGTCATCATGGAAACTTTTGGACAAAGGAACCTGTAGCTCTGATATGGGTACTGGAGGAGGCTCTTCACGGAAATACTTGTCATCAAGCAGCTCCATAGCAGTAGATCTACTAGCTGGATCATAACAAACAAGTCTTTTAACAAGAGCAATCTCATCCGCAGAGCGATTCGGCAGGCAGGATTCCAAGCCAATAGGTTTCTCTACTGTATTAAATGAAATTGTTTTATAGTCAGGAAGTTCAACACAACCTGGCCAAACTTGTTCTGTTAAATTGCCTAGAACATTAAAAATCCTGCTGAGCTGATCAATATCAGACACCCCAGAAAACAATGGCTCCAGAGTAAAAAGCTCTGCGAATATGCAACCCAAAGCCCACAAATCAATCTCAAGTCCATAACTTGAAGATCCATAAAGTAGTTCAGGACACTTGAACCAGCGAGTTCCAACCCACGACGTGAGAGCACCATGTCCATCATCTACAGCCTCTTGTGCCTCATAACCATTTAAAGGATCTTCATCTTCATCACTATCTGGGCATGTGGCCAAACAAGATGCATCCCCATCATTATTTGTTTCTTTGTCAATTTCATCAGCACACTCTTTATCCTTTTGCTCCTCCATCCCTTCAAAATTCTCTACTTCATCCACACCTCTGGGCTCTTCATCAACATCCCCTTCTATAGACACATTTTCTGTTTCCAGAGCCTCAAATTCCTCGTCCACAGGAGCCGCCAGTTCATAAGGCTGAGCATCAACCTCCGACAGAATCCTAGCCTAAGAACACAATCAAATTCAATATCCAAACAGCCTATAATAATTCTAATCTCCTAACTATTGAGACTCATTAACACATCAACCCTCATCACATTATACATCTTTTATCTCTACTTGGAATTAAAATACAATCTAAGCGAAAACAGAAAACATTACCTGGCCAAAATCTGCCAATTTGAGTACACCATCATCTCCAATCAACAAATTCGCCGGTTTCAAGTCGCGATGGACGATCATATTCTTGTGGCAAGCGTCCATTCCGGTGAGAATCTGAATCATCCATCTCTTGATGTGAGGAACAGGAATGCCGCCATCTCTCTTGGCGGCAGAAATGACGGCGGACAAATCGGTCCTTAGGAATTCAAGCACCAAAACGGCGTCTTCATCCTCCCGCCAGAAGTACTCGTGCAAATAGACGACGTTAGGGGAATCGTGGAGGAATTGTAAGGCCTCGATTTCACGGAAGGCGGATTGATAGTCGTGAACCTCCTTGAGTGCGACGATGAGGTTGTCGGATAATCTACGACCTTTGTAGACGTCGGAGTAGGCGCCGGAACCCACGCGCTCAAGGATTTCGTACTTGGCGATTATCTCTTGTCGGGTGTGGATGCTCCAGCTCTTCGGCGGAGGTCGATCCATTCAAGGTTTAGGTTTGATATATCAAATTGCATATTACACCATTTTATTTTCTTCTGGTCATTTTCATATATTTATTAAGGTTGGCAAACCGGCCCATAACAATAACTATACGGTCCTACCCATGAAAAACCGGATCCACTAACAACATCTCAATTTCACGACAAAGAAAGAAAAAACTTCTCAAATCCATTGAACCGGTCCTACACAACCGACAAACTCGTACCACCGCCGTCAATATCGTCGTCGTCGAAACCTACTGCGGTGAATTTGCTGATGATTCTGTCTACTGGCATAACCATAACCAAAATTGGGATTCTTGGAGAGTGAGCAGCAACAGAGACTTGAGTGTGCTTGTCTGTGAGTTGTTATCTTTTTTATTTTGATTTTTGGTGTTGCTTTGTATACTTTCTATTAAATCATTGAAGTGAGTATTTTGGTTAGGTTTATTTAAGCATATCGTTCTGCTGATTGAGAAATCATTTGTTGTGTCCAGGTCGAAGGATTATTTACAATTTCAGTCATTGGCATCCCTATCTGGAGGAGGTCGGGTTTTAAGGTTTGTCTACTGCACATCCAATCTTATACATTAAACTGGTCCAGTTCGCCTGCTTTGATTCATTAAATCTGTGTTTATATATGTCATGTATTTGAATGCTGATATTTTTACTTCATTTCGGCCATGAATCTTTGTACTGTCCGGAAGATTCAAGTATTTGAAAATCTATACGGGTATAAACTAAAAATGTCTCTGATTTCCAATAGTAAAACCAGATGAATTCTTTGTTGCTCAAAGACAAAAAAGACATGTCCTGCTAAACATTCCTGCTTTCTACAGAACATATTTTTTGCTTTACTAGAAAATCTAACTGGTTGTTCCTCATTAACATAAACAGTGAGTATCCAATTTTGGGGCAAGATATTGTATTAATTTCAAGGCCAAAAAGAAACAAATGAACAAAGGCAACAACAGGAAAATAAAAAATAAAAAAATCAGTGATTAGCTGCATTTTCCATACTTATCATGGAAACTTATAAGAAAATTGAGGATGATTGATTTGGGAGCTGGCAGTTACTTGATGCCAATAGCTTTGACATTTTCTTGGTATCTAATTTTAATTCCGGCTTTCATAGTTCTCTATCTGTCATCACTTTTTATTTTACTTATATCAATATTTTCAGAGTTATGCAATGATGTAGGCACTAGTAAGGTAGCAATTGCTTACTTCTGATATTGTTGTTTTTGGCTTTTGAAGGGATTTACTTGAGCTCCATGTGTTTGATGACACAATGGACACTTGGCTATGTAAAGACTGGGATGTTGTTAGCCCAATTTTGACAGGACCATGATTGAGTGGTTTCCAAGTTTGCACCATATAAGAGTTTAGTTCGATGAGTGTTAGATGGCCGAGACTTTTAACGCCTACTAGCCTATCTCAGATATTAAAGCAGCAGAAAAATCCTTTAAAAGCTCTTCAAATTTTTAATGAAGCTAAGATTAAATACCCCAATTATAGACACAATGGTACTGTCTATGCTACTATGATTGGCATCCTTGCAAGTTCGAACCGTGTCTCTGAAATAAAAGATGTTGTAAATCAAATGAAACAGGACTCATGTGAGTGTAAAGATGTAATATTTGCAACTGTGATCAGGACCTACGCAAGTGCTGGGTTGTTGAAAGAGGGAATTTCGCTTTTTAAGAATCTTTCGCAATTCAATTGTGTTAATTGGACAGAGTCTTTCAATACACTTTTGAAGGAAATGGTGAAAGAGTCTAAGCTTGAAGACGCACATCAGCTTTTCATGGAAAATTCTTATGGGTGGGAAATCAAGTCGAGGGTTCCATCTTTGAATTTATTGATGGACGTATTGTGTCAGCATAGTCGATCTGATCTGGCACTGCAAGTTTTTCTGGAAATGGATTTTCAAGGTTGTTATCCTGATTGGGAGAGTTATCGTATCCTAATGAAGGGATTGTGCAAGGATGGGAAGCTACAGGAGGCCGCCCACTTGTTGTATTCTATGTTTTGGAGGATCTCCAGAAAGGGTAGTGGTGAGGACATTGTGATTTATAGAACCCTCTTGTTCGCATTATGTGATGAAGGAAAGATTCAAGAGGCATTGGTGATTCTTGAAAAGATATTAAGGAAGGGGCTTAAGGCTCCTAAGAGTCGACGTCATCACATTGATCTTTCTCCATGCAATGATGGTGAGGATATAGAGGGTACTAAACGTTTAATTAGTGAAGCTTTAATCAGAGGTGGCATTCCAAGTTCGGCTAGTTATCGTGCTATGGCTGTTGATCTGTATGATGAAGGTAGGATTTGCGAGGGTAATGCAGTGCTGGAGGAAATGCAAGTCAAAGGTTTTTGGCCCTCACTTGTAATATATGAGGCTAAATTGTCTGCATTATGCAAGGAAGGTTTATTAAATGACGCAGTCAAGTTGATTGAAGAGGAAATTGTGAAAGGACCTCTTGTGCCTACAGTTGGAATGTATAACATCCTGTTGAAAGGCTTGTGTGATGCTGGGCAATCGGTCACTGCTCTTCCATATTTGAAGAAGATGGCTAAGCAGGTTGGTTGTGTTGCAAACAAGCAAACGTATAGCATTTTAGTTGATGGGCTGTGCAGAGATAATAGATTTGTTGAAGCAAGTCGGGTTTTAGAAGAGATGCTGATTAAATCTCATTGGCCTTCTGTTGAAACTTACAATGTGCTTATAAGGGGTCTTTGCTCAGTGGGCAGGCAATATGAAGCTGTAGTATGGTTAGAGGAGATGATGAGCCAAGCTATGCTGCCTGATCATTCTGTGTGGAGTTCTTTGACAGTGTCTGTATGCTGCAATGTGGCTAACTCGAGTGTTCCCTACAGGACACTGGAGGAGCTCAGCAATTGTTCGTAGACAGTCGACTGTATTGGTTTCATCTAACTTTGTTGCTCCAACTCTTCCTTCTATTTTCAAATTATTTTTCAATAATAATACTTTACCCTGATATTTCAAAGAAAAAAAATTAATTAGGATTAGTTTTAATTATTTATTTAATTAAATAAGTATTATTAAAATTAAATGTAATAAATATCAAATCTGATTTAATTGTATTAGGATATTAAAAAATTATTAATTTTTCTTTTTTTAATGGGGCATACTTCCAATATATCAATGCTCTTACTAATATAATTAAGGGTAGGATCGGAATAACGATAATTGGAGGATAGATGCCAAAAAATAAAATAAAATCGGGGGAAATACTACCGGCCCAGCCCATACTCTCCCTATAAAATCCCTTGCTGGCTCCTCCTTACAAACCCTAGCTTAAATTCCAGCCGCGCAGAGAAGAGAATCGCAGATCTTCCATCTCCAGGTGCGTCTAAAACCTTTTCGATTTCTCTCAAGCTTGCTTCCTTTGTATTCGGTTGGTATAGCGCCGTTTTTGCGTTTAGAAACTCTAGGTTTTCGCTTATACGTACTTAGAAGCCTCACGATATATCATATGGCAATTCCCGACTAACTTTTAACATATTGCGATTTTGCATTATTATCTTGTTACAGTCAACGATGTCGGTCGGTGAGACAGCTTGCACTTACGCTGCTTTGATCCTCCATGATGATGGCATCCCTATCACGGTATCCTTATCGTGGCCTTGTTTTGCTTTCTTAGGGTTTATGTTATTTCGATTGTTTTATATAGAACTATGAAATCGATTTATTTTAATTATTTGTTGTTTTCTTTAACTTGTGATAAACAGGGTGAGAAGATTTCAACCTTGGTGAAATCTGCCAATGTTAAGGTTGAGCCCTATTGGCCTGGTCTCTTTGCCAAGCTTTTGGAGAAGAAAAGCGTGGAAGATCTTATCTTGAACGTGGGTGCTGGTGGAGGTGGTGCCCCGGCTGCTGCTGCACCTGGTGCTGGTGCCCCGGCTGGTGGAGCTGCTGCTCCTCCCCCTGAGGAGAAGAAGGTAATTTTTCTTTTTGATATCTAAGTGGAGGTTAAATAGACAGTGAATGTTATGTGTTTTTGCCTTTTGTGATTTCATATTTATGCGTTGATTTTGCATTCTGCAGGAAGAGCCCAAGGAAGAGAGTGATGACGAATTGGGTTTCGGTTTGTTTGATGATTAGGCGCTCTATTCAGTATGGTTTCTTTTTTTTGTGTTGCTTCAGTAATCTGAAGGGTAGTTCCGTTTTGATCTTTTTAGTATTTCCGTTCATATAGATAATCAAGAACAATGAGTTGTTAAGTAGCAGTTTGGATTTTGAGTATTATGTTTCTATCTGGATGAATACAAGTACTGCATATTAGTTTTTTCTTCTCAGTTACATAAATACCTGTTTTCTTGAACCAGTTTTTTTTCCAGGAATTTTATGTTTATGTGAGAACATGAAATTTTATGCTTATCAGTTGGCAGTTCTGCATTGTGCTGTCTGCAGAGGTTTTCCATTATATAGTAGTCAAATGGGAGGATAGATACGTGTTAACTGTAGTTGTGATGGTCATTCAAATAACAGTTCTTAGCAATTTAATCTACACTTTGATTGCTGTGATAGCTTGGATAAGGAATAAGGCCTCACGAGGTATTTTATACCCTCTTCAGCCTGAAACCTCGTTTTCTAGATACATCACCTATAGGTATTTTTTTATCCCATACCTGGTACCTCTAGCAAACCAGGATGTCCGGTGTGGTAAACAAGGGCTGCGTCCGCATAAACGTTTTTAGAATTAGATTACTTGTTGGGGGGTTTGTTTATTTGTATTGTTTTGCTTGTCCATCAGATGATTTCCAAGCTTTATGGTGATTTTACTGCTTTTTCTTCATTATACGCTATACGCTTAGATTTAGTATATAATTTAAGTGTCATCGAGCATTAACCGATTGATGATTCTTATGATCTTGATGAACTATAATTTTAGTGTTAGTGATCTGATAAGGATGCTTTGGTTTATATAAATAATAATTGACATCATTATTCAGGATTGGGATAAAAAAATAGTTATATTGCCCATCCACCCAGTTTTGTTTGAATCCAAATCGTTTAATATATTCGATATTTCCCCATTTTTTCGATCTCCAAATTGCACATTATAGAGGCAAAAGTAAGACTTTGTAAATACAATTGAGTAAAGTTATTACCTCAATTTCTTGCCGCATCGAATTCAAATTATCAGGTCTTTATACTAAAAGAAAAAATCAACTAATTATAAAACATAAATTCAAAAAATAAAAAGTATTATGTTGTTTATATTTTAACTTCTTTTAAATATAGAGAAAGACTTCCTTGGTCCTTTTCCACCACGTCAGCATATAGGCCCACCAATCAGAACTCAGTCAGCATATAGGCCCACCAATCAGAACTCAACACGTGGCAGTTTTTTATCTTTTATTAAATAAAAGATCAATTAAAAGTAATCCAACAAAACGACGTTATCTTTTCATCTGGTTCAGTTCACCTTTACTTGTTCTTTCTTCGCCTACCCAATCGCTCTTTCACAACTTTTTCCGGTGATGATTTCTTACTACTCTCTTCAACGACACCCCCTCCGATTACTATCTCTCTGACTACTCTCACTCTCCGGCGATGTTCTCTTCAATATTCACTCAGATGATTTCTCTTTGATTTCTCAGATGAGAAGAGAGTCCACACAGACAGTAGTCAGATGGAGTCATCAAACTGAGAAATCAAAGAGAAATCATCTGAGTGAATATTGAAGAGAACATCGCCGGAGAGTGAGAGTAGTCAGAGAGATAGTAATCGGAGGGGGTGGTCGTTGAAGAGAGTAGTAAGAAATCATCACCGGAAAAAGTTGTGAAAGAGCGATTGGGTAGGCGAAGAAAGAACAAGTAAAGGTGAACTGAACCAGATGAAAAGATAACGGCGTTTTGTTGGATTACTTTTAATTGATCTTTTATTTAATAAAAATTAAAAAACTACCACGTGTTGAGTTCTGATTGGTGGGCCTATATGCTGACGTGGTGGAACAGGACCAAGGAAGTCTTTCTCTTAAATATATGTAAAATAAAATTTGATTTAGATAGAAATAAATATGCTACTATTTATATTATATTTAATTTTATATATATCAATATTTATGATTAAAGTATTTCTAGGAGGAACGTGGATAATATTTAAAAAAAAATGGATAATATTTTAAAAAGTAGAGCTCCGTACCGTTTATTTTGAATATCATCAATTTTAGATGGTCAAATAGATAGATTGACTCCGCTTCATATTATTTAATTAGATTTTTATATTATTTAATTAGATTTTTAATGTGTTTCAAATTTTTTTTGTGGTAATAAAAAAGTTTAATTTTAATTGAATTTCTATTAAAAATTGAAAGAAGAGTGATAGACGGTAACTAGTATGACTATTTCTAAACTGTCTATCAAAATTTGCAATATCAGCATTCACTACTTTTATTTTACATGGTCATATCATCTGCATTCACTACTTTTATTTTACATGGTCATATCATCTAACGTCCACGTTAATGCTCTTAAAGCATCTCCAATGAAATGCTTTAAGAGCATTAACGTGGACGTCAGATGATGTGGCCGTGTAAAGTAGAAGTCGTGAATGATGAGACGACAAAATTTTTATTGATAAACAGTATAGTTTAAAAAGAGTCATACAGTGGTTGTCTATCACTCTTTCTTTTTTAATTTTAATAGAAATTTAATTAAAATTAAACTCTTTTATTATAATAAAAAGAATTTTAAACACGTTAAAAATCTAATTAAATAATATTAAAAAGTTGAGTCAGCATGTCTATTTGACCGTTTAAAATAGAAGTTCTAAGAGCATCTCCAGTGGAATGTGAATTTATTGGTTTGCACATCCACGTGGACATTCTGGATTTTTTATTTAAAAAATCCACTCCAATGGTAACGTGAATTCACAATGTCTTGTTGACGTGGCAGAAAAAATAATGGAGGGTGTGAAGTAGGGCTTCTATTTTCCACATCTTAATTGACGGTGTCAATTAGTATTTTTAATATTTTTAAATTATAATTACCATATTTCTATCTTAAATTACAAATTAAAAAGGAAATCGAAGTTTAATTCTAATGGGTTATAAATTAGGGAAATCCAAGTAGACATTAACCACTGTGGGTGGTTTTTAATTTTTTTCCTCCAGAAATACTATTTTGGACACGTCATTATCTGCACCCACTATTTATCATGCCACATATGTCGCAATCCACTAAACTATAGGAGATGCTCTAAGAGCATCTCCAGTGGAATGTGAATTTATTGGTTTGCACATCCACGTGGACATTCTGGATTTTTGTTTAAAAAATCCTCTCACAATGTGTAGGTGACGTGGCAGAAAAAATAATAGAGGGTGTGGAGTAGAGCTTCTATTTTCCACGTCCTAGTTGACGGTGTCAATCATCAGTTTTAATATTTTAAAATTGTAATTACCATATTTATATTTAAATTATAAATTAAAAAGGAAATAGAAACTTAATTCTAATGAATTATAAATTAGGGAAATCCGAATAGACAATAACCACTGTGGACGATTTTTAATTTTTTTTCTCCAGAAATATTATTTTTAACACATCATTATCTACCCCCTCTATTTATCATGCCACATTTGCCTCAATTCACTAAACCATTGGAGATGCTCTAATAGATGATGTCTATTTTAAAATTTGTCACGTCAACTGGACATTCAAAATAGACGGTACCATTGAAGCTCTATTTTTTAAAATATTATCCACATTGTTGACATGGCAGTGGAGCTCTATTTTTTAAAATATTATCCACATTGTTGACATGGCAGTGTAGAAATTGCAAATATTCCACTGGAGATGCTCTTAGCTGTCCATAATTCCATTGTGATTTTATATTAATTTTGGTATGTTCTTTTTCCGTTTAATTTACATGACTTTTTTAATATTAAATTTTATTTTTTTTAAAAATATACATAAATAAAATTTTAAAATATATCATATTTTATTAAGAAAAAGATAAAATAACAATTTATTGGTAATATATATATATATATATATATTTAATATTAGCACTATATACCCTAATTTTTTTTTTTAATATTTATGAATGTTATTGTTGTTTTTTTTCAATTTTATTTTATTTTTATATCTAATTTTATTTTTTTAAAAAATATATTTTTTTTATATTTTTAAGATAGTTTAAAATTTTTAAATGTAATTTTAAATTTAAATAGATGTATTAATTTATTATTTTTTTAAAAAATATGCTTTGTCGCTTAAGCAGCTTAAAGCACTGTTTTCACAGTAAAAGGTCAGTAATTCTAGTTCTTGGTAATTTTGACGAAGGTAAACTAACTTGTTAATGGAGTGATTTGTTTGTCATCAAACTAGAGCAAGTCGATCGTGTTTTCGACAGTGATTGAGATAGTATTATCAGATGTTCCGATGATCAAACTTGCTTTTCAAATAACGATCAACAACAGCAGCAATTCAAATAATGACCAAGAAGCTCCAGGATACCAAGTCACTCATGGAACTCGACCTCGACTCGTTCCTCAACTCATCCGATTCGGATGACTCCGACTCCAACTTAGTACCTCACCGAACTTTAGATGAAATCCTCAATGACTCCGATTCCTCCAGCTCATCTTCCCTTCACCACTCCGATCTCCCCCTTCGTAAACCGCCGGCTCTTGACAACGACACCATCTCTCTTCCGGAGTCCACCAAACCGCCGCCCAAACCTCCTACTTCGCTTGTTCGTGCAAAAAGTGGCGAATCATCAAACGAGCCTGCCTGGAGGGTTTCGTCTTCGTCAACTAGACAGTTGCCATCATTGTTCGGCGGAGTTAGATCGAACGCGAAACCTGGTGCGGCACTAGCGGCAGCGGCTGCAGCCTCAAGGCCGCTTCCGACTCCACATGCGGCTGCGATCAAGTCAAGGAGGTCGGTTAGTGGTTCGCTGCGGAAGTTTTTGGACGGTGATGATCACGAGGTCTTTTCCGTTTCTTCTAATGAAGTCAGTCTGTCTAGTGAGAAATTGCCGGATGATGATTATCTGACCGGTGATTTTCAATCTAATAGTGTAAATGTTAGTGGTGAATTTTCGAGTTTGTGCAGTAAAGATGGGGATGGTGTATCGGAAGGAGTTAATAATGATGATAATGAGGAAGGTTTACATAGTAATGAGAATTTGGGTTCTGAACATCTGGTTGGTTCGTCGTCAGATGAAAAATCTGAAATGGTAGTAGGTTCAGACGAAGTTAATGACATTGATAGAACTAGTGGAACTAGTGATAATCATGAACCATTTGCAACTGTGGTTTCAGATGAAGTGAATGATATTAATAGAACAGGTGATGAGGATTCTAGCTTTTTGGATACAAATGGCTTGGGTGAAAATGGTGCCTTCATGTCATCGGAGCTAGGAGATTTTGACAAAGAAATGTCAAATTCTAAAGACGAGGAGGAGATGCATGTGGGTGTTGATGATGATACCAGTACCATCAGTGATGATATCACAGAGCTGGTTGAAGAGAAAATTGAGCAACTAGAGAGTAAGTTGCTCAGTAGAAGAGCTGAAAAGAAGTCAAAGCCTGCTCTGAAGCCTCTTGAATTGGCTGAAGAACTCGAGAAGAAGCAAGCCTCTACTGGTTTGGATTGGGAGGAGGGTGCAGCTGCACAACCCATGAGGCTAGAAGGTGTTCGGAGAGGGTCAACCACATTAGGTTACTTTGATGTTGATGCTAGCAATACTGTCACACAGACCATTGGATCCCAGGCTTTTAGAAGAGACCATGGTTCCCCTCAGGTCTTAGCTGTGCATCTTAATTTTGTTGCTGTTGGGATGTCCAAAGGGCTCATAGTTGTTGTGCCAAGTAGATACTCTGCTAATCACCATGACAGCATGGAGTCAAAGGTTTGCTTTGATTCTATCATCTTGGTTTTACTGGTTGTAGTATTTGGTGCTTATCTGGTTATGTCAAATGCTGATGTCTTATTATACTATTCACCGTGGTGGATTAAAGTCTAGGTAATACACTAGTGGTTGACATGGATTTGACATGATAGAAATTATTTTGAAGTTTATTCAAGAACTCTGTAAAGTTGTAATGCTTCTCATTGTTTCTAAGCATTTTATCATTGAATGAGGAAGATACTTAACTTACTTCTTATGTCTAATCATCAAATTGAGAGGGCTGTTATAGTAATTGTCTTTTAAACCAGCTACATTAATGTGTAGTCTAGAAAGAATGCAGGTTAGTTGATACGTTAGCTAATTTTGTTAGAGTGAGTTTGCGGGCCTGTAGTGGTGAGGTTGTTAGAAGGATCTTTCGGTTAGTCAGTGACTTCTTTTCCAATGATTAGTGGGCCATAGTTGTATCTACATAAGCTGAGTGAGGGTCAGCGAGAGGTGAAAATTTGGCGAGGTACTTGTGAGTTAGAGGTTGGAGGTAATCAGAGGTCTCAAGTTCTCTGCAAACAATTATAATTCGGTTATTTAGATTGCAAGTCAAAATCAGTTGTTGAATTCTGCTGCTGTGAATCTATTCTACATACTACTTTGTTAGTGCAAATCATCAAAGGATTTTGTAAAGATTCTTGTAGCACCAAAAAGGAAGTTTTCATTCGATACATGCCAGATTATGAATTAGTAATAGTAACTGCAACAATCTAATAATGTCATAAATTTTCTACTTGTATATATATATATATATATATGAATTTGGGGCTTAGGCTTGTATATGTTGTCGATTTCCTAATTGATAGGTGCGCTAAATTCTCCATATCTGTTTGTAGGGTATTGCAGTTTTGTGTGCTAAATTTTTTTCGCTTTTGCATTGGTTAGTGTTTCAATTTTTAGATCTCTGAAAGCTGGGGTTTGCTAATTACTTTAATGTGAGTTTTATTTTTAGATGCTGCTGCTTGGCCTGCAAGGGGATCGATCACAGGCTTCTGTAACTTCTATGTCCTTCAATCAGCAAGGTGATCTTCTGTTAGCTGGATATGGTGATGGTCGTATAACTGTTTGGGATGTACAGAGAGCATCTGTTGCAAAAGTTCTTACTGGTGAACACGCGGCACCAATAGTCCACACTTTCTTTCTCGGACAGGATTCTCAAGTTACTCGTCAATTTAAAGTAGTTACTGGTGATAGCAAAGGCCTTGTTCTGTTGCATTCTTTCTCTGTGGTTCCACTGCTTAACAGATTCACTATCAAAACGCAGGTATAACAAATCAGTTTATAAATGATGCATGATTTATGTTGGTATAGTAGTGTGCTTATGTGTGGGAACTTAATGCTGTTGTTCTCTTCAAGTTAATAAACTGAAGTTAATTCCCTAAAACAGTGTCTCCTTGATGGACAAAAAACGGGTATCGTACTATCAGCTTCTCCTCTTCTTCTTGATGAATCTTCTGGAGGAGCTTTTATAGCATCCCAGGGTCACTCAGCTTCAACTAGCAGTATCGGTAGCATGATGGGTGGTGTAGTTGGGGGAGATGCAGCTTGGAAACTCTTCAATGAAGGGTCTTCTCCGGTTGAAGAAGGTGTTGTGATTTTTGTCACCCATCAAACTGCATTGGTGGTATGAAGTCATTAGATATGATTGCCTGAATTCCATGTATATTGTGATTGATTCTTGATCTTTGGTACTAATATTTTATTCATAGATTGTTGAAAATCCTTTTACCTATCACAGGTAAGGCTCACTCCCACTTTAGAAATCTATGCAAACCTCTCAAAGCCAGATGGGGTACGAGAGGGGTCCATGCCTTATACTGCTTGGAAATACATGGCACCTTCTCGAAGTTCTTCAAATGGTATGAATCTTTTGAGCTTGTTGTCCTTCTAGAAGTACCTTCCTTTAGCTGTTCTAAACCTGAGGTTTTTCCACTATTTATGAGTGGATTATAATTGAAAAATGTTCACTGCATGTTTACATGTCAACTCTAGAGTAGTCGCTTATAGTATGATGAGAGTCTGAAAAGTGTATTATATTGCAGTAAATGAGTTTCTTGGACAAGATCAACGAATGAGTTTCTCTGCCATTGAAATATGAAAAGAAAAAAGAAAACACACAAGTACACCTTTTAGTTTACTTCTTTCTCGCCATTTAAAATACTTCCGGCACCTTTAAGTCCCATATAGTTGGATTGAATCAAAGTCCTACATATTTTTTTTCCCTTTTGTAGCATCACATAGGATTATCGTTCTATAAAGAACTTACTTCAAAAAAAAACCTGCAAATAGGAAAAGTCATATTAGACTAAGTCTGAGGTAATTGTGTTACAGAAAGTTCTCCCACAGAAGTTGCAGAGAGAGTTCCATTGCTTGCAATTGCTTGGGATCGGAAGGTCCAGGTTGCAAAATTAGTCAAATCAGAGCTTAAAATTTATGGGAAATGGTCCCTTGACAGTGTTGCCATAGGTGTGGCTTGGTTGGATGATCAGGTACCTCTGCTTCTTTCTTGTTTGTTATATGCATGTTATAGTTGGATGGATCCTAAGTGATTCTTTATTCTTCTCTGTTTCCTAATCTATGCTTGTGATTTCGTTTTTATGATAAGTCATTAATGTTTTGTTGATCTAATTTTCATATATTTCCAGATGTTGGTGATCCTTACTGTGACTGGACAACTTTATTTGTTTGCTAAAGATGGGACCATAATTCACCAAACCAGTTTTGCTGTGGATGGTTCAGTGGGAGATGATCTCATTGGTTATCATACTCACTTTATTAATGTTTTTGGAAACCCTGAGAAATCTTATCAGAATTGTGTTGCTGTAAGAGGAGCGTCCATTTATGTACTAGGACCCATGCACCTTGTGGTTTCTCGCCTTCTTCCATGGAAGGAGAGGATTCAGGTCCTGAGGAAAGCCGGTGACTGGATGGGTGCCTTGAACATGGCTATGACTCTTTATGATGGCCAAGCTCATGGTGTCATTGATCTCCCTAGAACCGTGGAGGCTGTAAAGGAGGCCATAATGCCTTACCTGGTGGAATTATTACTGTCATATGTAGATGAAGTATTTTCTTATATTTCAGTAGCATTTTGCAACCAGATTGGAAAATTAGATGAACCCAATGACCCAAAGAGTCAAACCAGTTCTGTGCACAGTGAAATAAAAGAGCAGTTTACACGAGTTGGTGGAGTAGCAGTAGAGTTCTGTGTGCATATTAAAAGAACTGACATCCTTTTCGATGAAATTTTTGCCAGATTTGTGGCTGTTCAACATAGAGGTAATTATTTTCATCTATGTTTAGAGCTTAGTTTGTTCAGTTCTTGTATTTTATTATGTTTATAATTTTGATATTAGTGGATGAGGAGTCATATATTAAAATATGATACACAGTCATATTTGATAGAGAGTCACCCAGTAATGCAGAGATTTTCTCTTGACTACATAACTGGCTTAATGTTTAGGTCACTGCATTACAATTTGGCCTGTCATAAGTCATATATAACTGCATGCTCAACTACAAAGTGGATTTTCCTTATTTTCAAGGCTTGATATATAGTTCTAATTTTCTTGGCGACCATATCTTTCAGAATTCATGTGAATATTTATAACGTGGGGATTTATTCTTGTTGTTGTTGCTGTTTTTAATGTTTTATTTTCTTGTTTTCTAGAGACATTTCTGGAGCTTCTGGAGCCATATATATTGAAGGACATGCTTGGATCTTTACCTCCTGAGGTATTGTTTACTGTTCTAGGGTGTAATTCTTTTATCATCTCATTTATAATTTTAGTAATCCATATAACTGTTGAATTCTATAAGATTATGCAAGCACTGGTAGAACATTACAGCAGCAAGGGGTGGTTACAGAGGGTTGAACAATGTGTCCTTCACATGGATATTTCTTCTTTGGACTTCAATCAGGTATGAAGAAGTTTTTAATATATAATTATTTAATCAACAATTCTGGTTGAATTATAAAATTTATCTTGTAGGTTGTCAGGTTGTGCCGAGAACATGGACTATATGGTGCTTTAGTGTACCTGTTCAACAAAGGATTGGATGATTTTCGTGCCCCTTTAGAGGAACTGTTGGTAGTTTTACGGAATAGTCAAAGAGAAAGTTCTGCTGCTCTAGGGTATGTTCCCTTGTAATTGCATTGTATTTTTATGTATTTTTTTTTTCTTTTACCTTTTTATTTTATTTATTCTTCTGTCATACTGTATGAATGTGAAAACTTCTGAATTAAGCTTGCTGTTCTTTTAAGATGGTCCTGGTTAGATACATTGCTTCTCAGGGGTTATGTAGCTCTCTTTTTCTAATGCAAGTACTATCTATCAGATGTACTGAAGAAAATTCTTAGGAGGAAGTATAATCATGAACGAACTTAGTTGCAAACTTCCATTCTCTAGGCAGAAAACGTTGCCATGAATCAAATTTTTATATCTGGAAGTTGAGATTCCCAGGATAGTTACCTGTCCTGATTTTTGTAGTTTGGCGGATCTTGGATGGGATGGACTGTGACTAATAAGAATGGAACGTGATGGAGGCATTTTACCTTTCGAGTTTGCTACACTTACCTGACACTGGGAAATTAATAGCTGATACTACGACATTCAATATCTTTCTGGTGTAATTTCAATTAATTAATAAGGTAGTTGATGGAAATGTGCATGCTTATGACTAGAATATCCACTAAAAATAAATTTTCTTTTGCAGATGAGTTTGAGATTGCATGTGTCAAGTCTGAACTAGTTCTTTGGAACTCTTTATTTTCCAAACTAACATGAATTCTTTAACAAAATGACATACAAACTTAGATCATTTGTATTGAATTGAACCTCCTATACTTTTTGCTTTTCCTTTACATTGTTGTTTATTTTCTATGTTCACTTTATTGAAGCAGAGGTTGCTTCCTTTTTCTCTTGTTAGCAGGTATAGGATGCTTGTATATCTTAAGTACTGTTTTCAAGGCCTTGCTTTTCCACCAGGTATATTTGAAGCACTTCACTGCTGAAAAATGTTTTGCCCTTCTGTGTAGACTTTCGCATGGGTATTTTAATTATTGATCAAGTCAAAGTTATTTTTTGTTGAGAAAACTACTTTGTCTAAGCTGTTACTTGTTGCATTTATGTATTGGGAGCAATCCATGGTTTACTTTATGCATTTTCTCATTTGTAAGGATGCAATAATTTTTTAGTATAGTGATTTTTGGGCTTGTTGGGAAGTGCTTATAGGAGAGGACTGCAGATGACACTCAACATAATTCCTAACTTTTTGAAAAGTTTGCATTCCTTGATTAAATTCATACTTTTTAATGAGGTTTTATCTTATTAGGAGAATTGAGACCCTAAAAGGGTCTACTAAACTTCATTTTAGTAAATCAGTAAAGTTGGATTTGGCGAAATAACTTCAAAGCATTGTCCCAAAGTTACTCTGTTTGGATACTATGACACTTTTACTACAAAGTAACAATTTTCTTGGAGATAAGATCATTGAATTGTTAGTTAACCAAAAAAAAATATTGAATTTTAAAAAAAATTGAATTATTGATATCTGTTTGCAGGGCATGGAACTCTTCCTCCCACACGCCTATCCTCTCTTAGAACTGAACTTGTGCAATTTCTGCTAGAAGAATCTGATAATCCAAATTCACTTGTAGTCTCAAGTTTATTGTCTGGAGGATCATACTTGAATCTGTATCATCTCTTAGAATTAGATACTGAAGCAGCTTTAGATGTCTTAAGATGTGCTTTTGTAGCAGATGCAAACATAAAATCTGACTTCACTGAACATGATTCATCTGATCCGAATTTGGAGGCTACTCTTGAAAATGATCTGATAGCTGATAGTGATGATTTGTTGGTGCAAAATACAATAAATGCTCTTGTCAATGTTCTTGACAAGGATAAGTCCAAAACAGATGGACATGCTAGCAATAGTGGTCACAGAGAAGAAGTGTGGCCTTCAAATAATGACATAGGTCATCTGTTTGAGTTCATTGCTTATTATGTTTCATGTGGGAGAGCTAATGTCTCAAAAAGGGTGCTTTGTCGGATTTTGGAATACCTGACATCAGAAAAGAGTGTTTCCCAAAACACAAGTAATCATGGCAATGAAATTTCTAAAAGAGAGAAACAGGTTCTAGCCCTTCTGGAAGTAGTTTCAGAGATTGATTGGAATGCTTCATATGTGTTACACCTATGTGAGAATGCCTGCTTTTACAAGGTATACATTTTATTGTTACTTCATCTAAGGACATAGGATTCCATACTTATGCTCGCGATTTCATTACAGGTTTGTGGCCTGATTCATACTATCAGGCACCACTATCTTGCTGCTTTAGACAGCTACATGAAGGATGTTGATGAACCAGTTCATGCCTTCTCTTTCATAAATGATGCATTACTACAGTTGATTGATGATGAATATGCTTCTTTTCGATCAGCAGTCATTTCTCGCATCCCAGAACTGCTGTGCTTAAGCCGGTATGCTAGATGCTATAAGTTTCAATTTTTTATTTTTATTTTTGTATATTTTTTAAAAGATCTTTGTTCACCTGTTCCCTATTGTGTTTGATTTTTGACCCTATTTCCTCTTTTAGCAATCTCATGGCTTTTCAATTTTTATTTTACTTTTTTCAGAGAGGGAACATTCTTCCTAGTCATTGACCAATTCAATGATGAAGCTTCAGAAATTCTCTCTGGGCTTAGGTCTCATCCCAAAAGTCTTTTCCTTTATCTGAAAACAGTTTTTGAGGTTCATTTGTATGGAACTTTTGATCTTTCATATGTTAGAAACGATGATATAAATGGTGCTAATGGAAAAAGAGTGAAGAATGTGTCTAAAGGATTGGAGGCATACATCTCAAGAGTAACCGATTTTCCTAAAATGCTCAGAAGTAATCCTATTCACGTGACTGATGATATGATTGAGCAGTACTTGGAGGTGAGTGCAGCTATTGTTAGATTAGCATTCATCCCTTCTCTCATGGACACGGTCTAAGTAGCGCCCTGTAGAGTTTATCATTCTCAATATCGATTGATTATCATAATTAAAACTGTATAAATCAAGGGCCTAGGTAAATGCAAAGAAAACTTTACTAGTTTTAATATATAAGTCCCAGTTTGTAGATTTGGCTGGATGCTAGGTAACTGGTTCTGTCACTCTAATTTACAGTACATAACAAACATATGATGTTCTTCTGACCACTGACTACTGTGGTTCTGTAGCCAAAAATTTGTTGACATTTTATGGTTTCAACTAATGTGCTCTTTACATGCAGCTGTTATGTCAATACGAACGTGGATCTGTCCTCAAATTTTTAGAAACTTTCGATAGCTACCGGGTGGAACACTGTTTACGCCTGTGCCAGGAGTATGGAATCATAGATGCTGCTGCATTTTTACTAGAAAGGGTCGGCGATGTCGGAAGTGCTCTTTTACTCACACTTTCTGGACTTGATGATAAATTTGTTGAACTGGAGAATATAGTTGGAAGATTGCTTTCTGGAGCTGCTTCTAAAAGACATAATTCAGAGCATTTCAGTTCTATTTTAAATTTGAAAGAGGTTCGGAGTTTGTGCTCTGCTGATTGGTAGATTAATGGATTAACTTAATAACGTACTTGATCCTTCTTTTACAGGTGAATTACATACATGATGTATTGCATGCTTGTATTGGATTGTGCCAGAGGAACACTCCCCGCTTGAATCCTGAGGAGTCAGAAACCCTGTGGTTTAAATTACTGGATTCGTGAGTCAAAATTTCAATTTGTTTAATATTTCAAAATAGTGTTTGCTTAGTTTGCAAGCAGCTATCTTGGTTTGAAATCTTTAATTGTCTCAGCTCTTTGGACTTCAGTAACATGGACCCCCAATTGTCTCTAAGATAATGAGATAGAGTTTATCAAATGTATTTAAACAAACATAATGCACAATATATTTCCAGAGCTAATTATTCTTCTTTGATATACAGATTTTGTGAGCCTTTAATGAGTTCATATGGTGAGAAAATTGCATCAGAAGGAGAAAATCGTGTCAGGATGCTTGATTCAGATTTGCAAGAGGAAGAAGAGGCCTGCATTATCAAGTGGAGAATCTCATCATCCCACAGGGGTGCTCACGTCTTGAAGAGAATGTTCTCTCAGTTCATCAAAGAGATTGTTGAAGGAATGATCGGATATGTTCACCTCCCAACCATAATGTCAAAACTCCTTTCAGATAATGGCAGCCAGGAATTTGGTGATTTCAAACTCACCATATTGGGAATGCTAGGAACGTATGGTTTTGAAAGAAGGATTCTGGTATGTGCAAAATATTGCCAAAAACACTTCCTCCGTCTGTTTTAAGAGTTCTGCACCTAGGGATTTGTCTCTTTGAGGCTTATAATCACATCTTTTTGCATGACTTGATGTTGTGTTAGGAATTATCTGGGTGCTATCTCTTACATTGTTTCATAGGTGATTGACTGGATCACCGAAGCACCAAATGAATCACATTTGTTATATCATCAGTCTGATCAAACTTCCCTTTTATGCCTTCAGGATACTGCAAAATCTTTGATAGAGGACGACACATTCTATACAATGAGCTTACTCAAGAAGGGGGCCTCTCATGGATATGCCCCACGCAGTTTGCTATGTTGTATATGTAATTGTCCCCTAACAAAGAATTCTTCTGTTCCCCGGATACGAGTTTTCAGTTGTGGTCATGCAACTCATATTCAGTGTGAACTTTTGGAAAATGAATCAAGCAGAGGTCCGTTATCTGGATGCCCTCTTTGTATGCCGAAGAAGAATTCTCAGAAGTCGAGAAACAAATCAGTTCTCCCAGAGAATGGTTTATTTAATAAGGTTTCATCAAGACCCCAAAGTAAAGGAGGAACTATTTTACCTTCTCATGAAAGTGATTTTTATGAGAATTCCTTTGGAACTCAACAATTATCACGGGTAAATTCATACCTTCCCTCTCTTAATTCTATTTCTCATTCTTCCTACACATCATAAATACTCAACTTGGATGATCTTGCAGTTTGAGATCTTAAACAATCTTCAAAAGGACCAAAGAATGATTCATATTGAGAATATGCCTCAGTTAAAGCTTGCACCTCCAGCTATTTATCATGAAAAGGTGAATAAAGGAACCCATCTTTTAACTGCTGAAAGTAGCAGTAGCATTGGAAAACCAGAAAAACCAAGTAAAAGCAGACAACTCAGGGATGTAAAATTGAAGGGATCGTCATCCCTCCGGTTCCCCTTACGATCAAGTATATTTGGTGAGTTAGTTGCATCATATATTGTTTAAATTTGCTAGACATTTTTGGTGCATTTGGATAACGTCTGGTGAATACCTCTGTAGGCAAGGAAAAAACAAGCCGGAGATGACATGTTGATTGTGTACAGTTTTGCTTTACCGGAGATGGATATTCTACTAATGCTTTTCAATATTTGAGGAGTTGTATATAAATCAACCAGGTTGAGATCATAGTTTCCTGCGGAAAATGTGGACATAGCACACGTTAGTGTAAACCATTTTTATAGTCTCTGTGAATATTGTAATACCAATACAGACGGACAGGACTCCAATGAAATTGAGTGAGTTGCAGTCATTTTGTGAAGTATGTATCTAGACAGGACTCGATTCGTTTATAACTTACAGTGGGTTGGTCCAAAATGTACCGGTAGAGAATCAGTAGCTCTTTTTGGAAGTTCAAGTGTATTTCAACCATAAACATGAATTAGTTTATTTTTCTTTTAAATTATACATTATTTTCTAATCGAATGAATTATATTAATCTCAAAGAAACAAATGGGGTCGAGGATTCGTTCTTGACAATCTTCACCTTCACGTTCACCAGCATTGGTTGAATAGAATATTTCACATAAAAACGTAAAGTAACATTGCAGAAACAAGGAGAGGGGCTAACATAATGTTGCAGTAGAGAATGGGTTTTAACATTGCAGAAAATGATTTGATTGAATAAAAAATTTTTAAAAAAATAATTACAATAGGGCCCAACCGGGTTCGAACCGGTGACCTATTGATCTGCAGTCAATTGCTCTACCACTGAGCTATGGACCCTTGACGGTAATGAATAAAAAATGTATTATCTATTGTAAAATAAAAGTAATAATCAATAGAAATTGAAAGAGACCTCGCCCTCATCCAGTGACACGCAGGATATCTTGGTGGGTTGCTGTCAACTCAAAGGTATTCATCAATACATTTCCGATTTAACACATGTACAGAGCGCTGGCTTTCTTCCATAATTTGATATAAACCAATTTGTTTTCTTTTTAAAAAAAATAAAGATAAGGAAAGGAATAATATCATGAAAACGGCGACGTTTAAGCATATAAAGGTCCAATCCAACCACAATTGACGGTAATAAAAGGCACATGCACTCACGGAAGACAGAACACTGAGTGCCCCAACTGTTGAACGAAGAACGAGTGTCACATATCATAATAAGTAACAGACTTTACAAGTCACATACAAAACAATCAAAGTTTGCGCGTAGTTGAGAGTTGGGTGGCTTACATTACCTTTCCCAATTGCAAATTCTTTCTTGTTCCCTCCGCCCTCCTTCTCCTAAATAAATTCCTCATTTTCTCTCACTTTCTCGCTTTCCAAACAGCTCCCTCCATTTCTCATATGGCTACTACAGCTTTTACTGCCACAAAGTTTGTTCAACCTCTGTCCGCCGTCAATTCTAGATCCCATGACAAGACTCTCAGAACCACTTCTTGCTCCTCCTTTCTTGGATCTACTCGCAGGCTTCGTCTTTCTTCTCTGGATAGCTTGAACCAGCCAAATCTCCGCCGTCGAGCTGTTGTCGTTGCTGTTTCTGACGTCGTTAAGGAGAAAAAGCAAAAATCATCCTCCAATTTGGTAACCAATTTTGCTGTAACTTTTGAAGTCATTTTTAGTCTTAAAGTTTGAACCTTTTGTGCTTTAATTGCTTAAAAGAATAATAGTTGAAGATTATAAAATGAATAAACTCTCAGAACTGTTTATGAATTGACTTATTAGTTTCAATAGTGAATCATTGGACTTGAATTGTATAGATTAGACTGATGCTCTTGTTTCCGGTTATTTGAGTATTTCAGTTGATCACAAAAGAGGAAGGTTTAGTACTATATGAGGATATGATTCTGGGTAGAGCTTTTGAGGACATGTGTGCCCAAATGTACTATAGGGGAAAAATGTTTGGGTTTGTCCATCTTTACAATGGTCAAGAGGCTGTCTCCACTGGGTTTATAAAGCTTTTGAAGAAAGAGGACAGTGTGGTGAGCACGTACCGTGATCATGTGCATGCCTTGAGTAAGGGGGTTTCTGCCCGTGAGGTGATGAGCGAGCTTTTCGGGAAGACTACTGGCTGCTGCAGGGGCCAAGGTGGATCTATGCATATGTTTTCTAAGGAGCATAATTTGCTTGGTGGATTTGCATTTATTGGTGAGGGAATTCCAGTTGCAACAGGCGCAGCTTTCTCCAGCAAGTACAGGAGGGAAGTGTTGAAACAAGCAGAGTGTGATGACGTGACATTAGCATTTTTCGGGGATGGAACTTGTAATAATGGGCAGTTCTTTGAGTGCTTGAACATGGCTGCATTGTGGAAGCTACCCATTGTGTTTGTTGTGGAAAATAACTTGTGGGCTATTGGTATGTCTCATTTGAGGGCAACATCAGACCCCCAGATTTATAAGAAGGGACCTGCATTTGGGATGCCGGGTATTCATGTTGATGGGATGGATGTATTGAAGGTGAGGGAAGTAGCTAAGGAAGCCATTGAACGAGCTAGGAGAGGTGAAGGACCAACATTAGTTGAATGTGAGACATACAGGTTTAGAGGACACTCATTGGCTGATCCTGATGAGCTCCGTGACCCTGGTAAGCATGTAACTATTGGTTTTTTGCTTCCTTGTACCATCTGCTTTATCGCCATTCAACTAACTATCGGTTTTGCCTCCTTGTACCATCTGCTTTATTGTCATTCAACTAAAATTGTTTTTGTGATTTGTGCTTTATTATTTCATATTCAGGGATTTTTGATGATCGTACATCAACCTTTCCTTTTCCTGTTGTTAGTAGCCCCACTGTCAGAATTGTTACTTGTTTTTGTTGGAAGGCAATGCATAAGCGTCCTCAGATTTAAGATTAGATTAGCTGCCAATTTAAATACCTGCTTATTGAATAGAAGCATTAGTTTTCATTGGCTAACTTGTATGATATGATGTGTTTGGTCTTACCTAGTAGAACTACTTTGTTGTTGCTGCGCCTATCTATTTTTTATTTTTCCTGAGTTGTCCAAAAAGTTTAACTTGCTATCACAACATGAAATAGAATTCATTTGACAATATAAGGACAAACATCATGTCCTTATATTGATTATCCAATGTCTGTGAGTCTCAGATGTTCTTGCTCACACTTTTGTTCTATCTAATTTGGCAGCTGAGAAAGCTCGCTATGCTGCTAGAGATCCAATCTCAGCATTGAAAAAATACATAATCGAGAAAAAGCTTGCGAGTGAGGCAGAGTTGAAGGCCATAGAGAAGAAGATAGACGAGGTACTGGAGGATGCTGTAGATTTTGCAGATGAGGCTCCTGTTCCATCTCGCAGTCAGCTCCTGGAGAATGTGTTTGCTGATCCAAGAGGTTTTGGTATTGGACCTGATGGCCGGTACAGATGCGAGGATCCCAAATTCACTGAAGGAACTGCTCAAGTCTAATTTATCCATAGAGTTAATTATCTAGTGGCTTCTTCTAGTCTATTGTCGCGTGTTTCATATTTATATATGGTCAGCAGTCCCTTGTCCACTTTTCTTTAGGTTCTGCTTTTGTTTACAAATTTTGATTATGTTTCCTTCTCTATTAATTGAATTATAATTGTTTCTTGTATCAGTTTTATGAGCTTCGAATCTCCTAAAAGGTTCATTCACTACTAGTATCTCCTTTTAAAATAAGCTGTTACGTATGTCAATGAATGATGCTTTGAATATCTGCAAATTAAGAAGCATTTATGTTATGCCAGTTTGCATTAAAAGAAGCATGTTAAAGATGGTGGTAAATCCAAAACTAGAGGACAAAAATCACATCTCATTCATCAGTCTGTTAAAAAATGAAATAATAACAATATTTAAGGAAAAGAAGCATGTAGAACAATACATGAAAGTTCTTTTTATACTGTAATCTATGGATTTTCCTACTTATCAGAAGATAAAAATTAATACATGTATGTGAGAATATCAAAAGATGAGATTAGAGCTTCAGTGCAGCTATTGCTTCAGGTTTAAAATCAACTCTTAAACCTAGCACTCTCCTCACCTCAGCTGGGGTTAGTCTCCAGGTCATGGGTCCTGAGTTCTCACCCCAGAAGTCAAGAATTTCAGACACCTTTTCTAAGTTGAGGATTGTAGCCATTTGAGTAAGGCGAGCAAATTTGTCCCTAACAGTCCTCTGAGTCATACCAGAGAAATGGCTTACAAGCGCTCTGGTGTCTCTGTCAAGTTGGAGGCCACCCAGTTGACTAAACTTTTTCTGCATCATAATCACTTCAAGCCTCTTCACAATAAAATCAATAATCAAATGAACAAAAGAGTCGTAGTTGTTTGCAGTCATCAGCGGCTGGAGCCAAGCTGCATTTGTTTCGACAGCATGGAGAAGCCTCTGTACCCATGGATCATTAACCTCATTATCTGCATATTCAGCCTCTGAGAGCTCATAGCTCACAGTTGCAACACTGTCTAAGACTGGTCTGATTCTTGGTGTCACAGTTGCCACAAGTTGTTCCAGGCCAGCATTCAATGCTTGTTTGAAGGTTTTGCTCAGATCCCCCAACTCAGATAAGCAAGATTTTATTCTCTCCCTCTCAGCAGGTGCAGGGAATACCTGAAAAAAGACAATTGCTGTTATTATAATGCTCAAATGTTTTGAACATCTGGCAAAGAACAAATATTACTGTGAACAAGATTGGTTAAAAGCCCTCGAGAAGCATCCGTACAAAAACCAATTCTACCCAGCCAATATGCAAAAGCACCATCTGACCAATAAAGATAAAGAATATGCATGCAAGCAAAGCTTGTATACCAGTCTATACTACAAATACCAGAGCAAATGAATCTCCACCCCAAGTAAAAGTATGAATACCTCTACAAACCTGATTTACAGATAGTACTGCATTCATATGCTGGACGAATGCAAGTCATAGACAAATAAACTTTTAGGTATAAATCAACAATCATAACCTTTCAACTAACTGTAAAACCTTATGACTAGTAATATTGGGCAAGATAAGAACAAAATTGATTTTAAATGTGTTAATATAAAATATGTGTATTCAGGTTTACCAATTTTGCCTCTATCTTGATCAACATTAACAGTTAAATGAGAGTTAGCTGAAGGAATATGTGATGATTGATTTCTACCGAAAAAAATGTATTTACTTGTAATTTGCACTCATTCAAGAGGCTTGACACGAATCTGTTCTAACTAGTTTCCTAAAACACAGATGAGAAAATGATATATGACAATCATCCCAGTTGAGCATAAAGTTCACAGCATATTAGTGGTGAAAATAGTGGATACTCCAAAATGCAGGACATATTCCAACCCCAGAACAACATAATAACAACAGCAAATAATACAAGCCTTAAACATAATTAATTAGGGGTGCTACACAAATTCTCCACTTCCATTATTCTCTAAATAATTCTTCCTCTAGTTCTATATTCCAGTGTCAAGTTCAGCTACATAGACACAACTCCATAATCCATTGGTCTACCTCTCTGTCTGCCTCTCCTAGTAGTCGGTATTTGAATATCACTCCATGCACGAACTAGAGCCTCTAGCGATCTAATTGAACATGCCTATAGTATACCACTTCAATATTTTACAAACAATCTATCCTTGTCCACTCATCCATAATAAGATACACGTCTATACCTACTTTACTATGAATAAGTTCGTTTCATACATTGGTATCCTCATATTGCCATTCATCCATCTTAACATATTCATATTTAAGTTATCGCTACCTACCATTTCCTTATTTTTACACCTCTATTTTCTATTTAGATGTTACTGTAAATTCTGAGGAAATGCAAGGACAGAAAGAAGTCAGTAGTAGTATTCACGGGGTAATGAGCATTTTGAAACTTAAAATTCATACCCACTAATTCACTGTCTTTCTTGATTTTATCGAACTGTAAATAACAATTAATATAGAATTCCTTAGGTAAGTTGGCAATCTCTCAGGCAAGCTACCATCCAAGTTAAAACCAGAAGAAACTTTTTGTGTACACTCTAGAAACCAGAATATAAGTATCATGCACTAACATATAACAATAACTTAATTAAGCTAAGGAACTGCCAGATATATTTTCTAAGTGTCTGCACAAACATAAAAGAATGATTTAGTATCTCAGGCAAGTTAACATTACAATCACAGATGGAAGTGCATTACTCACCTCTGCGCATTGCTCTTCAATCTCGTGCTTCAGTTTCAGGACATACTCACTACTCACATCCATATTATTTAAAGCAGTAGCAACTTCTGTTCCAGTTTTCTGAACACCAACGCCACCCAAAAACAATTTCGCTCCAAGATTTGGCTCTCTGGTTGTCTGTTGCAATGCCTCAGGAAATTCATTGCTTAGCAAACTAGATGCACCACTCAAGACAGCTATCACAGAGCTGATATTAGAAGTAGATATTGCCCTCCGCAAACAACTCTGCAAAACATAAAACACATCGTCCACCATAGATGTGGTAAGGCTATCAGGTACATGTTCATCAATCCTAATAGCCTTCCTAACATTCTCCACCATAAAAAATCTCTCCAAAATAACATAAAACCCTGTGATATCCTGAGCAACTTTGCTAAAGCTTCCACTCCTAAATGCCTTGGTAGCACGTGGCACTAACTCTGGATCCACAGAAGTCAAACTCTTAATCTTCGATACCATAAACTCCGTATAATCCTCACCTAATTGCATCAATGACAAAATCTCCTCCAAATACAGCTCAACTTCTCTTGGATCAGGCCCCTCAGTCATGCCAACAGCAAGCAAATTATTGTTCTGTGCATTAATATCAGATGCTAGCTTTGCCAACTTCCTATAATCCATGTATTTCTTCAAAATCATACAACCCCTTGAATCACACTCCTCCTGTAACTCACATATGGCATACACGATCCCATCCTCACCACACAAACCCCTCAAAATGCTATCATTTTCTTCTATAGCCAATACAATATCTTTAAACAAATTAGTTAAACAGCCAACAAAATTGATTTGACTTTGATCTTGATTTTGTTCAATCAATTCTACCAAATTCTCATACTCCATTCTCCATCTCATCCCTATAACTCTCTTTAAATACCCTACATAAACTTGTAAGCCTTCTTCTTCTAGTCCTAAAGGTGTATAAAGCTTTATAAATCGTAAAACTGTACCATGATCTCGTTGATCCACTGCTGCTGACACACGCTTCTTCACTATTCCTTCTAGCTGTTTCTTGCCGGCAAGTAATTGCTCTCTCTGATCAGATCCTGAGTCCTTGTACTTGCTATCGATTTCAATGAATCGTTGGATATAATTGGCGGCGGCTTCGAAGTTCTCTGCATCCATGGCAGTCTTGACGCCGTCCAAGCAGTTGTTCCGCTCCACGATGGCGTCGATGCGGAGGAGAGTCTCGTTGACGCGTGACTGACCAAGGTCCAACTCCCGAACCTTGCCGCTAACCTGATCGGCGAGGTCACTGGTGGAGCGGACATTGGAGAGCATATAGTCGGCATCGGCCTTCACAATTTCAAGTACCTCAGCGGATTTTTGAAGCTGGAGGAGGTGCTTGTCGAGGTCAGTTCGCTGCGAAAGAAGATTATCAAGGTCCACATCCAGAGCTCGCTGGTAGGCGATGCACTCATGTAGGAGGCGTGTCATCGCTCCGACGTCCGTTAGTGTGCGCACATACTCTAACGCCTCCGCTGTGCCGAACTTGATAGACGAAGACGCCGCCGTCTCCTCATTTTGCTGCTCTTCTAGAGATCCGTTTGGAGTCGACGGCATTTTAGAATCTAAATTGTTCAATTCAGATCTGCATTTTCTTAACCGCAAAGGACTCGACTGAGGACTATTATCATTATACGCTCGCAGTAAATGTAAATATATTTTTTCTTTTCTTATTAAACTATTTAATTAAAAATATCATATTTATATTATAGTATTTCTTTCTTCGGGTCGGAGGATATTTGACCCGCTAAAATTCAAACAAATAGATATTTCATTATCCATTTGAAAAGGTAGCTCCCTGTGGAACGCTTAACTGGTTTCAATGGCGACCACAACTTGCTGCTTATCCTCCTCTTCGTCTTCTTCTATCTTCCCAGCTGAAAAACCCAAACCCTCTTCACTAAAACGCTCCGTTTTCTTCACCACAGCATCATTCAACTTCCAGCACCCGAAACTCTCCATCTCCTCCAGCTCAGCTAGACTTCGAACACTTCTCGCAGTAGTAGATGAGGCAGTTGCTGCTGATATTGCAAGAGACAACGAAGATTCCGACGAAGAAACAAAGAAAACACCAAAGCCTTGTGAATTGTATGTTTGCAATATGCCGAGAAGCTATGACATTCCTGACCTTCTAGACATGTTTAGCCCTTATGGGCAGGTTATTTCCGTCGAGGTACGATTACTCTAATGGAAACGTTTTGTTTTAAAATAATACAAATTTATTCTTGTGCTCGAATTTAATACTTTGTAGTTTGGATTATAGGTTTCGCGGAATCCTGAGACTGGTGTAAGTAAAGGGTCTGGTTACGTGACAATGGGGTCCATTGCTTCAGCAAGAAATGCAATTGCTGGACTGGATGGATCTGTAAGTGTCAAAATAGCTTCCTTTTAGTTCAAGTTTGGTGTTTTCTTTTTATAGATTAGGTGTGAACCTTGTTTTGCTATATTGAAGGATGTGGATGGACGAGAATTGCGAGTTAGATATTCTGTTGATATGATATCAAATGCAGAGGGGAGGAATCCTGAGGCATTGAATTCGTCACCTAAGAGGATTTTTATATACGAAAGCCCTCATAAGTTGTATGTTGGCAATCTTCCTTGGGCTACAAAACCTGAGGAATTGAGGAATCTATTTACCCGATTCGGAACTGTAGTCAGTGTTAGAGTATTGCATGACCGGAGAAATGGAAAGAACCGTGTTTTCGGATTTCTTTCCTTCTCTTCTGATGCCGAATGTGAAGCTGCGTTCTCTTTAAATGGGACGGTAAAGTCTTATGTCGCAGCAATTTTAATCTTGTTCTTGCATGTTTTTGGTTTGCTATTGATAGTTGATATTGTGCCTTTCGCTTACAGGAGCTAAATGGTAGGAGATTGGTAGTAAGGAAAGGTGTTGATAGAACTGAGCTTTGAGAGCAAATGTGGTGCACTTTTTTTTGTCACCTGGACACTGGATACCTTTGGGCATCCTAGCCAGCCAACTGATTGAAAAGCAGTTCATTTGTTTTCTATGTATCTTGGGAGGTATCAAAGTTTTGTCATATATGAGTTTTACTTCCGAAATTTCACAATATATGGAAAGTGACTGCAGAAATATCTGCTGCTCATTGGTTTATGTTGTAGCAATAATTCTAGTTTGATTACAGTTGTTGGTAATATTATGTTGTTATATGTCATTGTACTATTCTTTCTGCTAGTTTTTAATGAGAAAACTATGATATGAGTCATGTCTGTTTGCATAAGAAAGTGCCTGAACATGTGATTAGTTCTTTTATTTGGCATAAAAGGTCATGTTTCTGGGTAATACAAACTGAAAGCTATGGATTTCCTGAGATCATGTGTATAGGATAATATTTACTTTGCTTTTTAGTCTAACAGATTAGTAAAAGTGAAGTATCTATGCTTATGCATTACTCAAGTAAAACTCAATAGTAACTACAAAGATTGTTGCCTATGTGAATGTTAAAATGCCTAATTATTCTGTATCATCCACTGCAAAATGAAAACAGCTTCTGAGAAGAAAGCGAAGAAATGGGTTATTTGGCATGAAGATCTGGTGATGATCCACCATGGGCTGCTCTTAAAATGTCATAGAAAACACACAAAGTAACAAGTATGCAACATCTTTGTGTGGTAAATGAAATAAGCTTATTCATCTTAGACTTCGTGATAAAGTTCCCTTATGCTAGGAACTCGACAACCCATAGATGAAGTGGTTATGCAGTGTATTTACAACACAAAGAATCCAAGTTATTATACTATCTTTGAGCAACACTAACAGGAATATTACATGTGAGTGTGACAAAAAACCCCGGACCAGACCAGAATAAGAATCCGTTGTAGCTACCACCTTCTTCTCCCACATCTTGCTTTCTTAATCAAATAATCCTCCAAACCAATGCCAACGTCCACGATTCTCGTATCACGTCTTATGTCCACTTTCACAACCTTGTCTAAAGTTTCACTCACTTGGTCTGTCTCCTCCACATTACATATCCTAGGAACTATCATCACCCAAGTATCACTATGTGGAGCTTCCCCAGACTTTAGCAGAACCTCCAACAGCCCACAAGCTTCCTCAATCTTACCAACATCACAAAACCCTCTAATCAAACCATGAGAAACCGAAAAATGTGGAGAAAGTCCCTTAGATATCATTATCTCCATGTATTTTCTGGCCTCATCAAACAACCCTTGATCACATAACCCGCCAACAAGAGTCCTATAAGACACCAAGTTCGGCAAGCACCCATTAGAAGTCATATCTTCAAGAACCTTACAAGCATCTGCAGCACGCCCTTCTCTACAAAACCCCATTATAACCGTATTGTAATGCACAATATCAGGATTGCAACCTTTAACTTTCATTCTACAAAGAAGCTTATAAGCCTCTCTAATCTGTTTCTTCCTACACAAGCTATTCAACAAAGTGGTATAACTCAACGAATCCGGAACAAACCCTTTGTTCAACATATCTTCCAACAAACCAACAGCCGTGTTCACCTGTCTCTTCCTACAAAGCCCCTGCATCAAAATCCTATACGACTCAACATCAGGCAACAAGTCTCTTTGAAACATTTTGTTAAACAGTGAGTAGGCAATACTTAAATCCCCATTTAAACAGAAAGCACGCATCAATATGTTGTAAGATTTCGTATTGGGCAAGCAACCATGCTTGTAAGCCTCCTTAAAAAGATCAAAAGCGGGTCGAAGATAGTTCCTATGAGTTACCAGCAGCTCGAGAATACGATTCAACTGTTTAGGCTGAGGCTTGCAACCAAATAGGAGCATGGTGTTGAACGTTTTGAGAACCTTTTCCGGCAAATCAGCTTCTGAGTAGATTTTGATAATGTATGTGAAAAGATTAGGCTTCACGGGGTGTTTAGTGGATCTGAGTTGGAGGAGGAGATCTTCCATTTGAGAGAAGAATCCGGCGCGGCCAAGTTTGAGGACGAGAATGAGATAAGAAGAGTGGGAGTGACGGAAATTGGGTTGACGTGAAGCGTAATCGAAGATCTCTTTGGCTAATAGAGGGTCTGATTGGGCGGCTATCAGTTTCTGTACGCGACATGGAGACCCGATTGAAGTGGACGGCGATTCTCGTTCCGGTTGTTGGTTTGGCGGCGGTGGTGAGGTGGAGGAGTAGAAGAAGAGGAGTGATGATTGGAGATGGTTTGATGGGAAGATGAGTTTGCGAGTGAGCGTTGTGATAGTTCTGCAACGATGAAGAAATGTTCGGTGATGGTTCATTGTTGGGGATGGTTAGTGAATTACCAGCGAGTAGAGTAGAATAGGCGGTAAACTGTAACGTGGGACTATGGGCTGCAACTTGCTACTACCAAGAACATCTGGATTGATAACCAGCCCATCAAAAATATAAACCATGGAAGTAGTGATGGGATAGGAAGAAAGCTTGGACGGTTAAATGTTTGGAGAGTTTTCATGAGCTAGCTGTAATTATCATACTAAAACAAAGGTGAAAATTTTTTTATCGGCAATAAAAGGTTTATTATATAATTATAAGTATAAGTCACTTTGCAAAAGTTTATAAAATTAAAATTTGATTTTCATTCCATAGCTAATTCACTGACTATGAGCGTAATTCACCGAATTTGTGAACTATAAAGATGCAGGGGTATTTTGGAAAATTTGGCCTATGATTTAAAAACTAAACTTTTAAAAGTCTGTTTTTGTATGTTTTTCAAAACAGACCTATAATTGTATTTTAAACTTTAAAAAACCCATTTAAAAAAATTTCACAAAAAATATTATATTCATTTAGCATTTTTATAATGAGTATGAGTCACCGAAATTAATTATCACAATAATTAAAGACTATTAAGTTTTCATGCGGGATAGATGATCGGGTATAAATTCAAATTACTACGTGCAGAATAGAATTAGGGAGGACCGAACTATTTTTAATAAATAGGATTAAATAGAATAAAATTGGACTGAATTGAATTGGATTATTAGTAAAATTATATTATGTTTAGTGTGCAGATGAAATTCAAGAGGATTGAACTATTTTAAAATTATATATTTAGACTGATTTTGAAAAATATAATACATTATACTCCCTCCGTTTTGTAATATAAGTCGTTTCAGACTTTCACACACTTATTAAAAAATATTTTAAAATAACTTTATTAACCTTTTATTATCATTTCAAATAAAAAGTTGATTTGACATTATTTCTCTCACATATCTCTTTATTACCATATTAAAGATAATTTTTACTATTTTTAAAAATAAAATAATGAAGGATAAAATAGGAAAGAGGTTGTAATATATATTTTGAAAAGCGAGAACGACTTATATTTTGTAATTTTAAAATGAGTGTAAAATATCTTTTATTCTAAAACAGAGGGAGTATATTTTATAAAAATGATATAAAATAATATATTCCAAACTTCTATTTATACTTTTTTTCAATAATATTTTTAATATAATTATTTTTTAATTATTTTAAATAATTTTATAAAATTTTATGTATAAGTAAAGTGGTGAAGAAAAAACACGATGAAAAAGAGAAAAAAAATGTAATAACATAAAATTTTTGGAATTCAATAGTGATTAGGGATTCAATAGTGATTAGTTGGTGGAATTAAATTGTGAGGAGAGATTATTTAGTCTCACCAGCTACCATCACCAAATATGGGATTGGACTAATTTAAGAATAAAAATAGTTAATTCTATCTTATCCATGCGACAAACATGTTAAAAAATATATTATAAAAACATCCGTCATTTAATTACATATATTTTATTTTTCATTTTAATATAAATTTAAAAATTTTTAAAAAAAATTATAATATATATCAAATTTATACTGTACATATAAATATAATTTCAAAATTAAATTAATGTAGAACATAATTAAGAGATATTTTTTCCATTTTAATTATTCGTAATCTATAAATTTCAGAACAAATGAGGGAGTTTAGAAACCACAAATAAAAAACATACATTAGATTTTATTTATGAAAATACTAGAAAATGCTTACAAATTCATTTACAAGAAATCCATAATAGGAATAAAAGACTAAGAGCAATTTCACAGAGATAAAAAGAATTTGACAACATGTCTCTACAAAAATATTTTAACGAAGTAAGACGTGTATGGCTATTATAAAATTTTAACAAATTAGGACGTGTATGGCTATTCTAAAAGCCACACAATTATTAAAGCACACAACATATTTGGATCATAGAGAATATGATTCTTCGATTATTCTGGCATTCATATTATCATAGTACGTATCTTCTAATAAGGAAACCGAGTGATCATTTCATTTTTTTTTTTTTTTTTCACGTTGACTATTTTCTCTGAGGTCATCGTTATTATAATGATGGAGTGAAAGTTCTAATAAATGGACCTATTTTAAAAAATATTAAAAAAAAAAAACAGATTTTTAAAAATTTAATTTTTACTCTATAGGTTAAATTTTCAAAAATACCTTTGAAAACTTTACAATTCACGGTCTGTGAATTATGGTCACAGTCTGTGAATTACGATCACAACCTGTGAATGGCCTATGAAGTGAAAATCAAATTTTAATTTTGCAAACTTTTCAAAAGTAGTATATAATTGTATAGTAAACTTTTTATGGCCTATAAAATAAAATTTTCATAATCAAGGTAGGTCATGAGAATCTACAAAAGAAAATAAATAAATAAATAAAATCTGATAGGTCTGACTATAAGATTTATAAAGAGAAGAATGACCCATTCAAACTGCAAAAAAACTGGTGTCAAATATAGTATCCAGGAATTTTGTGTGGAGGGTAGTTCAAATGTAATTTAAGATCTTTCATAATTAATAGTAAGTTTCGTGGGAAATTTATTATCTATATATAGAAAATATTACACATGTATAGAAATTTGGCATTGGAATTTTTTTATATTGATTATAGAAAATGAATATTACGTAGTTTTGTGAATGCGAACATAGAAGGAATTACAAACAATATATTCATTATATTTTTAGTCCGGTCTACTTGAATGATAACCATTCAAGATTTTCATACTAGGTGCATAGTATAAAAAATATTTTTTATTTTTACATACGTATAACGAATGATATTTTTTTTATTTGGACCAGCTATAATAGAATGATTATCAGAATTTTTATAGCAATCGAAGATTTATAAAATTTATATGAATGTTTTTAGGTAAGGAAAATCAGCTATCCATATAAAATTTCCTCATTTTAATCATCTATCTCATCGTTAATATAAAGTAGTTAAAAAATATCGTAGCATAATATAAGATCTTCGTATTGAGGTAAGTTTAAAGTAGAGTTAATTGCACCTACACTCCTGTAGGATTGCAATTTGCAGACGGATACATGTTTTATGTTAATTGACAATTAAATCTTCCGAGCCCACCGAAAATCAAACAGCGTTAGTGAAGGTTTGTTAGTTGACCATTAACTTATTAAAAAGATCATATTGCCCGGATAACAATTCAACATATTTGTAGTAATTCGAGATCTTATCTCTAGTAGGATCTTTGCTCTTCTCTTTGATTCGCAATGTAATCAACACATCCAATTGCTTATTTAATTCTACTGCATCAGACATGACTACATCTACCTTGTCCTTGTCAAAGGTACTAACCTTATTTAGCTCTTCATCAAGCTTTCGGAAAAACAAAGCTTCAATCTCTCCTCCAACTTCATATTGGTTCAGGGAAGAATTTCTTGAACCCATTCTATTAACATCTACATCTTGGTCTAACATCTCCATCTACACTTCGATATATGTTTAATCCACTGTCTGTTGTAATGAAAACTTGTGCTTATAACCCTCAATTATGGATTACAAACCTTGGAGTGAAGATCTATACTAACAATTGTTTGAGACCATCTTAATTGACATAGGCAATCGACCACTGAAGCATTCAACTTTTTCCTAAACTTCATCTTCTACCTTGTCTCTGTTGGAATAATTTAAACTTTAAATTACCCTTGACCTAGTCTACCAGTGATCTGTTATTGAATTGGTCAACAACAATAATCAGTAGATATTAAGCTGATATTTTTATTTGTTTTATTTTTATTTTTTTTATTTTGCTATAAAAAGATGTATTTAGTTTTTTGAATAATTGAAGAAATCTATCTCAATAAAATATATTGTTCTATAATTTCTTACTTTAGTTTTCTTTTTTCTTTATAACTCATATTAAAATCCAACAGTGGTATCAGAGCCATGGAAATACAAACCCTTACCTACCAAATACAGCCTCCTAAATTTAACGGATCAAATTACCAAATATGGGTCGTTCAAATGGAAATTCATCTTTCAAGCTATTGATTTGTGGGAGATTATAGATGAAGATTTCCAAGCTCCAATATTAGGAGAAAATCCAATCGCTGCACAACTGAAGACTTATAAAAAAAAAAAAAGGAAAAAAATCAAAGCCATGTCATGTCTATTTTCTGCCGTTTCGTCTTCCATTGTTCCCCGCATCATAAAATTAGAGTCTCCTAATGAAATTTGGGAGTATCTTCAAGAGGAATACAAAGGAAATGAAAAGGTAAAAAAATATGAGAATAGTAAATTTGTTACGTCAATTTGAACGGCAGAAGATGAACAGTTTAGAATATGTGAAGGTATATGTGGACAAGCTTCTCAACATTGTAGACAAAGTAAGACTGCTTGGTAAAGATTTTCCTGATGAAAGGGTAATCGAAAAAATTCTTGTTACATTACTTGAAAAATATGAAATTAATATTTCATCTTTGGAAAATACTTCGAATATTTCAAGTATTTCCTTGGCAGAACTTCTCAATGCATTACAGGCATTTGAGCAGAGAAAATCGATGAGGGATCAGGATTACTCCACAGAAGTTGCACTGCTTGCAAAATCAAAGATCAGTAATGAAGCGTGCCATCACTGCAAGAAAACAAATCATCCAACTTACAAGTATTGGTGGAGGCCAGACATCAAATGTTCCAATTGTGGTCAAATGGGCCATGTGAAAAAGTTTGCAAGGAAGAAGGAAAAGCTGGATTGCTCGTTCAAGAAAAAGAAGATGTATTATTTTTTAATTAAAAAAAACATGCCATGCCATGCCCATAACCCATGCCTTTTAAAAAAAAATAAATAAATAAAATAATAATAATAATTTTAAATTAAGGGGGATGTTGGAATAATTTAAAATTTAAATTACTCTTGGTCTAGTTTACTAGTGATCTGTTATTAAATTGGTCAACAATAATAATCACCAGATATTAAGCTGACATTTTTATTTGTTGGTTTTTTTATTTATGCTATAAAAAGATGTATTTAGTCTTTGAATAATTGAAGAAATCTATCTCAATAAAATATATCGTTCTATAATTTTTTTTTTTAGTTTTCTTTCTTCTTTATAACTCGCGTTAAAATCCAACCGTCTCTCAGCTGCACACAAATAGTAGATTTTTACTTCATAATGAGGATTAAACATGTTGCTTTAGATGCAAAATAAAACAAAAGAAAGTTAAATTAGAAAATGAAGCACGGACAAAGCTTGAACTAGAAATTGGCATTACAACAATAGACAATGAGGCACGTATTTAGACTATAATATTTTTTCCGATGGAGAATGACTTTTTTTACTTTTCCGTGCCTCTTGCTGTCATTTTTACCAAAAGGTCATGTTCTACTGGACCACCATGGAAGACTGGAACTCATCGTCACTCGGTGCTCTCCTAAACCCTCTGAGTTGGGCTAAACATTTGTGATTTGCGGTGCAACATACAATTTATTATCCACCACTGACACCGACATGTGTGACTCATCTCTTACAGCTGACTACTAGCTTTGAAGTTCGCTTAATATATACAATAATGAGGTACTACTAGCTTTGAAGTTCGCTTAATATATACAATAATGAGGTACTGTACGTGATTACATCAGAACGATATGGATTTAATTATCAATGGTTTGATAGATTGACATAACCACACAAAGAAAAACTCTCATCTGCGGCCTTTATCAGGGGCAATATCGTATTTTTAGTAATTCAATGGTCAACTAACAGGTCTTTACTAACGTTGTTTGATTTTTGGTGGGCTCGAAGGATTTAATTGTCAATTAACACAAAATGTGTATCTGTCTGTAAATTGCAATCCTACAGGGGTATCAATGCAATTAACTTTTTAAAGTATACTAAACTATCAAGAGATCATTTTTGTGGCTTGTTATAGCCTAAAAATTTTAATAGGAGAAATTTTAAAAATTATATCTATAAAAAAGGTTAATTACAATGAAATACTATGAGGTTTTGAAAAATTGCAACTGCAATCGAATTTTGGCATTTTAATAAAGGGTTAATTCCAAAAACCACCCAATTTTTTAAACATTTTACTTTTGATATCTGGTTTTGCAAACTTCTGCTAAACCACCCCCAAAACCACTCAACACCAAAACCACTAGTAGTTTTGATCATGTATAGGTGGTTTTTATAATTTTTTTAAAGTAGTTTTTTTTTTTATTTTTGAGTGATTTCGGTAATATTTAGTTATAATATTTATTAAATTTTTTATTTAAAAATTTAACTAAATTTGAAATATTTCATTTAATAATTTTTATTTACAATTTTTATAAAATATTTTATTAAATAATTTAAATAATTTTTATTTACAATTTTTATAAAATAGTTTATTAAATAATTTAAAAAAATTTTATTTAATTTTTTAAAAATAAATTTTACTAACTAAAATAAATTAGTATGTAGTTTCGTAATTTTTTAAATGTTTGGTTTAATATGTTTTAATACCTTTTAGTTTTAATTTTAGGCTTTAAAATTGACATAATTAACAAAAAAATATTTTGTAGATTTAATAATTTTTAAATGTATGGTTAAATAATTTTCAATAATTTTTTGTTTCAAATTTACAAAATCCTATAACAATTGATTATTTAATTATAGGTATGTTTGTTTTTTTTTAAAATTCATATTATTATTGTATTATAATTTTATAGGTTTTTAAAAATAAATATCAATAAATAAAAAAATTTAAAATTAAAAAGTAATATAAGTTTTGATATATTAATAGTTATTTTATTTTTGAAAAATAAAACTGAATTTTTCATTAAAAACTATTTAACTTACATAATTTTTGGTTGTAGGTATAAAATTTAAAATTAAATGTTAAAAATAAAAATTATTCAAATAATTAAATAAAAGGATTATTTTTTTTTTCAAAAAAATATTAATATTAGTTGTAGTTTAGTAAAATTAAAAATTAAAACTAGAAGTTATTAATTTTTAAAAAAATAATAAATTTAAAAATTTAAAAACACTTAAAATAATATAATTAGTTTAGTAAAAATAATAGTTAGAAATTAAAACTGTAAATTACTACAATTAATGAATTAAAAGTTAAAATTTTTTAAAATTATAAAGCTTTTTGTTTAGTAAAGGTAAAACAAAAAATAAAATATTATTTAAATAATTTAATAAAATATTTAAAAATTACTAATATTATTAAACCAAAAAATTAAAAATTATTTAAAATTATGAAAACTAAATAATTAGCAAAAAAATCACTAAAAAAATACGAAAACCACTCATACCTCACCAAAACCACTAGTGGTTTTGGTTTTGGGTAGTTTTGGGGTGGTTTAGTAGAAGTTTATAAAACCATGTGATAGAAATAAAATGTTTTAAAAATTGGGTGGTTTTGAAATTAACCCTTTTAACAAATAGGTACATGAGTTTTGGAAATGTAACTGAACTTAATACTATTAAATATTTACTGTAGTAAATATTTAACGGGGTTAAAAACCAGCTACATTTCAAAAACTCGTTTGCCCTTATTCGCTAAAATATCAAAACTCATTTGCAACTGTAATTTTTCAAAATTTCATAGTACCCAACTGTAATTAACCCCTGTATAAAACATATAAGAATTTTGTTTTCCACCCAACTTTTAAAAATATTTCAAAAAACTCTACACTTCTAAAAATAATTCGAAAAAGCACTCAATCTTCACTTGAAAAGTGGTTTTTAGTAATGGTTTTGTGGTTTTATCTATTTCTACCTTATTTTTATTAATTGTATGAAATATTTACTTTTATAACTTTATTATGAACCACTCATTAAATTATGTTACTTTTTAATAAAAATTAAAATTAAAATAAAATTATTTTTATTTAAAATTTTAATTAAATAATATATTTTAATTTTTTATTTTTAATAAAAAATCCAAAATAAACATGAATTTATTTCATTTTATTTTTTTTAAATAAAAAAATCATTTTCAAAGTTGTTATTTTTAATTATTTTTAAATTTTTTTTGTATTAAAATAATACATAATTATATTAATTTTTATTTAAAATAAAATAAAAATAAATTTATTTTTTATTTTTATTTAAAAATAATATTTTATTATTTAATTAAAAATTATTTTTGTTTGATTTTTTTATTAAAATTAACACATTTTAAATAAATTATTATATTTACAAATATAAAATAAAAAATTATCACTGAAAACCACTCTTCACTTGAAAAGTGGGGGTTGTTTCAAATGTTTTTTACAAGTGGGGTTTTCAAAATATTTTTAAAAATTGGGTGGGAAAACGAAAATTCCCGAAAACATACTAAGATTTTAGAGAAAATTATATAAAATAGCTCAAACGAAGTTTGAAATTTCCAAACTAATCCAAAAAATATTCATTTATATTTTTTTAAGCCATTCAAACTTTGATTTTAAAAACTTGTCATTCACAGCTTCACATATACTCTTCACAAACCCCTTTCACACATTCATAGACTAGTGTAAAAGGTCTTCACTTAAGGGTAAAATGGTCAATTTGAGCTATTTTTGAAAAGCGAAAATTTATTTTTGTGAAGTTTTTAAAATTGGTCTATATAATGTATATTATGTTTGTTTTCATTTTTCTTCTTTAATTTTTCAGCTTTAGGGTGGTGTTTGGTTTGTAAAGCACCTTCAACTGTATGATCTTGTCTCTTAAGTCTACGCCACTCTTTTGTTTGTAATGCATTAAGCAATTCTACAAAGGAAATTTTTTTGAAAGATTGTTAGTGTTCTCTAGGGTTGTTATTGTAACCTCATATTTTTCAGGTACAGTAACAAGAACGTTTTTTCAACTATCCTTGAGCAAGTAAATGTGGAACCAAGAATTTTCACCTTGTTGGCAATGTTGAGATGCTTTTTAGAGTACACTTTAATTGTTTTAGATTCTTTCATATTTTATAGTTTGAATTCTCTTATCAATTTCAAAATATGTATCCCTTTCATCCTTTTGTCCTCTACATATTACTCCTTGAGATAATCTGATATGGCTTTTGTTGTTGTAAGAGAAATTATTCTGGCGAAAATGGTTGAAGATACTATGGTGAAGAAGGATACTTCAGTCTTTGTTTCTTCTTTTTGTTATGTGTGATTTGAACTGTGCGGGATCGTTTAGAAATGCAGGAATAGCATAATATTCTTCTACTGCTTCCTAAACATCTAAAGTTTCTATATGTATTGACCACATGTGATAGTTTGCACCATCAAATTCCGGTGGATGTAAAGATGAAATATTTCTCTCCTCCTTTATTATTATTTTTTAATCAGTCACACATCTATTGAGAAATCAACTTTATATCAATGTCTTGTTTTAAAGCAATATATATAACATGAACTCTCTTGAGAAAATCAAAACTCCCTCGTATATTTTTCATGAAAACCACTTACACTTAAATACTTAAAATGTAGAAAAAAATCATACAACTAAAAACAAGACATGGGACGTGATAAAACCACTTATTCATGTACATAAACACTTCCTAGAAACTAGGACACCATTGATAAAAACACTTGGGATGCGTTGGGTAGATATTATTTTTCATTTTTTAAAAACTTATTTTTAAAAATTATGTTTAGTACATCTTTCATTTTCAGAAAATGAGAAAAGTAGTTTTTCTTTTTAAACGCATAATTACTAATTCACATGGTGAGCAAACGATTCAAACTCACATTTTTTTTTTCAAATTTAATCCATTTTCATTTTTATTTTTATTTTTATAATTAAAAAAGTTAGAAATGAAAATAACCCTTTATCCAATGCAGTATTAGTTTGTCATCTTTCTTATTTACCTTTATATTTTCATAACATGTGCTATAATTTATTTATTTATTTATATTTTTTAAGACTATATACATATCGATAAATTGACTCTGATAGATCGAGTCTCATAATATGACCGGCATAGTTACACGTGTTTCTATACAAAATTATGCACATGTTTTAACATTGTAATAATTGAAATTTGATTAAAATATAATAAATTGAAGTAGCAATTGATCTTCTATTCTAGAGATCCATTGCACTGTTGTTAATCCTCTCTACTGTTTTCATATATTTCTCCATTGATTTTCGTGATTTTCTAATATATATATGTATATAATATTCCCTCCATTTCATAATAAATATCGTTCAAAAAGAAAGAAGAAACATAACACTATTGGAGATGGTTAGAACTCTGATACCATTTGAAGAGTTTAAAATGAAATCAAACTCAATTATCTCTTACATAATAACATATATATATATATATACATATATATATGTGTGTTAACAACCATCTAAATCTACGCCTTCCATATATACTGAATATCTATTGACATAAATGTATATATAATTCGGGTTATAAATCAGTAGATAATCCCTTGTAATTAGGTCTTGATTACCGTTTTCCATATTTAGGTTTTCATTATAATTATATAAGGAGACTATCTCTTTGAGATCAATGCAAAAAAACGGAGAATTTTTTCTCTAATGTACATGGTATCAGAGTTTGAGTGTTTTTTTCTTTGATCTGTAATTTTTTTTGTCTCCTCCTTTCCAATGAATTCTCACCAGCATCGTCCAGTCAGGAAACTTGATGGGAAAAACTATTTTCTATGGGCATCGTACTTTCGTAATTTCTTGGAAGGAAAAGAACTTTGTGGACATTGTAGTGGCTCTCTTACTTGCTCTGTTACAACCCTCATGAATCAAGCTGAAGTCAACAAATGGGTAGTCGGTGATGCCAAGGTCAAGACTTAGATCATGGAATCTGTGGACAACTCAATCGTTGTCCATCTTAGCCCTATGAATACGACTCATACAATATGGTCCTATCTTAAACGCCTCTATCAATGCAGTAATGCTGCTCGTATGTATCAATTGGAACAATCTGTCAGCACTTTTTCTCAAGATTCTCGTAGCATCCAAGAATTTTAATCAGAAGTAATGATGATTTGGAATGAAATGGACCTGATTACTACTGATATTCCTAAAGTCGCACTCACCACGATCACTATATTACGTGAGCAGTCCCGTTGCCTTTCATTTCTCATGAAGTTACGTCCCGAGTTTGAACATATCCGTGCCTCCATCCTTAACCGCGAGACTTCCTATAGGACTAAGAAGTATGAAAAATATTATCTACTTTCCACAGAAGAAGAACCTTTGCGCACATGTCAGTGTAAGAATTACATTGAAAAGGTAATTATTTTAGTTGCTATGACACATCCAAGATTTGAAAATGAAGGAAATGAAGTGTTCTAGGGTAAATAGGAGTGTTTCCATTTGTCACCTTACAACTAGCACAAAGAAAAATTTGAAACAGAGATGTTGGAACATTAGAGAATAAACTGATGACCTCAGTTACCAAAGATACTACAAAGACATTTTTTATCGAACATGTTGTACTGAAAATTCAACTAAAGTAGCCTAGAGAGGATAAAAAAAATAAATTTATTCAACAAGATAACGCAAGGACACATGCGAATCCAAGTGACAATGATTTTCAAAGAGCTGCTTCAGAACATAGTTTTGATATTGGATTAGTGTGTCAACCTCCAAACTCACTGGATTTAAATATTTTGGATCTCGATTTTTTTAGCGTCACTCAACCATTTCAACTGAAAGAGTGTCCAAAGACAGTGGATGAACTTATCCATGCAGTTAAAATATCTTTTGATGAATATCCGACAAAAATGATTAATCGTGTTTTCTTTACTTTACAATTGTATATCTAGGAAATTATGAAAGTTGAAGGATCCAACAATTACAAAATCCTCACATGAATAAAGTTGCACGAAAAATGGAGGATCGTCTTCCTAGACAAATAAATTGTGATCCTACCATACTGCAAAATGTAATGAATTTCTTAGCATGAGCAATGTTTTGAAATTTTATTTCACTTTAATTTTTTTAATTTTGTTTTTATTTCAAAAAATAACCACAAATAAAATTCAATCATGAAAGATATAAAAATACCAAAAATAAAACATTTAAATAGTAAAATTAAAATAATGGTTAAACTACATTAAAATAAATAAATAAAAATTAATTAATATAATAAAATTTGATAATTTTTTTTATTGTGTATAAAATAAAATTTGACATACAAATAGTGTATCTCCTAATATTAAAAATTTATATTAATATATTAAATAGGGTTTTATTTTTCTATCTCCTAATATTAAAAATTTATATTAATACATAAAATAGTGTTTTATTTTTCTATATCAGGCTCTAAAGTAGCCCTATTTTTTTTTTTTATCAATCAAATAAGCCATTAAAATCTTACCACACACTTTTCATTTTTATTTTACCTATATTAACACGGTTAAAAACTTCATGTACTAATCTTCTTAATTAAATTCTACCGGTAAAAAAAATTGCTTGCTTGTTACTTTCTCATATTCATTCCAGAACACACAATTAATTTAACTTGTTTATTTTTTATGGTGTTGCATGATTAATTAAACATTTCAAATTAAAATGTAGACACAACAGATAAAATTAAAAGTAAAGATAAAATACCAAAAACACCATAAAACTACATTAGACTACTGGGGAAAAAAATACATTAACTAAAATAAAAACTAAAGTCAATGCATACATTAAAACTTAAATGAAAATCATCATATCCTATCAATCTTTAAATCTAGAAAAAAAAAATCTGGGAGATAAATTCTTGACATCTCCAATATTGTTTGTTGAATATCCTTGTTAGGATGAAGTTCACCTTCCTCGTAATAGAATTTATTGAGATCGAAATCCAAAATTTTCTTTTGAACTTCGTTGTCCTTTTATTTTCCTTCTTGTATCTCTACTCCTTCTACTGGAGATAGTTTCTCACTTCTTTTATTTCTATTTCTTTTACTTCTTGTATCTCTACTTTTTCGGCTGGAGATAGTTTCTTCACTTATTTTATTTCCATTTCATCTTGTACAGAAGGATGAGTTTTTGTCTCACTCATTTTGATTCTCTTTTAGAGTTGTTGTTTGCAAATTCTCTTGATCTGGTTACTTTATATATACATAAATTTTTATATTTAAACAGATAAATGTGTTGAGAATTGAAAAGTTTTAACCATTCAAACAAATAACAAAAAAGTAATCAGTACATTGAAAGTTTTAGAAAAAGTAATCAGTACATGTGAAAAGAAATTATATGATGAAATATTTTGAAAATATAATTTACAGTAATTGGTGTAATCAATATGTGAGAGATGTTAAAAGGGAAAATTAGAAATACATTGATAAATATGTCAGAAAAGTCAATAACATCACTTATTTAGAAAAAAAATAATTTTTTTTAAAATGACACTTATTGTGAAATGGAGGGAGTATTGTTTAGATATATGTGCAATGTGAAAAGATGTTTAAAGATTTGAAGAAATAAAGCTCCCATTGAAGAAGACCTTAGAAGAGTAGTGGCATGAATCAAATGCACTTTTTTTTTAATATACCAAATCGTGTACGTTTTGGTATTATGTTCTTTATTCAAATGCACGTTTTTAATAGTCTAAACTTAAGAGTGGTGGCATGAATCAAATGCACGACTTTAATAGCCTAAATTTAAGATACTGAAGCCTGAATCTGAACAAAACCTCTCTCCAAACTTTCTCACTCCACTTTTCCTCCCAAATCTCCTAAAAATCCTAGCAGCCGTCTCACCAGCCGAGGAAGGGATTTTTCTCCCCTTCTCTGACTAGCCCTTTTACTTTCTCTAATAATCCTTTCCCTTCTCTTCTCTATTCATTAAGTTCTTCTACTGTAACTCATGCCTTTTGTTATTATGTTTTTTCTGCTTTATTTTTTTTCTCTCGGTACTGTGGAGGTAGATCTCCTTCTTTGGCGAAGACGGTGGTTTTTACCACTTTCTTGTCGGATTTACGAAGGTTTTTTTTGGTTGTCTTCACCCCAGTGGTCAGAAACACCATAGAAGCTGCTGTTCGGTGGCCATTTTTAATCACCAAATATCTTTACTTTCTCATTTATCAGTAAAACTTAAATCTTCTTTACTAAAAAGAAAAAAAATCGTGTAGAAAAAAGTTTAAAGCATATCTAATTTAACTAGGAGGTCACCCATTTTATTAGAGAAAGAAATTTAAAAGACACTAAATTTTATTTTTTAGATATTTATTTTCCAAAAAATAAAATTTTATTTAGGAAAAGCTGTATAAAAAATTAAAAAAACTGTTATAAACTAATATGAAGTATATAATGGATTTCCACACGGCAATATGCATCATCTGTGTTAAGATATTCTAACACATATACATATACATGTCATCTACCTGTTTAGGTTATAATTATAATGTAATTTTCTAGTGTCTATAAATAGATTTCTCCGATAATGTAAACTCTTCCTAAGAATATAAAATATAAAGATTCTATATACTTGTCTTCATTCAAATTGTGTTTCTTTATCAGTATTAAGAACAAATGTCAATTATCAGGTAAGTAATTTTCTTATGGTTCATTTTTTTTTTCTATCCAAATTCTATTTTATTTGTACAGTAAAAACATTATCTCTTACGGAGTTAATAGTATTTCTTCCCTGCACCCAAATTTTTTAAAAAAATTATATATAATTATTTAAAAAATAAAAAATATTTAAACATTTAATATATTTAATTAAAATATATTTTTATTTAAAATAATAAAATCTTAATTTGAAAAATAAAATATATTCTAAACTACATATGTAACTAATTATTTATAAAATATAAAAGCAATTGTACTTAATGTCCATGCCAGATTAACTTGATATTTTAGCATAATGTATGTTGGTGGAGACATCCTTTGTGGACATTCCATACATGCATCATCACAACTCCCATTGTTTTAACTAATTCCCCTTTGCTTGTCTTGTGACATTGAAATTTCAACTATACGGAACTTTATCCTGATGATCTACTACGAGTATATGTATGTTTTTAATTTGAAAATCAAGCTCATCGTAATATTTTTATTATCAGTTTTTTTAACCTTTGCTTGAAAACAGTTTTATAGTATAAGTAAATCACCTCATTACAATAAATAAAATTTAATACATATGACTGCATTGATCATTATAATAACTATACCAAATCTAAATCGTACTTAGAGGAGGTGATATGTAATTGATTAACTTAAATTACTGATTTGAATTGTGCACTGTTGCAATAATATTCACAATTTGGGATGAGAATATCCATATTTTCCAATAAACTTAAAAGTTCACATAAGTTGATATTACAATAAAAGTGTAATAATAACATATGTTAGACACAATTATTAAAAATAATCACCTGGATTCTTCTCAGTAATTGTTAGATTCTATAAACTTTTTTATAAAATTTAATTCTTATTTAAAAGCTATAAGGGTCTTATAAGCTCCCAAACTTGACCTTAATTTTCAATGTAACCCCTTAATTATGCGTTGGGTCAAATAAGCCTCTCAACTATGATTTAAAGGGTCAAACAAGCCCTTGAAACCACTTCTCAAGTCGGGTCCAAACGCGTGTTGTACAATCTCGGTCCAATAAACTCTGAGTCAGATATATTAAACATATTGGATGGCCACGTAGATGCCACATAAGACAATTTACAAACGATGTTAGGTTACCGTCAATTAGAATTTCACAAGTTCAAATGCACCCCTAACCTTTATTCAGGTGAGATTCATCGACTAATCGTCTCACACATTCTCTGGCAAATAATCGACTGAGTTTCGACGAGGATATGACCAGATTTTATCTGCGTCGGCTTCACAATCATTGACAGCATATCCAATATAGTAGTCGCTGTAGTCTGGGTTTGTTCGTCGCTTTTGCTAGGGTTTCAACGGTGAGATCACCGGTTCGTCGCTTTACTCTTACATGGGTTTAACATCGAATGTGTGTTAGGTTCATCTAATTGTAATTTTGTTGGTGTTACGTTGAAAAACTTTGTGCTTTTGTAATTTGTTTGATACTTCTTTGTTGGGTAAGCTAACAACATATACCTTGGTGCAAAACTCTCTTTATCTTCTTAATGCCCATTCAAGAAACGAACCCCCTTCTTCAACCGGTCATTGTTGTCACTCATCTCACGCATCTCTCTCAAATGGTTCAAGTTATTTTTACCAAGAGTAATATGAAAACCTAATCCCCAAATTATTTTTAACAAATGGGGAACAAACTAGGAACAAACGTTAAACATCCAGTGATGCACAGAAAAATTATTCAAATGCGCTCTGAAAATAAAATTTGTCATCTCAGCCTCCACATCAGCTTCAGGGGCTTGTTTGACCCTTTAAATCATAGTTGAGAGGTTTATTTGACTCAGAGACGGAGGGAGGGGGGCCTGTGGGTGCCATGGCCCCCCCAACTCTTATTAATAAAGTTTGTGTAAATATAACCATAGAAGGATATGTAGGTTTGATGGTTGAGTATTTCTCTATCACACAAGACGTTCAGAGTTCCACTCCTTCCTTTTACTAGTTTTTTGTCCTTCTTTTTTATTTTCATAATAATATTCATTTTTCTTTAATTTTTTTTAAAAATATTTTTCTAAACATCCTTTTCATATATCGTAAAATTATTTATATATCAAAGTACTTTTTTTAATACTTTCTTTTTTGAAATAATATAAATTTATTTTAACTTTAGTTTTTTAAAAATATATAATTATATTTTATATTTTTAATTTGTAGTTAAATATTATGTAATTAAAATTTATAAATTTAAAAAAATGATTAGTTAAAAAATATTTATAAAGATTATCAAATTTTATAAATTTAAAAGTTATTAAATAAATTATAATATAAATTATAAGCATAATAAATTATAATAAATATAATTACATAATAAATCTATATCATATTTTATTCTCTATCAATTTCATATATTAATAAATTTAAATTCATACGCTAAAAAAAATCTAACCCTTTTTTAATATGAAAATAACAAATTTTAAGTTATAAATGGTATATATATTTATGACAATAATAATTTGTAGTTAGATATTAAAAAAATATTTTAATTATAAATAAAAAACTTTAAATCATTTAATTAAATTATAAAAAATTATATATATTTAAAAAAATTATTTTAAAATCTGAAACAAAACATATGTATCACATCAACTAAAACAATACATAAATTATACTATCTCCATTTTTTAAATAGATTAAGTGTTCACATATATTCTTCTTAATATGTGAGGAATAATATAAGTAAGTGAGATATTATTTTATTTGTCTTAATGCCTATTTTTTCAAATATTAAATTATTATAATTTTTAGTTGTACAATAGTATTGAATAACGTTTCTAAAAAATAAAAAATGGAAGAAATATTATAATATATTTTTGAAAAAATATATTAAAAATATTTTACCGTACCGCGGGGCGCTGCCCCGCACCCGTAATATTCGGCCCCCCTACCCTCTGATGGCTGGCTCCGTCCCTGATTTGACTCAACGTATAGTTGATGGGCTATATTGAAAGTTTATGTCAAGTTTGGGGGCTTTTCAGGCCCTTATGCCTATTTAAAATAAAAATATGTTTTAATGTGATTTTTTTAAAAATATTATTATGTCCCTTTTATATTCAATATACAATTTTATGAATCATAATATAATTTTTAGTTTATTATAAATATTAAATAAATCCATTAAACAATCAACCATCCATCTATATTTAATTAGATTTTTATAATAATTTTATTTATTTTTTTTAATATATTTTGTTATTTAAAAAATAACATTGTTCAAGATAATATATATATTTTAAAAATTATTTTTTAAGTGTATGTTATTATATTAGATATTGAGTTAGTCGTTAAAGTAGGAACTAGATGTTAGATTAGAGACATGTAGGTTAACGGTTTGTGAATTCAATAATGATTAGTGATTGATGATTTGTATTACTGATTTGACTAACTATTAACTTTTAACGGATTGATGATACAATATTTGGTAATTATTTGGTAATTAGTATTTGGTAACAACAATAATAGGTTGAAGTAGCTTCTGAGTATAAAATACTGTAAAAATATATAATATGCTATTTTTGATTTACAATATTATTTATTTAATTTTTTAGTGATAATATTTATTTTGATTTTTTAAAAAAATTTTTAATTTAAAATTCATAATATTATAATTATCAACTAATTGAAAAAAACTAATTAAATAAACAAATTATTTAATATTTAATCACATTTAATAAATAAAATTAATATTACTATTAACTTAATTTATTACAAATATAAAATTTTTAATAATAATAATTTAACAAAAATAAAATAAATTTTTTAATTAAGAGCTAGTTCAAATAATTACTTAAAAATTATTAATTAAAAATTTAATCACAAACTAAAATTTTATCCCAAATAATACTATCATTAAACCACTAATTAAAAAGTTAATCTCTATTTTAAAATACCAATATACCAAAAAAGAAACACAACACTAGTATATGAGAGTAGAGGAGAAATGTGAGCCCGTCAATAAGCTAACGTGTTCGATTACTTTACTTATCACCCCTCCTCACCACTTGTTTATAGGAAAAGAACTACAATATCTACGATTCACTGTACACATGCCATCAAACAATCTACCCTATCAAAATCACCAACAAAAATGGTCATTACATTCCACACAAATGTCAAAATTTCAATATCAAACCCACTGTGAATGTCAAAATCAGTTCCATAATTGGCTTTTCTCTCTCCTCATTTTAGCCCAAAATACACTTCATGTGCAAATCCACCGTGATATTTAAATATTCTCTACTGACCAACCACTGGCTAAGAGACAGCCAAGTGTCTATACAAATTATATGTTTTTTTAATAGTAAATTTATTCCCACAGCATTTAAAAAAAAAAAAAAAATCAACTCGGTGATGTGTTTTTTAAACCAAGATTTATAGTGCATTAGCCTTCCACAAAGCAAATGATTCAAGGTTAATTACTACTAAACCACTGCATAATCATCGTTTAACTAATGAAACTAAAGCCAGCCACGTGTCCCATCTTAACTAACAAAATAAAACACAACACGATTCTTTCTTGATTTCTTTCTATTAAAAAAATACGGATGGTAGGAGATATTTGTAAATTTTATTATTTTTAAAATCTTACTTAACAAAAAAGTTATACTTTAAATTAATAAAAAGATAATATAAAATATCAAGAACATGTTGCATATAGTGATGAAACCTAGTACCTACCAATTCACCATCCACTAAATCAATATCTATATTATTGTTATACTATTACACTTGTATGTTTTCACGAGGAATCGTTTTGAAGCTAATGGTTGCAAGAAATTGGTCAGATGTGTCAATGTATAGACCACGAAAAATCAGAGTGGTCAGGCGGTGCTGATGTGGTAGCCTCCAAAAATATCTTCCTTCAAGCAACTAAATCTTCCCAACACGTGTCCCATTAGGTGGACCCCATATAAATGAGAAGATCTCGAACACACTCATCCGGTGTTGCCGCTGAATACGGAAAAATCAAAATAATGGCCCAAATTGCGACACCTCAGCATGACCAATGAAGGATCGCCTTTTGATCTGAGAGAAACTCATAAACTAAGGAAGATATTTTTTACGTTTTTCGCGGTTGTGAGCGAAAGTCAGATATCGGTTTCCAGCTCGAGGCGGTTTCTGGTCTCTCTCGACTCTCTCTCACTAATATAGCAAAATAAAAGAGTGTTAGATATTTGGCGGAGGATGAGGTTAATTGGATAAATCTATCTATCGTTCGTCTGTCTTACTTTCATTTTTTTTCTTTGTTTTGGCGAATTTTTCGAAAAGGATCGTGGAAAAACTTGAATCAGGGTTTGCTGTTGGTGTTGTGGTTGAAAACAGGGTGTATGAGAATGGGTGAAGCGGTGATTAGCGCAATGGAGATAGAGAAGGAGAATAAAGAGGAGGAGAAGAAGGATGGATCGTCGGAGGTGGTAAGCTGGGAGAAATTCATGCCTAAAATTGCTCTTAAAGTTCTGTTGGTGGAAGCTGATGATTCTACGCGCCATATCATCTCTGCTCTTCTCAGAAAATGCAGTTACAAAGGTACTCCGTCTATCTCTCTCTGTGTCTGTGAAGCTATGTTTCGGTGGATGATTTTGGTTAGGTTTTGTTTGTAGAATTTGTCTGGTGTTTGAGTATTTTTTTTGGTTAGTTTTAGAAGGTTCGGTTTTTGTTTTTGGAATTTTAGGCATGTAATGTTTGATGATTTTGGGTTAATTGTTGAAGAAGACTGGCATATGATGTTGTCGACTTGTTGAATTATGATTTTTTTTGTCGTATTGTTTGGATTAGTGTTGCCGATTAGAGAAAAGCTAACCATTTATGAGATTGTCAAGCGTTGTCTCCTTTTCTTCAATCAGTTAAACCTTAATTTATATGCTTAATTTTTATTTATTATTTATTTATTTTATTTTCTAAAAGAAAGAACTCTGATTATTTACATTTTCTTACTCTGTCTGCATTTAATTAAGTTATGGAGGTAGAAAACCACATCTGCTGTTTCGCTCATAGAAATCTCAGTTGGTTATAATGGTATTATTGATCAGCGCTGAGAGGGATTTTTGTGACTGAATTGTATGAATTTTATTGGTCCAATTATCGCGATTTAAATTTTTGAACAGGCTTGGTGACAGGTGGATTTTGATGAAATAATTGTATGAATTTTGATAAAATAACTCTTGCTTGCTGTCGATAGTTCCAACTGCAGTTAGCTTATGCAGAGGACTCTGTCACACAGGTCATCTAAATTGTTCTTATTTTTCTATACCTAGTATAATTTGTATGTAATGAATTTGCGTATAAGTTTTTAGCTAATTGTTATCTGTTCTTCTCCTAAGTTGGACATCATCGAATTTACTAAGGGCATTTATGTTTTTATCGAGGCAGTTGTTGCTGTTCCTGATGGATTAATGGCATGGGAAACCTTGAAGGGTCAGCCCCAAAACATTGACCTTGTGTTAACCGAGGTAGACTTGCCATCAATATCTGGATTTGCACTTCTGACTTTAATCATGGAGCATGACATATGTAAAAACATTCCTGTCATAAGTAAGTTGCTTTAGCTGAAGTGTTTATTATCAGCTACTGGATCAAATGTGAATATTGTCACATTTCTTCTGATGTTTTATCCAGTGATGTCGTCACAAGATTCGATTAGCATGGTTCTGAAGTGCATGTTAAAAGGTGCAGCTGACTTCCTCATTAAGCCAGTCCGGAGGAATGAATTGAGAAACTTGTGGCAGCATGTCTGGAGAAGACAGAGTGTATATATCAATTCTTTCTGTCTTGCCTTTCCTTTCATTACTGAATTTTGCTTTTTATTTTACAGTACAACTTATTTCAATTCTCGTTTCCCTCTTTGTTTATCAGTTGCTCAGTGGACATGTTCCCCAACTTTCACCAGTTTTACAGCAAAAATCTGAAGCTATGTCTGAAGACAATGCAGAAAGCAATTACTCCAGTGATAATACAGCTTCAAAGCAGAAAAATAATCATAGCAGTGAGAAAGGGAGTGATGTTCAAGTGAGTATTAGTTCATCTTTTTGTTGTTATGCTGTGAGTTTTGGAAGCATTTGCTTGGGGTCAAGTCCCTTGAAATTTGCAAACTTTGCAAGAGACCATATCTTTGGTATGTTAACAGTTTAGGCAAAACTCATTTGACAGTAAATTTATCAGATGTCAGTCTCATCTAAATTGCAACAGAAAGGGGGTCGTGATGAAGCAGTGTCTTCATCACAAGCTTTGTCAATTGCTATTATTAATTAGTCTCAAGATCCATGATAAATGCATAAGTGAGGCAAGTCATAGGTTCTGTACAATTTCTTTTGCCATATTAGGTTGGCTTCTTGAAGTTTTACATAGAGCCTGCATGTTTTGCCACCTCTATTGCAGAGCTCCTGTACATCGCCTTACTTCGAAGCTGAGAGTGCGTGCATGCCAAATATGCAGGGTTTTTCGCAGAAGTGTAGAAGTGCTTTAAATTTGAGTGATATAGAGACGGAGGGACAAGAAGAATGTGTCAACTTGGACAAGAAATCGGTCAAGTCCGAAAGCAACTTTGAAGGTACCTCATATTTACATGTGTTATATTTTCTACAAATTCTTTTCCTCATCATTGTAAGTTAAAGTTTATCTCCACTCTTCTTACATTGTTTCAGAAAAATGGAATAAAAAGGGATTAGAAGTTGTACGCTCAAGTAATGCTTATACATCAACGACTTCTAGATTGGAGAAAGATAGTGTTCGTCTTAAAACAAGTCCTGAGGGTGATAGTGGGAGACCCGATAGGGAGAGTGGAGACGCTGAACTTGGTAGTGGAATTAATCGATGCAATGATGAATCAATTGAACCAACTAGCCAGGCAATTGATTTGATTGGCACATTTAGTGATCATCCTAATTCCACTGTTGAGCTATGTGATGTGAATGATGCCATGAACAAGTTTGAAAATTATCCACAACTGGAACTTTCTTTGAGAAAATTTTTTCCTTGCAGCTCAAATGATCAGGGGACAGAAGAGAGGCATACCCTTAACCACTCTTCTGCTTCAGCATTTTCTAGGTTAGTTTACTAACGTTTGTCCAATTTTGGGTTGCCTGTATGAAAGTTAGGTGGTTTGGTGTTTTATTTGTGGAAAGTTATCATACCATTTCTAATTTGACATTCCCTCACTGTTTGATTTTAGTCTTGTCTGGCAAAATTGTTTTCAAGAAAATGGCTATACAATAGCTTTATAGCAGCAATGCTTCTTGAAAAGTATAAGAAATACTTGAATCTAAATTTTTTCTCCATAAATAGTTGTTGTGGAAATGATAGTTTCTTAGACAATTTCGACAGTGTCATGATCCATATTCCTGCTCCAAAAATTGTTATTCCATCAACTGAAATTCATTATATGATTTCACCTGTTTAAATCATGCTGATTATGTTTCTGTTCAACATATTTATACCCTGTTACCTTTCTGCAGGTATGATAACAGTAGAACTTCCCGATCATCATTAAGTAAATCCACTGAGTTGAAAGATGGTTCTAGTAAATCCTCTGAACTGATGCACAATCAGTATGAAAATGCTGCTCATAACGTTCAACCATGTAGTACTGCTACATATATGACAGAAGATTTGGCATCTCCTACCATTAATCAAACGGAAAAGGCAGATGTAACATTTGCAAATCCTCAACCAAGACTCTCTCCCATCTCAGGAGTCAGGTTTGATAGTATAGGTGCTGGATATACTCCAACATTCACACCCATGTTTTACACACAGTCAGGTGTGCCCTCTGGTTGGAGTGCAAAGTCATCCAGCCAACAAGAACAATCTTGCACTTCAGTTCATTCCAATCCCGAAATTCATGACTCTGAACAAGATTATCGACAGGGTGACAGAACTACTGATAATTCGGTTGAGCAAATTCAGTGTGAACAGAAAGATATAGAGGCTTTGGAGGAAAAGAGACAAGGTTCCTCTGCAGTTGGTCAAAGTACTTGCAGTAGTTTGCTTAATGGTCTAGGAAATAATGATAACAGTGGCAACAGTGGTGTTTTGTGCAGTAGAGTTGATGAAAATGTCACTTCCTGCGAGGCAATTAATAAAGGGACTACCTCAGATAGGATGAATGGAGGGACTCTTTTCATTCATGATAGCTTGAGAGGTACGGATTCTCGCACCAGCCAAAGAGAAGCTGCTCTTATCAAGTTCCGGTTAAAAAGAAAAGATAGATGCTTTGAGAAAAAGGTATGCTTAGTTGTAGTTGTGTATATTTGTTTTGATATTTCAGTTAGTCACATGGGAAAGCTTATCCACAGGTCCGCTACCAAAGTCGGAAAAACTTGGCCGAACAGCGACCCCGAGTGAAGGGACAGTTTGTCCGTCAAGTGCGAAACGACTCTACCACAGTGCCCAACGGTGCCGGTTCCTGATGACATGAATTAATCTTTGAGGAGTCAAGGTAGTCATAGTAGGGGTTTAATATGTTGTCGAATTCTTGGTTATGAATAGTCACACTTGGTTTTGTCATTTGTTAGAGTGAGATAAGATTATAGCTATCTATCAAATGCATATGTAGAATGTAGGGAAGTTATGTGTTTCTTTCCTTGTCATAGTGATTGCTGGCTCATCAAGAAACTAGCTGATTGTAGTTAGGCAGGTTTAATTATAGAATTCTATGCTTCATTAGGCCGAGTAAAACAGGCTTGATATTTTCCTTAAGATCGCTTACTCCCTCTTTTTTCTCTTTTGTTTTATATGTTCTGACACACCGACATTTTCAAAAACATTTACATCGAAAGTATGTAGTATGGAAGGATCCATTAATTCGCAATGGACCTTCTACGTGTGCTTCAGAAAGAAAAAGAAAAACAAAAAAGTAAAAGAGCGAAGAAAATTGGGCATTTACATAGCAAGTAAAAGAAAAAAGTTGCGGTGTTGGTAGAAGGTAATGTGTCACAGAAAGGATGCAGCTAAAGAGGTAGGATCTGATGAGGCAAGACCCAATTGGGCCCAAGCATGTAACAAAGGCAAAAGAGAGCCACCTATTTTTTCACATGCAACAAGGGCTTGGTGAAGCTTATCCAAGCGTCGGTGCTCTGAGTTACTAGCAGTAGTGCCACCTCTACCTTCACTTTAATTGTCCTGTTTACGCATACAGCGACTCATGTCATAAGGTAAAGTCAGAGCCGGGTCTGACTTGAATTCCATAAAATCACATCTCTAACATAGTAGTCCGTGCTCTCTCTCTCTCTCTGTTTTCTTACCAATTAATACTCATTAATGAATAAATACCACTTTAGAATAATTAATAACACTTTAATCTAAAATTCACTTAAATGATAGTAGTGCGTCTTTTGGTTAGAAAGAAAAAGAAGAAAGCCAAAAAGAAAAAGCATATGCCAAAGAGACAATTTGATTATCTTTGTGTGTGTTAATCAGTCCCAAGTTCCTAAAAACGCTATCCAAAATAAAATAAAGCATATAATATATAGTCCATTGTTTTCAGCTGGGCTTCTTTGACTACATTAGACCGACATTCTCCCATCCACTTCACATTATTCTCACATCAACACTCTCTCCATCTCTATCAAACACACAGAAATAGCTTTTATATTTATAAAATCCATCACTATGGCAGAAGAAGACCACGCCAAGATGGGAGAAGAAAAGAAATCCAAATCTGGAGCTTACGGTTCTTCAAACCCAGTCGCAGTTCTCTTCCGAGTCCTTCTAATCCTCCTCATACTATTCGGCATCGCAGTCCTAGTCCTCTGGCTCGTCTACCGTCCACACAAGCCCAAGTTCAGAGTCATCGGAGTCACCTTATACGGTCTCAACGCCACGTCACCTCCCTTCATAACAACCTCTATGCAGTTCACAATCGTCACTAGAAACCCCAACAAAAGAGTCTCAATCCTCTACGACAAGCTCTCTGCTTACGTGTCTTACAAAGATCAGCAGATCACTCCACCTGTGAACTTGCCGCCGCTATTTCACGGCACGAAAAGCTCGGTGGCGATGTCTCCGATGATGGGCGGCGTGCCGGTGCCGATTTCGCTGGAGGTCGCGAATGGGCTGATGATGGACGAGACTTATGGTGTTGTGGTTCTGAGAGTTTCGTTGCTTGGGAGGTTGAGATGGAAAACAGGGGTTGTTAAGACTGCTAGATATGGTGTTTATGTGAAGTGTGATGTTTGGGTTGGGTTGAAGAAAGGTGTTGTTGGTCCTCTTCCTTTGCTCTCTTCTCCTCCTTGTCATGTCGATGTGTGATTGATTAATCACCTTAGTTAATGGTGTTTTTGTTTAAATGTATCAGTTCCTAAAGTGTAAAATTTCAGATGAAAACTCTGTTTCTTGTTCCTTTTTTGTTGTGTAAGATCTAGAATTGTTGATAGTTTCAGAGAAGCAGATATTATTATTAATTTTCATTTTGACGATGTGATTTGGGTGGAGAGGCCACTGAGAAATGTCTGTAAAAAGTTGGGCATGGAAGCTGATTCTTCTTATGTAGAGGAAAGAGGTATCAGATTCATATCTAGAGGAGGTTGTTGATTAATTTAAAGCAATGGACTGCTTACTGATAATCATGATAAATTGTTCTGAGGAATTGTCTATATCAGAAATAATAAAGTACTGGTTAGTCTGACTTGGTAACATAAACACTTCATGTTGTGAGATGTTATGTTTTGGGCCACATTATTGGGAACTAGTTCGTACCATTTTCAGGTTCAATGATTAAATTCACGAGACTTTGTTTTTCCAAATCTACAGAAGAGAACGAATGGTCATTCTCAATCTGTGTATTTGTGTTGTGCCCTCAATAATACTTTCACATGCCAAGGCTGTCATCTTCAACCATGTCAGTAATGTATGTTTTTACTGTATGATTGCATACGGGCTTTACAAGGTTTGGCTGGAATATATAGCTATATGAGGCTCGCGGTTGAAAAGTTGGGCTACGCCTGCTATATGAGGCCCATCGTTGAAGTTGAAATGGTGATCGAACATGATCCAACAAATCGTGATTGTATTTATAATTGGTAACTTCCAAATTGATTTTCTTTTCCATCCAATCCAACCTTTCAAACTCGGTCATCGAATATAGAATATACAAGATTCGCTGTCAAATCGTTGATTTTAAGATTCTGTCCAATATTTTCCCGCGACAATAACAGCATAACCAGATGTCGTCAAACATAACACAAGATCCAAATCCCTCCCATTCAGGTATTCATAATCGTCTTCACATACTTAAATAACCCAAAAAAAATAAATATATAAAACAAAATGAAATAGAACATCAAAACATACGAGTTTTCATTTCTTCTAAGAGCATCTCCCATGGTTGAGTGAATTGAGGCAAATGTGTATAGTAAATAGAGGGTGTGAATAATGATGTGTCAAGAATAATATTTTTGGAAAAAAAAAGTAAAAATCGTCCACAGTGGTTATTGTCTATTCGGATTTCCCTAATTTATAATCCATTAGAATTAAATTTTTATTTTCTTTTTAATTTATAATTTAAATAGAAATATGGTAATTACAATTTTAAAATATTAAAATTAATGATTGACACCGTCAACTAGGACGTGGAAAATAGAAACTCTACTCCACACCCTCTATTATTTTTTCTGCCACGTCACCTGCACATTGTAAATTCACATTACTAATGTCCACGTGGATGTGCAAATCAATAAATTCACATTCCACTGAAAATGCTTTTAAATAAAAATCCAGAATATCACATTTCACTGAAGATGCTCTAATACATTTCATATTAATAATTTAAATAGAAACACTAATACAATCCAAACACAGCAACTTACCTGGTCAGACTCAATCATTAACAAAATATATTACACTTATTGTCAATTACATCGTCTAGAATATCATCATCATCAACCATAATTATATATTAACCCAATCCAGCATAACACAAGATTCAAATCAGATCCAGTCAAACCACGTAGCAAAATCTGTCCTCACCTCACGTAACGAAATTAAAACTCCACGATTCCATCAATTTTCAACTCCTCTTCCCTCATGCACGGGGATATAATCGTAATTTCAATTTGTTTACTCTATATATAAAGCTTAAAAGCCAGTCCACATTCAATTCACAATCATTTCTCTGCACAGGAGAAGCGATTCAACACTCTCCGATTCCACCGGAAGAACCTCGATCGTCTCCTACAAGTCAACATCACCCGAGGTACGCATTCATTCGATTCAATTTTTATTTTATTTGCATTACTAATATTCTCTGCTTCTAGATTTAATTAACTAATATATTTATTTATTTATATTTTTCTCGTGTAAAGTTGTATGTCTTTTCTTGTCAGCTAGCAGAGATTCTGTTTCGGATTAAATATAGTGATTTTAGTTTCTAGGTCTGATTGATGTAATGGATTTGTGTGTTTGTGGTTGTGTACTTTATGTTTTGATTGGAGAATATACTACGAATCTGGTTCTTCAGTTCACCTTTTTTACGTTTTGATTCGGTGTAAAGTATGTCGATTTTTTTCACCTAATATTTGCCTTCTAAGATTAGTTATTGGACAAGTGTTTTGAAGAAGCATGTTAGATATGCCGGCTGTGTATGATTGAAGCAATAAAATGTAATGATTGTCGCCTTGCCTTGATGGGTTTTTTCAGGTGCGTTATATAACTGTAGGTCCCGTGTCAATTCCAGTTGTTGGGTTGATGAAGTTGCATTGTGTATGTAGTGATAATTAATGTCATCATAATTGTTTGTGTTCAAGTTTTGTAGGTAATTGAAAAAGTATTTTTTTTTGTCCCCTACATGCATGTGTTAAGAGTGTTTCTTCTTATGGTTCAATTTTGCTTTAGTTGCTCTGACCTATCTTTGGATCTGTTATTCTTTTGCTGAATTGGCTACCTCTTTTGTGAAGATTCTTTTTATTGTGTGGAATATTGGTGTCTTTACTTTGGAAGTTTGGCTTAATCTTGTAATCGTCGATATTGACACTTAAGATTATCCAGTAAGTGGTACAACGTCTTTTGTTTTGTTTTCTGCAGTAAAGACATCAGGATTTCGCAGTTCTAATATTTTAACAATTTAACCAACTCAATTCTCTAATAGAGTTGAGGTGGCTCAACTTTGTAAAGTGGTTATTGACTGTGATCAAGCTTTTCTTGATTTCTATAATATGATGGTACCTGTAAACACTTTACTTCTATCTTGATTTTGTAACTTTTATGTTATGCAGTTGCTTATGCTTAAGAAATCATGAGATTGAAGTCTGCAAATATAACTTCTACCCTTATTGGCAAGAATTTCTTAATTACAGTTCTTCCAGATGTCATTTTGCAAGATGGTTTAGTCTGCTTTTGAGATCTTTTAGCTGCAGCATTTCTTATATATATATATATCATCGATACGATTGACCTCAAATTATAATAGTTTTTGATTGGTTATATCCCCAAACGTGCTTAGCATGAGTTTTTTTGACTCTTCATCTGTGATTGATTATGATGCATTGTTCTTGCAGATGGAAGAGCAACATTCTCAACAGGCACAAATAATGGAAGTAAATGTGGATGTCCCTGGCAGAGAAAGGAACCTTAGAGGGACTAAGATTTGTGATGAAGCACCTTGTGGTTTTTCTGATGCTGGAACAAGTTCTAAAGATGCCAAAGAAAGAATGGATTCCATGCGCAAACTTATAATAGCAGTGGTTCTTTGTGTTATTTTTATGAGCATTGAAGTGGTAGGTGGGATCAAAGCTAACAGTCTAGCAATATTAACTGATGCGGCACATTTGCTTTCAGATGTTGCAGCATTTGCCATTTCGTTGTTCTCTTTATGGGCAGCTGGATGGGAATCAACACCCCGTCAGACTTATGGATTCTTTAGGATTGAGATCCTTGGTGCTTTGGTTTCTATTCAGCTGATATGGTTGCTTGCTGGGATTTTAGTCTATGAAGCCATTGTTAGACTCATCCATGAGACAGAAGATGTGAATGGATTTCTGATGTTTCTTGTTGCTGCTTTTGGTCTTCTGGTGAACATTATCATGGCTTTGGTATTGGGCCATGATCATGATCATGGTCACGGTCATAGTCATGGCCATGGTGATCATGGGCATGTACACAGCCATGATGTGAGGATCTCATCGGATCATTATCATGCAGAAGATCACTCTGAAGCTGAACACCATCATCATGACGAGGAGAATCCCAATGCTGAGCTCCATCATCATGCAGTGGAACACTCTCATGATAAGCACCAACACCACCATCATCATGGTGAGAAGCACTCTCATGAGGAACACCATCAATTAGTTGAAGATCAAACCAAGCCTTTACTAGATAAGCCAAAAGAAGAACCAAAACAGAAAAAGAAACGGAACATAAATGTGCAGGGAGCTTATTTGCATGTTCTTGGGGATTCCATTCAAAGTATTGGTGTAATGATTGGAGGGGGAATAATCTGGTATAAGCCTGAATGGAAAATAGTTGATCTAATATGCACCCTAGTCTTTTCAGTTATTGTTTTGGGGACAACAATTAGGATGCTGCGGAATATACTTGAAGTTCTAATGGAAAGCACTCCGAGGGAGATTGATGCTACACAGCTTGAAAAGGGGCTGTTAGAGATGGATGAAGTGGTCCACATACATGAGCTGCACATTTGGGCCATTACTGTGGGGAAGGTTCTTCTTGCTTGCCATGTCAAAATCAGTCCAGAAGCAAATGCAGACATGGTGTTAGACAAAGTAGTAAATTACATAAGAAGGGAGTACAACATCAGTCATGTTACTGTGCAGATCGAACGCTAGAGATGGCGGTTGAACGCTAGAGATGGCGGTTGAATGCTAGAGATGGCGGTTGGTTTTAGTTTATGGATTGTCTGATATTGGAGCTTCTAGCTTTTAAATCATGCCTGATGTATATGTTTTCATTAGTAGTGATTGCATTTTTCTATCCTAGTATTATAAATCAATATGTAAGTAAGGGATAGCCAATTATCTTTAGAAATATGAATATTTTTACTACTCTTATCACATATCTTGAGATCCATAGTTTCAGAATCATATTCTTATTTGGCGTTTTGAATCCTCTTTTGCTTTACTATATTTATCAATTTAATGCTTGATGATACAAGGAACAGGAACCCTTCAAAAGGCAGCAAAATTAGAACTTTTATCTACAATCACCACAGCCCAGCCCAGGTATGTATCAACAAACTCTGATAGTTGGGGTCTACCATCTACCTATAATGAGTTTCTTGATGTCACAGGCATCATATAAGATAGGCAGTTGTGCACTAAAGGATTTGTGATGCTGTGAGGTGGGGGCTGTGTTATCCTTCTGATCGAGCCTAATCTAAGCCAAGTACACTGTACTCTTTCATTTTTCTGTTGTGTGACAACATCTTCATTTGTACATTGACAATATCGGGCTTAATGATAAAATTGAATTGTACAGGAGACAATGTATTGAAGCTGCTCACCTTCAAAGTGCAGGTAAATCTCCTGAAATGTTTTGGTCAGCTGTGAAGAGATTCCAAAACCTGTACAATGGTGTATGCCTGGTAAATTGCTAGATACCCTTTGATTAACTTTTTGGGTGAAAAAATAAAAATATATGGAATCTTTCTAGTAACTAAGCAGAAATTACACGTTCTTGTTTGTTAGTACTGTATTTGACTGTCTAGATTTTTAATTTTATATGCATACATTGCATCAATCAAGAATCAGCTAGACGACAGGTAGGAAATATTTGCATGTTGTGTAGAAAGAGAATTGCTTTGGTTAATTCTGTGGCTATCGAGTGAGCAAAAGTTATCTTGGGGGATAAACAGAGACCATGGTTCAAGCGGATAAGATTCATAGACTTTATCAACTGAGATTTGTGTTCTCAGCTCTCTAGCTTGGATATGCTGTTGGGTTGTTTTTTTGTCTTCTTTGTAAACAGTCTTTTGACACACACCTGCACATGCTCTACATTCCCATTATTAAATTCGTTTGAGACATGGATGAGTTATTTTGCTTCTCTCACAATGTGAAAGAGAGGAGGAGATTGCCACACCCCAGATAATTATCTATCAACTAGTGATAGATAAATACAAAAGCAAATCCAATAGAAAATCATTAGTCGCCTTATACGACAGCTTTCTAGTTTATTCAGTGAGAAGACTTCAATTATACAAGGTTGCTTTCTAAAAGCAATCCAGTATTTGATATTAAGCTTGTCTTTTAAAAAACTTGTCTTCGTTGGCATCATTTATGAGCCGATTAAGTGGTATTGTTTACTAAAATGGTGCCTTCTTATTCAAGTAATCTGTTACGTGTCCTTGCAGAGCATTCAACAGTAAATACATGCTAACATTTAGGGTATGGCAGGTAAAAGGAATCTGAAGCTGAAGAGAAACAAAGTGGAATTGTCTTTGAACTTGGTTGAATTCAAGCTCATTTATGATTTCAAATGATGCTCTTTGGTAAGCAGTTAAAATTTCTCTATGAACCTAGTTAATAATAGACACTTGAAACAGAGCAATTGTCGAAAGGACTCTGTTTTTGAATTGTAACCATAATTATACCAATCTAGGACGAAATCTCATTTTGTACTCCAATTGGAGACAAAATTTCTGTCCCTAGACAATTAATGCAAAAGCATGCCCACCAGCTATTTGCATGTCCCATTTATTTATTTAATTTCTAAAAGAAAAACAAAAAAACCTAATTATTGGGTGAATAGAAACAGTAACAAAAACCCAAAACATGGTTTTTTAACCATACACTTCTAAATCATCTATATCCTCTGTTATCTCTTTGTCCCCAGAAAAACATTTATTTTCCGATTTCCATATGATTGATAAGTTAAAATGGTCACATAACTTTATCTTTTACATGCCAAGAACCTTTTTTTTCCTGATATGATATTATATGAAGTAGAAATAGAGATTAAACAGGGGTGGTGTCTTATCTGGACAGGAGTGTCACTGTTATTGCCCTGGTTTACAAGGTAATCTCTTAATCATGATTGAGGAATTGGGCTCCACAAACTAACTTCAAGAACAACATGTGAATAGTATAGTTAATGCTATTACTATATTAATTAATAATTGAAGGGGAAATATGAGTCCTAGAGATTAGAAGCTATGAACATGAAAATGGAGAGACCAATTGCTATGTAACTGTGGAGTAATGTAGGAGTGACGCATCATCAGATTCAATTGACACAGTCCATAGAAGCACTTTCCAATGCTCTGTTTTTCTTCTTTTTATATTTTTATATAGACTTAATTTGATTAACAACTCTACATATTTTTGCAGTTGCCTTTACAAAGGATAGTAGTCCCCACAACTGCCTGTCTTCGCTGCTGGACAAAACTGCCACCGCCAATAATGCTTTTGGGACCTTGTAAACCAGACAACTCTAATAAACTCTCTCTTTCTCTCTCTCTCTATCTCTTCTGTGAAGTCTCAACAACTCTTCACAATCCAAAATATATATCTGGGTATAGCTTCATTTTTTATTTTTAGTTCAAGTACTTTTGGACCTTTCATTTTCCCATTACAAGATTTAACAAAGTTTGGTTTGGTTACATCTTCTTTCTCTGTCTTTGTAAATTTTTATTTTTTAGAGTATCAAATGAGAGAAGAAGAAGAAGGAATATAGTCGTAGCGGTTTGGTTTATGATAGTATATATATGGGGTCTCTCTCTGGTTTTCTGCTTCTTGGAGGTTCATTTATTATTTAGTAGTAGTATCAGTATGGAATGTTTTTGACGGAGAGAGACAGTAGAGGAATTTAAGGCACTATTGTGTTTACTCAACTATACAAATTGTGACTCATCTTTCTAATGGAGAGGCTTCAAGGACCCATCAATTCTTGTGTATGTTTGTTGCTTGCCTTATTGTTTATTTTTGTACCTTCACCGTGCTTTGAATTCTTTAGGTTCTAGAACTCAAGAAATGGAGTGCATTTACTTCACCAAATGGTTGCATTCAATGCAATGTGTAGTTTTTCTGGAAATACTACTAACTTACAGTCTGAAGTAAACCAGTCTCTTCTGTGTATCATATTCCCATTCTTATTCCACCGTTTTATTCTCTTTCTCTGTTTTGAGACTGATTCACCCACCAACTCAAATGAAAGTCCTTTTCTTTGATACCATTGAAGGTATCTTTACAGCTTATATGGCAACTCTTGTGATTTTCTTTTCTGGGTTTTTGTTTTTGTTGCAGTTCTTAGGAGAACATTTTAATTCGGAGTACAGCGAACAGGAATTTCTCAGCTCAACGGAGTTCTTGAGATTTGAAGAAGAAGAAGGACATGACTTTGCTTCTCTACAAAGCTTAGAAGACAAAATGCCATTTCTACAGATGCTTCAAAGTGTTGAAACCTCCCCATCACATTTTCCCATCAAAGAACCAAGCTTTCAAACACTATTGAGACTCCAACACTTGAAGAAACCATGGGAGATTGTCAACCCTTTCACTGAAAACCAAATTCAAACACTTGAGCTTGAAAGTTGTGTCACTCAAGATATACTAGACCTACATTCACCAGTCAAGTCAGACACAAAAACCCCACTACATTGCTTAGAGGTTGTGAGCTCTGAATGCAACAAAAACCAACCTAACTCGGAAGAAACCAGGCCTAAACAGACCCAACAACAGGCATCTAAACCCCCTCCAAAACGAAAACGGAAAAGAACAAAGCCAACCAAAAACAGAGAAGAAGTTGAGAGCCAACGCATGACCCACATTGCTGTTGAACGTAACCGCAGACGTCAAATGAACGACCATCTCACCACTCTTCGCTCTCTAATGCCTCCCTCTTACGTCCAAAGAGTAAAACTCAACTCAACTCCATACTCTCTTCTTCTATTCACAACATTTATAAGTTCCATTAATTTTATTTACATTCACAGGGTGACCAAGCTTCTATAATTGGGGGTGCAATAGACTTCGTGAAGGAGCTGGAGCAACTTCTACACTCACTTGAAGCGAAAAAGAGAATGAAAAACTGTTCTGGAAGCCCCACAACGTCTAGCAGCAACAATCAAAAGGCCAATTTGTCAAATGGGTATTTAGTCTCAAAGCCAGAAATAGTCCATGCTGAAGAGGAAGTCAAAACTCAAAACAACAGTAACGTTGCTAAGATTGAAGTCATTGTTATTCAAAACCATGTTAATCTGAAGATTCACTGTCGGAGACGACCAGGTCAGTTGTTGAAGGCCATTGTTGCACTTGAAGATATTCGACTCACTTTTTTGCACCTCAATATCTCCTCAACTCAAGAAAGTGTTCACTACTCTTTCAACCTCAGGGTACTTTATTTATTTAATTATTTTTATTTTGTTTTATTGACTTCTTCTAATTTGTATTTTGTGCGTTGAATGCCAGGTAGAAGATGATTGTAATCTAAAGACAGCTGATGAGATAGCAGCAGCAGCTCATCAGATCTTCAACTACATCAACAATGGAGGCAGCTAAGCTAATAGGTTTTGTCAATCAATCCAACCACATCTGACTAAATTGCTTAATGAGTCTGAAAATAGAAAACAGAATTTGTTTAAAAATAAGAGGGCAATTTCAAGCTGTAGCTGTGTCCCACTCTGGCTTCGGACACACAGCACATGATGTTCACTGCTTGACTTATGAAAAGTTGTTTTTGCTTGCTTTTTAACTTTTTCCTTGTTTTGCTTATTTTGTGTATTTGGCTTGTTTGCTTCAATCCAAGCAATTAGAATGTGAATTAATATTAAACATGGTTTAATTAATTACTTGATTAACATCAAATTAGGGGACCACATGCCTGGTTGAGAGACTGAAACTAGTATTATATAGATCACAAATTTGTGAAGGATGCTTCTCTTTATATTTTGACTTTTGAGATTGTGTCTGCAATATGGGACATGTTTTATATACTTCTCAACTCTCTCCACTTTGTAGTATCTCATAGCTTAGGTACGGTTTTCATTTATGCTTTTAAGTAAAGTAGATCTATGGTACCCATTCCAGTTGACTAATTAAAAAAAAAAAAAAATAAAAAAAAAATCCCGATTTGAATTCTAATCATTTTCATAAAGTGGGTAGGTATTGATATAATAGATTTGACTTAAAGATACACATTGACATAGCATCTCATCTCATGCATGTATATAGAGATGGACCAAAACACCTAACCCACCCCATACCTTTTTCATAATCAAATTATATAAGTAGAATCTGGCAAAATGTATTGAGATTTTGTCATGTATCAGGTTTTCATGATTAGAAAAGATCTCAACAACACAAATAATTGCCATTCCATATCCTCTTTTATTAATAAAATAAATATTGATTAAATTTGGTTACATAAAGTATATAGCATATGAGAAGAAGAAAACGACAAACAGAAGAAGTTGATAGATGCCATGCCACGTCAGAAGGTGGGGTCCAACGTAACTCGATTCCGAGGCTTGACTGATCAATTTCACCTCTCTGCAACGAAAATGTTCATGCAAGAAACACAGTGTCACAGACACCACAGACACCACAGACACATTACACGGCCACCACCACCACCCGCACCAGCTTTATAAATTTATAATTAATAAAAAAATCGATATGATCGATTGTGTTACAAAAGCTGTGAATGACGTTGTTCATGGTAGTATATGAAACTCATAAGAAAGTCAAAATAGTGCGTTAGGGCACAACCCATGTTCCGAAACTGAATATTTGTCAGACCTATAGATATAGATATAGATATAGAGATAGAGCAAAAACACGAACACACATCCCTATGGCTATCATTCAAATACAAAAACATGTATGTTGGCTCTCCTAGCTCCTGTCGTAGTCATTTCTTCGGTCTTCGTGATTTCGTTTTCCTTTTTCTTCTTTATATCCAACAGTTTCTGTTGTTTGTGCTTACCATGTATGTGTAAACAACATTATTCAATGGTCACCATTCACCATCTTGTATCGTCTCTCTCTAGGCCTTTTATACGTTTTCTATTAATCATACCCTAAGTACATTATCATATTTTATAAATTAATTAAAATAATGGATTTGTTGATTTAATTAAGATTTTCCATTTCTTCAATGTTGATGAATTCATTTTTGAAGTTAAAAAATGAAAGAAGTTGAGAGTCTCGATGTTGGTGGGAAACCAAAGAAGTAGCCGTCAGGTGTGAAGTCTGAAGACATAGAGAGTAGATATAGATACAGATATAGATATAGAGAGAGGATCATGTATATCACAGTGACAGACGACACAACTTTCTAGTTTTTACCAGCTTCTTCCATGGAAACTGTTACTTTGTTTTTACCTTTTCTGGTTCCTTTTCAGCTTCTGAAACCGTGACAGTGAGGAGCCAATGTGACTACGTTCCTCAATCCAAACATGTTAGATCCATGTGATGATGACTATGCTTCTGCTTTTTTTTGTTTTATTGTTTGTAAGTTGTAACTCTTATCAAAAAGCTACCCCAATTCAATGTATAAGTATTTCCATATGAAAATCAATTTTTTTTTTCAAATATTGGTTGATTTTTTACACAGAGATAAATATAGAGATAGAGATGGTGCATTGGTTTTTGTTTTGTTTTGTGCGTGATAATCTAAAGACAAAAAAACAACTCATCATCCAAATTCCGAAGAAGCAATAGTGAGTGAATTCATGTGTACAACAATTGTGTTCAGAATAGTACTTCACTAAACTACATATATACACACTCTCTTGCTCAGTCTTACACATTACAAATTCCAAAGACTGTCCATATTTATATATATATAACATTGCAAAAAACAAAAATCACCACTCACTTCACTTATAAAAGAGTCCTAATAAAGCATTGATTAATTAAATTAAGGTAATGCTACTAGTAAATGTGAATGGTAGGTTGAGTGTGGAGATGGTAAAGGCAGTTTTTGGTCTCCTTGGTGGGTCATTGTGAATGGTGGAGATGAGCTGATAAGAGATCTCCTCGTAATGCATGTGTTTTTGGAAAAACCGTAAGATCTCATCAATGTGGACCCCTACACTCTTCATCCACCGTACATCATCTTTGACTTCCAGTCAACCCTAACCCATCACTGCCACTCATTGCTCTTCATCATTATCATCATCGAAATCTATCGCCATGCAATTCTTATTAAAATTAAAAAATAAAGTCAAAGCGTATATAGTGATGGGAGTGACTGTCCTTTCTCTACTCAATCACGCTTAACAACACTGTGCTGTGCCCACTTTTCACACTTGTGGAGATAATAGTTTCGTCTTCTCTAGCCAAACGATTTGAATTAGAAGAGAAGAGAAGACAAAAGGAGATAATGTGGGGACTTTATGATTATTTGTCCGAAATCTTTTTTTACCAGAAAGATAACTACACACATACCTCGAAACAAGGTCCCTCCCTTTTTCATTATCGATTCGATTGATTTTCCTTTTTACCGTACTGTAAAATCGAATCTCTCTTCATGTTTCTTCAAAATTTTCACTTCGGGATTTGTGTTATATTTTAATGAAATGAGTTTCTCTAATCCCATCCCATCACAGGTTTCTCTTGGGCCTGATCGCAGCAGGCCTCCACGTCCGTTATAGGCCCATTAACAATTACAGGCCCAAATGTATTCTTGTTGCGATTCAAAACAAAACTCTTATTTACCCCTCCAAACGAAGGGCAAATAAAAATCTAAGAAGATATTTTGTTAATGTACAAAAAGGATAACAAAAACAAGGCTTTAAAGGGAGAACAGAACAGAGGTCCAACCTGGAAAATGCTATCCAATCAAACACCATAAAAGGCCTATCTCAACTGCCACGTCACCTGCACTATCTTCTTCACAACCAACGAGTGGTTCTCTTGCAGTACAACAACCACCTCCTTCACACCACTAAAACACACACAAAGCAAAAACAAACAAACAAACCACATTTCAGAAATTTATCTCGAATACCATGGCCTCAACTTCCTCCTCCACACTATCGATCGCATCTTCATCATCACTCGTCGACGCCAAGGCTCCTCGTCAGCTGCCTTTCACTTCATCTGTAGCTCTCCCTTCTCTTCCCACTCCACCGCTTCACTCCCTGAACCGCCTCCTGAAGCCAACTGCTTATTGTGAGTCTCATGAAACCTGTTTGACTGTCTGTCTTATATTTATCTGCTTATTGTGAGTTTTGATGTTCACAGGTCAAAAGATTGCGCGCAATGTCATGGCCATGGCGACAGGGGAAGCTCCGGCTGAAGTTGCAGCCACTGAGCTTCCTGAGATTATCAAGAGTATACTCGATGCTGTGAGTTTTAGGGTTTCCTTTTCTTCTTATTAAATCTGAGATTGTGATTTTAATTAAAATTGGATTCAATTACTTCACAGTGGGACAAAGTTGAAGATAAGTATGCTGTGAGTTCTCTATTGGTAGCAGCTATTGTTGCTTTATGGGGCTCTACTGGGATGATTTCAGTGAGGCTTTTCACTTATCTTGACTCTTTTCAATGTTATTGTTAATCCATCATCTTCATCTTATAATTACTATATTTTCCACAGGCCATTGATAGGCTTCCTTTGATTCCTCTACTTCTTGAAGTAGTTGGCATTGGCTACTCTGGAGTAAGTCTCATTCACATTACCATCTCATCTTCTCAATTGAGCTTGATTATCAGAAAAATAGAAAGCTAATACCCTGTTTCTGATTGGATTTTGTCAGTGGTTTGCATACAAGTACCTGGTCTTCAAACCAGACAGGTAAAGAACAACTAGCTAGATATGTAATTCAGGTAATTGTATTAGGTACTGATACAAAACTGGGTGATGATTTCAGGCAAGCATTGATACAGAAAGTAAAGGATACTTACAAGGAAATAATTGGGAGCAGCAGCTGAAGAGGATCATAAAAAAGGTAATAAAAAATTTGCAGCATTGTATACAAGGATGTAACTAGCTCTGCTGCTTATGAAATGAGTCAGTCTCTAACCAGAGTAATTAAAGACCCTCTTTTGTGTATTGTACTCTTCTTGTATCCTTTGAAGATATATATATACATGTAACCGAGTAATTTCTTGGGCTTTTGAACTCAGTTTGGCTTCATCAGCAATCAGTAGTTTTATCTCCAACTTCTATATATGTTATATATATATAAAGACTTGATTTATCAGATTGTTGATGATATTTACTGATAAGACATGATGCTATGATATGATGTTACTGCTAAGATTTTTTCAGATAAGAGTGAATCATAGGACATTCTTAACCTTTATCAACCATGCCATTTCTGTACTTTAACTACGGCTTGACATTGTAACCGGTAGTACACGCAGTTGACATCTGCAGTCGATAGAACATACACCAATGTAAATGAGAACTTATAGGTAAGGATAAGTGGTTGATTGGAGTGAATTAACTAATCGACATAAACTACTATACATATTTACTAATTAAACAATTAATTAAAATAAAAAATACAGATAAATAATTAAACATTAAATTAAATGATAAAATAAAAATACAACCATACCAATAATTAAACATTATATATATATATATATATATATATATATATATATATGAAGCTAGCAAAATTAATACAACCACATCATTCTCAATTTGAAGTGTCTTCAAGATCAAAAGATCAAAATAATATATAATATATATTGTGTAGTCGTGTTAGGGTAGGGTGGGCATAAAATCCGGACCGACTGGGATCGGATCGAAAATTGTCGGTCCAAACGGTCTTGGTCCGGTTCAAAATATTGAGACCGGTTATTTTTGTCGGTTCGGTTCGATTAATAATAATAAAAAAATATATTTATTAGATAAATAAATTTATATTAATAATACATATTAAAATACTTAAAATAAAATTAAATTTATATAATTGATGGAATTTAATTGGATAGCAAAATTTTAATATTTATAATAATATTTAATTAATTTAATTATATTAATTTAAATTTATTACGGATAAAAATATTTTAGTGAATAATTATAATATTATAAATTGACATTAAAATAGTGTATTTAATTTATAATATTAGATATAATTTTTATATAATTTTTTAAAAATTATTTGTTTAATAATGTTTTAAAAAATTAAAAAATCCATAAAAATTCAATCCGGTTAGACCATACCGGACCGAGACCAGAACCGGTTGGAACCAAAGGTCCGGTCAAAAACTCAGGGACCGGTAATATTAATAGGTCGGGTCCGGGTCCCGCCAAATCCGGACCGGACCATGCCCACCCTTTATATTTGATGTTCACATTCATAAAAAAAAAAAAAATAGACAAATTGTATTTGATGTTCAAATATCACATTCAAATAAGTAAAAAAGATTAGAAAAATAATAATCACACATGGTCCAACAAATTGGAGACATGAATTGAAAAGAAAAATCAAGAAACATGATAGAATCACGAGCAGAAGCGGAAGAGTTGCGAGGGTAGGAAATTGATTTTAAAAATTGGAATACAAGTAATCCATATATATAAAGCAAAATGGGCAAGAGAGTTGGTAGTTTATATGCCCAGACACGTGGCATAGAAAGTTGTCCAATTAAGATGTGCCACTTGTACAATTCTCAATGCATGTAAATGAAGAAGGTTTTATGACCCTGGACAGCTGGAATAAGATGAAAGCTCTCCAGCTTCCTGAATACCCCAACGATTAAGAGTTTCACTCTGTTTTCGAACCCTCTCCATTTCCCCTCCAATCGCCTTCGCTGGAGAAGCCAGAAAATTGGAGAACAGACTCGGCCAAACAGCTCTTGGCAATTTCTTTCCTCTTTCAGGGCCGCGATTTTGCTTAGACTGTGTTTGGATCGGAGGTTGGTGTTCAACCCATACCATGTATGTTTGGGAGGACTTCCATGTACAGTAATGGGTGGTAGTATTTTAGTGCTTTTTTCTTCTCTCTCCCCCACCAAAACCCTAACATTGATTTTACAAAATTCCCCAACAACATTCATGACACATTTCGTGTTCTCCTTTTAGATGAGTGTTGTACTCATGTTCGGCGTCCAAATGTCCTTTTTCCCAGGTTCTACCTTTTCCATCTTTTCTTCTATTTAGGGTTTTGGTTTGTTTAACTAAATTAGGGATGATTTATGTAGATTGGGACGTTGGCTGTTCAATTTGTAAAGCCGAGGTTTGATCTCCAAACGACACCACCACCGGTGGAGGAAGAAAACCACAAGACGAAACACAGAACCAGCAAAGAAGATAAGGCAAAAGAACGGCGAGAAAAACGACTCCCAGAGATCTCCCTCATCCGCTCCATCCCTACTCCAGCCACCAACGGTACGTACACTGTCGTCCTCTTCTTCTTTATCTTCGTCTTCTTGTAATTTAATTAATCTTTCATTGTGTTAGGTAGTGGTCGTCGGAGACGGTTGCGGTGGTTAAAGGTGTAAATAGAGGAATCGGATTCGAAGTCGCTAGACAGCTTGCTGGTCATGGATTGACAGTCATACTTACGTCTAGAGACATTGGCGTTGGTGAAGAAGCGGCTAAGGTTTTGCAAGAAGGAGGTTTGAATGTCGATGTTCATCAGCTTGATATGTTGGATCCTGATTCTGTTAAGGAGTTTTCTGATTGGATTAAAGAGAAATATGGCTTTGTTGATGTTCATTTTGATTCATTTGTGTGAATGAAGATTTGTTTTGTTCTGTTGTAAAGAATTTGAAACTTAAGAATTTGTTTGTAGGTGAATAATGCAGGTGTTAATTTCAATATGAATTGTGAAAACTCTATTCAACATGCTAAGGATGTTATTATTACCAACTATTTTGGTGGTTAAAGCTATGATTCCGCTATGAGATCTTCTGCTGCTGGTGCTCGAATTGTTCACGTCTTGAATAAATTGAATGGCAGGCGTAATGTGAGTACATTTTTCTTTTCTTAGATTTGCAGATATATAGATATAGGCGTAATGGCAGACGTAATTTGAATTTGTTTGATGTGTTTAATTGTTCTTTTGTCTTATCAATTATCTAATAATCTATCAGCCATTGTTTGCAGATATATAGGTGTGTTTTTTCTAACCTAATAAATGGCAAGTGTAATTTGTTTGATGTGTTTAATTGTTCTTTTGTTTTATCAATTACCTTATAGCCTACTGGCCATGTTAGTTTTATTAGATTCGGTTTTAGTGGTCTATTACAGATGCCAAATTAGTATCTCATTGGTTGCTATGTAAGGACCGGTTCATGCGGTAAATTTGTGGTTTTGTTCCTCTTCACATAACTCTTGAATATATATATATATATATATATATATATTTATTTTAGCATGGCATCCTGGTATAAGTTGTATAAAGACTTTCAAATTGAACCATCCATTTAATCAAATGGACATAATTCAGAGTGAATGTATACATTTATTATAGGGAGAGAAAGTAGAGGTTCAATAGAATAAGTAACTAAGATTTTCTGGATTGTGTCAATTTGATTAAATGAATGGTTCAAATTTAAAGTCCTATAGAACCACTTTTTTATATATATATATATATATATATATATATATATATATATATATATGATTTTTTTCCAAGTTCCACCACTTATAAAGTTTTGGTTTCTGCAGAATGACAATGTGTCTATCTGATCCGTATATTTTCAACATTGGATCAACCCGACACTGCAATTTTCAGTTAAAGGACCAGAGTATTAGTACAATTCTCTGTAAGATTAAGCACGCACAGGTATTACCTACTTCTTTTTGTATTTAATAGGTATGGTTTTAACAGATTAGTGAATGAATGGGATGACCATTTGATTTTGTAAATTTGCCTTTTATTTATTTATTTTGATTGTTCTCTATAATAAGACTGGAAATTTTTTCTTTTATTTTATTCGTTGGGATAAACTCCCTAAATATGTATATGCAGTATGAGTTGAGTACTCATTATTTGTGGACATGATCAAAGAAAAGGCAATATAGTGGCTGTGTTAGAAAGCACGGGAAGCAAAGGTTCAGTGCAAGTAAATAGGACAGTTGTAAAGAGGAATACAAGTCACGAGCTTAAGTTTGGTTCTTTTGGGAATCATACTTATGTATCCTAAGATTGCTATTACTCTCTCAATCAGATATCTATCTCTTGTGCAGCTTATTTTCCTAAATTTGTCCCCATCCTAGATATTTCAGCCGCTGACAGATGAGACATTTTAATTTCAGAGATACTTTAAGAGATTAATTTTGGGATCGCATCGACGGTCGGTTGGAGACATATGATGCATTACCAGAGCGTGAAGAGAGTTTTAAAAGTATGTCGATTTCTTTTTTAATCCCTCGTTCATGCTATTTTGAAATTGTAATTTGAAGATAAATTTGTGTTGGGTTTATGTATCAGATTATATAGTTTTTTTTATTAATTTCTTGAATTAATTGTGTTAACTTTAAAACTTGACGCAAGTCGTCCGTTTTACTTTTATTTTACTATTAATTTGTGTGGTTTTCACAAGTAGTATTATCATTGTATGATTGATTGTATATGGGTGGATTTTTGCATAATTTGGTGATTCTATACTACCAAAATTTGTCAAGTAACTTAAATAAAACTTCTTAAAAACTTGAATATAGATGCTTTAAAGAAAATGCGTTGATAATTTTTCGGAATGGATTTCCTTCCCTGTTTATGAGCAGGTATATGCTTTTTCCACTGTGTTTAATAGATTGTGGTCTGTTTTGACATTTTCTTTTGGCTAAAGTATGATTGGAGGCTTGAAAATTTCAAATGGGTTGGTTATGGTCCACATTTTAAAGTTCAGAGGCACTTTTGAATCCTAGTAGTAGATGCAAGTGTTATTATTATTTTTTGACATATATTCCTATTATATTGAAGTGTGATTGCTTAATAATTCTTTTGGCTCTTGCAGGGGAAATGATTGAGCAAGGAATTGAACAAATTATGGCCGTATGTGGCAAATGTAAGTTTTTTTTTTTTTAATATTTTTTTTTAAAAAATGTGGTCACGGCTAGATTTGTATTACTCTATTATGTTTTTTCTTTCGGGTAGGATTTTTAGACTGTGTCAATATCAAAGGTGTGTTCTTGCTAAATTTTTTCACACGTGAAAGTAGCATGCGCGATGATTTTTGTAGCATATGATATGATAGGATTCTGTAGTGATTTGAATTTTTAAAAATTTAGTTTCTTTTCAAAGTGAAGATACGCGTGTCATTTAGGTGGCGTCTTACCATTTTCGTTATCTCTTCTTCTACCAAATCTTTTCTAATTCCCAAATTGAGGGCTCATTGAATCTCAATGAATAAACTAAAAAGCAAGAGATACATCTCTGATCTTGATATCAAAAGAAACTGTCTTTCTCTTTGCTTCCTCCTATAACATCTATGCCAGTCCATTAAAGTAATACCTGTTTCGCTTTACGCCTCTTTGTTAAGCTTCACTTATAACTTCGTTTCAATGGTCACTGGTATCTATTAACCATGCTACATCAATTGAGTTAAACAGTTTTCTGACTAGGTCGCTATTTTACCCTTGATTATTTGAGTACCAACTCATCCGGTGATTGGGTTGCTGGCTATTGCTATCAAGAAAAGTTCCTCACTTCAACACTTTAGATAATGTAAATATTGCATAAGAGATAGTAAGATGATGTAAAACCTAAGATTGAAGGAATCAATCTTGATTATAACCGTAGTAGGATTCGAATGTGATTTTTAATTTTAGTTTTGACAATCAGAGGCACCCTCTTTAGACGGTTGGTATGTTTTTCCTTCTCCAATTCTTCATGGAATTCAACTTTACTTACCAATATCTTGATTTTATTCATTGTTATATTCTAGTTATCGGCTCTTCCAAATTGAAAGGTAGTGAATGCATCTGTAGACAAGATCCTTATGTTTGTAGTGCTAAATATAAGACAAAGACATGTATAGGAATCTAATTTGATATTTTTGTCTTTCAATTCATATATTTGAATTTAATTATGAAACATCTTATAATCCGTTAAAATTTTCTTTTTCTAAGCGGTAAGAATTCCACGTTTCAAGAGAAGTTTTTGTTTCTTTTGACTAAATGAATTAGAGGGCAGAATGTCATTATTGTTTGGAATAGCAGTACAACTACAGTAGATTATTTCATTGGTAGTGCAAAAGTAATTCATCTTTTTCGAAACTCTTTTTATGGACAATTGAATTTTTGATTAATGGTTGATTTTTTGGTTGAGTGATGTATAAAGGTACAATTGATTAAGGCTCTTCAAATCTGTTATAATGATATTGAATGACCTTTTATGGAATAAAGCCGATATGTTAGCTTATGAAATTTATTTTATTACCGGTATGTATAGCAAATTTTGAGTTTGTGCCTTAAGTTTGATTAAGTAGGTTGATTTCAACTAGGTTAGTTATAATTGCACTTTTTATGAATCATTATGTGATAAGTTTGTGAAATTTTTATGTTATAATTGAAGAATTAATTTGGTTAATTTTGTGATAACTCTTAACAACTATGGCAAATTTTATATGGCTGGATGTTGGATAATGGTGGAAAAGGTAATAAAGGTGGTGGTATGTCTAAAAACTCTTGCAAACTAAATGTGAATATATTTATTTTAAAATCTGTTAAAAAAAAAATGTAAAAAAAGCTACAATATTAAGTTGGAAGAAAAAAAAAAAAAAGACGTTGCATGTCACCATTTTCCAGTATTTCTTAATTCTCACTTTTCTAAAGGCTCCTTATTTTTCTCATAAGTGATTATTGAACCAATCAGTTCTTTTAAAAAATAAAATTCAATAATTATTTATTATTCTTCATTTACATAAGTTTTTCATTTGTTATAAATTATAAAAAAATATAAATAATTTCTCTTATTATTTGGCTTTATTAAGTATGTAATAAAGGGATTTAAAAAAAAATTATAAATAGAAAAACTACGACATCCTTTTTAAGCTATAGAACTAGGTATCTTTTTAAATTATTTGTCTATATTTGCTATATTAGCTTTTACTGAAAATATATTAAATTTACTGCACCTATTCTTTATAAGGTCTAACTAAATATTAAATATCATTAGATTTAGTTTGATTATATACTAAATGCATTATATATATATATATATATATATATATATATAACAAAATGACATTAACAATTAACACATATAAATTTTATAAAATTAATACTAATTTACTCCAAACAAATTTTATGATCATTTGTTACTTTTAATAAAAATTTTATCTTAAAAAAAATTATTTTTTAAATTTATTTTACATGTTATTTACAAACTTAAATTAATAATATACAAAATAGTAATATTAGGCAACCTACTTTTTGTGCATACTTTCATTGCCTATCCTTATATGATGATATATAATTGGATAAATTTTTATAATAATTAATGTATTACTTTTTTCGTCCAATCAAATTTTGCTACATAAGAGTAGGAAAAATAAAAAGAAAAAGAAAAAAAAATAAAATAGACATAAATAATAGACTACCAATTATTACTCTATACTAAATCATTCTTATACTTCTACTAATTTATATTAAAATGCATTCTAATATCCATATTACCCCATAGAGCTAACTTTTCTATTGAATCACTCCATTTTTCTTTGTATTTAATTATTTTAAAATTTGACTCATTTATTTTTTTGTTTTATTTTTTATTTTTAAGAGAAAGTAAAAAAAAAAAAACTTTAACTCAATATCTAAAAGTTTATTTAAGACTTGATGTCATGATCTTCTTCTAAATACCCAATTATAATAGTTAAACACCACACTAAATACCATAAGCCAGTTCGAGAACTCTCGATCCATGGATTAGGATGTACTCTTTAAATGGATACCTAATGTTATATATATATATATATATATATATATATATATAATTTGTCAATAGTGTGAATTCCAGAACAGTGATTATAAAAAAAAATCGAAGTACATTCATTTCGATCATAAATGAGCATTAAGTCTCTATTGTTTTAAATAACTATCAAAAATAGTATAACATAGGAAATGAATCAATTTTGGTAAAATGCTCTACGGACTATAAACACACTTTGATCACACTATCCTACTAGAAAATTGATATTATTACTAATAAATTAAATTTTCAGTATACTTATGATATTTGTATTCTAAAACAATTTTGATTTTTAAAAAATTTATTTATAATAGAATTTTAAAAATAAATATAACAACATTAATAAATCAGATAAAATAAAATTACAATAAACTAAGTTGTGATGTAACCGACGACGACAACATAGTAGAATCAAATTCGTATAAAAGAATCATTTGAAAATATATTTATATATTTTATCTCTCCACATTCCAATTATTATTTTGAATAATTTATATATATATATATAATAAAATTAAAAAATATAATAAAAGTAGAACCAAACTCATAATCATTTGAAAATATATTTATATGTATTATCTCTCCACATTTCAAATATTATTTTGAATAACTTTTTATATATATAATTAGAAAAAACTAAATAATAATAGTTAGTAGAACCAAACTCATATAAATAAATCATTTGAAAATATATTTATATTTATTATTTCTTTATATTTCAAATATTATTTTGAATAACTTTTTTATATATAAAATAATACATGTAAATATATTTTCAAATAATCATGAGTTTGGTTCTACTATTACTACTATTATATTTGAAAATATATTTACATGTACTATCTCTTCACATTCCAAATATTGTTTTGAATAATTTTTTATATATAAAATAAAAAACCTAAATTGTAATAATAGTAGAGCCAACCTCATATAAATAAATCATTGAAAATATTTTTTATATGCATTATTTCTGCCTATTCCAAATATTATTTTGAATTTTTATAAATATAATATAATATAATATAATAAAAAATTAAAGAATAGTAATAATAATAGTTGTTGTTAGAAAAGAACTCATATAAAAAAGATCATTTATATATATATATATATATTATATTATATTTTCACATTTCAAATATTATTTAATAATAATAATTATTATTACGGTGGTAGGAGAAGCAAATTTATATAAAAAACATCATTTAAAATAATTTTATATGTATTATCTACCTACATTTTAATTATTATTTTGAATAATATTTTACATATTAAATAAAAATAAAAATAACAAAAGCAAACTTATTTTGACTAACTTGACTAACTTTCCCGATTTTTACGGACTTCTGGGCGGGCGGGGCGGGACGAATCCAGAAAGGCCCACACAGCCCGGTTCAGGGCGGGTCCAGACGGGTCCACACAGCCCGTTTCAAGTGGTACTTTTGACGGCAAATCCAAACAGTGTGCGAAGTGCCCTACATCAAGGAAGGTTCATAGGATGCTTCACATTCGTCAATTTGAATGCGGATATTGTGTACAAGTGATTTTAGTATTGGAATTTGAGAATTTTGATCAACAATTACTAATTTCATAACTAAAATAAAACTGCTTAAAATTATATTTTATCCATATATTCTGAACCTGTGAGTCTTCCTCATAGTCCCCTTCATCCATGTAACCATCCCCATCCACATCATCATCTCCATAAACATTATCCTCAGCTGGAACTTGATCAACTAAACAGTAATACTCAGTGTTATCATCGTCCTGCCTTTCTTCCTAAAGATGTTTGCAGTGGAATAAAACTGATATATCTTATTCAATTCAATGAAGGACTTAAATACATGATGAAGTAACAGAAAATAAACAACACCTCCTTTATAGTAGGAAGGCTGATATACAGATAATTCAAATAACAATATATACAGATAAGTCAAGTAACAATAAATTTGAAAACAACTAAAGAAGATAGAGCAATAGACTAAGTAGCCCAGTATACTAATACCCTCCCCTCAAGTTAGACGTGTGGATATCACACCTAAATTGGAGAGATGACGGTGAAACGCTGTTTTGCAAAGCGGCTTCGTGAGAGAGTCAGCCAGCTGATCTGCTGTATGGACATGAGTAACAACGATACGATGAGCTTGCACCTGGTCACGAACAAAATGAAAATCCACTGCAACATGTTTCATACGACTATGGAAAATCGGGTTCTGGCATAGGTAAGTGACACCAACATTGTCACAGTAAACACGAGGGACCTGCGGGAGGAAAACATGTAGTTCACGAAGAAGATTTTGGGCCCAATTGACCTCAGCCAGAGCAGTTGCGACCGCACGATATTCAGCTTCAGCAGACGAGCGAGCAACAGTTGATTGTTTTTTGGATGACCAGCTAATCGGAGCACTACCAAGGAATAAGAAGTAACCACTTGTGGAGCGCTTATCGGAGATATTTCCCGCCCAATCGGCATCACTATACATATGAATACTAAGCTCTTTAGACCGAGGAAGACGTAGACCATAATCAGCAGTATGACGAAGATAGCGTAGAACACGTTTTATAGCTTTCCAATGACAGTCAGTAGGAGCATGCATAAATTGAGAGAGCTTGTTGACAGAGAACGATATGTCTGGTCTGGTAAATGATAAATATTGAAGCTTTCCAATGACACGACGATATTGAGTGGCATCAGTCGGTAGGGACCCATCATTCAAGCAAAAAAAATACTAGAACTCATGGGTGTAGACACGCCCTTACTTTCTTGCATATTCACATCATGTAGTAAATCCTCAATATATTTATGTTGAGATAGCACAATAGCATCTGAAGTTCGAGAGACCTCTACACCAAGAAAATAATGAAGAAGACCAAGATACTTGATAGAAAAACGAGTACCAATGGAAGATATAACCTGTTTAACTTGATGTTCGTTGCTACCGGTCACTAAAATATCATCAACGTAAACCAAGACATAAATAGTGACAAACCGATTGTGAAGAATAAATAGTGAAGTGTCAGATTCGGATTTCTTGAAACCCAACCGAAGGAGATGAGCCCGCAATTCATTATACCAGGCACGAGGTGCTTGTTTCAAGTCGTAGATAGCTTTGCGAAGACGACATACATGAGTTGGGCTATCCGAATGTTCAAAGCCAGATGGTTGGGTCATAAAAGCCTCTTCTTCCAGATTGCCATGTAGAAACGCATTGTTGACATCGAGCTGATGAATGGACCAATCATGCTGCACAGCAAGAGTCAAAACAAGACGTACCGTGGTCGGCTTAATGACAGGGCTGAATGTGGCATGATAATCAACTCCACGGCGCTGTGTGAACCCTTTCGCTACCAGTCGAGCCTTATAGCGATCAATGGTTCCATCTGCCTTGCGCTTGATCCTGAAAAGCCATCTACAATCAACAATATTTTTAGAGGGATCCTTTGGTACTAACTCCCATGTTTGATTTTTCATCAAAGCATCAAACTCTGCCTTCATAGCAGCTCGCCATTCTGGATATTTAGTGGCTTGGCGGTAAGTGGTGGGTGTTATGATAGTGGGGGTGAGTGATTTTATATTGGGGGTGGCATGGGCAAGATAATCAGTGATTTTGCGGGGTTTAAAAATTTGATTCTGAGAGCGGGTAACCATTCGAGTATTGGGTGGGGGAGGAGGTGGTTGGCATGAGGGAATGATTGGTGTAATTGTGTTCGTTGACGTCGAAGGAGCAGAGCACACTGGAGCAGAGCACACCGAAACATGGCTGGAGGTGGTGGACTGTGGAAGGAATTGAGAAGTGAGAGTGGGAGTGACGGAAATCGGATCTGGGAGAGTAGAAACAGAATGGGAAGGCGGATTGGAGGTGGCGGAACTAACTTGAGAAAGATTGTCCCATGTGAGCGAGGCTGTGTGTTCATGAGTGGAGAACAAAGTTTGATAAGGAAACACAACGTCAATAAATTTGACATCTCGGGAGATATACACCTTAGACTTAGACGGGTCAAAGCACAAGTGAGCATAGTGAGTCATGGAAAAACCCAAATACACACAAGGTACAGAACGGGGTTCGAGTTTACTTGCCGTATAAGGCCGAAGCCATGGGTAGGCAAGGCACCCAAAAGAGTGAAATGTCATATAATTTGGCTCTTTTTTAAATAAAACTTCAAATGGTGATTTATTTTGTAAAAGTGAAGTCGGTAAACGATTAATCAAAAAGGCGGCATGTTGACAAGCAAAAGACCAAAAAACTGGTGGAAGTGATGCTTGATGCAAAATAGTTTTAGCTGTCTCAAGAATATGTCTGTGTCGTCGTTCAGCTATAGCTACACGCTGTGGTGTATATGGGGGAGATATTAAATGTTCAATGCCATGTTCTTGAAGATATGGCTCAAGACTTTTATACTCACCGCCACCATCAGTATATAGCGATATAATTTTGGTATTGAAAGAATTCTCAATAAGAGGTTTGTATTTTTGAAAAATCGTTTTGACCTCACTTTTGTGTCGAAGAGTATAAAGCCAAATATATTTTGAGAAATTGTCAACAAAAATACAATAATAAAGTTTTTTATCAATGGAAAGAATTGGAGATGGACCCCATAAATCACTGAATATAGTTTGCAAAGGGGCAGTATTGGGAAGCGACAATTTTGCAAATGGTAGACGATGAGATTTATTCATAGAACAAGAGTTACAATGAAAAGACTCTGAAGTTGAAGAAAAAGGAACAGAAAGTTTATTTAAAATGGAAGAAAGAACTTGACTGTGAGGATGTCCAAGTTTTCGATGCCATTCTTCAATAGAAGAAGATTTAGTGATTGAAAAATTGGCCTGTGGAGTGGTTGGTAGAGGAGCAGGCCACTCATAAAGTCCCCCATTATTCCGTCCGCATGCTAGTGGTCTCTGTGTGTGCAGATCCTTGACACAAAAATGAAAAGGGAAAAATTCAATGGAAGTTAGATTGTCTCGACAAAACTGTGAAACAGAAACAAGATTTCGTTTGATAGAAGGGGCACATATGGTATTGGAGAGCTTAAAGACATTGTGAGATGCATGTAGATTAGTACATCCAACACGAGAGATAGAGATTGTGTTACCATCACCCATAGACACTGTGTCTGTGCCATGATACTCATCAAGATTATGTGGCTCCGAAGTGATGTGATGAGAGGCGCCAGAGTCGACTATCCATGGATCAGCTTGTGCTTGGAGTGCAGCAGCATAATGTACCTTAGCTTCAACATGGTTGTGAGAGCGAGAGCGGCAAACATTTGCGATATGACCAATTTTGTTACATAGTTGACAACGCATAGCAGGATTGGAGTGATTACCAGTTTGAGGCGGCGGACGAGAATTTAGAGATCTCCATTGAGTAGTAGGTGAACGGTGATGATTTTTGTTGCGGTGGATCGGGGTACGTTGGGCAACAGCAGCAGTAATTGTGGCAGAGGACTTCTTCATATCTTCATGCTTCAGAAAAATGTCATGGTCAACAGCTTTTGGTGGAGCTCTTCGTACGAAATAGGCGTATCACGTGCACGTATAGCAGCGGATATTTCACGATACTCGGAACTAAGGCCACTAAGTATCTTGACAACAAGTTCTTTGTCAGAAACAGGTTCTCCGGTTGTAGCTAATTCATCGGCTAGAGAACGAACTTCAGCAAGATAATCTGTGAGTGGACGAATGTCTTTGGTCAACGGGCTAATTGATCTCGAAGGCTGAAGATTCGTGCCTGAGACTTGTTAGCATATGCAGTATGCAGAGCATCCCATGCGTGTTTAGCAGTAGGTGCAGAAGCAACAGTGCTGGCGAGGCTGGATTCAACAGAAGCCATTAGAGCATTCTGGATTAATTGATCCTGTCTATACCAGATGGTGTAATCAGGATTTGGGACCTCCTGAGTACCATTGAGTCTGGTGGATGCAGGTGCCAGCATAGTGCCATCAAGATGGCCAAAAATGTTGTGACCGCGCATCAACATTGAAAATTGTGCTTTCCAGGTAGAAAAGTTAGCACTGCCACTCAATTTAATAGGTAATTGGCTTGCAGGATTGAACTGGACGATAACGTTGGTTGAGGATGTGTTGTCAGCATTAATGACATTGATAGCAGAGGCCATAGGGGAGAACACAAAAAAGAGTAAAGCCGAGAAAAAAAAAAACAGGATCTATTCTCAGTGGAGCTTAATTGTGCTCTGATACCATAAAGATGTTTGCAGTGGGATAAAACTGATATATCTTATTCAATTCAATGAAAGACTTAAATACATGATGAAGTAACAGAAAATAAACAACACCTCCTTTATAGTAGGAAGGCTGATATACAGATAATTCAAATAACAATATATACAGATAAGTCAAGTAACAATAAATTTGAAAACAACTAAAGAAGATAGAGCAATAGACTAAGTAGCCCAATATACTAATACTTCCCTTGCAATTGTCTTCTTCATTGTTTTCATTACATAAACCTTCTTCATCGTCTTCATCACATAAACAGCAATGGAACCGTGAAAGCGCATTCACCCTCCTCCTCAACCACGATCTCAACATAACACTGTTCGCCAACACGATCTCAACCTTCGACATGCCTTCACTGATTGAAACACAAGTCGTAGGTTGAAATCGGATGACGAATAGTACTCTCACGCATGAGGGAGGAGGAGGCTACGTGGTTTGCTTTCACCATTCCATTGCTGTTTTCTTGGATGGGTTGGTAGAATGAGGGACGACTTTCTTTCTAGACTTCAATAATTATATATATATATAATAAAATTAAAAAATTAAAATATAATAATAATAATAATAATAATAATAATAATAATAATAATAATAATAATAGTAGGAGTACTAGAAGCAAACTAATATAAAGAATTTTTATATTTAAAATATTTGATATATTATTTTAAATAATGTTTTTACATAAAATTTAAAGAAAAACTAAAATATAATTATAATAATAATAGTGAAAGTAGAAGAGTCAAACTCATGTAAAGAATCATTTGAAATATATTTATATATTACTTTTTCACATTTTAAATATTATTTTGAATAATTTTTATATAAAGAATAAAAAATAATAAAAATATAATAGTAATAATAGAACGAAACTCATATAAAAAATATTTTACAATATATTATAAGATTATCTCTCTACATTTAAAATATTATTTTGAATAATTTTATATATAAAATAAAATAAATAAATAAAAATATTATAGAAATTGAACCAAAATTATATAAAGAATCATTTGAAAATATATTTATGTTAAAATAAAGTATAAAATCTCAAATATAATAATAATAATAATAATAATAATAATTATTATTATTATTATAATTGTAACAGTAGAATTAGACTCATATACAACCATCTTTGTATATTCTCTCCAAATTATAAATATTATTTTGAATATAATAATAACATAAAAAATATATAATAATAATAATAGTAATAATAATAATGATAATAGTAGGATGCTTATGTAAATTTAAGTTGTAGGAGTGTGTTCGCATTCATCTATTTGATTTTGAATGTTGTGTATAAGTGTTTTTAGGACAGTAATTTGAAGCCTTAAAGCTTCAATCCTAAATAAATTGGATTCAAAATAATTACTACGCAGTTTAGTAGTAGTTTTAGTCAACAATTGATTTCCTCTTACGAACTAATTCATTATGTCTAAAATTATATATGATTGTTATGTCCATATAGTTCTGAACCTGTCAGTCTTCCTTATAGCCCCCTTCATCCATATAACCATCTCCATTTTCATCTCCGTAATCATTATTATCTTCAGTTGGAGCTTCATCAACTAAACCTGTATTACTGTAATACTCCGTGTTATGCATTTCTTCCCTTGCTATTGTCTTGTTATTAGGGATAAAATAGGAAAAAAAAATATAAAACAATGTTTGAGAAAAGGAGAGAAAATGAGAATTTTTAAACAATATAAAACATTAATCAACAAAACAATCTCAACACACACGAAACAAACATTGTTTGGGCCGTGATGAAACAAAACAATCCAAACACACGAAACGAGCAAAATCGTTTATTTTTTAAAGCATTTTAGTATTAATCGTTTAATTTTTAAAGCATTTTTAGTATTAGCGTTATTGGTGGCGTTTAAATTTTTTTTTAAAGCGTTTAGTGTTTTAAATAGCAGTTAGCGTTTAGTGTTTTAACGAGTGTTTTTAATAAAGTTAAAATGACATAAAAGGACATGATATAAAAGAGATAATTATTTTTAAATTTAAAATAACTTTATAATAAAATTATTATTTTTTCAATAAGTAAAAACAAATAATATATTTTTAAAATCAACTTTTTTACGTCTTTATAAAAATAAATATTTAATTTATTAAAAACAAAATTAAAACAATTAATTTTGAAAATGTTTATTGTTAAATAATTTAATAGGAGGAAATTGATTTCAAAAGAGTATAGATAAGGATAATATAGGAAGAATAATCTTAAACTCTTTAATTTAAACTCTAAACGTTTCTCTGAGTATCATTTTATAAATTCTGTGAAAAACTCTAACAGTCAGATGATTATAAGAGCATCTCCAATGGAACATGAGCGTTAGATGAGGTGACCGTGTAAAGTAGAAGTCGTGAATGATGATGTGGCAAAATTTTTGTTGATAGACAATATAGTTTAAAAATAGTCATACAGTGGTCATCGTCTATCACTCTTCATTTTTTAATTTTAATAGAAATTTAATTAAAACTAAACTCTTTTATTATAACAAAAAGAATTTGAAACACGTTAAAAATCAAATTAAATAATGTAAAAAAGCTGAGCCAGCATGTCTATTTGACCGTCTAAAATAAAAGTTCTGATGGACGATGTCTGTTTTAAATTTTGTCACGTCAGCTGGACATTCAAAATAGACGATACCATTGGAGCTATATTTTTTAAAATATTGTCCACATTGCTGATGTGACCGTATAGAAATTGTAAATAGACATTCTACTGGAGATGCTCTAAGTGGATTACCAAACATAGATATATTAATTTTTTTTAGAGCTTTGACTGGGTTAAAACACTAAACTCTATAAAAACACTCATACCAAACATTTATATAAACCTTATAATACCCTCTAATCCTGTTATAGTGCAAAGATTGAAAATAATATCATAAAACTCACTTCACAATACACTTAGTCTAAAATATATAATTAAATGCTAAATTAATTTATATAAATTTAAATTCTTAAATTTACAGCATCATTTCAATTTTTAATTTTGGAAAAATTGCACCTAGTGTACCAATTAAAATTTAAAATTCAAAACTAATCCAAAAATGTTTATACTCCATTTTCAAGCCATCTAAAGTTTGTCATCCAAAACTAAACCAGAAAACCTAAAATGCCCCTCACTATATAATTCAATTACCTTCATGTTTTTTTTTAATAAAATAAAATAAATATTTAGATGAAAAGTCTTATTTATCCTTACACAAACAACAACACATGTCCATACCTTCACAAATAAAAAATACATCATTACATGTTCACACCTTCACATATCTCAAATTGGCCATTCACAAATTCTCATCACACCTTCACATATCTCAAATTGGCCCTTCACAAATTCTCATAACACCTTCACAAACACATTCCTAACACCTTATACCTTCGCAAGCCCAATATTTCCTCTTCACATATTCCCATCACATTCACAAACATCCCTAACATATTCACACACACTCATATTACATCTTCACATCTTCACAAACATCCCTAATACCTTCACACAACCATATTGACTCTTCACAAATTCTCATCACACCTTAAAAAAAAAAATTATATATATATATATATATACATTTTCACACATTCACATATTTAAGGTGTCGTTTATTTTTTTTATAATTTTTTTTACCACTTTTGTCTATTTTTAAGAGATTTGTATTTCATTTGTTTTTCAACTTATATTTTATTTTAAGTGCTAAAAAGTCTTTTTTAAAAGGTGAAAAAATTTACTTATTCTAATTAGACCAGATATATTTAAGTATTATTATTATTTTTTTATAATTTTGTATTTAACATTTTTTATAAAATAAAATTAAAAATTTTAAAATTAGAAGATTTTTTTTTTAAAATTTTAATAATAAAATTATTTAAGTCAATTTTGTGATCGGCGTCCGCTGCCGCAGTTTTGACGACTGCCGCCGGAGCTCCGGTGACCAGTGCTGGATCTTCGCAACCTCCAGTTATAATAGTAGGAGCTCCGGTGCTCTAGTGACCGCCGCCCGAAGCTACGACATCCACTGCCGGAATTTCGGCCACCACCATCATTTCATCAATTTTTTATTAAGTGTAGTTTTTTTTTTTAAAAAATATTCTACTTAATAGAAATACATATTTATTGAAATGTAAAATAGTAATAAAAATATATTATATTATATTAGTAGAATGTAAAAAAAAATCACTTATCTAATTTGAAAAGACTTAATATTTAAGGTTTACTAATTAGATATAAGTAAAAAAACAAATGACACCTAAAATTGTTCATTCACAAAAAACATCATCACACCTTCACAAACACATTCCTAACACTTTTATACCTTCATCCAAATTTTCCACTCACATCAAACATGACCATATCATATAATACATTTGAAGCAATCTCTTATCCTTAGCGCACGAGTGCTGGAAGGGGATCTGTGAAGGTGAAAAAATATTATCCGTGAAGGTCTCCGAATGGCACTAGACGGATCCGTGAATGCCCCATTTGTGTTTGGTCTAGGGTAATAATTATTTTGATATGTATGAAAAAGCTTTAGATGCGATGTATTGAATGTGTTGAAATGCAAGATTTAATTTCCCCAAAAATTTAGCTCATATGCCACCTCTAACTTGGAGTTCCAAAATTTGATCATATCAAAACCAACCCGTTTTTCTCTTGGGACTTAGAATTGTCAAAGATAATACAGTGTATCAAAAAATCTCAGTTCTGGGGTCAATTAACGCCCGTGTAAGGGGAAGCTATGAGATCCGTGAAAGTGAAGAAATTATCCGTGAAGGTGCCTATACGATAGCAACGAATCCGTAAAGGACTAAAATCTCATACTCACATCAAACGTGACCATATCTTATAATAAATTTGAAGCAATTCTCTTATGCCTAGCGCACGAGTGCCGGAAGGGGGATCCATGAAGGTGGAAAAAACTATCCGCGAAGGTCCCCAAACGGTATTAGAAGGATCCATGAAGGCCTTATTTGTGTTTGGTCTGGGATAATAATTATTTCAATATTTATGAAAAAGCTTTAGATGCGATGTATTGATTATGTTGAAATGCAAGATTTAATTTCCCAACAAATTTAGCTCATATGCCACCACAAACTTGGAGTTCCAAAATTTGACCGTCTCGAAACCAACCCATTTTCTCGTGGGACTTAGAATTGTCAAAAACAATATAGTGGATTAAAAAAATCCCGTTTCTAGAGTCAATCGATGCCCATGTTGGGGAAGCTATGAGATTCGTGAAGGTAAATAATTTTTCCGTGAAGATACCTATACGACAACATATGGATCCGTGAAGGACTTAAATCTTCTACTCACATCGAACATGACCATATCTTATAATACATTTAAAGCAATTCTCTTATCCCTAGCGCACGAGTGCCGGAAGGGGGATCCATGAAGGTGGAAAAAATTATTCGTGAAGGTCCCCAAACGGCACTTGAAGGATCCGTGAAGGCCCCATTTGTGTTTGGTCTAGGATAATTATTATTTCGATATTTATGAAAAAGCTTTAAATGCGATGTATTGATTGTTTTGAAATGCAAGATTTAATTTTCCAAAAAATTTAGCTCATATGCCACCACCAACTTGGAGTTTGAAAATTTGACCGTCTCGAAACCAACTCATTTTTCTCGTGGGACATAGAATCGTCAAAAACAATATAGTGGATTAAAAAATCCCGATTCTTGAGTCAATCGATGCCCGTGTTGGGAAAGTTATGAGATCCGTGAAGATGAAAAAATTGCTTGTGAAGATACCTATGCGATAACAGACGAATACGTGAAAGACCCAAATCTTCTACACACATCGAACATGACCGTTTTATATAATATGTTTGGAGCGATTCTCTTATTCCTAACAAATGAGTGTTGGAAAGCGGATTCATGAAAGTGAAAAAATTGTCCGTGAAGGTCCCCAAACTTCACTAGACATATCTATGAAAGTCCTTTTTATGTTCGTTTGGGGATAATTGTGTTCCAATGTTTATGAAAAAACTTTAGATGCGATGTAATGGTTTGATGACATTGAACTTAAATGATATCTCAGTTATATAATGCTTTTTATTGTCAATTTTGATGGTCTTCTATTTTATTTAAATCTGATTATTAATTTCGTTGAAGCGGGTTATGAATTTGGGGAAATATTTCAGAAAAAAATGCCCGTTCGGTAAAAATCAATAGTTACAAAATAAAAATCAAACTAACATGCTGTTGAGTAGTCTTAGGGTGAAACTTTTTCGAAGACTACTGAAAAATGTCTCAGAAAATGTCTCACCCTGAGACGTTTTCTGAGACTTCTCAATAGTATATTACTTTTATTTTTATTGTGTTTCTGTTGAGTAGTCTCACAAAACGTTTCAGGGTGAGACGTTTTTTACTGCAAAGTTTTTTTTTGTTGAAATATTTTCCCCAATGGCTTCAATCTCCACACTACCAACCCTTTAATCCCGTATATTCTTATAACCAATTAAATGAAAATCAATAACAATTAATCCATCCAAACTAACACCTTATACACAAAATAACAAACTAGAAAATAATCCAAGTAACACTAAACCCTAACTATCAAATTAAAGTTACAAACCATAAACACAAATTGCACACAAAACAAACCCTAACTACCAAATTACAGGTACAAACAAATAACAACCTATTTCAACTTAATGGAGGATAAAAACTAACCCTAAAACAAGAATTTCATCAAACCACATATTCTACCATAAAATCATAGAAACTCAAAATTTAAACAATAAATATATATTTCATAAAGTAAGATTTTATCATTCTAAGTTGTTCGAAGGGAAGAGAATGGAGGATATGGGTTTGAAAGGATAGGTGTGTTGTGTTTTCCATTTTTTGGGAGATAAGAGAGGGTTTGAGGGAGAAGGATGTTGAGAGAAGTTTTAAAATGTTGTTATTTAAATGGGTATTTGAGTCTTTTCATATGTAAGTGAGGGGTGTTGTGGTCTTTTTATTATGAGAAATTAGTTTTTCTATTTTTCTTTTATTATTTATTTAAAGGAAGGGTAAAATGGTAAGTTTGACTAATTTCATGAATGTGAAAGTTTATAAAGATTCATTTTGTAAACTTTTTAAAATTGGTCTACTTTTGATTTTTAAAGTTAAGAAATAACATTTTTGAAAATTACCCTTTATTTTTTTTTAACTCAACTTATGGGTACGTTTGGTGGATTGGGTTGAGATTAACTATTTTTAATGATTAACTAGTCCAATCCTGTATTTGGTGGCATGACAATTACTCAATGGATTATATAATCCCACTTGAACAAATACTCCTTAGTTGATGAGACTATACATTCCGAAAAATTGGTGGGATTAACTCCTCACTAAATTTTCATTTTACGATTTCTCATCGATTTCTGATTTATTATTTTTTTTTACCTTTATAAATTTAGTTAAGAAAATAAAGGTAAATATGTGTTACTTATTCTAACAAAAATATTTTTTTCATTAATTTAAAAAATAACATCGGTTGTTTCTATATCAAAATTTCTCATTTTTTTAAATTTCTTTTAAATAAAACCACGAGATATTATAGAAAACCATTCGAAATACGAGATACCACGGGTTCTAATGGGATACACAAGAAACTATGGGATACCATTGGTGTAACGTCAAAAAAATATGAGTCAAATTTTTTCGCTTATTGCTTTCACTATTTTTAAAAATTGAATTTATAATTTATTTCATTTTACTCTTGTAAAATTCCAAATTAGAATCAATGAGAGAAACTAAAACTTAGACAAGTAGAGATGGGTGGCATTAGATGAAATTGGAATTTTAGAGTCAAACATTTAAAAATTGTAAAAATATTGAATTTTGAGTCAAATGTCAATCTTTGGTAAAATTACCATTGTACTCTTTTGAACGGAAAAATCTAATTTAAAAACTGGAATGATTTTTGATTCAAAATACTAAAACAAGATCTTAGAAAAGTATAGAAGTGTCTGGAATGATTGTCAATGCAAAAATGAACTTGAGATTGCATTGGGCCAATTTGATCTAATTCAAATCGAGCCCACAAGGTTAGCATACACCCCACCCAATATTAAAACACTATTCACTCTACCTTCTAACACAACCCACTCACCCTCTCTCCCTCTCCACAAACACATAGAATTTATCACATTATCTCTTTTACATTTTAAACACCATCAACATAAATTCACCATCATTAAACACCATCGTCTACACCAAGACTCCATTTTTATTGTTCCCATCAACCAAATATAAGAATCATAATTACTCTTAGGCATTTTAAAAGTGTTTTGAAGCTCTTTTCATTAAGATAAAAACATCATTTTCTCTATATGTTCCATATCCGAAAATGGTATTATAGGGTTAGATTCTTGATGGTTATAGGGTTTTATGGAATGATTTTGATTTTCAAATTTGTTTTGAAGTCTTTTTAGTAAATATAGCCAGTTGTGTGTAGGTGTCTCTATTAATATGAGTTGCCCATGAATTTTACAAATTTGATTTTTGATTATTGGTATTACTATTGTGTTGTATAAATTAGTTTTTGATATAATTGTGTGTTTCCTTAGTTGGTCCTAATAGGAAACCAACAAGAGGAAGACAACCAAAAGGAGGAGACCTAACTTTCGGATTTGAATCAAGGTTTGCAAATTTTGTTTAGGCCCTCCATTGCTTGAGCTTTCCTTGTTGTGTGTTATAAAATAAGATATTGAATTAGAATTGATAATTAGGGCTCCATGATTGTTATTAGTGCTAATTGGTGATTATTAGTACTATTGGTGATGCTTGATGAATATTGGCAATAATTGTGTGATGATATCTTGATTATTGGATGAATATTGTTAATGGTTGGTAACAATTGTTATGAGAGGACATAATGAACCATTATTGGTAAAATCGATGCAATTGGGTGTCATTGACCAATATTGTAAATTTCATGATGTCAATGATAATGAAAATTGCTATGACTTGGTAAATGGAAAGTATTGTATTGGAATGTGGCCTATTGGTATGTTGGCTCAATATTGAATCTATTGAAGTGTTGATAAATTGACTTAATCATACTTGGTAATGCAGCCAATGCCCTTAAGTTAGCAATAGAAGATAAAGCCTGCCTAAGGATTAGAAATACTTTGACAAGAAAGTATCATGTTTTCGGAGTGGATTTATATTAGATCTTTGATTCATATTAGGAATTTGTTCATATTGGGACTTCGGTCCACATTGAAACTTTGATTCATATTGGACAAGGGTCCATATTAAATATTGATTATTCTATTGTTTTTTATAGGCAATGATTGATAAATATGAATACATTGGATTGATAAATGTTGTTGATTGTATTAATGATTGAAAATGTCTTGTGCAAGTGAAAATGGTTATAAATATTTTTATGATACTTGGATGCTATTGTGAGTAATTTTCCTTCAAATGATGGATAAATGTCTACATATATGTAGCTAATAATGATTATATTAAGGATGTTTTGCTATTCATTGATACATTGAATTAGGACTAATTGTTGAGACATTTTTGTGTTTTTGCTCATTTTGTGCCATGAACAGCCCAAAACAGACATTTTCTGTAAGTTGTCGAGTTGGTAACTCAGAAACTAATTTTTCAAAAACTTTACAAATAGCCTTGATTTGATTTTCTTCTTGCCTTGCTGAGTTAACACTCGGTAACTAACTTGGCAAGAACTCTTCGAACATGTCTATTATGATTTTCTTCTTACATTGCCAAGCTATAACTTGTCAAGAACTTGTTGAAGCTTTCTTTCTTACTTTTCTTCTACCGACCTTAGTTACAACTCGGTAAGTAACTCGGTAAGATCTCGTCAAATGTCTCCATCATGTCTTTCTTCATGGGTTTTCAAGTTTTAATTCAGCATATTACTTAGCAAGTAACTTGGTAAGAGCTACTATAGTCATTTTAAAATAAATTGGCAAGTTATAATTCGACACATTATTCGATATCCAAATCAGCAAGTAGCCACTAGAATTGATTTTACATTTAGTTGCGGAGATATTATCTTGGCATTTAACTCGGGAGTTGCTCCTATCAAGTTTAAATTAAGTAGTTTTCGAGTTCCTAATTCGCTAGGGACTTCGGTGACCAACTCAGTAAGGTCTTCTATTAATGATTTCAAATAAGATGTCGAGTTCTGACTCGTTTTGTAACCGGTAGCAACTTGGAAAGTGTTAATGGATGGTCAATTTTAGTGAGTTACCGAGATCTTAAGTCGGTAAACACCTTAGCAGGGTGTGTTTAATGCGATGAGTGTGTGTAAATAGCAACACATGGATCTTGAGTTGGATTCGCCCAAATTTAGACCCAATCCAATTCTAAGTCTAATTTTCCACAGAATTTATTCCCAACACTTGCATCAACTTTTAAAAATTTATTTTAACTATTTAAATAAAAAATAGCCACCGATTTTAAAATTTAGATTTTTCCGCTAAAAAGTGAAAAATCGTAATTTTTGACAAAATTGACATTTAGCAAATTTTCTCATTTTTCCCAATTTCAAAATTAATTTATTTCCAAGATCCCAATTTATTCTAATGACCTTTAATTCTATTACCCAAGTTTAAATTTACTCTTAGTCTTCCTACTTGAATTGTAAGAGTAAGAAAATAACAAAAAAAAAAAGAAGAAAAATTTAATCGAAAAAATTTGACCCGGATTTTTGGACGTTACAACCCTCTCCCCCTTAGGAAATTTAGTCCCCAAAATTACCCAAAACGAAAATTTTAGGATATTATTTACGCATTACCTCATCACCCAACAATCCAAAACAATTTTGTCTCTAGATAATCCATCCATTCTCAAGATGACATCAAATCCACTACTTCTCAAATCAAGCAAATCCCTTAGAAAGGGCTCCCCACTTATAACTAGGGAATTTTTTTAAAAACTCGGCCTACTATCACACAATTCCCAAGAGGATTTGACACTTGAATGTCACAATCCGTCTTTTCGAATCTTAATTCTCATCAACAAGCACATTACTGCCAAGATACAATAATGTAGAATATTTTCCAAGGGCAATCAATATAATAATTGGAGCACTAAGGTCGAGTACTTACTAGTGATGGCATATGAAGTGTCCGCATCCTCAAGACCACTTATAGCATAAGTACGAGCCGCTATGTGCCTTTCGCCTTTAGCAACAATCTCAAACATAGTGTCTCTCATATCTGCTCCACTAGCACTTGGGGTCGACCTAGCACCATGCTGCGCTGATGCCGCCTTAACAGGTGATCTAGCAATTTCCATCTAACCTGGTGGTCCATGGAACCACACTCAAAGTATGCTCTTGAGGTGAGACGACATTCCCTCTATGAGGTTTACCACAAGCAGTGTTGGGAGAAGCACACATAATCAAGCAAACAAGCAGCGAAAATCCTTTCTCCTTAAGATGAATAAGATCTAATCAATCTAAGTAAAGCACACCATCAACCATGCTCACACAAAGCAATATAAATAACACAAATAACACAATCCGATTTTTACGTGGAAAACCTTCTCAATGTGAAAAGTAAAAACCACGGGACCGTAGTCCACTCCAAAACTCCACTATGATCAAAGAAAGAGATTACACAATGTTCCAACACCAAATAGGGAACCAACAATAGCAGCAATCCTAATATCACCAAGATTAGGATCTAACAACAAGAGAAAGAACACAAACCAAACCAACACCTTTGTTCTGATGACTGTCGCTCTCTAAAGAAGTCTCCAAATCCAATCTTCACCGTCCATAATAAACTTCCATATATTCTCGACAACATATCCAAAATTCAGCTTGATCCAACGACTAATGAAAGAGATAAGCTCCTTTGAATCCGAATGCTCTGTGCTCTGATGGGAATCCAATAGCCTTCACTTCCGGCTGTATAACTTCTTCTTGGGAACTCCAATCGACAATCCCAACGGTCAATCTTCAGAACTATGTGGCTTCTATGTACTCTCCAAATGTGAGCACGATCCAACGGTTGGTGTAAGATCAGTCATCAAAACCCTCAGACTGCGCGGAAGAAGAACAACCAGTTTTCTTCTTTTCCTCTCAACCCTTTTTCTCTTCTTTCGGTTACTGCTATCACTCTATTCTTTGATACAAATAAACCCTAAACTTCTTAGGTTTTATATTAGGGCTCCTTAGACTTGTTGGACTTAACATAAGAGGGAACCCGACCCAAAAAGTAGGACATAGAGGGATTGAAGAACTCAAACTACCATATGAGGAAGGACTTGCCACTTACTTGGCAGGCAGATTCCCATGCCCACCGTGTCCTTGACCTATCAAGAAATATTTGCCATGAGTGTCGGATTTCCCTTTCTGACAAGGACAATATGAGCAGGATTGATCACTCTTGTTCTCTTGCTTCCGCTTGTTCACGGTTTACCCCTTCATGTGGTGTTGTATCGCCTCTTGAGCCACCTCCAGCAACTCATTGAAATCTTTGATTCAGAGGTTGAGGAGTGAGTCCTTGATGGGGTAGCTAAGTCCCTTTTTGAACTTGCAACATTTCTCTCTTACAGTAAAGATGATTTCCGGACCATAATAGCTTAACTTGACGAACTCTAACTTGTAGTCCACTGCAGACATTTTCTTCTACTTGAAAGGTAAGAAACTATGAATTATAAGATGCTACACGAGAAATTACGAAAATACCATATAAAAGCATAAACCCATATGAACAATCACATGCTACTATAAAAAATCATGGATTATGACCGACCATCATAAGAAATCATAAGTATTTCTTCGTGAAATACTACAGAAAACTACATATCACCAATGAGAATATTCATAACTTTGTTTAAAATATAATCAAATTTAAAAATAAAAATCCAAATCTCCTCAGTGTCATGGTACGCTTAAATTATAATACCATAATACAATCAAATCCAATTTTTTAGAAGCGGTCCCATTCTTCTTAATTCAATCCCACACGATTCTAACTTTCTAATTCAAACAACAAGTCAAACATATTAATATCCTCTACATGAAAATAAAACGAATCAAATCCAGTTAACATTCGAATAATGTTATTGTCACAACCCTTTTATAGGGCTGTAACTTTTTGAAAAGTCAAAGAAAACAAAATAATAAAATATAAATAAAACCAATCAAATACGTTCAAATGCCCCCTGGGACTAAACAATTTCAGTCAAAAGGTCAACCAAATCCAACCTGGCAGTCAAATCCAGATAATCCATAATATATATTACATCACCACTAATTCAACTTTCAGCTTACATAAACAGAACATAACTTAACAAAATCCTGAAGATACAACTGTACAGACCTATACAACCCAAAAAGAACCAAAGATCCTTCAGGAAGTAACACCTATCAAGCTTGACGTCCAGGAACGTCCCGAGTATCACCTGAAATATGTTAATTGAGTAAATGTGAGCTACTCGCCCGTAGGTTCCAATCCCCTATTCATAACTTAACCAGATATTCAGAAACAAATCTGCAGAATTCAGTTTATTCAAATAGTTTCATAAACAGAGTAATCATGTCCAAAACCTTTTTACATTCATCAAATATCCGAATAATCTGTATCAAATCCGATTTCTCAAAATCAATAAAAATAATAACAGCAAATTGAGTTACCATATCAAAATCATAAATCTCCATGCTATCAATACTGATACAATAATATACAATATCACCGGTGCCCGTGAACCATACATGACACAACCCTGCGCAGGTTTAGGGACTCGCACCCAAGGAGGCAGTGTCCACCCTCCCACTCTCGTGTCACGCGCTCACCCCCACAAACATATCCACATAAGGATATCTCACCATAACCACTTTCCATAACAATAATATAAATCCCAGGTTGATAGCAATTCTCACAATAAACATTATATCACAATTTCATAAATATAAATCCTGCAGATTCTTAATTAATAACCAAAATCGACTTTTCAATAACAAAATCATTTATTCAATAACCATTTGATATCAGCAGCAGATATTAATATTCAAAACTATTTCTTAAGAACGTTATTTAAATCACAGTTTTCGAAAACCAATCCAATTAAGTATGAATAGGAGAACCTACCTGACCTCCGAAGAATTCCTTAGCCCAATATACCCGAAAACCGATAAAGATCAATCCAGAAGAGTTTGGAAATTCTGGAAATCGAAACACAGCGAGAAACGGTACCCGAAAACGGAGAACAGCGACGAAATAACCTGACAGCAGGTTTAAGGATTTCTCGATCTCCTGATTCCAATGGTGGTGTCCGTTCCTCAAACCGAAATCAGAATCGACCAGAAATCGCTCCGGAAGTCGCAAGGACGCATTTCTGACGGCGTCGACGGTGGCGTTTCTTATAGGCGTTATGAAGTACTCTCCGCGAGGAATCCAAAAATACGAAAATCACTGGAATCGGACGAGCGGATTGAAAGTTATGGCGAAGAGAAAACAGAGAAGATTGTCGAACGCGAGAGAAATACAGAATGTTCTGGTGAACACGAGTGAGGATGACCAGGAAGAAAGAAATAAAAATCCTTATATAATAAGGCAAATTGCTAAAACACCCCTTACACTTTTTAAAATTACACTTTGACCACAAAAGTTTTGGTCTCCCACAACCAGGCCCAAGGTCAAAAGTCAACATAATATTATTATATTACAAAAAGTTGCAAGCGTTACAACTCTCCTCCCCTAAAAGAATTTCGACCCCGAAATTCTTATCTCACTGAAGAAGATAAGGAAAACGCTTAACCATCTCAGATTCCAGCTCCAAGTGGTTTCCTCTAAACCATGATATTGCCATAGAATCTTAACCAGTGGAACCTCACGATGCCGAAGTATCTTTATCTGTCGATCTACAATCTGCACCGGAGCTTCTTCATACGTCGCATTCTCTTGAATAGAAACGTCCATCCAAGGAATAACGTGTGAAGGATCCGGTTCATATTTCCTCAACATGGACACGTGAAACACGTTATGCACGTGAGATAATTCCTGAGGTAAAGCTAAACGATAGGCCAAAAGTCCAATTCTTCCGATAATCTCAAAAGGACCTATATATCTTGGAGCAAGCTTACTTTTGGTGCCGAATCTTACTATCCCGCGCCTTGGACTCACTTTAAGAAACACAAAGTCTCCAACATCAAATTCCAAAGGTCTTCTTCTTCTATCAGCATAACTTTTCTGTCGACTTTGAGCCGTCTTTAGTCTCTCACGAATGATTCTAACCTTTTCGGTAGTCTCTTGAATCAAATCCGGCCCGAGAGTAACGTGGTCCTCCGTTTCAGCCTAACAGAGTGGAGATCTACACGGTCTCCCATATAAAGCTTCATAAGGAGCCATACCAATACTGGACTGATAACTATTATCATATGCAAACTATACTAGAGGTAGATGATCACTCCAGCTTCCAGCAAAATCTAAAGCACAAGCTCTAAGCATATCCTCGAGAACCTGGATAACTCTTTCAGATTGTCCATCAGTCTGAGGATGGAAAGCTGTACTAAAATCCAACCTAGTCCCCAATTCCTTTTGTAAAGCTTTCCAAAACTTAGATGTGAATCTGGGGTCCCTATCCGATACAATACTTGTAGGTACACCATGCAATCGAATGATATTATTTATATACAAAGTGCTAAGTTGCGTCTGAGAGTAAGTGGCTTTAATCGGAATGAAATGAGCTGACTTTGTCAATCGATCCATGATTACCCAAATTTTATCAAATCCTTGTTGTGTTTTAGGTAACCCGGAAACAAAATCCATGGTAACATAATCCCATTTCCATTCCGGTATAGGTAAAGGTTGAAGCATCCCAGCGGGCTTGAGATGTTCTGCTTTAACTTGCTGACAATTCATACATTTAGCCACATATTGCGCAACTTCCCTTTTCATTCCTCGCCACCAGTATTGCTTCCTTAAATTTTGATACATCTTGGTACTACCAGGATGTACAGCAAACTTAGAATGATGTGCTTCATATAATATCGCTCCCTTGAGATCAGGATCATTCAGAACCACCAATTTCCGTTTATATCTAAGGGATCCATCGGATTCCAATTTCCAACCTTCTATCGTTATACCATCCTCCAAATAAGTGCGCACTTGACACAGGAAGTCATCATACCATTGACCATGCTTCACCTGTTGAACCAAGGATGGGGTAGCTACAACGTTGCATACCCAAACTTGATCACCCAACTCATAAGGGTATAGATTATATTCACCCATAATCATTGATCTATCCCAATCCTCCAATGCCAGACTAGATAACGTACCATGCTTTTTGCGGCTCAAAGCATCTGCTACCACATTAGCCTTACCCGGATGGTAATTGAAACTGAAATCATAATCTTCCATATATTCAATCCATCTCCGTTGTCTCAAGTTCAAATCTCTCTGCGTAAAGAGATACTGGAGACTCTTATGGTCAGAATATATTTCAAACCTTGCTCCATAAAGATAACATCTCCAAATCTTCAATGCGAAATGATAGCGGCTAACTCCAAATCATGGGTGGGATAGTTCCTTTCATGATTCTTCAATTGCCTCGAAGCATAAGCCACAACATGACCTTGCTGCATCAGAACACATCTTAATCCATTCCTAGAGGCATCTGTATACATAGAATAAGGTTCCCCCTCACTTGAAACGATCAAGATGGGTGCTGATGTCAATCTTTTCTTGAGTTCCTGAAAGGCTGCCTCACATGAATCATCCCATACATACCGGACGTCCTTTCTAGTTAACTGAGTCAGAGGTAAAGCAATACGAGAAAAATTCTCAACAAAACGCCGATAATATCCTGCCAGACCAAGAAAGCTTCTAACTTCACCCACATTCCTAGGTTGTTCCCACTGAGTAATTGATTCTACTTTAGATGGATCTACTGAAATACCTTCATGAGAAACAACATGCCCTAGGAATTTCACTTCAGTTAACCAGAAATCTCACTTCTCCTTTTTAGCATATAACTGATTATCCCTCAACGTCTGCAAAACGATTCTCAAGTGCTCTTCATGCTCCTCTGATGTCTTAGAATAAACCAAGATGTCATCAATAAAAACTATGACAAATCGATCCAAATAAGGTCTAAAAATACGGTTCATCATATCCATAAATGCAGCAGGAGCATTTGTCAACCCAAAAGGCATCACCAGGAACTCAAAATGCCCATATCGGGTTCGAAAAGCTGTTTTGGGTACATCTTCCGCTCTGATTCTGAGTTGGTGGTAACCTGACCTCAAATCAATCTTTGAGAAATACCTGGATCCACCTAACTGATCAAACAATTCATCAATGCGGGGCAAGGGATACTTATTCTTTATAGTTCGACGATTAAGTTGTCGATAATCAATACATAATCTCAACGAACCATCGTGTTTCTTTACAAATAAAACTGGTGCCCCCCACGGAGATACACTCGGTTGAATAAATCCCTTACCAAGCAATTCATTCAATTGCTTCCGCAATTCAGCTAACTCGGCTGGAGCCATACGATAAGGAGCAATCGAGATCGGTGATGTTCCCGGAATTAAATCGATGCAGAAATCGATATCCCTCTTGGGTAGAAGTCCCGGGAGTTCATCTGGAAACACATCAATATACTCCTCCACCATATCTAGAGTTAAAGGAGAACTCGCTCCCTCGACTTCATCTTTCAGAGCAAACATGATTCCGAGACATTCCAGATTCCTCTTCCCACCAACAGACGTCTTAAGAATAGGGCTAAGCATCGTATCGTTAGAACACGCTTGATATTCAACAATCTGTCCGTTCTGCAAATGACAAACCACTCTTTTCCGATAACAATCGAGCATCACCCTATATCGATTCAACCAATCCATTCCCAAAATAACATCAAACTGATTCATAGAAATCTCTACCAAATCAGCTTTCAAATTCCGATATCCTATTATTACAGGACAATCTCTTACCATTCGAGTCACTGAAAGAGAGTCTCCTGTTGGTAATCTCAAAAGTAAAGGGGGGGGGGCTAAACGATTCAAGTTCCAACCCCAAAGACATAACAAACATCGAGGATATAAAAGAATGGGTAGCACCAGAATCAAATAACACACGAGCCCAACAACTTGAAACAAGAACCATACCTTCAACCACAGTGTTATTGATAAGTCCCTCCACCTCACTTGATCCTCTCACAGCAAAAGATTGCCCAGCAGCCCTACCTCTTCCACGGTTCCCACGACCCTGGCTTGGCTGACTACCTCTGGATCCAGTCCCTCTTCCTCCAAAACTACCACTGGCTCCAGCACCAGGAAATTGTTGAGGTTCCTGATATCCCATCATCTGAGGTCGATACTGCGGATAATAGGGTCGCTGGTATCCTGATTGCTGAGATCCAGGAACATATGGCTGAGGATAGGAATAAGATTGCTCAGGTCGCATCTGATTCCCCTGTCCTCTCCAAGATACTGATCCAGACTGACTTCCCTGTGGAGTACCCTGAGAAAACTGAGGTTGAGGTTGAAGTTGAGGACATTCTCTCTTCCTGTGCCCAGGTTGTCCACAGTTATAGCAAGCATAGGGTTGGTATCGACCACTGCCGGACGATCCGCTATTCACACTAGTTGTACTTCCACTGGACCTGGAACTTTGTGCTCTACCTCTTCCCATCTGCCCAGCCTTTCCATCATCTTTCTTTTTCCCCTTATATGGACTGTACTGCTTGTTCAGGTGCTCTTCTGCCCGATATGCTGCAGCAACCAATTCAGAGAAGTCATTCAGTGGACAAGCAGTCACCATGGCCTGAATTGCACCTCGTAAACCATCTTTAAATTTAACACAGCGATGCATAGTATCCTCCACTGCTCCAGGATTATATCTAGATAATCTGATAAAGTCAGCATGATAATCCGCAACTGACTTATCTCCCTGCTCCAGATCATTGAACTCAGATATCTTATCCTGAAGATAAGCAATAGGAATAAAAGTCTCGCGGAAAAGTCTTTCAAATTCATCCCAATCCATTTCATTAACATCATGTTCCGCTTTGACCATATTCCACCATTCATCTGCTGCACCCTCTAGTTGATAAGCGGCAAAAGTTACATGATTCGCAACAGGTACTTCTGAAACATCCAGTTTCTTCTTTATAGATTTCAACCATTTCTCCGCCTCAGATGGATTAACACCACCCTCAAAACTAGGGGGTTTCAATTTCAGAAACTCTTTTATAGCTTGATGCCGACCAGGAACTTCACCTGTTCCTTCCCCAACCTCTGGTGCTGGGCGTGACCCAAAAGCACGTCTCCGAGGAGGCATCTTGATGAACTGTATATTCACAGAAAGACTTAATTAATGGTGATGTAATTCAAAAACCCAAAATAGAAAGTAAAATGACACGTCTGATCCCCAAAGAACCAGACTGGGCTCTGATACCAAAAACTGTCACAACCCTTTTATAGGGCTGTAACTTTTTGAAAAGTCAAAGAAAACAAAATAATAAAATATAAATAAGAACCAATCAAATACGTTCAAATGCCCCCGGGGACTAAACAATTTCAGTCAAAAGGTCAACCAAATCCAACCTGGCAGTCAAATCCAGATAATCCATAATATATATTACATCACCACTAATTCAACTTTCAGCTTACATAAACAGAACATAACTTAACAAAATCCTGAAGATACAACTGTACAGACCTATACAACCCAAAAAGAACCAAAGATCCTTCAGGAAGTAAACACCTATCAAGCTTGACGTCCAGGAACGTCCCGAGTATCACCTGAAATATGTTAATTGAGTAGATGTGAGCTACTCGCCCGTAGGTTCCAATCCCCTATTCATAACTTAACCAGATATTCAGAAACAAATCTGCAGAATTCAGTTTATTCAAATAGTTTCATAAACAGAGTAATCATGTCCAAAACCTTTTTACATTCATCAAATATCCGAATAATCTGTATCAAATCCGATTTCTCAAAATCAATAAAAATAATAACAGCAAATTGAGTTACCATATCAAAATCATAAATCTCCATGCTATCAATACTGATACAATAATATACAATATCACCGGTGCCCGTGAACCATACATGACACAACCCTGCGCAGGTTTAGGGACTCGCACCCAAGGAGGCAGTGTCCACCCTCCCACTCTCGTGTCACGCGCTCACCCCCACAAACATATCCACATAGGGATATCTCACCATAACCACTTTCCATAACAATAATATAAATCCCAGGTTGATAGCAATTCTCACAATAAACATTATATCAATTTCATAAATAAATCCTGCAGATTCTTAATTAATAACCAAAATCGACTTTTCAATAACAAATCATTTATTCAATAACCATTTGATATCAGCAGCAGATATTAATATTCAAAACTATTTCTTAAGAACGTTATTTAAATCACAGTTTCGAAAACCAATCCAATTAAGTATGAATAGGAGAACCTACCTGACCTCCGAAGAATTCCTTAGCCCAATATACCCGAAAACCGATAAAGATCAATCCAGAAGAGTTTGGAAATTCTGGAAATCGAAACACAGCGAGAAACGGTAACCGAAAACGGAGAATAGCGACGAAATAACCTGACAGCAGGTTTAAGGAGTTCTCGATCTCCTGATTCCAATGGTGGTGTCCGTTCCTCAAACCGAAATCAGAATCGACCAGAAATCGCTCCGGAAGTCGCAGGGACGCATTTCTGACGGCGTCGACGGTGGCGTTTATTATAGGCATTATGAAGTACTCTCCGCGAGGAATCCAAAAACACGAAAATCACTGGAATCGGACGAGCGGATTGAAAGTTATGGCGAAGAGAAAACAGAGAAAATTATCGAATGCGAGAGAAATACAGAATGTTCTGGTGAACACGAGTGAGGATGACCAGGAAGAAAGAAATAAAAATCCTTATATAATAAGGCAAATTGCTAAAACACCCTTACACTTTTTAAAATTACATTTTGACCATAAAAGTTTTGGTCTTCCACAACCAGGCCCAAAATCAAAAGTCACCATAATATTATTATATTACAAAAAGTTGCAACCGTTACAGTTATCATCTATTAATCACTCCAAGAACTATCTTATCATCTTATAATATGACAATGGCTTAAAAAAAATTAAAAAATAAAATAAAATCTGGTCCAAAAACGTAGTATTCAATTACAAAACCTTATCTTCAATATAGAGTTACTCTATGGCTTCTATATATACATAATGTTCCATGCAGTATAAATACGGCTCCTGAAAATCATCACCAAAAACCAAAAATGGCTTCAGCATCCTCAATCACACACAGACAAGACGAAGAAGAAAACTATTCGTACGCAAATAACATTGGAATGAGCGTGATATTACCTATGGCCCTGAGAACAGCAATAGAACTCGACCTGTTCGAAATCATAGCCAAAGCTGGTCCACGTGCCAAACTCTCTGCTTCAGATATTGCAACCCGAATACCCACCAAATCCCCAAAAGGACCCGTTCTGCTTGATCGGATCCTGAGGCTTCTCACCAGCTACCAACTCCTCGATTGTTCTCTTTCTGATCAAACCAGGTTCTATGCTATCAATTCCGTGTCCAAATATTATGTCAAGAACAAAGATCATGTCTCATTCGCTCCCTACTTTCAAATTAGCCTCCAAGAGCCCTACTTGCAGTCATGGCAAGCACCATTCTAATATGACTTAAAATGGGCATTTTGTACTTGTTTGTTACATGGTTGATTGAATTGGATTTTTGTAGGTCTAAATTGAAAGATGCGATTATTGAAGGAGGAGATTCATTCAAGATGGTGCACGGAATGTCTATGTTTGAGTATAGTTCTATCCACCCAGATTACAATGAAGCATACAATAAAGGAGTGTACAACCACACAATGATAACCATGAATATGATACTGGACGCCTACAAGGGCTTTGAAAACTTTCACCGAATTGTGGATGTTGGGGGTAATTTCGGAATGTCAGCAAGTGTTATCACTTCCAGATACCCTCATATAAAGGTCATCAATTTTGACATGCCTCATGTCATTAAACAAGCCCCAGCCTATCCTGGTAAGTACTAAGAAATTGCTTATAATGTTTCTTGTGAAATCATGTCCGTAATATATAACATTTGATGCAGGTGTGGAACATGTAAGTGGAGATATGTTCCAAAGCGTTCCACAAGGTGATGCTATCATGATAAAGGTCAGTTTTTGGAATTTTATTGCCTACCTCGTCGTTTATGGATAGTAATAATAATGTGTATGTCAATTTGGCAGTCGGTGCTTAATTGTTTTGACGACGAAGATGTCATAAGGGTGCTAAAGAATTGCTACAACGCAATTCCAAATAATGGGAAAGTAATTGTGATGCAGTACGTGCCGTCAACAGTGCCAGGGACCAATGAAGCTGCAAGGGACCATGAAATTATGCAGGTGCATTTGTCAATGAGGACTGATGGAGGCCAGGAGAGAACAAAGGAAGATTGGATGAGATTGGCTTACGGCAGTGGATTTAAGGGTATCAACTTCGCTTGCTGTGTTTGCAATTTTCATGTCATGGAGTTCTACAAGTAATTTATATGGATATTTGTTGTTTTACTTTTTGTCTTTGATTAAATAAGTTTATGAAGTAGTAACTGTTGAAATATATAAAATTTTGGGTTTTTTTTTGTATGTGCTACACTTGAATAGTATTCATCAATCTTGTTTTTTATATTATTACTTACGTATAAAGAAAAATATATTCAAGTGGGATCTTATTTTATTCGTTTTAATGTCTACTTTCTAAATATAAAATTTTTATAATTTTTAGTTGTATATAATTAAAAATATTTACCGTTAAAATTAGGTCTCGAATAGTGTGCAAACAGAAAGTGTAGTGAATAAAAAAAACAGAGGAAGTATTATTTAGCAGAATGGACGGATCAATTTGGGGTTAGTGCGAGCTTCAAAATAATTAGGGATAATTCTAGAAAATCACTAGATTTGGAGTTTTTTCAAAAATCATACTAGTTTTATTTTTTTAAATTTATCATTTTCAGACATAAAATGTTAAGATTTTAAAAATGAATATTAGACTTTGATGAAATTCCAAAAGACGGGTCTCATGGTGGTAGTCCGTTGACAATTGGTGGTTGAATGAAGGAAAAATAATGGAAAAATCAAATTTCGACAATTTTTAGTTTCATCGAATCTCCTTCGTTCAACCACCAATCGACGAGAGATCACCACTATTAAACTCGTCTCTTGGAGTTCTACTAAAGCCAAAATTAAAAATTTTAACGTTTTTGACCCGATAATAGTAAATGGTTATTTCCAAAAACACTCCATTTTTTCAAACATTTAACTTTGAGCACCCGGTTTTGAAAGTTTTGGAAAACCACCCCCAAAATCAAAACCACTAGTGGTTTTTGGTATTATTGTGAGTGGTTTTCGTGTTGTATGAGTGGTTTTGAAATTCTATATGTTAAATTTAGAGATTCGGAAATTTTCTAAAATTAAAATTACTCATACAACACCAAAACCACTCACAAAAATGCCAAAAACCACTAGTGGTTTTGATTTTGGGGGTGGTTTTAAAAAACTTTCAAAACCGGGTGCTCAAAGTGAAACGTTTGAAAAAATGGGGTGGTTTTGGAAATAACCCTAATAGTAAAATGGTGAAAAACAAAATTGAATGTGGATTTTTATGAAAAATCTCAAATTTGCGGTGAGTTTTTCGAATTATCCAAACATATATATATATATATAATATTTATATATTTTTTTATAAAAATATTATAAATAAAATTGATAAATAAAAATTAATAAAGTTTATATTTTTTATTTTTTAAAATTGTGGTGCCAAATAAATCACAGCTAAATATAAGGCTAAGATTGCTTGGGAATGATAGCTTAAAAGCTTACAACTACGATTTCACAGAGTTTAACTCTAATTAGTAAAAATCGGATCCCTTTACAATTATCCATACCTCTTATTTATAGGAGGTATCTGGGTCCTATTTCTATATGGATTGAGATTCCTCATCTTTCTTGAATTCGGTCTCCTTATTGCGGTAGAAAAGGTCTTCCTTGGTCAGCTGGGTTTTAGGAATCCTTATTGGACCAGGTCAAGGCCTGGTGGATTTCTAGCCCTTTAATTGGTTGGGGGCCCCCTTGGGCCCGTAGTGTTGTATTCTCGGCCGAGATAGGCTAGTTGTGAGCCCATTGGGCCTGTTGTGCTGTATTCTCGGCGAGATAGGCTGGCCTTACATGATTTCGGCCGAGCTATGCCTTTTTGGGCTTGCTTTGAGTGGTTGAGGCTGAATTGGGATACCCTTCGGTCGAGTCGGTTATGGCGTTGGGCCCCTTCAGGTATTTCGGCCTCTGTTCTTGAATCTTCATGGTTGTTTTCCCACTACAGTAATCTTCCATTGCCATTGCTTGAATCTTTCGAGAATGACAATAAGCTGGTAATTGACTCGATCGAGTTGGCTTTGTTTACGTCTAAGCATCGGTCGATTAGCTTACGATCCTACGCTTTTTCTTTTTCATGGCCACGTTAGCCCTTGCTTGTCGAAATCGGTATTAAGTTTGCCGGCTCTCGACTGATGTGCCCAAAAAGAGGTAATCATTAGAGTTGTCTTATTTAAAGGTTGGTGGCTCTCTCTCTCTCTCTTCACTTTTGAATCTTCTCTCAATTTTCGAATCCTCTCTCTTCCGAAGTTGTTCATCTTCCCCATTGCTCTCCTCATCAGTTTGGTCTTTCTGGCGAGGCCTTGAGGCTTTCTTCTTTTGCGACTGGTTAAGGTGAGCTCTGGTTTCTTGAGTTTCTATCAATTGCCGTTGTTTTTTTTATTTTTCCTTGCATTTCTATTTTCCGGCGAGGTTCCGGCGATTATGGGTTTGGGTCTGTGTTTGCGCTTGTCGTCAGTAAAGTGGGGAGTGTTAAGGCTTGTTATTTGCTTTGGGTTGTCTGTTCATCTTCTGGTTGTTTTTTGTCTGATCTTTGGCGTTGATCCATTTGTGTTTCCATTGTGATTTACGAGTCTGTTCTTTCTTCTCTCATATATATATATACTAACTCCGGTCGTTGGCCACTAACCTGCTTTATTTTTGGTCGAGTGTAGATCTCTACTAATTCTTTGGGCACCTCTTCTTTTGGTGGTTTGAATTCTGAGTTCTCGACCGCAGAGGATGCGGGCGAGGAGTGCACTTCGGTCCGTAATTCTCCGGCCGAGTCTAGTCCTCAGGGCATTTTGCCCTATTTCTTTAACATTAGGAGTCATAAACGAATTGGAATCGGCCTTCTTTACTTATAAGTTTCTAGGCTGGATCCAAGGTAGATTGCACGAGCCTGAGGAGAAGGTGGATGATATGTTGGACGACGGCTGGGAGCTTTTTTACCTTCGCTATTTTAAGATTGGGCTTAGGTTTTCGATCATGGGGTTAGTCGAGGAATTGTGTACTTGGTGTCAGATTCATCCAAGTCAATTGACTCCCATGGCTATTAGACTCCTTCTGTGTGTTGATCGATTGAAGGAGAAATACCATCTAAAATTTTCGGCGAGGATTTCTTCTATTCGTACTTCGTGATGTGTGAGAATCCAGAGTTTGGTTGATACGTCTTGAATGCTCGGGCGAATGTCCAACTTTTAATCTTGGGTTTTTCTTCCAACGAGACACGATGGAAGGACAAATATTTTTTTGTCAAGGGCCCGACCCGTCTGGGGAAGGGGTTGGGTTATCCTCCCTATTGGAGGGATTCTTGTATATTTCTGCGCCCGTGCTCTTTTTATTTCGGGCGAGTTCTTTGGTTGACCGATCTCCTTTTTCTTTTTCAACTAATTTTGGGACGAAGAACTGTAAGTCCTCGCTGCGAGCTCGTGCTAGAAGTGTCTTTGCCTTGCCTAAGGAGTCTCGAGATTACAAGACGCTTTTGGGCGAGTTACCTGTCAGTCGCCTTTGGGCCTTTACTAGGACAAGTAAGATTTGTTTATGTTTACACTTGTTGTATTTGTTCGGCCGAGTTTACTGAAGGTGATTCTTTTTGCAGAGTTATCTAATTACGTGATGTCCGAAGGTCAGAGAGCATTTGCCATGCGGGCCATCATGCGCCAGATTCAGGCCGAGTAGGAGAAGGCTCATGCGTCGGGTCAGGCAAGAGATGGGGGCTCGGTCGATGGTCGGACCGAGGCTGTAGCTGACCCTGTTCGGCCTCCGAGTACTGTTCCTCCGACTGTGGAGGCTGCTGATGTCTCTCACCCGGTTGCCCCTGAGGCAGTTCCCAAGCCTTCTGGTTCTTCGGTCACAAAGGGGAAACAACCGAATGAGGGTGGCGCGAGGTCTCCTGTTACGATGCGCACCAAAAATCTCGGGCAGAAGTCTCGTGGTAAAGAAGAGAACCGTTATGTGATCGACTTCCCAGGAAATTCTTCCACCAGGGAAGTTTCGGCCGAGATGATTTCGGCCAAGGAGGGTTTTTTTCTTTCCCCAAGATGAGGAGCGGCTGCAGTCCTTGTCTTTCAGAAAATTCTACGAGATGACCATCTCTAGCCTTTATAAGGTGAGCTTGTTATTTTTCTTCCTTTTTTAGGAGTCGTTTTCCTCATCTTTTCGATTTTCAGGGGCTTCAAGGCTCGGTAGGAATGCGAAAGCATTTCATGTCTGTCCTGCGGGAGAGTAGGTCCTTCGAGGCCAAGTTCAAGTCTGCTTCGGTCGAGCTGAAGGCGGCCCAGGAGGAATCGGGAAGGACTGTAGCCCAATGTGCTAAGGCTTTCAGTCGGGTTGAGATGGGTGAGGCCCATAATGCTAGGCTCGAGGCTTCGATTGCGTCGAAGGAGGCGATGTTGAAACGCCAGACCGAGGAGTTGGAAAGTTACGCTCGGCCGAATAGAGGAGCTCGAGGGCCGAATTGAGAGCCTTACTGTTGAGGCGGCCCAAGCCGAGGTGTTGACTAGGTCATTCGCTTTAGAGCAAGTTATCAAGGGGTCTTTGACTCCTGAGTTAACTCAGAGGGAGTTGGATGCGTTGGCCGCTATTCTCGATGAGAGTTGAGCGAGTGATATGTATTTTTCCTTTTTCAGTCTTTTGTGAACACGCTGTAATTTTTTGAATTAATGAAGTTCGCTTTTTACTTTTGTTACTTTTGCGTTTGAATATGCTTTCGTTAGGGGTCTAATCCCCCAGTTTTTATTTGCGATCAAATGGACTACTTTTGTCTAGGTTATGTTTGATTCCTCAATGTCTCGGGATTATAGCAAGGCTGATTTCGGTCGAAATTTGTTTCGTCTGATTCTACTTTTTGTCCAAGAAGATTATCTCGTCCGAGGCCTTCTGGATTTACAAGAGGTTTACCTTTGGCAGTTTTTAGGTTGCCCTTTGGGCAGTCTTTGGATTGCCCTTTGACAATTGGTCTTCGCCCAAAGCCTTCTAGATTTACTAGAAGTTTGCCTTTGACAGTTTTTAGGTTGCCCTTTGGGCAGTCTTTGGATTGCCCTTTGGCAATTGGTCTTCGCCCGAAGCCTTCTGGATTTACCAGAGGTTTGCCTTTGGCAGTTTTCGGGTTGCCCTTTGGGCAGTCTTTAGATTTCCCTTTGGCAATTGGTCTTCTCCTGAAGCCTTCTGGATTTACTAGAGGTTTGCCTTTGGCAGTTTTCGAGTTGCCCTTTGGGCAGTCTTTGGATTTCCCTTTGGCAATTGGTCTTCGCCCGAAGCCTTCTGGATTTACTAGAGGTTTGCCTTTGGCAGTTTTCGGGTTGCCCTTTGGGCAGTCTTTAGATTGCCCTTTGGCAATTGGTCTTCGCTCGAAGCCTTCTGGATTTACTAGAGGTTTACCTTTGGCAGTTTTCGGGTTGCCCATTGGGCAGTTTTTGGATTGCCCTTTGGCAATTGGTCTTCGCCCGAAGCCTTATGGATTTACCAGATGTTTGCCTTTGGCAATTTTTGGGTTGCCCTTTGGGCAGTCTTTGGATTGCCCTTTGGCAATTGGTCTTCGACCGAAGCCTTCTGGATTTACCAGAGGTTTGCCTTTGGCAGTTTTCGGGTTGCTCTTTAGGCATTTTTTGGATTGATCTATGGATTGCGAGTATTTAAGAAAAATGAACTATTTTATTCCATTGAGGTGGGGCCTCATCAAAAACCCTGCTTAGGGAAAAGAGTGCCCATTATTACAGATAAAATGCTATATTAGAATTGATACCTTTCAGGTGGTGGATTTTCTAGTTGTGTTCCACCTCTTTCCCTTCCTTGGTGTGCAGTTTGTAGGACCCTTTTCTAGATGCTCGTTCTACATGGTATGGTCCTTCCTAGCTTTCGGCCAATTTGCCATGAGTTTGGTTCATCGTGTTCTGGAAGACTCTTCTGAGTATCCAGTCTCCGGGTTGGAAAGCTCGGGCTTTGACTTTCTTATTGTATTGTCTTGCTATCCCCTTTTGGTACTCCTCGATCCTTTGTTGTGCGTTTTCCCTCTTCTCGTCCAAAGTATCCCTTTCGAAAGCTAATACATGTTGGTTGGCTTAGCCGGTTAGCCTTTCTTGTGGTGATTGAATCTCGGTCGGGAGCACTGCCTCTGTACCGTAGACCATCAAAAAAGGGGTTTGCAATTTTGATGTTCTAGGGGTCGTTCGGAATGCCCAGAGGACTTCCGGTAAGGCTTCGGGCCATAGTCCTTTAGCTCATTCTAGCTTCTTCTTGAGTGAGTCAACCACTGCTTTGTTGGATGCTTTTGCTTGCCCGTTAGCTTGAGGGTACCTCGGGGTCGAGTATGTGAGTTTGATGTTCATTCGGCGACAGAAATCTTTCAGGGTTTGTGCTGTGAATTGAGGCCCGTTGTCCATGATGATTTCTCGCGGTATGCCAAAACTGCAGATGATTTGCTTCCGGATGAATTTTTGTACTTGTTGTTCTCTGGCCCTTTCTAGTGCCTCAGCCTCTATCCATTTCGTGAAATAATCGGTCACCATCAGGATGTATCTTTTTCGACCATGGGTAGATATCGGGAAGGGTCCAATGATGTCCATCCCCCATTTGTCAAATGGCCATGGAGAAGTTATGCTGTGTAGAGTTCCTGTAGGGAGGTTGGAGTAGTTGGCGTGCCTTTGGCATTTGTCGCACTTTTTGACTAGTTCGGCCGCATCAGTTTTCATGGTTGGCTAGTAATATCCGGCCCTATGTGTTCTTAACGCCAGACTTCTTCCCCCGAAGTGGTTTCCGGCCGGTCCTTCATGAAGTTCCTTTAACACTAATTTCGCTTCCAAAGCGGAGATGCAATTTAGAAAGGGACCGGCTATGGACCTTTTGAAGAGGATTTCTCCGATGATGCAGAATTTAGCGGCTTGAGCTTGTAGTTTCCTGGCTTCGACCTTGTCTTCATGGACCTGTCCATGATTGATATAAGCGAGGATAGGTGTTCTCCAGTCGTTTTGCTCTAGGACCATGGTTTCTTCGTATTCAATGACTGTTTTTGGGAGGAAGGCGTATACGATTGGCTCGGTTGGTTCGTCCTTTTGCATCGATGCTCCGAGATTCGCCATGGCATCTGCCTTTTCATTTTCTTCCCTTGGGATCTGCTTTATTTCAGCCTTCTGAAAACGCTTCATGAGATCTTTGGCTATTTTGAGGTACTTGGCCAGTTTTTCGTTTCCGGCCTGATACGTGCCTTTGATCTGGTTGACCACTAGCTGGGAGTCGCATCTGATAGTGAGATTGTGCGCCCCACTTTCCTTTGCTACCTTAGTCCAGCAATTAGGGCTTCATATTCGGCTTCATTATTAGTGGCAGAAAATTCACATCGAATGGCCTGTAGAATTGGAGGTAGGTTTGGAGGTCGGAGATATACGCCTAGGCCGCTGCTACTCTATCTGCTGGCCCCGTCTACTTCTAGTACCCATTCCTCGGTTGAGGGTGTTACCAGCTGGTTGATGTCGATCGAGGCCGTTTTGGCTGATGGGGTTTCTTAGAAGTCTTCCATGAAATCTGTCATAGCTTGGGACTTGATCGCCTTTTTTCCTTCGAATGATATATCATGCTCGCAGAGTTCTAGAGCCCATTTCATTAGTCTTCTAGATTTATCGGGGGAGTGGATTGCGCTTCTAAGGGGTAGCGCGATTATGACCGCAATTGGGTGCCCTTGGAAGTATGCCCGGAGTTTTCTTGCAGCAAATATAAGACTTAGGATGGCTTTTTCCAGCGTAGGATATCTGGTTTCGGCCGATGTCAAAGTTTTGCTTGCGAAGTACATTGGTTGCTGCTTTCCCCCGATTTCTTTGACCAGGACAGCGCTTAGTGTAGTGTCTGAGTGTGCTAGGTACAAGTAGAGTTTTTCGCCATCTTCAGGTTTCTCCAAGAGCGGGGGTCTAGTCTAGAAATCCTTGATATCTGTCATGGCTTTGCTGCATTTTTTGGTCCACTCAAATTTCTTGAATTTTTTGAGAGCTTCGAAGAAAGGTTGAAATTTTTTCGAGGCCTTAGGAATGAATCGAGTTAATGATGCTAGTCTTCCCGTCAGTTTTTGTACATCTTTCTTGCTTTGGGGTTCTGCTTTGTTCAGGATGGGTCTAATTTGGTCTGGGTTAGGCTCGATTCCCCTCTTCGTGACTAGATAGCCCAAGAACTTCCGGCTTTGACCCCGAATTGACATTTGGTGGGGTTGAGCTTCATGTTTTATTTTCGATGTGTTTCGAAAGTTTGACTTAGATGATGTATGTGGTGGCTCGCATCTTCGAATTTTACCAGCATATTTTCAATATAGACCTCCATGGTTTTCCCCAGTTTATCAGCAAACATCTTGTTCATGAGCCTTTGGTCTGTGGAGTCTGCATTCTTTAGGCTGAAGGGCATCACCTTGTCGCAGTAGATCCCTCTTTCCTTGACGAAGGCGGTTTTTTCTTGGTCGTTGAGGTGCATCAGTATCTGGTTGTAGCCCGAGTATGCGTCCATAAAGCTCAACATCTCGTAGCCCGCGGTTGCGTCGATGGTGAGATCGATGTGGGGTAATGGGAAGGGATCTTTCAGACAAGATTTGTTTAGATCTGTGAAATCAATACACACCCTCAATTTCCCGTTTTTCTTCTTTACGACCACTACATTGGCAAGCCAGTCCGGATACTGGACTTCTCTGATAGACCCGTTCACGAGGAGTTTCTCGACCTCATCGTTAATGACTTTATTTCTTTTGGGGGCAAACCTCTTACGTTTTTGTTTGACTGGTCTTGCGCCTTCCTTCACATTCAGCCTGTGGGTTATGATTGTTGGGTTGATTCCAATCATATCCTTGTGTGACCAGGCAAAGCAGTCTTGGTTGGCTTTGAGGATGCTTATCAGCTTTTCCCGTTCCAAGCCCTCTATCGCGGCTCCAATTTGTACCATTTTTACCCCTTCTTGATCCAAGGGGACTTCGTTTACTTTATCTTCGGCCGAATTCTGGGGTGTTTTCGGCTCAGATAGTGATTGCTATTCTTCAGTCCCTTTTTGCTTTAGGCAGTTAGCGTAGCATTCCTTGGAGCAATTTCGCTCGCCTTTTATTTGTTTGATCCCTCGCGGGGTTGGGAACTTGATAAGTTGGTGATATGTGGATGGGATTGCTTTCATCTCATGGATCCAGAGCCTTCCAAGTATCACGTTGTATGCAGATCTTGAACTTATCACTAGGAAGGTAGTGTGCAGATTGATCCCTTCCGTGAATACTGACAGTTCGATCTCTCCGATGGTAGAGGTGATTTTTCCATCGAAGCCAATAAGGGATACGACCTTCCTGTGCATCATCCTCTAATCTAGTTGCATATTTTTTAATGTCTCGAGGAATAGTATGTCGGCCAAACTGCTGTTATCTACCGGCACTCTCCTCACCGTTAGATTCGCTATTGATATTTTGATCACCAATGTGTCATGGTGCGGCGCGTTGACCTCTCTGGCCTCTTAAAATGGTGAAGGTGATAGAAGAGTTATCGAGAGTGGGTCAATTCCTAATGCTATAAATACTGAGAGAGTCCCTCAGCTTCCTTTTTGCCGCCGAGCTGGTTAGTCCATATACCTCGGATCCCCCTGCGATCATGTTGATCACCCTTTCTTCCTCTGCTTTTGCAATTGGGGGCTGCTTTTGGTGATTGCCGATTCTTGTCGGCTTCGGCTGCTATTTCTCGCCCTTTTTCAGATAAGTATTCCCGTAAGTGTCTTGCCTTTATTAATTCGGCAACTTCTCTGTTTAGAGTCCAACAATCGTCGGTATTATGGTCGTGGTCTCCGTGAAACTGGCAGAATCGGGATTTATCCTTCCAAGTTCCCGCGGGGTTCATTGGCTTGTCGGGCCATCTAACTCTATCCCCCATTCCTTTGAGGATCGCGAGGGTTTCTCTTATGGGAATGGAGAGCGAGTAAGGTAGCAGCTCTTTTCGTCTTCGACTATGGTTGGTGTAATCTGGGCTTGTTGAGTTATTATGGCCGGACTCCTTCGGGCTATTCCTCGGTCCTTCAAATCGACCGATATTGCTGGCATTGTTTCGGTTTCGTGAGTTCGATGCACTCAGGGAGCTTTTATAATTTCTTGGTTGGAACTCCTCTTTGTATTCCATTACGTCATCGGCCCTTTCCAGGACATCTTTGAAAGTTCGTGGTTTGATTAACTTCAAACTTTCGTAGAACTTGGAGGTTTTCAATAGCCCTTTGATGGCGCTCTTGTCCCGACAATCTGGAATGGCCATCTTGGGTTTCTTGAACCTCTTGACGTATTGTCTGAGACTTTCATTGTTTCCTTGTTTTAGGTCGTACAAATCATCAACATCTTTTTCCTTATTTCTCCTGTCCGAGAATTGATTCACGAATTTGGTGACCAAGAAAGAGTATGACCTTATGCTTTTCTCTAGGAGGGTTGAATACCATCTTTGGGCGGTCCCTGTTAAGGTAGAGCCGAAACTCTTACACATAATTGCCTCCATATCTTCTTCCGGGATATTGCAGGTTCCCATTCGACTTTTGTATCCCGCGATATGATCTTCAGGGTCTGCTGTTCCGTCATAAGGTTTCATGCTAGGAATCGAAAACCTCTTGGGCATTTTTGTTTCCTCGATCCATGATGCAAAGGGCATGTCGGAATATCGCATCGTCGACGACCTCATTATGACCTTCTTCCCCGAAGTTCTTTGTACCAGATCTATAAGTGCTTTGATCTCCCGGTCGCGTCGTCTTTCGCAATCCTTACGGGTTGATTTGGGACCCGTCGTTCCGTCATCGAAACTACTTGAATTGTTCCGGTCAGCGCTTTTGCGGCTTTCTGTTGACCCGTCACTGTCTCCTGATGTTTCTTTGCCGAAGTCTTCCTCGAAATTAAGCTTGCGCTTCCGAATGGGAGAATATTTCCGGCTTGATTGTCGAGGTTTTTCCTTGGAGAGGACCGTCGACTTCTTTCTGGATTCTTCTTCTTTTCTCCATTACTCTTTCTCTTTTCGGCTTTTTTCAGAATCCCTCTCAAGATCGCTAGTTGTTCTTCTAGTGTCTTTGGAACTTGATCTTCTATATTGACGGTATTGGGATTCATCGGAGCCATAATTGGTGAGAATCAGACAGAGAATTGGTGAAGACAATCGGAGATGGAATTAGGTATTTCAAGAAATTTTAACCTTATGTGTGAGGTTCGTAGCCCCACGGTGGGCGCCAAACTGTGGTGCCAAATAAACCACAACCAAATATAAGGCTAAGATTGCTTGGGAATGATAGCTTAAAAGCTTACAAATACGATTTCACAGAGTTTAGCTCTAATCAGTAAAAATCAGATCCCTTTACAATTATCCCTACTCTTATTTATAAGAGGTATCTGGGTCCTATTTCTATATGGATTGGGACTCCTCATCTTTCTTGAATTCGGTCTCCTTATTGCGGTAGAAAAGTCTTCTTTGGTCAGCTGGGTTTTAGGAATCCTTATTGGATCAGGTCAGGGCCTGATGGATTTCTAACCCTTCAATTGGTTGGAGGGCCCCTTGGGCCCGTAGTGTTGTATTCTCGGCCGAGATAGGCTAGTTGGGGCCTATTAGGCCCGTTGTGCTGTATTCTCAGCCGAAATAGGCTGACCTTTCATGATTTCTGCCGAACTATGCCTTTTTGGGCTTGCTTTGAGTGGTTGAGGCTGAATTGGGATACCCCTTCAGTCGAGTCGGTTATGGCGTTGGGCCCCTTCAGGTATTTCGATCTCTGTTCTTGAATTTTCATGGTTGTTTTCCCACTGCAAAAACCAAATCAACTACTTAAAAATTAAATTAATCTCAATATTTCGAGTTAATTTAATTTTGATTCGATAATATTTTTGAGTTAATTTTGTTTTGATTCGATTTAAACTAAATTTATTTATATATACAATTATCATATAAAATCAATTTTTTTTTGATAAAAAGCATTTCAAACAACATGAACCATTAGCTTTAGTAAAAAGTATATAACCTCTTAATATTTAGAGTAATATTTAGTGTTTAAATTAACTTTTTTTTAATAGATTTTTTGAAATGTATAGAAGTAACTTTCAACTCAAACGTGAATACCAATTTAGTTTATTAGTCTTTTATTTACATACTAGTATACTTACCTGCGCATTGCGCGGCATTGATTATCATTCTTTTAATCAGTTAATGAAATGAATAGATATAAACAATAAATCAAACTATCAAAATTGAAAATTTTCCAATAGAACTTATTTAATAAAGAAACCTAATAACAAAAATGAAACAATAATATGGTTAGGATTAAGAAGTCATATAAAATCCATTCCACATATATTCCTATGTGAAACTTGTAAACATGCATGGTTGATACCATTCCAATCATATAATTGTGGGAATGTGATTAATTTATGTTTTATATGATTTTAAAATGTGTAAGATTTTGTACACCAAAAGAGAATAAGGGTCATTTACATGGTTAATTATATAAATATAAAATTAAAATGAAATAATGTGTTAGTGAGATGAGATTTAAAAACCGACGTATCTTTATTATTAAATAAAGCGAAAGCAATAAGTTCTTTTTTTTTTATTTTTTATTTTTTTATCTATAAAATAAGGGATGAACATAACTTTAAACCTAGTCATTTAATGTTATTTATGAGATTTTATGAAAATGTTAGTGTTTATAAGTTGAAAAGATGAAAATTAAATAGTTTAAGTAGAATAATTAACGTTGATATCCTATTTTAATTTTTAAAAGTTAAATTATATATATAACACAAATGGATATCTAATTGGCGGTTACATTTAAATTAGACAAATTGACAATTTTTTAATTTTAATCATGAATATATATTTTATTTTAATGAAAGATATTATTTTACAAATTTAATTAGTAATTAGTAATGCCATGTAAGTTAAAATATAAGAAAAGATCCATTAAAATTTTTATTTAAATTAATTAAATTTGTTCAATTTAATTGAGTATAATGGAATTGTTAATGATATTATAGTATTTTAATTTTATTCAATACAATTAAATAATATAGAAATAAGAAATTTATTTATTTATTTATTTTTACAATTTATTAAATTTGACCTATGTAAATGTAGCGTTATGTCTTTAGAATAGAAAACATCATATTTCAAAAACATAAATACATATAAGAGATAAATATTTTGTTCAATTTGGTCCAAATTTCAATATAAAGTAACTCAATTGATATAGAGCTCCATGACCATCATTTATATAATTAAATGATTTGCTATACAAATTTTAGTTATCATAATTCAATTATTTAATTATTAATAGATATAAGATTTAACTATATAAAAAGATAAGAAATCTAAATTGTTTTTCCCTAATAGTTAAGGAGTCTTAATTTTATTAAGAAGGAAAAGTTACCAAATTTAAGGACAAATAATAAAAATTAAAATCAATAGTTCAAATGTAATTATATAGATTTAAACACATAACGACTTATGCACTTTTTAAAAATATTTATAGAATTTACACAGACAGATATATTAATTTACAATTTATTCAATAATAATATATATTTAATTTCTATTTAGTTTTATAATAATATTTTTTTGTTTGTTTTTTTATTGGGATTATAAGAAATTTATAGTAATGTCTTTTTAGTGGGTTATTTGTGAAATTCCACATAATTGATTTTATTGATTTATAAAAATTTTCACTTTTGTCTTTTAAAAAAATATATAATATATTATTATTTGAAATGAGAGAGGAATAAAATATTCATAAAATTAATTCTATTAATCGGATGTACATAAATCCTCAATTTGCAATACTAAAGAAAATGGTAGATAATCAAGGAGTAAAACAATGTCGCAAATACATAATTTAATGATAGTAGAATTAGAGTGTCTTACTTTATTCAATCTCTTATAGTATACTATATCAATCAACACCGTTTTCTAGTATTTCATCTAATGTCTCCCTAATCATTAAAATGAAAGGGAAAAAACATAAATAAAGATTTTTTTTTTTTTTTTTTTTTTTTGCCTTGAAAGAGGAGAGAGCGAGTTCAATTTGATATGAAAAGCCTTCACAAGAGAGCTTCTAGTAGACAATCTTGAGCTTCTTGACTTTTTGGACCGGAAGAGCCTTGCGGAGGAATTGAGCAGAAGCCTCTGCAATCGATTCTCATTCTCTGCGAAAATTTAAAGCCTTGACTGGAAGAAGTGGATAAATCAAAGCATCACAAATCTAATTCAAGAAAATCACCACGTCATAAACCACAATCAGAGAAAAATTGAAATCAGCACAAATCACGATATCATGAACAAAAGTTCATTATATGAATTGAATAACAACGCACCTAAACATCACAAACACAAAAACATCAAATGAAAACAAAAGTTCACACCAAACCAAAATGAACATAAAAAATCGAAACTTTGTTCACATCTCAGCAAAACACAACAATCCAATTGAAAAATAATCGTCATTAACCAAAATCAGAACTCAAATTTCAAGAAGAGTAACCATTAAAAAATATATATAAAACAAATACCTCAATATTATCAGGAACCATAGCAATTAGCAAAAAATGAAAACCTACTCACATTTCTTCTATTACCCAACATTGAAAGCGATTAAAATTAGGAAGAAGAGTAAAATTAGGAAGAAGAGTAAAATTAGGAAGAAGGATAAAATGAGAGTTACACCAATTTGAAAGTGAGAAAGGTAGAAAACTATTTATCGGAATTAAAACCTAGTGAGAATTGGAAACAAAAGGTTAACTATTATGGAAATTTAATACCTAGTGAGAATTGGAAATAAAAGGTCATGATGAAATTAATAGGAGAAGAATAAATAGAAATGAGGGCATTTGGAAGAAAGGACACGTGTAAGTTATTCATTGGTAAAATATGATCAATAAAATTTCATTAAAAATCGTATTCTCATCAATATCTCATTAAAATATCATGAGATTCAAAAATAGCTAAAAACAACCATTTTTCTACCCAAAGCCGAACTCTCAGCGCGCCATGTCATCTTCGTGGGTCCCGCTGAGAGTTCTGTTTTATAATATATATAGATTACATTTTCAATTATATTTATATTTCTTATAAAATTTTAATAATCTAACAATTATTTAAAAACTAAAAATAATACCAACCATTTCATAAAAAAGATAACCTTATAACTAATTTAGAGGTTAACTGAATCTCACTGTTAAAATCTTTTAAACTTTTGCATATAAAGATTATAATATTTTAAAATTTTCGTATTAAAAGTATAAGAATTTTTGGAACTTCACCCATTTAATAAAGTGAAAATATGCAAAATTAGACCTTAACAACTTTTTCTTCTTCTTAATTTTAGACCAACCCTAAATTTTTTACACTTTTAAACTTTTTTTATAAAAAATTATAAAATTAATTTTTTAAAAAAAAAATTACAAAAATGAGCTTCCCAATATGTACTACTGAGAAGCAGACAAAATAAGATATGTTTCCTGGTGTGTAATACCAGAAAGTAAAATTCTGCTTCCCCGTATTACACATCAGGAAACAGGCAGAATTCAAGCATGCTTCCTAGTGTGTAGTACTGGGAAGCAAATTTTGGCTTCCCAGTATTATACACCGGGAAACAGACTTGAATTTTACCTATTTCCTGATGTTAATATCAGGAAGCTGCTGAATATATATTTTTTAGTATTAAAGGGTAAAATGGTCTATTTTTGTAAAAAAAAATTGAAAAAAGTTTAGTTTTGTAAAATTTTTAATGTTGGGCTAAAATTATAATTTTTTTAATAAAAAGCTCAAAAGTACTGACCCTTTTATAAAAATAATTTGAAATTACCCTTTTTTAAAACCGAGAAGCCATATCATTAAACGTGCTTCTAGATATTCATGACTGAGAAGCAGTTACATAATGAGAATTAAGGGACCAGTTATGATACAAGTTTTTTGAAGGAATCAGTACTGGAATCGAATTACCAGTTCCTTATTTTTGAAGAACCGGTACCGGTACCATTAGTACTTAGAACCTGTATCGGTTCCAGTGCCGATTTTGGTTTGGTTCCGGTTCCAATGGTATAAGTTATTCAGGTATGGGTCTGGTACCGATTTTAGAAAAATAATCAAAATTTTCAAAATTAATCCAATCTTTATATAATATAAAGCAGAACTCTCAGCGGGTCCCACGAAAGTGACATGGCACGCTGAGAGTTCAGCGTTGTGTGGAAAAACATCATTTTTAGTTATTTTTGAATCTCGGCGATATTTTTACGAGATTTTGATGAGAATGTAATATTATGAAGAGATATCGTTTAATCTTCTTATCTCTCTATTTCCCTTTAATGATTTATAACTCCCATATATAAATAACATACTACTTGAATATTGAGCGTCATTCTCTCTTTCTCTTATAATGAAAATGAATTACTTTTAAAATTAATGGGCTTTAACTAACATTTTTCTCTCCCATCTATTCCCTTCCACTTCCTCATCCTCAATTAACCGCCAAATCAAAAATATATAAATAGATATCATTCTAACACAATTTTCTCCTCACATTTTCATCAGTCAAATCGCGAAAGAACTTGCGACTCCTCACCACCACCAGTGACACTCAAGAAGACGTCGACAATATGGGTTGGATCGAACTTTGGCAATATCTTGATGAATGGTTAGAATGATGGACTACGATTTTCGAGTTATCTTCCCTTCCATATTTCCTCCACCATTAAATTTTATCGCACTCTTCATCTCCCTCTAATATCTCAAATACTCTTTCTATAATCTCCATTCCATTAGTTTATATCTAACGTGTAAGAAGTTTATTCAGTTATAATGAATAGTATTGAGTATTGCAAATTATAATGAATAGTATTGAGTATTGCAAAAGTTATACATTTGCACGCATTATCATGGTTCATCTCTCTTTATGGTTATTGAATACTAACAAGTGTTTGTCTTTTCTTCTACTAACTCTCAATTTGTCACGCCATGAATTACTAATTGACCTCAATTAACATTGTTTAGATTCTTATAAAGTTATTGTATTGTATGTAGATCCACTTTTTACTTATAATTGATTTGTGTCTCTTGAGTCAAAGTTGGTTGTATGGTATATAATAACTGAATATTTGTGTTAGATTATTACTTAATTGGATATTCAATAATTATAATCGGCTCTCTGAATATGAGATAAGTTGAAAGTTAAATTATGGTTCAAAACCACAATTTCACTGATTAACATCAAGAAAATTTTAAAAGTCACTTAAAATGATTAGAACATATCCTACGGTAGAATTCTAATATCATCGACCATTTAGAGATTTTATTTAGATTTCTCAAATTTAATAAATTTCAATAAAACTCAATTTTTTATGTAATACTTACCATCTATTAATTATTAATTATTAATTAAAATTAACCAATAATTCAAATATGTATTAAAAATTCTCTATACATTTAGAGAGATAAATGAAGATACCGGTGATCATGCAACTACATTGATGATCATGGAACACAAAACGGATTGAGTTTTATGTAGTTATATTCTCGAATTTTCATTTCCAAAAATAACATTTTATATTATTTGAATTAAATTTTACACTATATACGATGTGCATTGGATTGTGTATTAAATAAAATTATATACTCTTGAATTAAAATATTCAATTTATATTTAAATAAAACTACAAGTCTATCTTAATCTTAATTATTCCACTAAAATCATTTGCATTTTTGTATTTAATATTAAATTTTAATATAAATTTAATTTTTATTTTTTTATATACTTTAACTAAATTAAATAAAATTAAGACTATATAATATTATTAACTATTTCTTTAAATCCATTTAAATTTTACAAATTTAATAAATTTAAATACATCTTTTCATATACTTTAACTTACAATCTATTAATAATTAAAATATTAAATGATGAATAATAAAATTTATAACTAAAACCTTTATTTATATACTCATTCATGATTAGAGCTTAAAAATTTATTCATTCACCTCTATAAATTAAATATATTTATTAATTAATATTAAATATCTTTTCTTATTAGTTCATATATAAATCTTTTAAATAATTGCCAAATTAAAAATACTTCACATTTTTTCCCTTTAGAATCCTACAATTGTTTGAGTTTGTGAAGAAATTCACCTAACAATAAAAATACATTCATATAATATTTCTGATATTAACTAAATAAAGGAAAGTACTAAATGACCATCCTTTATGGGCAGCAGGATAATTCTTCCAACTACATGATGTTGGTTTTCAAGATACCAAAAGCTACCATCTTTTAAATTAGACTACAAACATAAATGGTTCCCGTAAAATAAAAATAAAATAAGTTTAAATAAAGTATTAAAAATAAAAATTAAAACCAAAACCAAAAGTAGGACGCTATATCTATAATAGTGTAAATATAATATGTCTATTTTTATTTTAGTATTATATTTACTTATTTATATTTTAATTATTGTTAACCTTTCCGGCCATTATTATTGTTATTCTAATTGTAACAATCATAACAAAATAATAATGATTAAACTTATTAGTATTACGGTATCTAATACGATAATAATAATACTAATTAATAAAATGAAATGAAATACTAGTATTTTATATATTAATAATTAATAATATATCGAACAAAATGAATAATAAAGTGATTTTTAATTAAGATTATGAAAATTCTATCCGACTACAACTCAATAAAATTAAATAATTTTAAATATTCAATAAATTTTTTTATTCTACATCATCTATTATATCGAATCAAATTAATGTTATTTATATTTTAAATTAAAAACTTTATCTTTCTATATCAAATAACTAAAATTCTATATAATTATTAAAATTAAATATTTAAATTATATTAATCACATTTTAAAAAATCTTCTAAAATTTAAGTTTATCTATAGATTCTACCATTATTTAATATTGGAAAAAATAATTATGGAAAAAATTATTCATATAAAATGAGCACGGGCCAAACAAGTAATTTAATGAAATGTTGAAGTTATTGAATAATAAAAATGTATAAATGGTAAAAGATGTGATGGAAGAATAATACGAATGGTTAACTTGAAATCCAAATTGAAATGATTGAAAAAATAAAACAGATAAAAATTATTAAAAAAAATACTTAAATAATTTTTAAAAAAGAGTTATTAACCTGTTATATAATAAAAATCATAATCATATTATTGTATTTTTTTAATTATCAAAATATTCTATTTATCTTATATAAATAAATTTAAAATTTAAATTTTTAATAAATTAACCATTAAATACCTAATAAAATAAAATAATATTAAAAATATAATAATAATAAATTTGAAGTTATTTACTTGCGCGGGCATACTTACTAGTTACTAAAAAAACTCATGTGCAGTCACCATTTATCAAATTTATATTTACAAAATAATCATTTCAAAACCAATATAATTAAACAAATTTATGCATATGAGAAAGTTACTAATGTTCTCAATTACCATAATCAAATTGTTAAATTAATTCTCAAGTTATATACCAACAAACTCCAAAAGCTTTACTAATAAAATTAAACTTGATGTCTAGATAAAGGAAATAAGTTTAAAAACTCCATAACCTTTCAAATAAGTTGTGCATAATTTTAAATAATAATAAGAAAAAAAAGTTTTAAATGTTATACGAGTTTGAGTCTAAACCGCATAGTCCTCTATATTCTGTATTTTAATTTTTTTAAAATTAATTAATTAACATAGACTTAGTAATTTAACATAATTCAGTTATAACATAAAAAAAAGTCAATATCAATCTATATATATATATATATTATAAAGCGAAACTCTCAGCAGACCCAGCAAAACTGACATGGCGTGTTGAGAGTTTTGTGTTAGGTAGAAAAAGTAGTCATTTTTGACTATTTTGAATATGAACGATATTTGACGAGATTTTGAAGAAAATGCATTTTGATGAGATTTTATTTTATTTTATTTTCCATCTCTCATTCTAAAATTTGCCCAATTCTGTATAAATGATATATTTATTTTTTTTTAAAAATTGAAAACATATAATAAAAATCAATTAATTGTTATAATGAAATTTAATTACTATAAACTATCTCTAAATAGTTGTCCATATATCTGTCCCTTCAATTCGTATACCTATCAGTCTTCTTCTTTCTCCCTTCAATTCGTATACCTATCAGTCTTCTTCTTTCTCCCCTCAATTAGCTGCCGAATGAAAATGATATAAATAGATACCACTCTCACGCAATTTTCCATCACATTCTCATATCTCAAGTTTATATTTTTCTATTTTTTGAAAAATCGAGAGGATCAATCATAGGAGCGAGAGAATTTGCGGCTCCAACCTCACCACCGATTATACGAACGAAGACGTCAACCACCTAAGTTGTGTCAAATTTTGGCGGCATCTTGATGGATGATTGGAGTAATGGATTGCAAGTTGGAAAAGATAGAGTTTGGAAGGGTTAGCAGTGGTTGCACAAATATTGAGAAACATAAAAGAAATATAATTTGAAATTGTTTCTTTTTTTTTTTTTTAAAGAACTTAAAAAAAATGGATGTTAATACATATTATCTATTGTTAAGATGCTTTTTTTTCTTTGATATATATGTACCAAGTTATCATATTTCATTTATTTTTCTATTAGAATTAAAAAAATAAACATAATGATTGTCAGGTTGCTTTTGATCATATTCTATTAAATTGCAAAAGTATGTTTACATTATTTTTTAAATTATAGTGTTATGTAATTTTTTATTTAATAAATATAATATTAGTTTAGTATATCACATCATTCTAAAATTATGTTTATTTTAATTTAATATGTAATTATTAATTGGTTTTATTATATATATATATATATTACAAGAGTAATGCTATGCAACCTACTGTTTATATCTACTTTCGTTGCCTACCTTACGTGACAATATATTATTGAGTATAAATTTTATAACAATGAATACATTAATTTATTTACCCAATCAATCATTGCTATGTAAGATAGACACGAAAAGTTGTGACAAAGAAATCATTACTCATGTTACAATTATCAAGATTGAAGTTCTTAAGAAATAAATGCAATTAGAAATGGAAGTAAATTATACTATATGATATATTATTATGTATCTTAATGTAATTGTTGGAAAATAAAAAAAAATAATATAATTTTATATGAATAATCATAAAAAAAATTATGTAATTTAAATAATTTAAAATTGAGATTATTATTTTAAGATATACAAAATAATAGTGATGAATTGAATTATAGAGTTTTTTTTAAATGATTTTTAAAAATATTTATGTGAATATGTCATCTTTAAAAAAAAAAATATCTTTTTAACTTCAAAAGGTGAACAAAATAAATATTTGTTCTATTTTTTAAAATCATAGTAAATATATATCTTTTAGTATCCATTATAATTATAATTTATTATAATTGATTGTAATTATGATCTATTTTTTTCATTTTTTTTCCAATTTAATATTGTTAAATTAAATTATTGAAATTATTTAAAAAAATTTTGAAAAATTTGTAGTTATTGGGGTGTGATGATTATTTTCATAATCCAAATAGTACTTATATATTTTAATAAAAGTCATGAATAACATATTGGTATATATATATATATAATATTAATATTCATATAAATTAATAATAAAAAATATATTTATTAATTTTTTTAAAAAAAATGCTGATTAATATTTAAAAAAAATCAAAATCTTCAATTATCTTCAAATGTTTAAAAACGAATAAATATAATTTACTTTTACTATTTTAATGAAATACTTATTAATATAAATCAATATTTATATGAAATAATTCAATATATATATATAATTTTAAATTATCAAATAACACTATATTTATATTTTTTTTAAAAAAATTTAATTAATTGTTAACATATTTTATTATATAAAACTAAATATACAATATACATATTATTATTATCATTATTATTATAATAGAACCTGTAAATATATATATATATGAGATTTGTTGCTTCGCGCTTTGCCCGATTAATTCACTACTATCTATATCTCTATTATAACAAATGAAGAAAATTAATAAAGCCAATTAACTACGTACTGGCAAGTGATTTCGTAAAAATGCAACACGTCATATATATATATATATATTAATATTTTAGTCTTTAATTCTAATTAACTAAATTGGTTATATCGACATTTTAATAAATTCTCACATTTTTAACAGATTCTGTAATAAATTTTAATATTCAATTATTTTTCCATTTAAAAAAATATATATTTTCCAACTACATATTATATTCACACTAATTGTTATAACACATCCGAAATATAACTCACTTACTATTTTTTCAACCACTAAATAAAGAGATTTTTGTTCAATTAATTTTCATATTGACCTTGAAGGCATTTGTGCTCTTTGTAAATTAAATAGAGCTGCTTACCATTAGAGGTTTAAATATGAGTTTATATTATTTCATTTTTTTAGGATTCAACTTTAAAATTTTAAAATTGACATGAATCAAAAATCTATAACATCATTATATTATTATATATAATAATAAAAATAATAATCTCTATTCTAATAAAATGAGAAAAATTAACAATGTCAATTAACCATGTGCTGATAAGTGGCTTCGTAAAAATGCAATACATCATATTTTTTTTTATAAAATTAATTTTTTAGTCTTTAATTTTAATTAACTAAATTGGTTATTTTGACATTTTAATAAATTCTCACGTTTTCACAGATTCTATAATAAATTATAATATTCAATTTTTTCTATTTAAAAAAATATATTTTCCAACTATATATTATATTTACACTAATTGTTATACCACATCGGAAATATAACTCACTAACTATTTTCTCCACCACTATACGAAGAGATTTTTGTTCAATTAGTTTTCACATTGACCTTGAAGGCATTTGTACTCTTTATAAATTAAATAGAGCTGCTTGCCACTAGAGGTTTAAATATGAGTTTATACTATTTCATTTTTCGGATTTAACTTTAAAATTTTAAAATTGACATGAATTCAAAATCTATATTATCATTATATTATTATATATAATAATAAAAATAATAATCTCTATTATAATAAAATGAGAAAATTAACAAAGTCATTTAACCACGTACTGACAAATGACTTCATAAAAATGCAACACGTCATATTTTTTTTTTTATAAAATTAATTTTTTAGTCTTTAATTCTAATTAACTAAATTGGTTATTTTGAAATTTTAATAAATTCTCACATTTTCATAGATTCTGTAATAAATTATAATATTCAATTTTTTCTATTTAAAAAAATATATATTTTCCAACTATATATTATATTTACACTAATTGTTATACCACATCGGAAATATAACTCACTAACTATTTTCTCCACCACTATGTAAAGATATTTTTGTTCAATTAGTTTTCACACTGACCTTGAAGGCATTTGTGCTCTTTGTAAATTAAATATAGCTACTTGCCATTAGAGTTTTAAATATTAGTTTATATTATTTCATTTTTTGGATTAACTTTAAAATTTTAAATTGACATGAATCCGAAATCATTATCATTATATTATTATATATAATAATAATAGTAATTTTTTTTTCAATATAAATATAAATATATATATATATATAGTATATGTTTGATTAAAGTTAAAATATACTTACCATCTTATTGAATTGGGTACATGTTCCGATGAATTATAACGAAATAAGGACTCCAGATGATGGGATTATTCACAAAATATTTAGGGATGCATGCTACAAATAAGGATCCAAGATGACGACAAAGAATACGTTAATGCTACTAATGAAACTAGCATATGAGCAAGATTTATTTACTTGAGGAGACTGTTTGCCATATGTTGCTTATGGTGGGATTCAATAAAAGACCGGAACATATGTGAAGTCAGTGTTAGAAGTATCCATCCGACGATATTTTGTATAATAAAAAAAAAAGAACAAATAATCTAGATATTATAAAAATTTAAAAATCATATCTAATACATCTATTATTTAAAATCTTACGTTTATATACTTTAAGAATATTTGTGGAATATTTGCCTAACTGAAAATAATAAATGTGTATGCATACTTACAGGATTGGTCATTCGGTATGACCATTCGTGATTTTGAAATCATGTTGTTATCGACTTTAGAAAGATGCAGCGCCACGTACAATAGGCTATTATAAGCATAAGTGAACTTACAATCGCTGACTTGAAAAGTGACTGTGATAACTTTGTGAAGAATGCGACAAATGAACAAAAAATTGTGTATAGTATAATCATGGATGGCGTGAACAAGGAAAAATAGTTTTTTTTTTCCTATATGGCTACAAAGGTATAAGAAAGGCTTTTGTGTGGAAAGGTCTGGCTTCAATACTGAGATTATAGAATCAAATTGTACTAATGGTGGCCTCAAGTGGAATTGCTTCACTTCTACGGCCTAGAGGAAAGATTGCACATTCAACATTCTCTATTCCATTAACTCCTACTGAATATTCAACATGCAACATCCGTCTCGAAAGTCACAGGCCGAGTAGCTTATAAAGGCAAAATTAATCATATGGAATTAGACATCGGTGCTGCACAAGCATTGCTTCGATGCTTAGGCAGGACATTGAAGGACTTAATGAGATTAATTGACCCTAAAATAGAGAATCTACTATTCGGTGGCAAGACTATATTCTTAGGAGGAGATTTTAAGCAGATTTTGCCCGTCATACAGAAAGGTGGTAGGAACCAAATGGTTAAAGCAATGATAAGATATTCTTTACTCCGAGAGTACAGACTAACTAAGGATATGAGACTCCAATCATCGTCTATAGAGTCTTTTGCTCTTAAAAACTTTGCAGACTAGATCTTAAGCATCAATGATGGTAATGTTGGAGAAGAAAATATAGGAATCACTAAAATTGATTTATCTGAAGATCTGTTAATAGAACATTTTCCTAATCCGCTTGGTTCCATAGTGGAAGCAACATATCCTTCATTATATTAGCACTTTAATAATCCTATATACTTACAGGAGCACGTTGTACTAGCTCCAAATTTAGATTTGGTGGAAGAGGTGAATGATTACATGACATCGATTAATGTTAATGATAAAAGGATTTGTCACAGTTCAGATTTGGTGTGCCAATCGAATATAGTGACCGATATATTTACCGACATCCATACTTTAAAATTCTTGAATTAGTATCAAGTGCTCGAGTTTACCGTTTCACGAACTGAAACTCAAAGTTGATATACAGATGATGCTATTACGAAATATTGATCACTTGAAAGGATTATGCAATGGTACAAGGTTGACCCTTACAAGATTAGGAAGACAAGCCTTATAAGTTAAAGTCATTCAAGGTCCAACTGTTGGGCAGAGGTATTGACACTGCAACTCACATTGACGCCGTCAAATTTGAGATTACCGTATCATTTGCAATTGTCATAAATAAAAGTTGGGGACAATATTTAAATAACTTGGTCCCTATCTCAAAAGACCTATTTTAAGTCACGGTCAACTATATGTAGCTGTTTCTAGAGTAATTAATCATAAAGGTCTAAAAATACTTATTTTAGATAAGCATGCTGCAGTACGAAAAACCACCACCAATGTTGTATTCAAAGAATTCTTCCCAAGCACTTAATAAAGATACAAACTAAATGTTGTGCCACATAAAATTCAGGTAAATTATCTGATAGGTTAAATAATTACATTTTATTTTCTTGAAGGAACAAAACTGCAGACACTGATATATGTATTGATTTTGATGAAGCGTACTCCACCGCGAGACGCTCTAAAGGAATTGATAATAAGTGAGATTTATGATAATCTCGCTCAATTTTGCATTATTTGATCTCCATGGCACAAATGATAAAAGTGGAAAGAGATTTGTATCTAATTAGATCTGATTAGTTTTTTTTTTTCATTTCCCTCGAATTTTGTTTGCTTTTATAGTGTTTGTTCGAGATCAGTGGGTGATTGGCGTTTAGCGGTTTGTAAAAATATATGTTCGGTAATAACATTTCAAAGTAGCATTTAACGGTTTAAATTGCAGTTTGGAAAATGCTATTCAAATTAACTTTCTCCCAGACAGCTATTTTTAAACTATAAAAAATACCCTTTTATTTCATATCAATAAGTACAAAGCAAATAATTGCATCAACTTTTTTGTAATTTTATATTTAACTGCTATTTTTAACTACTACAGCTACCACCAAATAATTTTGAATCGCTACTTTAACAGCTATGCTAACCGCTAACTGCTACAACTATCTAAACTACTACTTTAATCACTAATTTTAACCATTGATGCTGAATAAAGTTATAATTATTTTTTAGTTTTTTTTTCCGGTTAATCTAGACATCATGTGATATATTATTCGTTGTGTGAGAGACTTTGCATTTAATTATTAGTTGATTGTGAAAATTTATACATATATATGGTACATTTTAATACACGTGCGCACCGCAGGAGTCCATAATTCTAGTATTTATATAAAAGGATTCTAAGTCTTGCCTATGTGGCATAGCTAGAATTCTTCGATTGTGATTTATGAAATTAGGTTTACATTTCTTTATTATTTACATCTACATCATTTTCAATAGTTATCATTATGAATGTTTTATAAATGACTTTTTATTTGCTAAAAGAAACTATTTTTCTTCCGACCCCACAAAGATGACGCAACTTAGGGCCTATTTGGATCCTTTAAGAGTTAATAATTAGCTAGCTAATTGTTAAGAGTTATTAAAAATTAGCTAGCTAATAACTAATGGTGGGTGTTTGGATCCATTAATAGTTAATTAGCTAATAGTGCCTAAATGACTAACTTATCCATATTAATTAATAATTAGCTAACTAATAATTAATAAGGATTGGAGATTGTGGGACAATCAAGTCTTTTGCAATTTGTTAGGAGGTGTTAAGAGATTGTTAGTAGGGTTGGATCAACTAATGACTTAATTGTTAAGAGCCCACCTAGCTAAAAATTAAAAGGTCTCTTAAGAGTTCTATTTGGATCTCTTTCTCTTAATTTTAATAGTTAATTTTATCTCTTAAGAGATCCAAACGGAGCCTTAGTAATAGTGAAAATGACAAGTTTTGATTCTTTGTAATTTCTCTCCTTTCTCATCCCTTGAAATTCAAAAAGAATATTATAAAGATCTCGATACTCTTCTAATAAATCTAACGGCATGTAATCCATTGAAAACAATCTTATAACCCTAAGCAACATCGTCGATTCATTCTCCGCCATTAGCTGTCCGTACGCCCAACGCCTCGCTTTCATCTTGTTCGCCAATGAAGATCACGCAAGTGTTGATCGCTGATCTTGGAAGATTCCAATGGCAAGAAGCAGTTCTCTCACTACTTTGATGAACGACAATTGAAGTCTCTGAACAGGTATGATGATCAACGAACTATTACATTGAAACGCCATTAGACTTAGATTATATTATTACTGATCGTTGTGAAAGGTGCGACGACGGAAAAGTATTGCACGTGTGTGTTTTTTTTTTATATTTTTGCTGCTCGTTTTTAATAACGCGTTGATCATCAAATTTTGAATTTCGATCTGTATCACTGTTGGCAATCTTGATCTGTCAATGCCGTGAACCATAAATCGAGGCATGAATTTTCTAGAACCTAATCTCTTTTATAGTTTAAATAAGTGGATGAATTATATAAGGTTGTTCAAACTTATGAAATCTCTTTCTTTCTTCTCTTCTTTTTTAATTTTGGTTTTTATTTAACCTTTTCAATCTCTTTTGATTCATCCACGTTTATGTTTTGCAATTTCTTTTATGTATTTATTTATAGTTGTTGGTGTGTGAAGTTCATATGTGAATTGTATTGGGAAGTTAGTTGACATAAATTGTATGTTTGCCCAACTATATGGAATACCATGAAATGGTGATTCAAAAAATAATATTCAAACAAGGATAAATAACAGACCCAAATTTGCTAAATTAGGGGATATTGTGAAGGGTCGACAAATCATCGGTGAAGCGACTTAAGAACATCTCATAGGGTCTGTAAATCATTCCTATGTGACTTACCATGCAAATGAGGCTGAATTATGTCAAAAAATACCATATGCATCAACCTGTAAAACGTCCCAAATGTATATAACCAATTTATTTGAATTCATCTTCCAATCGGTTTGGACTGATTAGGGCATAACCTATCCATGATCAACTACCTAATTGAATTATTTGCCCAAATATAGGGATCACCATAAAATGGTGACTCAAAAAATAAAATTCATAAAAGGATAAATAACAGACCTAAATTTGCTAAATTAGGGGATGATGTGAAGCGGCGACGAATCACCAGTGAAACAACTTAGAACCGTCCCATAGGACCTGTGAAGCAATCCTATGTGACTTACCATAAAAATGGGGTTGATTCATGTCAAAAAATCATCACATGCCTCAACCTGTAACACTTCCCAACTTTATACAATCAATTTATCCGAACTCATCTTCCAATCGGTTTGGACTAATTAGGGCATAAACTATCTAAGATTAACTACCTTTGTGAATTATTTGCCCAAACATGGGAACACCTTAACATGGTGATTAAAAAATAAAATTCAAGGGTAAATAACATACCAAAATTTGCTAAATTAGGGGATATTGTGACGTGGCGACGAATCACCGATAAAGCAATTTAGGGCCGTCCCATAAGACATGTGAAGCATTCCTATGTGACTTACCATATAAATGGGGCTGCAATATATCAGAAAATCACCACATGCCTCGACCCGTAACACGTCCCAAATATATACAATCAATTTATCCGAACTCATCCTCTAATCGGTTTGGACTAATTAGGGCATAGTCTATCCAAGAGCAGTTACTTTCCTGAATTATTTGTCCAAACATGGGAAACAGCATAAAATGGTGCTTCGAAAAATAAAATTCAAAATGGATAAATAACGAACCCAAATTTTCTAAATTAGGGGATATTGTAAAGCGGCGGCGAATCACCAGTGAAGTGACTTAGGACCGTCCTATAAGGTCGGTGAAATGTTCTTATCATACAAATGGGACTGAATCATGTCAAAATAATCACCTACCATACACAATATTACATTCAATATGTACCATTAGAGAATATTGTGAAATAGTGGCGAATCACCGGTGAAGCGACTTAGAACTTTCCCATATGGTTTGTGAAGCTATCCAGTGAGACTTACAATAAAAATGGGACAAAATTATGTCAAAAAAAAAGACATCCATGGTCAACCCATAAGAGAATTAATTTAGTACATCTAAACGACCCAATCCCTTTTTTTAAAATGACAATTAGCATAATGAATTATCTACTCAGACCCAGTATTTTCTATGACTGGTGGTATAAAGCAAACCATTTTGTTTTTCAATAGAATAAAAAAAAAATCTCATTCTACTAAATCTTATTACACTGCCACAGGTAATAATTCAAAATTATAAGTATCCATTATATTACCAAACATAATATATTAACAGCAAGCAACAAAATGACTTATCATTATTTAAACACGAGTCTAAAATGACAACATATGATAATACATGAACGGAAACAACCTAAATCCTAGTGTTAAAACTTTAATAAAAAATTCAAGCATTATGCTTATTTATTTATTTATTTATTTATTTTTTTACGGATGTCTGAAAAACAAACTCAGCCTAAATCTATTTTTCGCATAACCAAAAATCATATTTCATAATTTGCCCGAATCTGAAATCTACTTTTTTCTAGTCTATTTTTTAGATGTCTGATAAACAGATTCACTCTAAATTTGTTTTTCAGACATCTAAAAACCAAATTTCATCTCAAAACTATATATTTGTTTTCTGGTTTTCAGATGTCTGAAAAACAGACTCAGTTTAAATCATTTTTTCAGAAATCGAAAAATCAGATTTCAATGTATACTTTGCCAGAATCTCACATCCACCTTTTTTAATTTCTTTTTTACAAATGTCTGAAAAACAAACTCAGTCTAAATCTATTTTCCAGACATCCGAAAATCAGATTACATTATTACTCCTATTATAACATTGTATGATCATATACATATGTAAAAATTCATTTAAAATTCTTGGATAATATACATATGTAAAGTTTCATTTAAAAAAATAAATTGCAAACAGATCAAACAAATAGTTAGTACCTACGATACACCAAAACATACTTTATATCAAATTAACATCGAAATATTTCAAATAAATTATGTCATGTAAAAAAGAAACAACTAGATAATGTTCAAATAGTTCATAAACAAAATAATCATACATCGTCATAATCAATCCCTTCAACTCCTTTACTTCATCATTTAAGCCTTCAGAATGGACTTCATTAACCACAAGCGTGGGTTTTTAGCAAGTGTGAATAGTATTCCTTACTTGAGAACAATGCTTGCAATGCATAACTTGCCATTTTTAGGATTGTATACAGCTCTCATTTGGCTCAGCGTTAGACCTCAAATCTCTGTGCAGGCTACTTCGAATCTAACTTTATTAGACCTAAAAAATAAAAGAGAAAACCTATTCTCCAAAGCCTAATAAGGTCGCTCAAGGCATACGTTGTGGATAAGGCATCATGTGTCTCTTCAAAATAATGCTTATCCCTGCTCGGTAACTCCCAAATCCCATTATCAACATTTCTTGTGATTCCCCCATTACCAATACCTAAAATTTTTTCCTCACGATCTAAATCACTAATACCATTATCCTCATCGTCATTGTTCATCTCACAATTCATTATAGGATCACTATTCTTAGGATTTCGCGTAGCCATCTAACAAACGAGTTTCATTCAACTCCAGAAATTCTCAATCCAAAAAGTCAGGATCATTGCCTATTGCAAATCCACTTCACGATCGTCAAAATTAGTTTCCGGTTTAGTATTATTACCAAATCTACCAATATTATTGTCTGCTTCAGCGGTTTTTTCAACCTTTTTAGCATCAATAAACACCTGACTCTGAGCCTAAACATAACCTAATGCACCATCGTCCCCTATTAGCAACATACTAATAATTCTAGTATTGCATCTTTTAACAAGTAGTAAAGCTTAATTTCATACTGCTCACAATTGATATTGTTCTTATTATCCACCATCTTTATTAGTTGTTAAAAAGAGATGTTGTCATGTCCGTAATCTGGGGCTATTCGTCTGCTTAATTTTGAAATTTTTCTTAATTTTTGTTTATTTTCATTTTAAGGGTAAAATAGGCATTTTTGAAAAATGTTGACTTTTTTGGTTTGACCAAATGATTTGACTAAGTTGACTTTTGGGTTGGTTTTGAAAACAATTTGATATTTGAGATGATTTTGTAATTATTTTATAAATGGGATTATTTTTAATTAATTTATAAACATGTGGATTTAGGGCGATATTTATCACCCATGTAAAAGTGAAAAGAAGAGTTTTTGATTCATTATTCACAAAAACCTAAAAAAATTGTCTTTCACGTGTTCATCACTTTTCTCTCAAAACCAAAAACCTCTCCACGGATTTCAAAGCTACGATTTCCAAAGCTTTAATTGTTGAAGTTGCACTTGGGATTTGGGTTTAATTTCGATTTCTTCATCTTAGGTAATGATTTCTCTTTCCTTTAAATTAAATCGTCTCTATTCAAATTTGAGGTTTTGTTTAAATTAGGGATTTGATGAACCGGAGTTTGATTCTAAATTGATTTGGGTTTTAGAACCCTAGAATTACTATATAAACGATTTGGGTCTTTGGGGTTTTAGTTGAAACTTTGATTTTGATTATTGTAAAACCCTGATTCGTTCAATTTGGGAATTTATGAATTATTCTTGATTTGGTGTAGACCAAGTTGGGGATCGTCAACCGGAGTAATTTCGGTGGTATTTGGAATTAGCGAATAAGGTTAGTAGCCATGTTTACGCCCTCACTTTTGTTTGATTTGTTTGTTTATTTGTTTGCAAATTGGTTAAACTAAAATAAGTTGAAATCTATGATTGAATACTTAATCTGCTGCATTTGATATAATTTGCTTGGGAATATTGCTGCCCTATTATTTGATCATGTTCGGACATATGAATTTATGTCCATATTCATTTGTTATCTGTCTGCTATTTGAAATCTGAATTTTGTAATCTGCTAAAGTCCTGTCCTAAGGTTAATACGATAAGACCAGCATGCTGTTAGGGAAAACTAGATGTGTACATCGATGCGCGAAAGTGTATATGGCCTTGATTGCCAATCACTTTCTGGATGCGACGGTATCATTTCTCGAGCTTAGCTCATTTCTGGATGCGACGACATCATCTCTGGGACCTTTGATCCATCTCTGAGGGTTTAACTCTATTTGTCTGTTTTGTTCCCGATTTTGTTATTAGACTAAGGACAGGCCTGGTAAGTTAAACACCTAAATAAATGGGTAATCTCAACTCTGTGATATTGGATTAGTTTTGCTTTTGATTATGTATGTCATGTTTTCGGTGTGATCCTTTTGATGTTAGTTGTTCTTTTGGGTTTTAACATTGGGTAGTGTATAATATGACTCCTAACTGGCTGTTAGTGCTAGGATTAGACCCAATTGGATAGCTAGATTTTAATTTGGCGAACGACATAACTTGAAATAGGCTTAAAAAGTGCCCAGGGTCCGTAACCGGACTGCTTACCGGATTAGTTACCGGATTGTCACTTAAAACTGGAAAACTGGACATAGGATGGTCTCTGGACGAACTCCTTACCGAGCTGGTTACCGAAATACAATTCGGTCAGCCTGGAGATCATTAGATTCAATCTCTAGACGAATTACTTACCGAATAAGTTACCGAACTGTAGTTCGGTATGAACCTCCTAAGATTGTTCAACCTCTCTGACCGAACTCTCCACCGAGCTAGGTACCGAATTACAATTTGGCATGTCTGAGAGACTTGAAACTCTCTGACCGAGTTTCATACCGGAATAGAAACCGAACTATCACTTAAAATCCCCTTGGAATCGTATAATTGCTCTCTGACCGAATAGCTTACCGGAATGTCTACCGAATTACAATTCGGTAAGTCTAGTATGCTCTCTGACCGAATAACTTGCCGGACTGCTTACCGAACTACTATTCGGTTACGGTCTTCCTTCTGAAAATAATTTAATATCTATTAAACCCTTTTTAGTCGGTAATTGAAATAATATGTAATCACTTATCCTAGATCACTTAAAAGGGATTGTATTTGGGATAACTTGCTTGATAATCAACTTGTTTGTTTCTGTTTGTACCCTTGGTTTGTTAACTAACCTACATTGGTGCATGACATGCTATTTTGTTTAATAAGACGCATCTGTATGTGTTTGTTGGGCATTGGCTTACTAACCAGACATCGATAGTCTGACCCTTCGTTGTTTCTATTTTTGTTTTGTATGTTTTGAACCCTTTTTGGGAATGGAATTGCTGAGTTCAGACAGTCAGGTGGGATAGCAAGATATCACTAGCATCGAGCATTCACATGGCATCCTCTTCAGATTTGGATTTCATATCAGTTTATTTTGCTGGATTTATTTCTGTATTTTGAACCCGCTGCACATGTTTTGGATTTGTTTTCCGATTAAGTACCCTTGGGATATTTTTATGTAATTGTCTTTCATTTGGAACTTGTAGTTCAACTACAATTTGGTTTTGGATTTGTTTCGATATATTTGAATTTGGATCTATAAGAACTGTCTTTCAGATTGAAATATGATTTGTATTTATCTGTCTATCTGTTATTTGTATGTTCCGTTATTTGTCTTCCGCTTGTGACATCCGGTCTCCACGTTCATTTTCCGTCGGGGCGGGGGTTCGGGTGTTACAGATGTTATCATCGCACATTCAGCAGCTTTCAGAACAACTCCTCTATGACACTCCAACTAGATTCATTTCTACAAATAATTAAAAAAATAAATAAAATCAACCCAATAATATCTATTTAATTCAATATTAACACTACTGTACACAATAATCCTAAACCAATAAAAAATTGAAAATTAAAAAAAAAAATCATTTCTACGATAATAAAGAACCCACTATAATTACATATTCTAAAAGCAATTTAATTCAATCCTACGATTCTCACAATAAAACCACAAATAATGAATTAGATATGTGCAACTTTCTAACAAAATCCCCAATTGTAGCATTTAATATATTTCTAAAACAAAATGAAGCCACTAACATTGTATACCCTAAAATATAAACTAAATTAAATCTTACCATTCATACAAGAAAAACACTAACAATAATGTCTAAATTTCTCCAAATAAACTGTACAATTCATTATACATCAAAACCAAAACACTATTACTAAGAACCCTAAACACCAACTATATTCAATAAGAGCACTCTAACAAGAAAACCCAATTATTACATTCAATAATGGGAGCTTTATTACAAATTTCTCTATAAACCTTAAAACCACAACAAACAAAAATCATACTAACCTCATGGATTGAATATCTCCAAATGCTCAAACTCAAGTGTGTTTAGTTCTTTATTGCAAAGGACAATCTTAATTGGAAAAAATAGAAGATAAAAAGAAGAATAATAGGGTATGTGAATGGGGGTTGAGAGGTGGGAATGAAATCCCGTTAGAAGAAAGCAAATATCGGTTTAGGAAAGAAATATGGATAAGAAAATTTTGAAGTGATTATAATATAAATGGGTAAAATGGAAATTTTACATCTTAAGTGAAGGGTAATATGTATTTGTCTTTATAAATTATTATTTTCGTTTTTTAAAATAAATTTTAAAATTAAAAAGGGCATTATATTCAATTTGGTTCGTTTTATAAAATTTATAACTTTCAAAGATTAAAAAGTTAATTGAAAGTTTAGTGGCCCATTTACATAATACAAAGTTTATTTTAACTACTTATGCAAAGTACTCTAATAATAATAATAATAATAATAATAATAATAATTTAAACTCATAATATTTATAACATACTGTTTTATAATATAAAAAAAATATATAAGTTATATAATAATATTATTTACTGAATAGATAAATTAAATTTAAATTTGGGATGATTTCATTTTTATCCATTTCAAACTTTAAATTAAGTTAATAGATCGTTCAATGTTTATTTTAAGTTTTTAAACTTTTGAAAGTTTGAAACTTAAAAAATAAACCAAATTGACCAATATACCCTTAAAAACGCGTTTCACGGCATCACCCGCCATGTGAAGCGCGCTTCACAAGCTAATTTAAGGCCGGTGAAGCGCGCTTCATAGGATGGTGATACTGTAAAGCGCGTTTTTAAGGGTATATTGGTCAATTTGATTCGTTTTTTTAAGTTTCAAACTTTCAAAAGTTTATAAACTTAAATAAAGTTTGGATGGTTTATTTACTTAAAGTTAAAGTTTGAAAAAGTCATATTTTATAATTTTTCCTTTAAATTTTATATAAAGACTTCACTCCATTAGTACAACTAATTAAATAAAAACACATACTTAACAAGATTTTATCTATGTGATGTCGCATGTGATGTTGTATGTAATACACCATAAGAAATTTTATATTTTCAATAAATATTTAATAATTATAATAATAGTTTAAACTCATAATATTTATAAATTATATAATAATATTATTTACTAAATAAATTAACTTTAAATTCTGTCTTAAAACTCAATTACATTAATATAACTAACAATATATATATATAAATTAATATTTTCATTTCAAGTACATATTTTTTTATATTAGTGCTTAATATAATTAATTATTTTTATATATAACCGGATAACCGGATCGGATCGGATCAAAGAAATCTGGACCCGATAACCCGAACGGATCAACACTTTTGCCCCATACCCGCTCCAAAGTAAAAATTTTTAGCTCCAAACTCGATCCAAAAATACCGCATCAGATTAAGTTTTGGCCGGATCGGATTTTTTTTTGCTAGCCCTAGGTACGTTCACCTTTCTTATCTATAAATTGAAATCATCAAATAACTTAAATATGAAATATATTCAATTTTTTTTATCTCTAATTATATTTATTAAACATTTTTTCTCAAAAAGGTATAACTTAATTTATAATTGAATAAAAGTTTCTACTCTCAAATTTTTATTTGATAAAATTTCATTTAATAGAATAATGTATAATTTATTAAAATTAATATAATAAAGAAAAATAATATTTAATTTTTAAAATAAATAATTGCAAATAATATATTTATATTTTTTAATATATATGTGTGTGTATATATATATATATTATTTATATATATATATAATTGAGTTTGATGATACATTATACTCCATAATTTTTTTGTTATTTTTTATGAAATTTGAAATGATTATTTTACAAAAATATAAAAATTCAAAAAATATTTCTATTTATTTATTTTCATATTTTATTTAATTATTTTTTAAAATTATAAAATATATTTATAATATAATATACCAATTATATATATATATATATGTATATATGATTGATTTTTTTAATATAAAATTAATGATAACAAAATATTGTAAAAAAAATTATTCCGTGCAAATCGCGGATATCTTCACCATTTAAAAAATAAATTAATATATTAGATAGATTGTTCAACCGAACACTCTACTTCAACTCTTAAAACAATATTTTTCAAAATTTGAGGATAACTTCTAATTTTTAAATATATTTTAAATAGCAATATATATATATATATAAATATATATATATAAAAGTGTTGAAACAATTAGATTAAAAATATTATTCCTTTTGAATTATTTATATAAAAATTACAACCGCAATAATCAATTCGAAAATAAAAAGAAATTGTGAGAGGAGAGATCTATATATTATTTTTTATATTGAAAGAAATTTGCCTAAAACGGCTATATTTTATTTTATTTTTTTAGAAAAGGCAGTTTCTTTACGAGTTCCAATTCGGTTCCGGTACCAATTCGGTTCCGGTACCAATTTCGGTTCTGATCCGGTTCCAATCAAGGATCCGATACCCGTAAAAAAAAATATATAATTTCTGATACGATTCCAAAATGACCGGTTCTTTTTCAATTTTAGTACTCGTTTTGGCCGGTTCCGGATCGATTTTAGGAGTAACCATGCACAACCCTAATGAGAATGGTTCCTAATATTAAATACCAATAAGCATGGGACTTTAGACTTTATATGTTTTTCAGTACTCAAGGTGCAGAAGCAGTTATATAATGAGATGTCTTCTTGGTCTTGAATACCAAAAAACATTTTGCTATGTATTGTATGGTAGTCAAAATTGGTAATATATTATATATTGAGTACGCTCCGATCTTGTATATTGGGAATCACACTCTTGTACAAATAGGCTTGACCAATTTTGAGCTTTATTATTTCGCTTGTTATTTTAATTTTTTATAATGAATGTTGTGCTTATTATTTTTTTTTTTTTAAAAGGTTTTAGAAAAGTTACATTTTAAAGATGGAAAGTACTTGAATTATCATGTAAGGGTTTTGTAGATGGCAAGTCAAATACATACAACTAGCATTTTGTAATAGACTTGATTGATGATCAGTTAGAGACCTACAATATATTCGAGGATTGGAAGAAATGTCAATTTGTTCACTTCCTTAACACAAATCATAGAAGGATGTCTTATCCAGGTAATTTTATATTGCAGGGAATTAGCAAAGTGTTAGAAAGAAAGAATTGCAAGAATGATAAGGTGTGGTTTCAAATCGACAAGTTAGTAACCCATTTTGGTATAGAAGATATTGTCTTGATAATAAGATTGATGTTTGGAAAGATCTCAAAGAAACTATTGAAAATAATGGAAATCTTGAAGACTTGAATTTTATTTATAGCCGGTTTATTCACCCTCAACTAAAAATTTAAATTGCAAATACCCGATAAAATGGACGGAAAGGATGCATTAAAGATATGCTATATTACATTTGTGGAGAAATTATTTAGGGTCCAGTAGGGAAAAGAGACGTGAGAGAACTATTAACATAGTAGATACCTTGGAACGTTTATCAATTTCCATGATTTTTACATGATAATGACATCCGAAATGCACTTGGTGACAAGGCACAAATAATCAAGACCTTAGTTACTATTTTATTCAATGTTTTGTTTTGTTTTAAGATCTTTCTAATAAACCAACTTAACTAATTTTGGAAATGTAACGGTGGCTATTTGATACATAGGAATTTCTTTATGATACAATTGATTAAAAAAATTAATTTTTTTCAAATTATAGAATTATATTAATTTTATTATTTAATATAATATAAAAATTAGTTTAATCAATAATAATAAAAATTTCAATTGAGCCAATTTTATTCTCAAATTTAATAAATTAAAAATTTCTCATCTATCCAAAATAATCATTTATTTTTTGTAAAAATAAAATTTTATAAATTCATCAAATAAATAAGTTTATATTTACAATTTTTGTTCATTCAAATTCATTTTTCGACTCAAAACTAATATTTTATTCTAAGAAAAATATTATATTTACAATGGTGTGTTTTACCTTAGTAAATTATTAATAATTATTTTAGAATTGCTATAAAATTGATTAACTAATCATAAAAAAAAATAAAAAAGTAAATCTTTATAAAAAATTTGTTGTATGCATCTTTACTAAATAAATAATAACAGCAATAGTCATAAAAAATAATAATAAAATAAAAGTTAAAAATTTAAAATAAATAAATAAAAGTAAATATTAAATAAATAAATAATAAAAATAATAGTAAATAAATAATTTTAAAAATAGTAAAAAATAAAATAATAAAAATAGTGAATAAATAATTATAAGAATAGTAAAAAAATCAATAAAAAATAATAATAAATATAAAAAATAAATTTCATTTGCTTTTTCTTTATTTTAAAATATTTATTATTATTAAATAAAAAATGGTTAACTCAATCAATGATTAGAGTTATAATAAATGCCATGATGAGAAAAAGTTAATTGTATTTTTAATTATAATTTCATTAATATTAAATAATAAAAAAGAACAAACCCAATAATTGCTATATCAATTAAAAAAAAAAAAAAACTAATCAATGAATAAAATAACCGGTGAAAAAATGTGGTATGAGCTTGAGTGACATATTAATGGTCAAAGTGGACGTCAACAAAGTTGCGGGTGTAAATCATGTGATCGAGAGCATATATATATATATATATATATATGAAAAATTATATTAAGTTTGAGTTTATCATATTGTAAAAAACTTAATTTCAAGTTCAAATAGTAGTCGAATTATTCCAACTCAACTCACTAAAATTCATTAATTTTTTTATAATTTTATATATTTATTTTTATTCATCCACTTTAATATACTTTAATTCAATTTTTATTATTAATTTTATTATATTAAAATTCGATAAAAGTCTAATGAGTCGAATAATATAAAAATTTGAATTCGACCTATAAAAAAAACTTTGATTCGAGCTAGACTTGAATTCCTGATTAACGAATAATAGTTCGATAATGATTAACACAGTCTAACATTTTGTAAAATTCATGCGGAAAAAGGAACTTCATCACTGGTCTAATCAGTGTATAATTTTTCCCATTATTGAATTATGTCTTTATATACACAGTAGAAAAAAGATGATTCGTTATAATGGGGTAACATCAGTCCCTTTACATCTGGGTGGAAATACACCTTGTTCCAATACCTAATTTGGCACACTCCGTGAACCATCTTGTTATCTATTTAGCACTCCAAGAGCTTTCGTATCATCCGACAATGACAGTGGATTAAAAAAGAAAAAATAATAATAATAATAATGGCCACTTGATTCCATTATTTATACAGAACATTGCATGTGGAGACCCATATTGTTCCACGCAGTTTTAAGGCATAACATTACATTATAAATAGCTACTCTTTCTTCTATACTCGTGTAAATCATCGCCCAAAAACCAAAAATGGCTTCAGCATCCTCAATCACACACAAACAAGAGGAAGAAGAAAACTATTCGTACGCAAATAACATTGGAATGAGCGTGATATTACCTATGGCCCTGAGAACAGCAATTGAGCTCGACCTGTTCGAAATCATAGCCAAAGCTGGTCCACATGCCAAACTCTCTGCTTCAGATATTGCAACCCGAATACCCACCAAATCCCCAAAAGGACCCGTTCTGCTTGATCGGATCCTGAGGCTACTCACCAGCTACCAACTCCTTGACTGTTCTCTTTCTGATCAAACCAGGCTCTATTCTATCAATTCCGTGTCTAAATATTATGTCAAGAACAAAGATCATGTCTCATTCGCTCCCTTCTTCCAATTTTTCCTCCAAGAGCCCTACTTGCAGTCATGGCAAGCACCATTCTAATATGACTTAAAATGGGCATTTTGTACTTGTTTGTACATGGTTTAATTGAATTGGATCGATTTTTGTAGGTCTAAATTGAAAGATGCAATTGTTGAGGGAGGAGATTCATTCAAGATGGTGCATGGAATGTCTATGTTTGAGTATAGTGCTAAGCACCCGGATTATAATGAAGCATACAATAAAGGAGTGTACAACCACACAATGATAACAATGAATATGATACTAGACACCTACAAGGGTTTTGAAAACTTTCACCAAATTGTGGATGTTGGGGGTAATTTCGGAATGCTAGCAAGTATTATCACTTCCAGATACCCTCATATTAAGGTCATCAATTTTGACATGCCTCATGTCATTAAAGAAGCCCCAACTTATCCTGGTAAGTACTAATAAATTGCTTGTAATGTTTCTTGGGAAATCATGTCCATAATATATAACTATTGATGCAGGTGTGGAACATGTAAGTGGAGATATGTTCCAAAGCGTTCCAAAAGGTGATGCTATCACGATAAAGGTTAGTTTTTGGGATTTTATTGAGTACCTCGTCATTTATGGATAGTAATAATAATGTGTATGTCAATTTGGCAGTCGGTGCTTAATTGTTTCGACGTCGAAGTTGTCATAAGGGTGCTAAAGAATTGCTACAACGCAATTCCAAATAATGGGAAAGTAATTGTGATGCAGTACGTGCTGTCAACAGTGCCTGAGACCAATGAAGCTGCAAGGGACCATGAAATTATGCAGGTGCATTTGGCGATGAGGACTGATGGAGGCCAAGAGAGAACAAAGGAAGATTGGATGAGATTGGCATGTGGTAGTGGATTTAAGGGTATCAACTTCGCTTGTTGCGTTTGCAATTATCATGTCATGGAGTTATACAAGTAATGTATATGTATGTTTGTGGTTTTACTTTTGTCTCTGTGTGTTTTTTTAAAATTAAATAAGCCTTATGATGTGTAAACCTGCAACTGACTAATTGAGAGGCCCAGTTGAGTTCTTATGATATGAGGAGGTTTTTGAATTAGAAACCTCTCTCTTTCTTGCCATTTGGTTAGCAATAAAATGCAATGAAATTATAATCCTAACAAATCTTAACATACCCTTAAAAGCAGAACAAGATATTCAGTAACAAAATAGTGGTTACAGCTAGAAGCAAGCACTCTGTTACTTATAGAACTCCATGATATGAAAATTGCATAAACAACAAATGAAATTGATACCCTTAAAACCACTATCAAATGCCAATGCATTCCACTCTTTGGTTCTCTCTTTGCCTCCATCATCCCTCATCAACACATGTACCTGCACAATTTCCATGTCCTTCGCAGTTCACTGGTCCAAGCACTCTGTTATACAGGATTCCTTGTATAACAATTACTTTTCCATCATCTGCATTATAGCAATTCTTTAACACCTTTATGCATTCTTCACGGCCCCAACCATCCACCACCACTATAAACCATCCATTCTGTGACGGAACATAAAAATCTGGACTAAATAAATAAACCCAAAAAACCCATGATGCTTTCGAGTTCAACTGCTGTTCTCAGGCCCATAGGTAGCACCACGCTGAATGCAATGTTATTGGCATATGAATATTGTAAAGATATTAATATCACTTAATGTTTTGTAATTAGTTTCTAAGTTGGGGTAGTTTTGTAATTTGAAAGTAAAATTAGCCCTGTTAGTATTCTTTTGATAAAAACAGAAACGAAGCACATGCTTTGTGTGCGTGTGAGAATAACAGATTTTCCCCAATTCGATTTTCCTCTGCAAAACACACGAAATCAAGATTTTAACATGGTATCAGAGCGGTTGATCGACTAATCAACTGAGGTAATCTTGGAATCTTGATCCAATTTCATCATACCTATTGTGACGACGATGGATAGAGATCAGCGGAACGTGAGATCGGCTAGCGATGGAGGTTTGATGATCCGCGAATATAAAAACAGTGATCCTCTTCACTTGCAGAATTCAGATCACCCTAGGATGATGCTAGTGACATCGCCACTAACAGGTAACAACTATCTTACCTGGTGTAGATCGATTAAGATAGCTTTAGTGCAAAGTTGAAGCTTGGATTCATTGATGGTAGATGCAAGAAACCATTAGATGATTCAAGTGACTATGATCAATGGATTAGGGTTGATTGTATGGTTACTTTGTGGTTATTGAATTCAATAGCTAAGGAAATTGTTGATGCTTTCTTGTATGTAAATTCTGCAAGAGAATTGTGGCTTGAACTTGAGCAGAGGTATGGTGAATCTAATAGACCTCAGTTATATCTACTGCAGAGAGAAATCATTTCAATATCACAAGGGGATATGAATGTAGCTCAGTATTTTACTAGACTTAAAAAATTTTGGGATGAACTTGCTAGTTTGATGCCCATACCCACTTGCTGTTGTAGTTCTAATTGTGCTGCAACAAAAAAAATATAAGAGATGTATGATGCTAATTGTCTTATGCAGTTTTTGATTGGGTTAAATGAAGGGTATGATGTAATTCGTAATCAATTGCTTGTAATGGAGCCTTTGCCTAGTACTAGTAAGACTTATTCTATGTTGCTATGAGAAGAGAAACAGAGGGAGGTTCAGATCTCTATATTGGACAGCAATAATGCATCATCAAATGCTTTATTTGTCAACACACAAGGGCAGAAAAGAGATGGTAAGCAAGGAAATAATGAAGGTAAAAATTATGCTGGCTTTATGAAGAGGAAAGACAGATTTTGCACTCACTGTAATCTGACAGGGCACACTAAAGATACATGTTTTCAATTGAATGGTTATCCTGATTGGTTTAAGAAAATGAAGGAAGATAAAGCTGCATCTGTGGTGGCTAATGTGTCTAAAGGTAGTGATGAGAATAAGACCTCTGATGATAGCATGGATACAAGGATAAATATTATGCAGGAGAATATTAAAGAGCTGGCTTTATTGGTGAAAGGAAAAGAAGTTGCTGAGCCTATTAACTATTCACACATGGCTTACATGGAGAATTCTGCAGGTACACTTTATTCACATGTTTTTACAGCTTTGAATACATTAGAAATAGGGACTTGGATAGTTGACTCTAGTGCTAGCAATCATATGTGCAATGATAAAACACTTTTCTCTATTCTGAAACCGTTAGCTAAACCACACTGCATCATTTTACCTGATGGAAAAATTAAAAATGTATCTCATATAGGAGATATTAGCTTACTGCTTAACCTTTGCTTAACTAATGTCCTCTTTGTACCTTACTTCCAATTCAATTTGCTCTCAGTCAGCAGATTAACTGATTCCACATCATTGAATTTTGTATTCCTTTCAAATAAATGGATATTACAGAACCTGAAGACTAATTCTGCTGTACTTACTAGGAGAGTCTTTAACAGCCTCTACATTCTTGAGCCATCACTCTTTCATTCAGCAAATAATTCACTTGTAAATAATGTCTTTAACAACTAATGTTGTTTACTTTGATTCTTGTAAATAATGTAATACCACTAATCAAGCTTCAAAAACTCTTATGAATGACACTGTATTGTGGCATAATAGACTTGCTCATATATCAAATTCTACTCTTAAACACTTGGTTTTACCTAATTCTATTCAGACTTCTTTTATTCCTATAGCCTGTTGTGATACTTGTTCTTATTCTAAACAGACTAGGTTGTCTTTTCCATTAAGTAATAATAGATCATTGCATATTTTTTATCTTATACACATTGATTTGTGGGGACCTTACAAACAGCCTTCTCTTGCTGGATGTCATTATATTCTTATTATAGTAGATGATCATTCTCGGTGTACTTGGACATTCCTCCTTGCTCAAAAAAATCAAACATCTATTTTTCTTGACACCTTTATCCAAAAAGCTGAAATACAATACTCCAAAAGAATCAAAACTTTCAGATATGATAATGGATCTGAATTCACAAGTTTTGAATGTCAAAAGGTCTTCTCAAAGTATGGAATTGAACACCAAAAGTCTTGTCCATATACTCCCCAACAAAATGGGATTGTAGAGAGAAAGCATAGACAATTATTAAACCTTGCTAGAGCTTTGATGTTCCAATCTCATTTACCAAAACAATTTTGGAGTCATGCTGTATTGACAACAACTTATATCTTAAATAGAATTCCATCAGCTCTTTTAGGTTGGAAAACACCTTATGAATTATTGTTTCAAAAACAACCAGATTACTCTCTTTTCAAGGTTTTTGGTTGTTTATGCTATGTGACCAATACCTTTCAACATAAAGACAAATTCCAGTCTACAGCCCATAAATGTGTATTCATTGGCTATGTCAATAGTCAAAAAGGTTACATTCTATATGATATTGTCAGTCATAAAACCATTATTTCTAGAGATGTATTTTTCCATGAACACATATTCCCATATCTGTCAAAAACAGCTTTAACAGAGTCTGACTTAGCCGAAACACCTTTACCTCTTATCAATGTCACTGAGGATGAGAATCTATCACATTATACACATCGAGCTGTAAACCATCCAATTGTTATTCCTTCTTCCTCTCAAACACAAAATACCACTGCCTCATTATATACACAATCCTCTTTACTGAACACAAATTCCCATCCAGATACATCTTTAACAAATAACCAAACAACTCAACCAAATACACATTTTTCTTCCAACAATAATACTCATAGGACTAGTACTCGTGTTAAAAGGATCCCAGTGTGGTTACAAGATTATCATACTTATGCATCTGGTCCTGTTATCCAAAAACCTGACACTACTCAAACATATATTTTGCCCAATAATATTTCTTGTATATTTTCCCCTGCACATCAAGCATTTCATGCACAATTGTCAACTTTACAAGAGCCTGTTTCTTATGAACAAGCTTGTAAGCATGTTGAATGGGTCAATGCCATGGAAAATGAGATAAAAGCTCTTGAACAAAATAATACTTGGTGTCTAACAAATTTGCCTGCACGAAAAAGAGCTATAGGGTGTAAGTGGGTTTCCAAATTAAAACTGAACCCAGATGGATCAATTGAAAGATTTAAAGCACGTCTTGTAGCCAAAGGTTACAATCAAATTGAAGGAATAGATTATACAGATAGCTTTTCTCCAGCTGTAAAGGCTGTGTCTGTGAGACTCCTCTTAGCAATAGCATCTTCTAAATCATGGCCTGTGCATCAACTTGATATCAATAACGCATTTTTACATGGCTATATAGATGAAGAAGTATATATGCATCCTCCTCAAGGGTATTCAAAAGCAGCTCCTGGACAAGTATGTAAACTTCTCAGGTCTTTATATGGCTTGAAACAAGCTAATAGACAGTGGAACCTTGAATTCACTACACATTTGCTCAATTATGGTTTCATACAATCTGTTGCTGATCCTTGCTTATTTACCAAGAATCAAAGTGGTAAATTTCTTGCTCTATTAGTATATGTAGATGATGTTTTAATCATGGGTGAGCAAGAGGCTGATATAATTGCTGTTAAAACATCTTTGCGTAATGCTTTTACAATTAAGGATATTGGTTATGTTAGATACTTTCTTGGATTGGAGATAGCTAGATCAGAAGCTGAGATGCTTATTTTACAGAGAAAGTATATTGTTGATATTTTAGCAGATACTGGTTTGACAAATTGTAAAGCTGCTTCAACACCTTTTCCTCTTGGAATTAAATTTTCAGAATCTGGTGGTGTTTTGTGTTCTTGCCCAGAGAGGTATAGGAGAATTGTGGGTCAGCTGTTGTACTTAGGCTTCACTAGGCCTGATATTACTTACTCTGTACAGAAGCTTTCCCAATTTGTTGGGAAGCCTTTAAAGGCACATTGGGATGCTCTATTGCACATTTTAAGATACTTGAAAGGTACTTTGTCATTAGGCCTTTATTACTCTGCAGGATGTTCTTTTCAATTAAATGCATATTGTGATGCTGATTGGGCATCATGTGTGGATTCAAGAAGATCACTTACAGGTTTTTGTATATACATGGGACAATCACTCATTAGCTGGAAAACCAAGAAGCAACCAACAGTTTCCAGATCTTCATGTGAAGCTGAATATAGGGCTATGGGTTCAGTTGTGTGTGAATTGAAGTGGTTATCATATCTTTATGCAGATTTCCAGCTTCCTGTCTCTCTTCCAATACAACTCTAGTGTGATAATCAAGCTGCTATTCAGATTACTTCAAATCCTTGCTTTCATGAAAGGACAAAACATTTGGAGATAGATTGTCATCTAGTTAGGAATGCTTATAAGGATGGTTTCATCTTGCCTAAATATCTCTCCACACACTATCAACAAGCGGATCTATTCACCAAATCTTTAGCTGCTTCTCAGTTTCACTTACTTGTATCCAAGTTGGGCTTGTGTTCATCAAGCTTCCAACTTGAGGGACGGGGATGTAAAGATATTAATATCAGTTAATGTTTTGTAATTAGTTTCTAAGTTGGGGTAGTTTTGTAATTTGAAAGTATCATTAGCCCTGTTAGTATTCTTTTGATAAAAACAGAAACAGAGCACATGCTTTGTGTGCGTGTGAGAATAACAGATTTTCCCCAATTCGATTTTCCTTTGCAAAACACACGAAATCAAGATTTTAACAAATATGAATAGTCTTCTTGCTGATCTTCTCTCCCTGTAATTGACCTTTTTTTAATTTTTTAATTTTTTTAAAAGTCCGTTAATATAGAGAAGAACACGTGAGTACTATTAATATATTGATTAGTTGTAGCTAGGGGTGGAAATGAATCGACCGGCTCATGAACGGTTTAGGTTCAATTCGTTTAAAACTCGACTCGAGTTTGAATGAAACAAGCTGAGTGTGAGCCCGGACCATGTATAAAATGAGCCGAGTCTTAAATAAATCGAGTCGGGTTTTATAATAAAAAGTTCGCTAACCTAAACGAGTCTAAACATGCCTAATATTTTAACAAGGTATATGTAAAAATATAAAAAAGTTTATCAATCGAATTTAAATAAGTAGAAGGATATTTAAGAAATTTTCAGAAAGAAAACCTACCTTAACCCTAAATTTTCCATTCTTCGGCCGCTCTTCACTTTCTTTCTCGTATTCTGTTCTCTTCTGTAACTATCCTCCTCTCCTTCATTGTTTGTTGTTCCCTCTACTCGTTTTAGTCGTCATTTTCATTTTAGTCGTCATCTTCATTCTTACTCGTCTCGAAACTAGAAGTAATTATCTAATATCTATCGACACAATTGTAATGCCCAACCTCCGCCTACGATAGAGTCACAAAATGCTGGACAGAGCGTCATATTAATGCAATGCATGCAATACGATTCAATATAATAACATTTGCAATAAACAGAATCAATATTTCAAAGTACTCCAATGTTTAAAAAATTCGATAAATCCGTGTCCAATAATAGAGAATAGTCCAATATAATCACAAAATGAAATCCGAAATCCAGCAAAAGAAATAAAGATTAAACGTTTTACATCTGAAATTTCAAAATGGTTCAATAAAAATAGAAAGTGATCAAATCAAGATAAATGAACTGCTAAGAATGCCTAATGCGGATGCAGTCGACCCGTTCTAACTCAATCAACTTGTTAGTTTTCACATAGAAAAGACAAGAAGAAAAATAGGAAAGCATCAGACTATCGATGCATGGTTAACAATTCCATACTCAAACAAATACAAGCATATGCATCTTTATTAGCAGGAAATCATGATATTCGCACACAAATGCACTTTAATCAATACAATCATTAAATTCATTCAATATAATGCACTTTGATCAATACATTAATTAATGTCATTCAAAACATCAATCAATTAATGCAAAAGAAATTTAATATTTGCTTAAAGTTGGGACACGGTCCGTGTGGTTGGACACGGTCAAACAGTATTAGGCTCTATAAGAAACTGTGTCCGTGTGAGAGAGTTTACACAGTCCGTGTGATTTTACACGGGCAGATCGTGTAACACGTTGGTAAAATTTATCTTAGGTAATGACAAACACGGACTGTATGGCATAACACGGTTAGTCTGTATAAGCCGTTGTCAAATTGTCTCCTGATGGTTTTTCTGAACACGGTCCGTGTAACAGCACACGGCCAGACCATGTTCGAGGCTGTTCTGTAAGGTTTGTTTAACTATCCTAATTGTTTTGTCCCTACCCGGCCATTTATGATTTGAGTCTTTATATTCCCTAGTCTATAACACCTCCCCATGTCATTAATATCATCAGACACCATGCTACACATTCCAAGGCCAATAAATGTTAAATTTTAAATGAACTAACCATTGAAATAAGCAAACGAAAACATAACATCCAATCTTCATTACACCAATTCTCATGGACCAATAATTAATATACCAAAGTATAACAATGTATCAATTATAGTTTTTTTATTGCCCATAATCTAGACGTTATATTGAAACGAGAAACAATAAGGTTGAAGTCTGACAATAGGTCCGAAGATTGAATCCATAGTGTCCTTTAACCCCCTTCGGGATGGTCATCTACCTGTGGATTCCAACAATAGATCCAAATATCAGCAATAACAATAGCTCGCAAGCAGTGATGTCGTCACACCTAATAGAAGTCGTCACTCCAGTTTCCTGTAGTGGCTAGCTAAACCATAATTTACCTACATTTCAGTAAGCCGAGATCTCTAATTTTTCCCTAATGGCATTTCACTCAATCTCTATACCAATCTATGACTAAAGGTAGTTGATTATTAAGTGATTAAACACACACATTTCCATTATCATTCATTATTTATCAATTCAATAACCT